>JANKKI010000170.1:1492737-2239106 GCA_025175665.1 Cinchona pubescens
TTATTTAATACTAGGGCCTTGTTAGGTTGGTGGTTTTATAAGAATCACATTATTAGTACTTCAATTTCAAGAGAAAGTGAATTACATTGATTCCACAATTAGGTTTGGAAAAGTATTTAGACTGCTTTAAGCAAATTATTTATTGGCATTACATAATACATACACAAAATTTCCATTAATTTAATGGCCTATTATTATATTCAGGAAAGTCCGCAACTCCATCATGATCTCCAGTTTCCTGCACCATGGTTTATGCATATAGAAGTGTTCTATTGGATCACAAACACATCGTATGGATTTTATCTCTAACTGGTGATATGGCTTTAATATCTGCTGTATGGCTATGCTTAAATTCATTCACATGTTGAAATATCTAATCATATATTCAATACTTAGATTTGGTCTTAAATTGGAATAAATGGAAACATCGAATAACTCAACAGGATGGGTAAGGTCCTAAAGAAATTCAACAAATCAGTTCTAGAATCACTAGCCACGTGGGGAAACAATGACAGATCCTAGAGAGTAAAGCAAATAGCAATGACCCATGACAAAATATCAAATTTATTCTGCAGTCCTCCATCCTCTCTCCACTAGCACTCACTACTCATACCATGAATTCAGATGAAGAAACTTTTCTTTTCAAATTTTCAATGCATTGCAAATTGATATTTTGTTAGCTCAAGTTATGGAGAAGAAAAAAATTTTATTAGCAGGGTGCATGTGAACTACAGACAAAGAACCATACCAGGAATTCAAAGTTAGTTCACATTAGCTAATATTCGATATGCGAGAGGGAATGTAATTACTCCATCGTGAAATTAGATACCGCTTGAAGACCTTTTTTAGAAATCAATTTACTGGAATGTTATAAGATGATTTATAGTGAATTACTTTTTTTTAACTTTCACTACCGATCTTCTTCCAACTGAAAAGCTTCTACAATCATATTTTGTGTGGACTTTTCTGCTCTAGCTGCAAAAATTAAAGTTTGTTCATTTTAAGTCTTGTAAAGCACACGCCTAAATTTCAACCTCATGTTCAAATCCATCAAACCAGTTGCAGTTAGAATTTTGAAGAGTCCAATAACCACAAAGCAACCATTTAGTTGTTATCCAAAATTAACAGAAAAATCAAGTCACAATATAAAAAAGATGCTGCATAACAATTAAATGGGTGTAGTCCGCTTAAAAAAAAATGTGTAGTTTAAAATTCTTACATAGAACTTATGAATATTTCATACATATTTTAACCATAGATAAAAATTTTCTCATAAAACTAGCAAAACTGTCTACTTCATGCATTAAACATTATTATGGTTCAGCCGCCTTCAATCTTGCATTTTTGAACATTGAAACTACATTTATCAAAAGCAGAATCTCATGAAAACTACTATAGCCACTATGCTACTGCCAAAAAGCAAAAAGAACCTCTATGCACATGCTACTACAGGGAGTCAAGAACACACTACAATTAGTAGTAAAACTCTTAGTTCAGATTTGCAAAGTAGTGAAATGTACCAAGTTGTGCAGTTTTATTTTGAATTTCTGTTTAATAACATGTGTGCTACTCAGTCTTCTACTTCATGCATGACCATTTATATAATGTTAAGCAAGCATGCCTAATGGAAATGATATTGGCATCAAATGCATTTTTTCCAGTATTGCCCATAGACAATCATAGGAAAGGCATTTGTGTCATAAAACCTGATAACTTCAGATAGGGGACAATCTCTTTATATCTTGCAAGAGCTTCTTCAAATCCATGGCAAGGTCGATGATAAGCTGAACACTTGTTGATCATGTGTTGATGCTACCAAAATTTATTTAAAAAAAAAAAAGGAACTCACATGACACTTTCAGATGAAAAAGACTGTTATAATTTCGAGTTACTAAGTTAGAGAAAGTACAAAAGACTAACCATCACCAAATCCGAAACAAGGTATCAAGTTATCTTCATCAAAAAGGAGATAAAGTCCGCCCAATTATAGAGATAGCTTGCTGATATGGATTTGGTGTATTGCCTATTCCATGAAGGCTTCTCCCGTTGAATGAATTCTTACATAGAAACATCAGAGTATCATAGAACCGTTCTCTTAATTTAGAGTATACGAAGTTAAAGAACAGATTGTGTACTAAACTACCTGTCCACTCATTGCTCATGGTAAAATCAATTCCAAGAATCAAATTTGATGATTCAAGGCCTGTATTCTCTTAATGCAGTTACCACCTCTTAACAAAATATTAGTAACTTTTTTCTAATTTGAAGATAGGAGCTAAATTAGAATTTTATTTCCATTCTTCTCAAAAGTAACTACATAGAAATGTATCAGGTTCTTAAAGTTCAGAAAGAAAATAATCTAATGTAACTGAAGATTCAAGTTGATTACATAATGAAAATACATACATGAAAAGAAAAAACCTGTGGTAGCTGGGATACGACTATAAGTAAATACCTCTTCCAAGGAGTTGGAAGTTATCGGCCATATAGGTGGACCGATTCTTCCTCAGGTAGTCAGGATTCTGTGAAATTTTTGCAAATGCTGAGGGTTGGTGTTGATATTTGTTGTCCATTTGACTTTCTCAATATGCTGGATGTTGCTGTTGATAATTAGTATCAACTGAATTTTTTGAATATGCAGAGGATTTATGTGGAAAATCCTGATGTGTGTCGCCAGAAGTTGATTCTGTATTTCCCACGTCAATGCAAATTTACTCTTAAGACGAGATAGTACCACACAACAAGGGATAAACAGTAAGAATATGAGATCTGACAATGCCTTTAAAGAATATAACTAACGACTAGAACACTGTCTACAAAATAAATGGTTCAATAGTACCCAAGATTAGATGATTAGAAGCCACATATTGTTCATCAATTTGATGAAAATATCATAATTTGAAATCATTACTATTATATCAAATCTTCTTCAAGCAAGAACTCTACAAAAAAGACTACTATGTGTGTGGCAAATTTGGGATGCACAAAGTTCTCAAACATGTAGGGCATATTACTGGAAAGGAAAATACTTAGGTAGACCTGGTCTACGGTCCCACGTGTAGACCCTGTCTTGTAATCTTTATATACAGCTGATGTAAGCAAGATTCTGTAAGATTAATCTTGACTGCAGGGTCTATAAGTGTGGTCCAAGACTGAATCTATGGTAGTATTTTCCTACTGGAAAATGGTCTCTTAGGTGGTGTAAAAAAGCCATTAAGAGAGCCCCACTTGGTGTTCAGAAGTAACGACAGTAATGATCAAAGATTTTGTAGAAGTTCTGAGTCTATCTGAAATCGTAGCTGCCACATATTTCCAAATAGTGTGACCATCAGTGTGATCACCATTTCGTTGGCCCAAGAGCAACCTAATAGGGGAGGTGAATTAGGTTGTCTCTAAAAATAAACCTTTTAATGTGCTTAATAAAAATACAAATTTTGTATAACAAATAAACACTAAAGCACAAATTATCAAAGATAAATATTCAATCAATTGAAACTCAAAGACAAATAAAGAGATTGAGAATATCAAACCAAACTCCCAAACTCATCAAGCTTGGAGTACATCCACTGGTAGTGTCTCTTCAAAAAAGGTGAGGCAATAATCTTCTTGTACACAAAGGAGGCTCACCCTTGCACCAACTAAGTCCCTTTAGTTGAGCCAAAGGATTTTACACTACAACCTCACTTTTGTACTCTTGTTATCCCTCCACTCTTATACTTGAAGATCAGTCACTAGTGTACTCTTGCTCACACTAATTCCCTCTAGTTGAGCCAAGAGAACTATACTACCCAAACAAATACAACCCACAATATTTTAGCCTATTTCTCCCTAAATAGCTAGGCTTACAATTGTTTGTATTGAATGTGATAGTTCCTCACATTAATCTGATGTCCTTGGGCTATTTATAGGTGAAAGATGTGATGAAAGATGTGCTGAAATTTGCGGCTATGGATTATAATCTCATTATTAAAGGACATGGGTTTCTATCTCAAAAATGGAAATGAGTGGTGTGACCCATAAACCTTATTAATTAGTCCAAAATCTTTAGGCTAATTAATAATCCAATTATTAAAGTTTTTAGCATCTTCTCCATTTAATTTAAAACTTTTATTCAATAAACAAAAATAATCCAATCAAGCAAAATTTATCTAGATATCCAACTTCAAACTTTCCAAATTGGTAATTACAAAAAAAATTTAAAAAATAAAAAACTTTCCAAATTGACAAATTTAATCAATATCTGAACATAGTGTAATCCTCTACCAGGAGCCAAAAAAAAAGATAAACACATAACAACAAACAAAGATTCAAGATCCTCACTTAATTTTCAAGTCAATGAAACATAAAATACAATAAATAACCTAATTGTGCAGAAGTCCTAAAAACTTCAAAAACCCCCATTTCTTATTTTATACCATAAGCTCATTAGACACTTTGACACCCAAAAAAAAGAAAATATCAAGAAACACTTCATGTTAAAGAAACAAATCCCCCAGCACATATATAAAAATGATAGGGAAAAACACCAATTTAATCCCATATTTTGGGATATCTGCCAAAACAGACCACTGATCGTCTCAAATATTGTATGTGAATATACATATACTAGCAGAATACCTTGTGTGCTATGCACAGGAGGACAATGTCTGCCTATATTTAATATCGACAATTAGTAAAATAATGCTGACGACATAAAACTTTTATAATAATAAACTTCTTAATTAATGTCTAATATATTTTTACAATTTAAAAATATTGATAATATGAGGGGAAAAAAAGTTCTTACTCTCTACCCTCTTATCTTCTTTCCCTTATTTCAGCGAAAACAAACAAACATCAACTTTATGAGAAATTAAAAATTGGCAAGTCTATTTTTAATAACTTCATGTAGAGAGATAAGATATTAACAGCTAAAATAGGAAAAACCTAAAAGAAAGGACCTATATATGAACGAGGAAAATAAAATTATTCTTTTTATTAGGAGAGGGAAAACATTGTATGATGTATAATTTTTGAAATGTCAAAATCAGATGACAAACTCCAAAAAAAATCTAAAAAATTTCAAGATTTAAGTATAAGTTTTTGTTTTGAAACCCAGATGATGAGTTTTAAAACATTCCAAGACTCAAGCACAAATATTTTCCTTGAACCTTTGAAATGAACCTGTATCAAGAAATTGATATAGAAGCCAATATTATATGGTTATTCACTAAACAAACTCCAAATCATGATTGGGAGAACTAATTTGATTCTCGAAAGATAAATATTAATTCCATTTATTATAGGAGTTAATGCATCGCATAAATATGTTGCTAAATTATATCTTACCATCTAAGGGCATCCCATGTAGTTATTCAGCAATCTCCCCTGACGATCCATATATAAATAGTACAACTTTCCTGTAGAAATTGTTATCTAGGATTCTGGCATCGAAGGAATTTTAAACTTTAACACCAAAGTAAGAACTAATTAATCTCCAAACTTATCATCTAGAATCTATCATGCATTTTGCAGTAATAATTTTGGGTATATGATCCAAGAAAGACTTGGCTTTGTGCATTCAAGAGTTTGAAATAATCTAACAAAAATGGAAAAAAAAAAAGAGAGAGAAAAATGCCAACATAATTAAGAGAATTTGTCTACTCAATACTGGAAATAATAATTTTATAGGTTGCTACTCACTTTTTCAACCATGCATCCAATCAACATCCACAATAAGTAGAATAAATTTCTTTACGGACAAAAATTACAAATACAATTGTATAAAAATCCATGTGCAAAAGCCTATAGAAATAAAGAAGCGTTAGCAATAGAAAGAAGATAAAGACTAAAGGAAAGAATAACAAAAAAAACTTACACTTTTATCATCCCTTTTCTCACTGACTTTTTAATTAGAAAATTCAACAAACAACTTGTGGGCATGAAAACTAAATCAAATGTTCAATACAATTCATGTTTAAGTCAACCCAAAAGTACTATCTAAACAAAATAGGCATTTCTAGAAACCAAAAAAAAGATCGTAAGAAAGTTAAAAATTGAAACTCAAAAGTACAAAAGGGCTTGCTCGTCTTGGGGTTACTGGCGACAAAAGAGATCCACGCTATCGCTCGTGATGCTTCTTATGCTGAGATTCCACTTTGTAGAATCATCTCTCTCGATCGACTAAGTGAATTCGATGTTTAATTGGAAAACAAGGGAAAAAAAGATTTGGACTATCTCATTGATCAATAAATCCAAGAAAAGTAACAACCAAAACACTGTAAGAATGCTACTTAGCTAATTTATCCTAGAAACCCCGTATATGAGAAAAGATAGAATGATACCAGCAAAGTTAATCTATTCTAGAAAAAAAAATACCCACAGAAAATCATAAAAACAATACCTTAATAGAAGGCGGGACCAAAGTAAAAATAAAAATTTAATTTCATGGATAAAGAAGAAAGGGAATTATATCATGATCGCGATGCACTTGAGCAATGAAGAAAAAATTGCTAAAAATTAGGAAAAAATGATAGTTCAAGAGAATACAAAATAAAAATAAAAAAATACCATGAAGAAGAAAGAGAAGTATATTACGATCCTAATCCACTTGAGCTACCTGAGCGAAAAAAAAAAAAAGATAGTTCAAGAGAATATAAAAGTAAAAACAAAAAAAAAAAAATACCTTTATGGATGATGAAGAATAAGGGGAAGCGATTTTTGAGAATTATGACACTGAAGCAACTCTCTTATGCAAAACCACAAATTCATTTAAATATTTATTTAATAAGTCAAGAGAAAATATGCAAAAGTAAACAAAATGGTTGGGATGGGAGAATTTAATTTTTAATAGAAACCTTTTGAATTTGAAAAAAAAAAAAAAATAGATGGATGAGTGGATTGAGAGATGAATTGAGTTTTTTTTTTTATAATGAGTTTTAAATGTTGATGTCTTATCTAGTTTGTTTGTAAATTTCTCTTTCATTCTCACTAAGAGGAGTTTTATTTTAATATATAGTATAGATATCTTCTTTGCATTTTAGAAAAGAAAATGAATACTAATATTAAATAATGGTTCTCTTTATATATCAATTTGTAGTAATCATTATTTGAAAAATTATGAATATACGAATATAATGCATTTGAGATGAAAAAGATTGTTAGAAATGATATTTAAAAAGTTTTTCAAAATATTTGAAGATTGTTCATTATCTAAACAAAATATTATTATATTTTTGAATTTGATCTTGAATGTGAGATAAGGTTTGAGTTGGCTTGTCAAACACTCAGCAAGCCAAAGTTGAATTCAAACTTAGCTTGGTTTGTCAAACACTTTCTAAGCTTTACTGTAAACGAAATATTTATGTACAATAGGATTTAAATATCACACACAAATGTTGTGGTTATGTGGTCAAAATTAAATTTTATAAAATTTTACAATTTATATACTTAGAAACCCAAAAATATGTTACTTTTGTTCTTGTTAGTCAAAATATGTTACTTCTTATTTCCCCTTGGCATACCCATCCCAAATAGGCCTGTTAATGGGTCGGTCTCAAATCCGTTTATCTGACTTTGGATCTAAACTAAATTTTAATTACCTAGATTCGATTTAAATCCGTTTACCTATTATAACTAGGGTTAAATGCACACTATACGTGTGTGTAATTACACAATATGAATAAAAATAAAAATAAAAATAAAGAGTGGTAGTTACTAAACTGCTCCCTCTTTTAGTGGTAGGTGTGGGAGAAATTATTTAGTAATAGGTTTGAAGGAAGTTATTGTAGTGGTGTCTGGGGTGAGTTAATTACACCAAAAATGATGAAGTATTATTAAAGTAATAATATCAGATCATATATGAATTTTATTATTACAATCTAAAATCATGATATATGTGTATATATATATATATATTATGAATTAAATATTTTTTATAATTTAAACGAAAAAAATTCGATAAGTTAAAATATTTTTGTGTATAATTTTAAAAATTATAATAAAAATATTTAATTTTGAATTTCACAGAACTAACTGATCCGAACTTGGATCTACTTTTGGAATGATCCTGGATGTAGATATGTTAAATCCAACCCGATCCTACCGTTTACAGGCCTAACCCAAAACCTAACAACGGCACAATTTTGTCCCCTTCTTCCTTCTACATTTGATTTACTCATTGCCTTGTTCTTTGACCAATTACAAGTTATGGGGCAGAATTATTACATGTAATTCCTTTGATTTTCGTTTGTTGATTTGACAGAGACAGAGAAAATCGAGATGGGGTTTGAGGAAATGGAACCTATATTTGGACAGCTAAAAGCAGAGTGGTCAGCTACACACAGAACATCGCCGTTGGAGACTTTCCTCTTCCTGGTTGGTGTCCTGCCAAATGACCCTTCTACCCTGCACATCCAAGTTAGTGACTTCCATTCCAATACCTGGGAAGCCTTAAGCTCATGTCTCATAACCAACTGGAAGATATGGTCAGTCTGAGTTCTTCTCTTTTTTCTTCATAATTTTTTAATTTATTTATTTTTTGTTAATCATTTATAAGAATGTTGATGACCATGATTAATAAGTGAAGAAAAAGTACAATTCGATCGTACAACTCTTGGATGCAGTAGTTGCTTTTTTGGCAACTTTTTGATCTTTGCTTTAGGCTGTGAGCACCAAAGATTGGAAGACAATAAAGCCAAATTCAAATAATTGATATTACATTATTTAATTAAATGAATAAATGACAGTTTAGGTCGGATTACTATCTACACTATGGTACATATGTAAAGTAGAGATAAATGTAACTTTTGGTATCCACATTTAAAGGGACAATGGAAAAAGGAAAAGGCAAGTTGAGGGATCAAATTTAACTTTCTATGCACAAATATAATGCATTAGTTTCTATACAAAGCTTACTTCAGTATATTCCTTAGTTACAAGCAAACTGTTTCTTACGTTCTAGGTTCAAACGCTTAGGCATGAAAAAACTCATCCGGCCTAAAACAAGTTGCAAATGTTCTTTAGTACGAGCTTTCACACGTGACTTGGGATTGATGGAAACTTTTGAAGCAAGCTATTGAATTTGAGATATTATTGTACCTCAAGAGAAATAAATAGATGAAGTATTTATAAGAGTGTAAAGTTCAATGTGATCGGAAACGGGTAAGAGAAGCAATTTGAATGCAGAACAGGCTGATGAAATAGCTATAGAAAAGTTTGAAGGTGTGGGTGTATTTGAATCTAAGACATGGCTTCAATGCCATAATAGAACCTGTTCATTCAAACACCAAGTAGCCTCAAGTCCCAACGAGGGCAATTAGCCGGGGACCTTAAGAATTAGGTTAGTATCAGGTTAGGCATAAAGATGTTGCAGAAAGAAGGTGTCTTTTCCTTGGGAAGTTGTGGGTAACATGAAATAGAATTAGTCTTTAAATGTATAGGTATATGTACAATGTTTTATCAACAAGAATTATTTTTATTATCAGTAGAAAACAAATTTTGGTTTATTTCAGGCAATCTAATGAATTCAATTTAGAGAAGCCTCAACTGAATTAGGTTATTGTCAAGCATAAAGATGTGAAAAAAGATTTCTTTTCTTCGAAAGTTGTGGGTAACATGAAATAGAATTAGTCTGTAAATGTATAGGTATAGGTGCATTCTTTTATCCAAGAATATTTTTATTTATCAGTAGAAATAAATGTTTAATCTGGCAACTTGTAAGAAAGATATAGCCCATCTAAGAATTAAGGAGGATATGGTTCATGACAGAGCGCAATTGCGTAGCAGGATTCATGCAGCCGACCCTACTTAGTGGGAATAAGGCTTGGTTTGTTTGTTTAGTAGAAACAAATTTTGGGTTTTAATTAGGCAATTAACAAACTAAATTTTAGAGAAGCCTCGACTGATTAGATATGTGCGATTTCTTTTCTTGACAAATGTACTAGTTTTATGTAGAGATAGGAAATGTGTGGTTATATGTTCTTGTTCATTTAAAAGCAATGTATGATACAGATGCTTTTGATTCACCATCTTGACTTTTAAAGAAAAGGAGAGAGAATTAGTGAAGTTAATACGATAAAGGAAAGACCGAAAGACTACGATGAGAATCCTTGCAAGATATTCCATTGACTATATATGTTATTTTATGGGGTTGAAGCTCTCTAATTTTGCCTCAGTCATTTCTAATAGGAGAATTCAAAATAGAGTTTCAAGAAATCTTGTGGATTAGTGAGCAATGATTTGTGGACACGTAATCATGTTATGGTGAAACGACGTAATTTAATCTATTGTTGATTTCCCCAAAGATCTGACATGCGAAGGACAAAACAGTATATCATGGATGCTGAATTTAAGTATGATCTACTTAAACACAGTATGTTTAGCATATCTTTATTGCTAAAACTTCTGAAATCATTTTTCAATTTTCTGATATGGAAAACATAATTCTCGATTCACGAAGTTTAAAAGTTTGCACGAGCATGCATCAAACATGAATAGACTGAATCTTTCCTGTTGTTACTTGATTCTAGCTAGTTCATATTTGTATGGGAGAAAAATTGAAAACTTGAAATTTCTAGTTTGAGCATTTTATGTTAAGT
Source organism: Cinchona pubescens (assembly GCA_025175665.1). Classification (NCBI taxonomy): domain Eukaryota; kingdom Viridiplantae; phylum Streptophyta; class Magnoliopsida; order Gentianales; family Rubiaceae; genus Cinchona; species Cinchona pubescens. Next base: position 1,503,315 of record JANKKI010000170.1, read on the forward strand.
TGAATGGATCAGGAGAGAAATCTTTTCAATTAGGAAAATCAGTTGGATGAGAGTATATTGACCAATTTAATATCAAATACCTTTTGAAGTTATATGAGTTTGATTTACTACTCACTCAACCTTCCAAGTAATGAACAAGAAAAATGCATTTCGGAATTAGTAAAGGTTTTTCTTGGCATCTCTATTTGGTATCTTGTTATGTTGGTATTGTAGTTATTAGCTCATACCATTTAATATTTGATACGCATGGGATTTGAGGTATAGCTTTATAGATAGGTATTGTTGGAATCATAAGTTTCTAAAAGAAGAGAGACCTTTTGTTTTGTATTCTTAAAATAACAGCTCTTTGTTAAACTTTCCTATTGAACATCTTGGTCTAGATAGGACGAGAAAGGAGAGATAACTACTTTCCCTTGGTTGCCCATGGGATATGCTCATACTTATTGGTTGATAGGGTTCTTACAAACTTGACTTTTCTAGGTTTTGATCTTTTTCAAGAAATTATTTCCTTACTGTATTTTCTTTATGCTCAGAGGGACAGCATTGGAATAGGGGGACCTTGGTCTGACTTTGTAGAATATGTCATAGCTTCCATAAAATCTGACAATCTAAAGCTCGCTATGGAGGGTGAGACCAAATCAGAAGGTTTGCTATCTTTTGCTTTTCTCTTGATGTATTAATGGACAAAGTTGCTATTGCCCTTTTTTTTTTTTCCCCTGAAAGAAACAGGTTTCTCTTGAAACTTAAAAATAAAATGCAGTGTGGAGAAATTATTTTTAGTCATCTCTTCTGCACTTAGAATTACACACATGAGCGAAAGATGAGAGTAGCGGAAATGTGAATGTTAAGATGTATGTGTGGGTACACTAGGATGGACAAGATACACACACGCAATGAGCATATTCGTGAGAAGATTGGAGTAGCATCTATTGATGAGAAGATGAGAGAAACATGCTTAAGGTAGTTAGGTCATGTGTTAAGACAACCAGTAGAAGCGCGCAAGTAGATTTTAGAGAGAGTAGTCAACATAAAGAGGGTAGGGGAAGACCGAAAAAGACTTGGTAGGTAATTTGTAAGAAAGATATAGCCCATCTAGGAATTGAGAAGGATATGGTCCATGACAGAGCGCAATGGCATAACAGGATTCATGCAGCCGACCCTATTTAGTGGGATTAAGGCTTGGTTTGTTTGTTTGTTTGTTATCTCTTCTACACTTAGCTGTCTCAGAAGCTACCTTTTGCACTTAATGCAACGAACCACATACATTGCCTAAATGAGTTTTGTGAGATTAGATTCCTTGGGATTTAGATGTTTGTTGATTTGATCCCTTCTTTATTTGAGTAACTGAGGCTTGGTTTTTGACATTGCTTTGTTCCTTTCTTTCGCTTGCCTTTATCTTCGGAGATGTTTCGGGGGAATTGAGTTCTAATATTGTTGAATTTTCCCGTGCTATCTGGAGCATACTCCTAGCCCTTGAATTTTATTTTTCTCATCTTCGAATAAGTATTAATAGGGTTAATGGCATTTTGGCCATCCAAACTAATAAAAAATTTCAATATGTAAGTGGAAAAAGTTTTAATTTGGTCCCCCAAACTGAAAAAGGTATTCCAAGATAGCTCACAAAACTGAAAAAGTCTCATTTTGGCCCTCTAAACTGTGTTTCATAGTGGCCCTCTATGCTCAGGAGTCTCATTTCTGTCCCTAAAAGTTAAAAAAGTGTTCGAGTGTAGAATTTCCTCTCATTTTTGCTTATATCATTTTTGTACTTTTAAAATATTAATTCACCCAAAGGAAAAAAACGAATACCTTATTTTTATTAATACATATATCAAAATATATTTTATATTTATCGAAAAGTGCCAAAATTCTTATTTTTTGGCTAAGGACTATGAGTGGAAAGAGTAATGGATGTAATTCAGAAAATGAAGAGAAATATAGTGATTATTGTTTAGATAAATAAAAAGGAAATGATAATTTAAACAAGCTAAAAAGTATTCTTATTCACCTCTATTATGTTTTTGGCTTAATATATTTGATGTAGCACAAGATTGGGTATCTTGTGTAAAAGCGTAAGCGGAATACTAGAGGGCATTTGGGGCTGTGAAGTGAACAGTATCCATGAACAGTATCTAGGGGGAAAATCAAGAAATAAGAAGGGAATCCACGGATTCTTGAGGATGAAGAACAAAGAAAATAACTTAAATCTTTAATTCATCATTCTGTCTAACATAATGAGTAACATGGTCATTTATAAGCTGTAAAACTAAGTAAAATTCTGAATCCTATTGTGATTATAGTTTCTCTACTCCTATCCTTAACTATATAACTAAATACTTCCTACATCATCTAGACTATAATTATGAACCTAATACACATAGAATACTGCTAAAGGCTAAAAACACAATTGCTGAAATTTACATTTATTAAGTAAAAGAATGAATTACCCTTATAACCTACAGCTCAGAATAAAATGACTCCTAAGATATCTAATAGCTACACAACCATGGAAAGCTTAAAATAATGAGTAACAAGTAAATGTACCTTATTCATCATTCTCTCTGTCTAAAATAATGAGTAACAAGGCTGTGTTTATAAGCTGTAAAACTACCTAAAATTCAGAATCCCACTGTAATTATGATTTCTCCTCCTATCCTAAACATAACTAAGTACTTCCTATATCAACTAGACTCTAATTATGAACCTAATAAAATTAGAATATTGCTTAAGACTAAAAACACTATTGCTGAAATTTACAGCTATTACATAAAAGACTAAAATACCCTAATAACCTAAAATTCACAATTAGAGAACTCCTGAGATATCCCTATAACAGCTACACAACTATGGAAAGCTTTAATTTTGCTTTTCCTTGAACTCATCAGAGATCAAGAGATACCCATAAGTGAAAATTTTAAGTATTTAGGTTTAGTTCTTCAAAGTGATGATGGTATAGATCGAGGTATTACATATCAAATACAAGGGGGTAAGACGAAATGGAGAATGGCTTCGGGAATATTATGCGACTACAAAATTCCTTTAAGACTTGAGTATAAATTTTATAGAACGGACATTAGGCCAGTTATGCATTATGGGTTTGAATGTTGGCAGTGAATTATGCACATGAGCAAAAGATGAGATTAGTAGAAATGCGAATGTTAAGATGGATGTATGGATATACTAGGATGGACAAGTTATGCAATGAGCATATTCGTGACAAGATTGGAGTACCACTTATTGATGAGAAGAGATAAACACGTCTAAGGTGATTAGGCCATGTACTAAGACAACCAGTAGATGCGTCTGTCATGTGAGTAGATTTTAGAGACAGGGTAGTCAACGTAAGAGGGGTAGGGGAAGACCAAAAAGACTTGGTGGGTAACTTGTTAGAAAGATATAGCCCATCTAGGAATTAAGGAGGATGTGGTTCATGACAGAGCGCCACGGCGTAATAGGATTCATGCAGCCGACCCTACTTAGTGGGAATAAGGCTTGGTTTGTTTGTTTTTGTTTGTTTCCTTGAGCTCATCATTAACTGCATCAATATTTTTTTCATTTGACCTAAAAATATTAAAGGACGTATAAAAATAGTTTGTTGTATTAACATACATAATCAATTTAGAGGGCCAAATTAGAATGGGATTTCAGTTTGGAGAGCCAAATTGATGGTCTTTCATTTTGGAGGCCACATTGGAACATTTGTTTCAGTTGGAAGGCCAAATTGAAGCTATGTCAATTTGGAGGGTTATATTGAAAAAAGGTCAAATTGAGATTTTTTTTCAATTTGGAGGGTTATATTGTGTTTATTGCTCAGTTTGGAGGGCCGAAATGGCATTAAGTCAGCCCAGACTAATGTGGTAAATGCATATGACAAGGTACTTTCTACCACAAGAATTAGAATTTTATTTTGTTTTGTCTCTTTCTTTTTAAACTGAGACTGTACGATTAGTAAGATTGTTTATTGAATAATTCTCTTGTATTTATTTGTCAATATCCTATAATATATTCATTTCTTTGTTCATTTACTTTAGTTGGATTTAAAGTGATGCAGCAGCCATAAGTTGGCTGGATAAGAACTTCAGTCTGTGGAAGCCTAAGAATAAAGTTATGGGTGCTCGCAACAAGAAGTTTTGGTCTAAAGGGATCTGTCCATGGTGATTCTTAGGTCTTCTTTCTAGGACTTTAGGTCGCAAGGAGTATTTTAGTCTTTTCATAATTGCTGGAAATTGTCAGTGGGTTAGGATTTGGAGTCTTAGATGGTTACTTAATTGGATTATTATTTGGAGTCTAGTTAATTAGAGAGTATTTTGCTATGTTTAGGATAGGAATTAGTAATCCTAATCTTGACAATAGGATTTTGGTTCTAGTTTGTTTTACAGCTTTATAAATACCATGTTAGTAGGTTATTTTGAGGCAGAGATTGATCAATAAAGAATCTCAGTTATTGTTTATTAGTTTGTTTTGTTTTCTCTCTTAAAAATCCCCCAGAGCCTCTTTCTTTTTCTCTGATTTTTTTCCCAGGTACTGTTCACGGGTACTGTTCACAGCACCAGAACAGCCCCAAAATCCCCTCTTTCCTTCTGATCGCACTAGTAGTCAAGTTATCTCAATCTTGTGCTTCACCAATTTGGTATCAGAGTCAAACTTTCCTCTTTTTTCTTAACTATGTTTTCCTCCTAAATATGGTTACGAATGAAAAGCTTTCTTCAAAGATTGAGTCTTTGTTGAAAGACTATGAGAGTTCTAAAGAAAATATCACTGCACATAGAATCCTTGCAATTATCTGTTGATAACAGATTTGATAGCATGGCAGAGAAACTCGACGGACTTTATGTGTTACTACAGGGAAAAGCAACTACCTGAAACAGTTGACAAGACAAGTCATAAAGCTTCTACTTCTCAACCAGTTTCTCAACCAATTTCCCAACGTATTTTTGAACCGGTTTCTCAACCACATTTCCAACCCGTTTCTGAACTAGTTTCTCAACTAATTTTCCTACCCAATTCGCAACGTTTTTCGAGCAAGCATTAATTTTAAGCAAAATCCATATCAACCCAAATTCACTACTTACTCACCTCAAGGAAATTTCTCTTCTTGGGAAGGTAGTACTTTTTACATCCCACCTCAAATTCAATTTCCACCTCAAAATCAGTTCTACCATAATAATAATTTGGCAATTCAGCATGATTTCAGCAAAGGAGTCAAGCTAGATGTTCTAGATTCTTATGGGGATAGTCATGCAGATGTTTTCCTTGATTGGGTGCATAGTTTAGAGTCATATTTTAAATGGTATGGTATAAATGATCTTCGACAACTTTATTTTGCTGAAGCTAAGCTAAAGGGGACTGCACGTGTGTGGTGGATTAAAGAGCAGTCAAGTTTTAGGAGGCGTGGAATGGGTGATGTTCGAACATGGGAAGAGATGAAATAAGCCATGACTCGCCACTTCCTTCCTTCCGACTACAAACAGAGAGTTCATCGTCAATTTATGCAGCTGAAGCAAGATAATATGATGGTTGATGAATACACAAGTTCTACAATCTGTCCACTCGTACTACATTCGAATGGGATGAAGATATTATGATTGCTTCATATAAGAATGGACTGAAGCCGCAAATTTCAATGAAGATTGCTACTTCTATTCTTAATACATTGAGTGATACTATACAAGTTGCTTGCCAAGTAGAAGCAGAATATGCCACAAGGCCTTCTTTGCGAAATCCCATGTATAATGATCGTCAAGCAGAGAAATTCAGTGCTGATTTTAATAAACCAGCAGCAGTACAAGGGAGTTTCAGGTCTGCTGATGCAAGAGCAGATCCAAAAGTTAAGGCTCCAATGGTTGAAGATCGTCCGGGAAGCTAACAAAGATGGGTGTTTTTACTCTGGACTTCAAGGTCATATGAGCTGGCAGTGTCCAAATAAAAAGAGTCTCCATATTGATGCCGCCTCTCCGGAAAGGGAAAAGTAGTTTGTTCTTTTGGAAGCTGGAGAAGATAATGAAGATGAGCAAGATGATTATGAAGATGAACAACCTTGTCTTGTCTTACGCCCACTTCTTAGTATACAAAAGGATATAGAAGATGAAGATTGGCGACGAAGTAGTATTTTCCATACTCGACTTCGGTGTAATGGAGCATTGTGCACCATGATTATTGACCCAGGAAGTTGCAGCAACGTCAAATCAGAAGATGTTGTACATAAATTGGGACTAAAAGCCGAGCCACATCTTCTGATATGACGTTGCATATCAGAAGATGTTGTACATAAATTGGGACTAAAAGCCGAGCCACATCCTAATCCCTACAAGGCTGCTTGGGTTCATAACTCTAGCCTTAAACTGCATGAAAGGTGTATTTTGGTCCTTATTCTATAGGTGTTTGATTGAGAATGTTGAGTGTGATGTACTGCCTATGTTTGTCATCTTTTGTTGGGTCAACCTTGGCTTTTTGACATGAAGGTGTAGCATTGCGAACATAGCAACACTTGTGCTTTCAAACTAGGTGACCTGAATCTAAGGATTTGCGGCCAGTGAAGCTTAAAAGATCATTCCTTTTGCAATGCATCTCTCGAGGAGATGGAATTCTTGGACCACATCCTAGCTCGTCGGAGTCGACTTTTTTTCAGTGAGGGAGAGATGATGCAGCAGCCATAAGTTGGCTGGATAAGAACTTCAGTTTGTGGAAGCCTAAGAATAAAGTTATGGGTGCTCGCAACAAGAAGTTTTGGTCTAAAAGGATCTGTCCGTGGTGATTCTTAGGTCTTCTTTCTAGGACTTTAGGTCGTAAGGGGTATTTTAGTCTTTTTAGAAATGCTGGAAATTGTCAGTAGGTTAGGATTTGTTGGTTAGGATATGGAGTGCTCTTAGATGGTTACTTAATTGGATTATTATTTGGAGTCTAGTTAATTAGGGAGTATTTTATTATGTTTAGGATAGGAATTGGTAATCCTAATCACAATAGGATTTTGGTTCTCATTAGTTTTATAACTTTATAAATACCATGTTAGTAGGTTATTTTGAGGCAGAGATTGATCAATAAAGAATTTCAGTTATTGTTTATTAGTTTGTTTTGTTTTCTCTCTTAAAAATCCCCCAGATTCTCTTTCTTCTTCTCTGATTTTTCCCAGACTACTGTTCACGGATACTGTACAGCACCAGAACAGCTCCAAAATCCCCTCTTTCCTTCCGCTCACGCTAGTAGTCATGATATCCCAACCTTGTGCTACATCACTGAGAGATGTTGCGAGCACCCATAACTTTATTTTAGGCTTCCACAGACTGAAGTTCTTATCCAGCCAACTTATGGCTGCTGCATCATAAAGCTCACTTATTGAGTATACCATCCTCTCTTACAGCCAAATTGCTATCAGGCCTTCTTCTAAAACCAAGGTGAATTTTAACACAAATGAAATATATTGGCTTTCCCTTGATATTATTTTCTTATGCATCTTGGGAAAAGTGTTGTGCCGTACTTTCGTATACGTTTTTCCTGCAAGTTTTGCTTTGCTTTTCCAATGTGCATAGTTAACTTGGATAATTGTTCTTCACCTTTTTGGAGAGAATGTGTTTGATTCTGTTTCGCTTGTGTGTCCCTTTCAGGTGCTGCTTATGCAAAATTGATTGCTCAAAAAGCAAAAGGAATGCCACTCGTCTCTATTTCTCTTGTAAAACTTGTTGAGGCTGATGCAAGTGAGGCCATGGCAAATCTTTCACTAGAGCTGTACAAAGCATATAAAAATATGCATATTTCATTGATAAATGGTTCTCTTCTCATCTTAGTTATATACTTGTTTATTAACTGCATACATGATAATGGTTCTTGTGTGATAGATCCTCAAATAAGGAATAGGTTAGTTGCCCCTTATATCCTCATAATCTTTTTATTACTACTAGCACCACATTTCAAGCCTAGGGACACAACTCTTATTGCCAACCACCACTCGTCCTTGATGGGGTAATCTGATTCTTCTGTGCTAAAGGCGCTGTGATTTACTTGAAAAGAATGTCAAACAGGCAAAGAGGAGCTCTACATCTGATTTTCTGCTTTTCATGTTTTACTCTTTTCCACTTAAGGCTGAAATTTTTGCTTGAAATATAAATAGCATTTCTGTGGCATTTGCTATTGTCTGTGCTAACTTCAAGACAATTCACATTAATGTTTTTTGTAGTTATGGTGCACAGATGATGCATATGTTCCACAGCCTATTCACCTTTTGTTTTTTCTAAGTAATCAGTCAATCAGTTATTTCTCCATTGAAGGTGTCTGAAACCGGTATGTTGTCCATAGAGCACACACGCTTATCAATTGTGGAAAACTAGGAACTCAAAATTTGGCAGACCAGATAGACTCTTTTACTCTTTAAACTGGGCCTTACAGGGTTGAGGGAAGGCACCTATTCGTCCTTTCAGTGAATATTTTAATTAATTGCTGACTGAATTTCACAGTTATGAGTCATACCATTAGTTAGACCAAAGTCTTCTCTACTTTTTTAAGCTTTCAATTTTTGTATAATAATCTATGGCCTTCTTTGAAGATAGGTGGGAAAGGCTGGGAGTGACTTATTTTTGTAACTAACTATCAAATGGTGCACCAAATTTGCTTGCAAATGTTATGAAACACTTATAAATGTCATGATGTTTCCTCCTATATCAATAACTGATGTTGACTGGTAGTCATCACTTTCTAATTGCCTCACCTTGATGTCCTTGGAATGGGTAGTTTATCCTTATTTCATATTTTCTGTTTGTCTATGAATATTCATAATGAGTTTAAATATATCAGTATTAGAATATGCATCTGAGAGTTTATCTGTCTTTGATTGTTCTTCAGAGCAGAAACGCTCCTGTCAGTTGACAAAAATCATTGCAGCCGAGCAGGTCCATATACTTGTGACATGAAATTTAGTTTGCTATTCTAGTGCATTTGTTATTTTAGCTATTCTTAATGTTCTTGTATTGGAGTTTTTCTTGAGGCTTACATCGTTTTAAGAGAATGTAGAAAGTACCTGTTACCCATGCAGTCTCACTGTGCCCAGCTAAACAGTTTACCACAAGAATTTTGATTTATCTGAAGCAATTCCTCTGTAACATTTGTAACCCAAAGCTTTAGCTGAAAATGATGAGTAAAAATATTTGGTTCTTTTTCTTCCCTTTTAGGTTGTTTCACGGCCTTATGAGAAACTATGTTCTCATGCAATAGTACTCTGTGCCGAAACAGTTTCTTTGCAAATTGGTGTGAATGGAAACCTTGATTGTGAACTGTTTATGAGATTACTCTGGTGAAACCTTGCTAGCCATCTTTTCCCCAAAGCAATTAAATTCAAATAGATTAAGGATGTTTTAATTGTCAACTGAGATATAACTGTTTGGTGGTGTAACAGATGTCTGAATGCCAGATATCCTTTTATGAGATGTTTGCTCCTCCTGTTTTCCAGGAAAAGAATGAAACTCTTCAAAAACAACTTGACACAATTCTGTTCTCTAAAAAGAAGAAGTTGCAGAAGATGAGTGAGAAAACTTCAGATGGTGTGTCAATTAGGTCCTCGCAAGATTCTCCAGGTATCCAGTTCTGTAATGAGCTATAGTTGTTAAGTGGATATTTGCCTTCTGATTTAGATGAAATGTTTCTCATCTTTAGTTTTAACATTTTACAAATCCATGATATAGGGTGTGGTCAAAATTGGGTAATGCATGAGATCAATTCTCTTTATGTGGAAAGGCTTGAATCAGTAAAATAAAACCACATACGCTTACAATCTGGCAAAAGAAAATGTTATGCTATTATGGCAGTTGGTCAGTTCTATGGATAGATTGAATCTCATTCCCCAAACGAGTAACCAGGGTATATTTCAGGCATACAGGTGTATATCATTCTCCTTTTGGGATCTAAGCAGGTATTTCATTTTAATCTGATACCACAAATATTTGAATACTCTGATGGTAACAATCACCTACAGCAATAGAAATCCTGTACATCAATTTTTAGCAAAGATAACAAGATGCTGGTATATGAAACCTCAGAAAACGTCATTACTAGTTACTTGACATACACCAATTACATCCCTCTACTCAAGTAACATTCTGCTTTAACTTCTTCTAGAACTTTCAGTCGTGAGTTTTTCTTTCTGACTCACCTTTAAGTCCTGTTTCCTTTGTTTATTAACCCTCTACTGTTTTCCTTCCCACCTTTTCCCAGTGTACACCAGCAGCCTCATACTGTCATCTAATATTGTCTGGAGAAATAAGTTCAGTGCTCTTTATATTTTTTTAGAATCACTAACACCACACACACAAACACACGGGCTCTAATTGACTTCAATTGTAATACTTAGCATATATACTTTCTTTTCTATTTATTTTCCTTATTCTGTTCTATTAATTTCATAACACATATAGATTTTGAAAGTGCAGATAAGCAAGCAGCGCAAACCACAGCATCAACTAAAGTCACGAATCGAGTTGTACCAGCATATCGCAGGTCACTAACTTATCCAAAAATCGATTTATATTTTACCTGTGTAATTTTGACAGGTGTGGTTTGGCAGGGCAAAAGTAAGAGGAGTTCTACTGCAAGACAGTGAAGATGATGCATGAGATTGTAAAGGAAGATGCTGCATTTGCACGACATTTAGCTTTCACAAAGTCAGCCCTTTTCTTTATAACAGAATTTACCCAGGCCAACTATCAAATCTATAGAAAAATACGTAGTATATATGCTCTTAGGCTCATGGAAAAAATACTCATCTTTTGTACTAACAAATCTACACAGTTCAGTGCATCAGTCTCCTGGCAGGCAGGTACTTGAAATGCTATGATGAATTCCTAGTTTGTTAATGTTGCTTGGAGAGAATCTGTTGAAACACTGATTGATGAAAGGAAAGATTTTTGGTCAGATTAGTCAAGTTCATCAATTTTTCCTTTGGTGTCGACGCTAGACTTCAATCTTTGCCCATTGACTTTAAAAGTGTCTTTGTCGTTACGATTAATTTTGACTACCCCGGCTAGAAATTTCCTTGTCAGCATGAATACCCGACTACCGTGACTTTCAATGCCAGGAAACAACGGAAATCTTGAATTATTTTTGAGTTTTGAGCTACGGTGAGGCTCCTGCTCATAATGTGCTTATTATGTCATTTTTTGTCTTTTTCTTGTAAATTCGAGCACTCATAAGCATTATTCTACAATTCAACAAGCAAATTTGACCGGAGCAACCTTTTCTCACTAGCATCTCTAATATTAAAATTCCTCCCCGGGTTGGAGAAGAAAAGAAGAAGGAAAACCGGGGGGCCAGGGTTTACATTCAGCTCTAAGACATGTATATATAGTGTGGACGTGGTTTGAGGATGAAAGCAGAAGAATGCCATTGAAACTAGGGAAAAAATCAGCAACATCGCACCTCTGAAAGTCTCATAGATGGGACCGCAGCTTGAAAATTTGCCATTTTAATATTGGGTTGCTGCCTGAAAACTCTAATAAGTTAGGACTATTAATTTCGGGCTGCGGCTTAACATTTTGGCCTGGGAGTATAATGCTGAGAGTAGGAATGATTGATGGCATAGCTTCATGTGGAATTTCGTCGATTGTCTCGCCACTTCTTGTGCAAATCCTAGTTGGAATAAAGACCTATATAAGCAATTAAATAACATAATTACTAATCATAAATAATCTAAAGTCTTAATTACAGTTTGTCCCATGTAATGAGGGGATAGTTGCAAATTGCCCCTAATTTTTTTATCTACAAATTGCCCTCAAGATTAAATGAAGTCAAAATTTTCATCTAAAGGGAGTAGTGAAATGTGATAATTGCCCTTAATATTTTTAATTACACTTTGTGAAATTTTTTACTAAAATTCTTCTCTTAAATTTGAAAATGATACTAATAAATTAAATTTATTATTCTAAATTTATTTAAAATATATATTGATTGTATCTCAAACTAGTATATTTACTCAAATAATGAGATTTTTTAAATACAAAGTGATGAATTAATTATTGATAATAGAGAAAATAAAATAAAAATTAATAAAACTAAAGTAATGTGATTGAATAAATAAAATACTTTAATCTAGATATAAAAATAATATTGACGGAACAAGTACATGATGATATGTTAAAAAATGGATGCGAAGAAAAAAACATTAAAATAGTAAACTAATTCATACAATTAATATTGAAGGGCAAATTTTTTTTTTCAATAATGTTGAATAAAAAAACATTGTTACTTTTGAATGACAAATTGCTTATAAAATAAAATTAGATACCAAAATGCAATTCACCCTAATTTTATGTTGGTTAAGGTAATTAAAATATTGAGGGCAATTATGATATTTCACTACTCTCTTTAGATGAAAATTTTAACTTCAATTAATTTTGAGGGCCAATTTGTAGATAAAATAAACATAGGAGGGCATTTGCAACTGTCCCCTAATTACAGGAGACAAACTATAATTAAGCCTAATCTAAATACTAAACACATTAAATCACATAGAAAAATTATACTAAAAAACCCTAAAAGGGCACCAGCGCACACTTAGAAAAAAAAAGTAAGCAAAAATCCTAAAATTGGGCAAGAATACGTAAAACTTTAGTGAATCACTAATATCTTAGATGAGAAAAATAATAAAGTTATCACAATATTTTTTTTCAAAATTCAGACCTCGAATTTTATATGGAATGGAAAAAGAACCAAGATTCTTTATCTTCGGAGGTATCTTCTTTTGTATACTAGCACTGCAGCCTTCCATTAGAACACAAAATTTCATAAATACCAACTTTCTCTTGCTAGACAACACTTGCTTCACAAATCTAGCATAGCTGAGAATATTCTTAGAAGCTTCCATGAAAGGAATCTTGATTTCCGCTTCCTTAAAGATCGCTACAAATCTCTTAAACTTTTTTTGTTTCTCATCACTCCTTAGCCGGTTAGCTAGAAACAAAACTTCTATTCCCTTAGTTGGATCTCCGTGCATCTCTTTTTCTTCACTCTTTTGAATCTGATACTTTACTGTTGTCTATGCATCACTCTTCCCACTTAAGGATTCTTCAACACTGCCATCAATAACATCATAGTAACCCATCTTCACTGTTCGTCTTAACATCTTTGCTAACATCATTCTTAGCTTCTTTGTTTTCTAGAGCTTTACTACTCTTTAGAACCTATAGTCTTTGCCTAGTTCTTCAGATTTGTTATGGTATCGCTAGGCAAAGTACCAGGAGGTCTCTCGGTGATTGTCTTGCGCAAGGTGGCCTGTTTGATTGTCAAGATAATTGATTGAGGGCTCTTGATTTTTTATGGTTTCTGAGGTCTGGCTCATGAATTGGGTCAATATATCCTCCAATTTGCTCTTTTTGTCCATGTGAGGTGAAGGCATATGCGATTGTTGATGTGGATGTTGAAACTGCAGCTGAAATGGGGGCTTTAAACTACAAAACTTATAGTTGTGCATGGACTTCATTTTGTTGACCTCTGTAGGAGAACTCATGTGATTTCTCAAAGCCGGATTATACGTACTAGTGAATAGGTTGTCTTGAGGTGTATTCTAGTTCTAATGTCCCATGTAATCAACTTGCTCCTGAGAAGAATTAGAAGGCGAAGCTGCTACTAATTAACACTCACCATTCTGATGATCACCAAAGTAGAAATCATAGATAGATTGCAAGGGCACATCTCAGTCCACCAATTTGTTTGGAGATATTGGCTAACTGAGTTGTCAATACCTTGTTCTGAGAAAGCAAGACATGAATAGTATCTAACTCATAAACTTCTCTCCTTTGTTCTCGCATTTGGTTAGCATGCATTTGATAACAGTTGGATGACATGGTCTACAACAATCCTTGATCTTCATCGAGTGTCTTTACAGCTATAGTCCTACGAGCTGTTGAATCAATCATAGCATGTGTTTCTTGGAGCATAGCATTATAAATGTCAGTATTCCTAATTGCATCCATAAGGCAATCCACGGTGATGGAATTTTCTCAACATCTCCTTGTAGCATTCCGACTCCTCATTCAGTCTTTTGCTCTCTAAGACCGAAGGATGTAATGTCATTCTTTAGTTTGCGGTCATTGATAGTAGAAAGTACTTTGTGAGAAAACTTTGAGCTAGTCCATCCCAAGTGATGAATGTCCCCTATGGAAAATCTTGCAACCATGCCTTGGCCTTGTTCCTCAAAGAAAATGGAAACATCTTCATTTTAAACGCATCTGAACTTACACCATTGTGTTTAAAGATGTCATAAATCTCCTCAAAGGTCATCAACTGAAGATTTGGACCATACACTGACCCACTTAACATGGTATATTGTTGCATCATCTAGATGAGAACTGGTTTAATCTCAAAATTGTTCGCATAGATCGTAGTTCATGTAATGCTAGAATTTGATCCGTCAAAGTTATAATCTCGCAAGGGTTTGCTATTCCCATTATTTCTAATACTGTTCTGCAACTATTGTTTTCATTTGCTAGTACCCTGCTCGCTTCCTTATTTACTTCTTTAGCCATTATTTCCTCAATCTATGGTTGTACATGTTGTTGTCTCTTACTCTTCCCAAAGCCCTTAATGTCCTTTCAGTTTTAGAATCTAAAGGAATTAAGCCTTGATTTTGGATCTATAAAACAATATCAACAAACTGATTACACGCATAAGTGAAAAGCATAGTTAAACCCACTCAACAAAAACAAGGAAACAAAGTTGATAAAAGTAAACAAAAAGTCTAAATTAAAAAAATGTCTCAATGTCTCAATAAAAGCAAATAAAAAGTCTCAATTAGCTACTTCGGATGTTCTTTAAGTTGTTCTTTGATTCTTTTTCTGCTCCTAGTAGCATCCTTGTCTCATTAGATTAGATGCACAAGGTATTCCTTCCTTGTAGTTTGGAAGGCCTTTTTTCAACTAAGTTTGTAAATGCTTATTAGAGGTCTTGGTCTAGTCGCATCCTCATAATCTCTTAATTTTCTTTTCTGAATTAATAAAATGGGTAGTCTAACCCTCCACCAAGATATTGGTGGTTTTAGCAAAATAAAAAAAAAAAAAAGGCTTTAAATTACCCATAAATAGAATAGCAAAAGTTGAGAAGCCCTCGAGAATGAAAACAATGAAAAACATCCAACACATATACTTGAAATAAACAATTCTTCAATAAAAGTGTAAATGGAAAGCGATAATCTAATCTATGAATATGAAGTTGTTGTAGTGCTTGGTAGTCTAAGAAAAGAAATAGAAGACCCCAATTCTAGTCTAAAATTCTTATGAATGTTAACTCTCCAAGTGGTTTCTGCATTAAGTATTTATATTGGCAATCCTGTCTAGACAATTGTCGAGGTGTACTTAAGATTCTAGATAATTTTTTGTTTGCTAGCAGTAATCGATCTTTTTCACAAAACATAGTTGCCAATGAAATGGTGTTCTATCTCAAATAGACCCTACGAAACAAATTGCAACAGAAACATGTTATAGGTGCTAGCAAACTACTAATTTCGTGAAGGTTGATCGATTTTGTCCTTTAAGGCCGCAAACTAACAGATTTTCCTTCTAGCCTACACAAACAAAATAAGAAAACCCATCAAAGAGTATGGAGGTGAAATTGAACTTGGTATTCCAGAAAGAGTTGAATTCAAGATGGTAACATTGAACAAGAGATTTAATTTTTCGAGTGTTGTGAAATACAACAAATTTCTTACAAACAAAATCACTTGTTCAAGGAAAAACTTTAACCTACACAACCTCTTCATAAAGTAAGATAACCGTGCTACTAAATAGTTATTTGGTATCATTTGGTGAACAAAGATTGTACCGTATTAGTGATAACTACGACTATAAGGGGAACTAGGGTCAACCTTGAATCTTTTTAGTATTTCTCCTAAAACAGAATTAGGAAGGTACATTATGGCTTATGGGCTATGCCAATTTACAAGAAGCTAAAAAAACCCTCTTTGCAATACTTTCCACGGTTATGATTACAACTATTTTAGATTACATTATGAGTTGGAGTTTTGTCTTCCATATGTGGCCCTAAGTGTTAGTAAATGCTACATGCATATAATGATATTTTAAGAGTGTTTTAAGGTTTGTTTGGATAGGAAGCATTTTGAATCATGCGTGTGGCTAATCGGTAAAAATTTCATTCTAGGTTCATAATAGAGTGTAGATGGGGTATGGATTGTTGTGGGGTGCTATTGACCCACTATTGCTCTGATTTTCCGTTTATGCATTGGTTGGTTAGAATATGTTGTTTTGAGTTAGGTTGTAACCAAGGTCCCTTGAAACCTTGGAATTGGATTTTGTTGGCAAGGAGGATAACCTACTATATAGTAATAAAAGGACAAGGTCATTTTTGAGGTAAGAAATAAAGTTTTATTTTTGCTTTGATAGGTGGGTAACAATCTTCCACTTGTTTTTTGTTTAACGAGAAATATGTTTGGATGGATTTTAGAATGTGTATGATGTTTGGAACTGCACTTTTACTTATGTAATAATTCCAAAAGATGTGTATAAGAGACAGAAGTAGTACCTATCACTAGTACCTGTATTTGCACTCTTTTGATATGAAAGCATTTTATGATAGATGTGTATAAGAGACAGCCCCTATCTAAGGCCTTAATGCCCAATAGAATTGAACAAATATAAGTAGTGAATTGTATTTCAACAGAATTAGTACATTACTAGCCAATACAAGAGCTAAAAACTTGAAAGTAAAGTACAGCTCATTATCATGCAATTCATTCTAGTTCATAGATGATAGATGTCTTGACTTCATTTGATACAAAAAAAGAAATGTAATAAAAGGGAAAGGTAAGAAATAAAGTTTTATGAATCTTGAGCCTTGTACTACATACGTGCTTCCTTCTTCAATTGGCAATTACTTCATAGTTGTGTTCAAATTTACTCACAAGCTTGAAATTGGTAAATAAACAAAAAAACCAAATCATCCTAAAATCAGAGGTGGATAACTTAGGACATCACTTTGAATTGGATGCATACTATAGAGATATAGTCTTCCTTTTATTGAACTACTATTATTACTCAAAAGTCAGTGCAAATATGCGAGAAAAAGTAATATGCGCTACAAAATTTTGAGATTGTAAACATCATTAGTTGCAAGCTACTACAACAACTCAAAGGAAAAATACAACTATTCAAAAATTAAAACTCATTAATGCATTGGAATTTTAACTAAGAGAGACCATAAAGTTTGTGAAAACCAAACTATTTAACTCTTCAAGAACAATCACAGTCTATATATAATATCAACAATTTCAAAGATCTTAGACTAAAATTTCTCAAAAGACTAAACACCACGCTTCTCATAAAAGCTCTAGTATTTCATTTTCAGTACCATATTTTAATAGAATTGCAATAAATAGTATTAGGACAATCTAAAAACCAAAAAAGTGCTTAAAAATAGATGGCCAAGTATTGACGGTTGATCGATCAAAGGATGATCGCAATCACCCACAAAACAACTTTTGAGAGCACAATACAGGGCATCAAGTTATGTATAATGGATCTATATCATCACAAAACAGCTTAAAAAGTGAATCCAAATTGGAAATGTTTGACTACAAATTTTTACCATTAAATCTTTCAAATGATTTTCCTTTCCAATTGAAAAAATAAAGCTATGAATGTCTTGTCCCACTTGAGAGTACTTGAGAATCAATATTATCGAGAACCAAGATTGCCTTATGATGTAAAATCATAACGTTTGAATTTTTAACGGACAACTTGCCAAGAAGCCAAAGATAATACAACGATTTTATAAATCTAGGAGGGAAAAAATGAGTATGACAACCATGCTTCAACATTAACCTACAGAATTATACAATTTGGAGAAGATTCTAAACAAGTAGGTAAAAAAAGTTGGGTTCAACTTGGACTAGTGTAAAAGATTTTGCTACCAAAAGAAAAACATCATCATCAAGACTTCCTTCTTTTCACAAATTTAAATAATTGCCTACAAAAATTCCATGGAAGAGAGGAATAGTTTCTGCTTTCAATGTTGGATGTCTTGCACATATACAAAATTTTTAATTTAGAGATGAAAGATAACAATTTTAGTTACAGAATGGAGCGTCCTTTTTTTTCTTTTTTTTTTTTGAATAAGTTAGAATAAAGGTATTTTTTGAATATTTAAATGCATAAATAAAGTCTAGTAAGAACTAATAACTAATTATGAATTTCCAAGGACAGTTAACTTTCATGACTTCTTGGTATCCAAAAGATATGAAGAAATTATTTTTGTAAAGAATTTAAATTGGTTCAAAAACTTTCAAACTTCGAATATTAGGCGAGTAAACAACAAGCAGCATTTTGGATATTTGGCAGCAAAATCTAAAAGTACAATCAATAGTAACCTTACAGATGGCATAAGAAAAGTATATTTTCATATTAAAAAAATCTGGTTTAAAATTCATGATCTTCAACATCGAATATTTATAAAATCAAAAGGAAGTTTAATGCACATACAAAGTTAATACAAAGCCATCAAGAAGAAAAACGAAAAAATATAAGCAATCAAGTTGACAGAAAGGGAGGCTAATTGTTAATCAATGCATGAATTACTAAAGTAATTAGCATCACTTTTATAAATGACTGAGCTTTTAGGCTGGAAATATGATAACAAGAAGTATATCCAACTTACCAAGTAAAAGATATATAGGACAATTATAATTTTGTTAACAGAATTAAAAACTAAGTTGTACCTCCATATAATTAATCCCAATCTTGTGGCCCTTGTGGGAGTCATATAGAGAAGAAAATGTCAATGCCATTAGATGCTACCAAGATAACTTTACATTAATTGCTCACTCGGTGAAAGAAAAGCGAATCGTGAAAAATTTTTATTTCTAAAGAAAAAGAAACGTCTAACCAAGAAGATTGCATTGGCATAATAGCAATAGTCCTTCATGACAAGAAAAAACTTACATCAATTCAAATCTACATTCCATAGACAAGAGACCCATGATTGCGTACATATTACAAAAAAAATATACAAAAAATAAATATGATTAATATATCATACCAACTATGTTGAATTATTGAAAGTGAGTTTTTACACTAAAATAAAACTATGACAGTTCTAAAGCATTATTGTAGCAATCTTGCGAAATCAAAAGTTGATCAGGTAAAATTAGCAAAATATCCAATTGTAAAGTGTAGAGTACTTATCAATAGGAAGTAATTCTAGTTTTTGAATAAATAATAAGTTCACCGGCTTGGAACAAAGTGAATGTTCCAAATCCAAGAACACTCAATAAATAAGTGATCACTTGTAAACCACCAAACTTCCCATCAATTAAACTTCACATCTCACATAAACAAATTATAAAGTAAACATATAAGCAATGTATTAAACTTCTCATAGACATTCCAAGCAACCAAACAATAATACAAACACGTTACTTTTGTGGTAAAGAAGATGATCAATAAATCTTAGATTCACATACGAGTTTAGGTTCCTATTCATAGCCATACAAGAAATTTAAAAAATACATTATGAATTTATCAACCTTTCATGTTGTTAAGCCCGTTTGGCCATCTTATCTTCATGTTTAGACAAGAACTTCTTGTGTCACGAACATCTATTTACTTTTACCAACTTTAAGCACAAAATAAACAAATTCCAAATAGTATAAAAAGCTGAAAATCAAATCACATGTGAAAAAAAAAAAATCATACCTTGGCTGATTTCTGAGCCTATTTAGGAGCAGCCCCCATTTGATACCCTATTGAAATCCGCTGTAGTTAAGTTTCTCCATAGCTAAACCTATTCTACAAAATGAAGAAAAAAAAAGAGATCTATAAGAAAATTCTCTTAATCTAATATTTGAATTACTAAATACAAAAGGAGGAGATAACGATGGACGTATAAAGAAAAAATAAAAAGAAAAGGAGATCTGTAAGCTCTGTGATAGTAACTTAAGATAAAATTACCTTTCACACAAAATTAAAATCAAATTATCTGTTAGATGTAAAATTTGAAACTCAAAGTAGCAATTCATAACAAAAAAGTAAATCAATCATGAAAAAAAATCAAAAAAAAACAATGGAGAGAAGAGAAAAAGCATAACCTGATGGTAATATGAAAGTAGTTGAAATGAGTATTTTTTTCCCTTCCGAATTTGTCAGATCTTTTGTATTATCTTCTTGAGCATCTGTGTTTGGTTAGGCCTTTTCAAGGGCAGAGGGTGTGTATATAGAAATTTGTGAGGAGAGACTGGAGAAGTGGATAAGAGTGCATTGGCTGATAGGTTAAGGGAAAGAGAGAAAGAGTTTGTTTAACCAACGAATAATAGATGGAAAAACAAAAACCCTTGAAAGTCTCTATAATTACCAATGAACTAGGAAAAAAATCATGTGAGCTGCATATGTTGTGACTACCAAACTCAAACGCCCAAGTGCCTCTTTATACTATATATTTAATGATTGAACAAGTGATTTACTAATTACAAAGAGAAGATTTATGAAAAAAATTAAGAAAATAGGTTAGATCCATTTATGGATTTTAAAATATTTCTTGAATTTTTAGAAATGTTAGATATTGAGAGAAAAGTTAAATTGTTTATTTTTTTGTCAAAAATATTAATAAGTCAAATGCATAATAGAGGTTATTAAGAGCTCTTCCTGTATGTTGTGTGGATAACATATAGAAACTAAAAGAGTTGTTATCAGTTGTAAAATCTTTGTTATCATGGAATTTATACATGGAATACTTGTTAGAAAAATCTTACATTTTCGAAAATAGATTCTATTTGCCTAGACATAAAGATATTTGTTTTATCCAAAAAACAAATGCATATTATACATCAATCTTGTTATATGTGATAGAGGCAAAATAACTAGCCGACCTAAGTTAACCAAATTTTATTAATCTAATTTCCTACTCACAAATATACGAGATTCAATTATAGAGTTGGGGTAAAGTATCGATTCCACTGTGCAATTCAATCATTCTAAGAACAGAAATCCAACAGCTTGCAATATTAAATATAAATAAGACGTGAATTAAGAAATTAAACCACTAATTGTTAATGAAAATGAACACTAGACAAGGATTAAACGAATAAATATTATATTAGGTAGTGACTTCACCACTATTTTTTATTATTTCACATATCGATCAATAAAAATTTCATTTTATTAAGTATTAAGTGTATGAAAGCAATAAGTAATTGCCTTGAAAAGATAAGTCTAATGTAAACTAATAGTCACAATCCATCTAACTCAATTATACGCTCATTCACAATTTTCCTCGGTTATTACCAATCTATGGTCATCATGCACAGAACTTGTTAAAATGTATATGTATAAAATATATAAATTAGGGTTCATTACAATTGGTACATAGAGAGCTCTTATATAGGCTTACAAGAGAATATTTTAGGTAATCTATACATGTAAGTCCTTGTGTAAATCCCTATTTTTTTTCATTGTGTCCGAGTAGAGACCAAAGATCTTGTGCGAGAGATCTTAGTTTCATACTAGATATATAAAATTATAATATGATGATTATAAATGAACTATGTTTTCATCAAAATCCTGTATAATAATTTATTCAACACTCATAATAAATGAAAACAATACAACATGAGTAAGATATGTCCTCCATAGATGAAACACAAGAATCCCTCTTGGTTGAAAAAATACAATAAAACTAATTTAAGAATCGAAATACAAATAACACAGAGCAAAAAACACTCTAAAGTGAACTATTAGTCTAGCTTTAAGAAGAACGGCTATACTCCTCAAGCAGTGCTAACATATGATGTATTTATAGGCCTTAAGAGATGAATCCCGTGATTGGGAAATTGTAACCTCATTGCTGCAGTCAAATAATCATCTGACACTTAAAACACTTTTTTGCTCCGGCACAGTCCTTGCCACTACCAAAGATTTATCTCGGCCATAAAACTCTCACAAATTTAATAGTTTTTAGTAATGGAAAAATACTTTTTACATTCTTGTTATACTTTTTCCATAGATGTGGCAACAAACCACTTTAGCCACGACCATGTGATTGATATGCATTTTCCGAACTTCTCAACTTCTAGATATCAGCTACTGTTTACAATAGTTTGAACATTATATTCAGTTTTTCCTACACAAACCAATACATTTATGATCCTAACTGAATATTATTAACTAAATAAATTAATATTACTAAACATTGACAAAAAATAAAAATAAACTAAAGACAATAAACTAAAGACGCTAACTTTCAAAGAATACCACACCAACTAAGCTGAATTAAAGGCTAGAATAATCCATATTCATGGACTTATCACATTTTCCCAACTTAACCTTTGCTAGTCCCTAGCAAATACTTAGAACTAAAACAAACAAACAACAAACCCAGACATCAGTCCAAGTCATATTATTCAATTTCAATGATATGACGGTGATCGTAACAGGTTTCCATTGAAATGTACAAAAGAATATTGAACTTAATACAAGACTAAATTTAATTACCAAATCTTAAAAAAAAAAATTATCGTAAAAGATAATTCACTAAGGAAACATCAAGTTTGCATAGAGTACTTTACACCAAACATCAGACCACTTAACAAGGAACACTCAACTCATGTGTCATACTTTCATCCCCTCCATTGCCAGAAAAACTAGAATTAAACTAAAGATTATTCATGACTTTATCAAGCTTAAAATGTAAGTTTGGGTGATTAGGTAGGATAATATAGTAAAATACTGACTAATATCACCTTAGAGAAAACAATTTAACACAACATACATCTCCTGACAAGTAAACCCTCAAAGAACCAACACTATTGTCACAACCAAATAGAAGTATAAATGGTACAAACAAGCAAAGCATGATGATGGAGTATAAATATAATACTTTTTAAGACACTGCAACTCCCAAGATTTAGATCATACCCAATTTGTTACTTTGAACAATAGGAACCAACTAACATAAAACTCTTTCCCTTGCATCCTTTAATGCAAGAATAATAAAAAATAATTTTTTTTAATTTTTCCTTTCATTTTTCACTTTTTTTTTTTTGGGAAAACACCTTTCAATATCACCACCACATTGACTTTTCCCTATGAAGATCAAACACATATAAACACGTGGGAAAAACTTGAATATGTTAACATGTGATAGGTTAAAAAAATGAGAACAAATAACGACCAACAGAAGGCCAAGATTATCTCCCTAGCCAAACTAGTCAAACTAACTAAAAAAAGGAACTAATATATAATGTTAAATCTCATGTTACAAAATTTAAACTCCAAGAATTAGAATAATCATATCAATATGACTAATAATCATTGACTCAAATTTGAAGCTGCTTGTAGAAATCATTCAAAATCGCATGTGTGCCCATGGCATTTGAATGGCTATTTTAGAAGATACAAAGATCTCATTTCTCAACAAGATATAATCATACAACATCAATATCGGCAAACCAATTCAGTTGCAAACGCTCTTGCAAAATTGCCAGCTCTGCAAATGTATTGAACTCTTTTGTACTTAGTTCTCTTCCCGCTAGAATAAGAGGGCTAATTACTTTATATTCTATAGCTTTTCCATACATTTGCAAATGTATACAAAGTGCATAGCTATATTTCACAATTTTATCAATAAAGCCCAATTATTTCTCAAAAAAAAAAAAAAAAAAAAAAAAAACTATATAATAATCCTCAGCAAATAATTTTAAAAATAAATTTTCTCAAAAACTAAATATATATACTTATTATTTTTTTAAAATTTTTACAACAATCATACACTACACAAACACACACATGCACACACATAGATATATAGGTGCATGTATATATATATATATATATATATATATACACACACACACACGTAGATATACATATTATGTATGTGCATAAATATATACACAGGCACCTATATATATGTATATGTGTGTGTGCGCGCGCTAATGATTTTGGCATTCCAAAATTACCTTTAGGCACTCTATCATTACTTTTCAATAATCAAAATAACTCAAACACCCTCAACTTGGATTCTCAGATAAAATAAATACCAAAACTACCTAAATCGTAAATGCATAAAAAATTGAATTAATTTTAAATTATTTTTTCTTGCGATTATATTCGTGAAAACGGTGTAGTTTTTAGTCAAAGTTCAAAATTTTTACACAAAAAATAATTAAAAATCTTGACAAATTATTTTTAGAGTATTAGTAAAATTTCAATTTGTTTTCAAATACTTCATTTTCACCAATTCTAAAATTTCTTATGAATATAGTACTTTTCCAAGAAATTAACTAAACTGGTAAAGACAATTTTTATTGCTTTATTAATTTATTTCCTCAAAAAAAAATCTCAAATACATAAGTGAAAGAATTTAGAAATACAAAGGCAATCTTGTAGTGCAAATCCTCAATGGCTTGGTCAAGACTCCTTGGAAGATATACAATGATATTCGGAAATGTTTCCAACTTCTTAGGCATATAGATATTCTTTTGTTCATATCATTAGAGAGGGCAACAAATTGGCTTATTATTTAGCTAACTAGGGATGTAATAACCAATGTAATATGATTTATGTAAATAATATTAGGCATTAGGGTTTCTTGACTTCACCTATTATTTATGCATAAACTCTGTCCAAGTTACTTATGTTAGATTTCCAAGATTTCTAATCGAATTCCTCATATGCAATTATTATCCATTGATCATGCAATAATAACTTTCGTTTTACCAATTCATTTGTCTTTGATCAAGCACAAATAATTAGAAATAAAAGTACATTTATTGAGAAGAAGAAATTACAAATGTGACCACACAAATCGGGTTAATCTTGGTCTGGCATTCACTTAATCCATGGTATTTACTAGTCAATCTCAATATATGAATTACTTGGCTTATCTCATTACATAATTATCTATTCATTTAAATAGTGATCAATTACTTGAAAGTATTAAACACACAGTAAGTGCTCAATCTTAAATAGAAATCAATCGTACATAAGAAAAGAATAAGAGTTTAGCCATCACAATTGGTTAAATCCTGAAAACCCTAACTAGAAATTTTAGAAACATAGTTGCTACTAACCATGCCATTAAAGTATGCCACAAGTTATGATAAATTAGTGGCAAGCTAAGAGCAATAAAAATCACTATAGAAGTCACCAGAGTGATGATCCAAAGCTATCACCCTTGAGTCATTGAACTCTTCCTTCTAAAGTTGTGCAAAAACTAAAACCCTAATGACAGCTACTCTACTAATGATGGAGTACTGATATAAAACTGGATCTAAAAGAGTCATATTTATAGGCTTTTAGGTGTCGTAGGTCTAGATCGAAATAGCTACAAAATGAATCAAACAAGACCAAAACAAACCCCGAAAACATAAAACTCGCACAATACCGTTCTGTTGGAAAATTGGTTAGTGCAACCAACTTCTGTTGGGAGCTGCAAGTTGATGGTTCCAACATCAGCTTTGTTTAATCTTTCACCTGAGCTTCTTGATTCGCGTGCTAATTATCCAATTGAACTCCAATTTATTCAAAATCTATAACAACATATAAAACACATTATTAAATGACCTAAAATAGTTAAAATGACATTTTCAACTAAAACCCATAAAATGCACAAAAACATAGCTAAATTAAGATGAAAAATTCCCGGGTTAGCAACAAAACCTAATACATGCAAATAACTCTCTTTTGAGAGAGATATCAAAAGGTACAAAGGTCCTTTAAAATTTAGCATAGGTCAGAATTTGCAGAACTGCATCTAAAAGAGGTAAAATAATTTTTACTTGTTTAAACAGCTCATAAATATTTTCCGTATTCGTTTCCTTTTGTATTAAAGTTAGGATCATGAAGAGCTACATAAAAAGGTGCTTTAGGCTCAAAAGAACAATTAAAAAACTTTGGTTAGGCATTCGGTTCAGACCTTGTGATGGGCATTTGGGCACTCTCTTGCTCTTTTTCATGTTTTACCTCACCCAGGTTGTCCTCTTTATCATTCTTTCCTACCTTATTCAAAATTTCTTTCCTACTTTTTAAAGTAATGACTACTTTGGCTTGCTCATATGGCTATTGATTTATAGGTTTTGTCTTTTGATAAGCAGATAAGTATCCCTCATTTCTCCTATTCATGGCAGACATTGACTAATTGGACAATCTATGTCTCTAATTAGCTATGGACTGAATGTGTAAATCAATTAATTGTGTCCTTGCTGCATATTATTCATCTAAACTCTTTAAAGGAAGACTTTATCTTCAAAAGTAGAGAAATTAGGGATATTATTATGCACATTTTGGTTAGGAAAATATCCCGGATATTGAAATCTTGGAGGATTTGTCATACCTACTGCCAATTTTGGTGCTAATAGTTCACGTCTTGCTGCTAATTGTTTACTAACAGTTGCTGCTGGCTTGCACCTCCTTGTCTCCAAGAAATATTAGGATGATTGCACTATCTAGGGTTTTATGTGTTGGACAAAGGATTCCTTTGATTTGATATCCCTACCACTACAAATATATATATATGTGTGTGTGTGCGCGCACACAATAGTGAGGAAAAGTCTAGTGAGGATTGAAAAAGTTGTTGATAAGACATTCTTTAGCGAGAACATTTCTATTCATCAAAGTCTAGAACTATTAGCAGCAGTAGAGAATATAAAAATTTCCTTGCTTAATTTCCTCGCTACAAATTCGGCGGAAAATATCCCGTCATTACAATGACTAAATGGCAAGGAAATTTTTGGCTAATCACAAGAAAAAAAAATTTATTCCTCACTAAATATACTAGAATAGTGTATGAATTTTTCTTGCTACATGAGTACAACTGTTAGTCAGGACATGTTTCCTCACATAACATGTTTCCTCATCGTCTATAATATAGGATATTTGTTTTTCGTTAAATTGTTATCTTTGGAAAGAACTTTCTCACAAAGCTTCTAAGCTTCTAGCCAGAAATATAAAGTTGAGAAAAAATAATTTTTCAATAATTAAGGACAATAAATTTGTGACATAATAAAGACAATAATCAACAATTATCGCCCAAAATGAGTTTATTTATGTGAAAAGACAATAATATACATTTAGTTAGCCTAATTAGCAAACACTAAAATATTTTAATATGCTTAATAACAACTAGGCAAAAAGAAAAACACTATTTACAAATTAAAATAATCTTAAACTCCTAGGGCTTAATTGTGAAAATCAAATAGTTTCTAGTTATCAAATTATAACTTATCAAAATTTTGGGTTCCAATGTAATTTATATAAAATTTAGGGGTCACAATGTAATTTTTACAAAAATCATGAAATTGTCCGTGAATTCTAACATATACCTTTTTCACAATTAGCCCATTGAAAAAAATTTATTATGAAAATGAATAACATTTTATATTTAGATTAACAATTGCTATTTTGCCAATTCATTTACAACAATTTTATATTTGAGAAAAAATGAAAAATGTCAAGGAAAGAGAATAACATGAATGACAATCTATTTGCTTCTTCGATTTTCTGCTTGGTGTAGATATCATGTTTGATTATTTTGGCACTGAAGCTGATATGAGAATTAGATGACAAAAGAACATGAAAACTTAAACAATAACAACTGTTATGGGACTGAAGAAAATTCTCTATTAGCCATCTAAACAAATAAGTAGAAAAATAGACAACAAAGAGTGTATCAGAAATCACCATTAAACGAAAAGGAGATTCCAAATCGTAGTAATGACATAACATAAAAAAATACCAATAGCCAAAAATATAATTCAAAAGATAGTAACATGAGCTACTCATAGTGTTCCAGCTCAGTTTAATACCTAATGAAAATATGAATACCCGAAGTTTGAAACCTGCAATCTAAAGTTACATCAGTGAACTTCGTCCACGTTGTCGTCCTTTGCATCACATCACCAGCCTTCAGTGGAGGCATATCTTCATCAACATCACCAACATCTTCATCAATGTTGAACCTAAGTTTACACATCTTGTTACTGCTACAAAAAAACTCCTTTAGGTGCAGTTGAAAGTGTCCTAATAGGAGTCTAGTAGTACTTCCATTGCATTAGTCTAATAAGAAACAATTAGAACGAAAGTGTATATACAACTTAACTATGTCACGTAGCTTAGAGACGTACAATAAAAGAAAGAACAAAAGTTTCGCATCACTACTACTGTGAGATTCAACAACCTACAAATTGTAAATTAAGCGATGAAAACATACATAAACTAGAATATTTCAAACAAAACAAGACTAAGGCTATCCAAAATTGTTCCACATATAGTTGATGTGGATATCAGATTTCTGCAAGGATAAAGTTTTTGAACCATGACTTGGATCCATGTACCCGGCAAAACATCGATGAGATTTACTTGCATGTTTAGACAAAAATGAAGATGCAATCAATTTCTATAAGAAGTTTGGATTTTAAATCACAAATACCATCCAGAAGCAAATTTCTCGTCCTCCGCAAGAAGCTCAAAACAATTGATAAAGGACATTAAAATCAAAGAAGTTTTCTTAAGGGAAAAGCCTAATAGAAGTAGAGAAAATAGATGTGAATGGATCAACTGAAGCAAAAATTATGTGCAAACTGAATAATGGTCAATTACTTCCCAATGTAAATAACATGGCATTATTTGGAAAGATTCTAGTAAGTACCAAGTAGCTCCATAATGACTTGGTGTCTTGCAACCCCATGTGCTTCAAGAAGAAGATTGACAGTACACACTTCCAACTTCATTACATCAGCAATCTATTTTATCACAGAGGGTCAATGAAAAAGTGAAGTTTACCCAAACAATTGGAAACAGTTATCAACAATAAACTAAGCTATGAACTTAAAACGACAAATGTGGCATCAGAATGCAACAGATATGTGGCATCTAGCAACAATAATCACTATTGTGGCCACTAAACAGTTCAATGAGAATTGAATAGAGATGGAAAATGGAGCAAAACATCTGGGACTAGTAAACTAAGACAGTAAAATGGCATGATAAGAAATCGAAACTCACCTGGTCAGCAAATCCATAGCCACTCCCTTTGCTGAGCTTTTGAGCACCAAAAACAAAGTTTAATAGTTTAATACCAATAAACAATCAAGACTTTGATAACAAACTGGAATTAAAGTCTCGACACAAAGTTAAGCTATTGAGCCTAGTAATATACCTGCTACCAATTGTCTAAATAAGCTCGTAGATGCATCTAAATCATTAGTCTCCTCCAAAACCAAGTCCAACCTAACAATTTGCACCACTATTGTTATATTTGTACATTACTCACAGATGGAAGGTTCAAAATGGATAAATAAATAAATAAAAAGTTCATAACTGGTAGAATATATTTCATAAGTTCATAAGTTCACAAATTCCAGCATTTTAAAATTTCTGTAGAATCCAAAGCAAATCCTCAATTGCATACAAAATTAATTTTTTTAATGGAATAGCTTTTTCCCGAGATCCTCAATTATACGAAAGCTCAAAATCTTAAATAATGTGATCACAAACAGAGTTTAGAAATTAGTCAATTACAAAAAACCTTTAATTTTTTACTTTTGACATTCAATGCTAGTGCAATTATTAGCTACCCTTTCTAGATCGCCTACTGTTTAGAATGACAAGTGAATAAGGTAAATTTGCATGCTGACCATCTTATTACCGGAAAATTTCACTATTATTTTAAAATTGAAATGTCCATTAAAATGTAATGACATAAAACAATCAATACTTGGAAGTACCTTAGCTTTCACCTCAATATTTTATTTGGAAGTACCTTAGCTTTCATCTCAACATTTATTAAACATATAGAGGCTATACAAATTTTAAATTATTTCATGAACATTTCTATATTGCTTCTAAAAATTGTTAGTTGCCATCTTGGTATAAGTAATATTGGATCTCACAACCAATTTTTAAGATTTGTCATCTTGGTTATATTTTTTGAGATAAGCACTGATAACATCTACAAGCTAGTGGACTATAAATGGAGAATACTATACAATGACGATTGAAAAAGTTGAAGAATGATCTGTTGTTTACAGAAAGTGACGTTAAATAACTTGAACCAATTCTTGTTCTTATGAGAAATAAATAAATCCTAAATCTTTAACCACTAGATGAATACATTATTCCCTATTATATTGTTAACCTTAAGTCAATACTTTTTTCAAGGAGGAACAATTAGTTATCTTTAAAAGTGTGGATCAAAGTCACAGATTGACTTTCTCCTTACGAGAAAGAGAGATAGAAGGGTTTCTAGAGATTGTAAAATCATACCTAGAGAAAGTTTAACCTCATAACATAGGCTTTTGATGGTGGTGAGGCTCAAACACCACATCAAGAGAAGGAATCTACCTAGATTACCTAAAATTAAGTGGAGGAATTTAAAGAAAGAAAAAGAAGAAATTTTTAGGAAAGATTTGTTAGGGCAAAGTTTTTGGAACTTACAATGAGAATCTAACACTTTATGGAATGACATGGCAGCTAGAGTGAGAACAGTGGGTAACAAGATACTTGGAGAGTCAAGAGCTTATGCCCTCATGAACAAGGAATCTTGGTGGTAGGATGAAGCC
This sequence comes from Cinchona pubescens, assembly GCA_025175665.1. Classification (NCBI taxonomy): domain Eukaryota; kingdom Viridiplantae; phylum Streptophyta; class Magnoliopsida; order Gentianales; family Rubiaceae; genus Cinchona; species Cinchona pubescens. Next base: position 1,533,844 of record JANKKI010000170.1, read on the forward strand.
GCACAAACAAACAAACCAAGTCTTAATCCCACTAAGTAGGGTCAGCTGCATGAATCCTGCTACGCCATTGTGCTCTGTCATGGACCATATCCTCCTCAATTCCTAGATGGGCTATATCTTTTTCAGTCTTCCTCTACCCCTCTTATGTTGACTACTCTGTCTAAAATCTATTCGCCTAACAGGCGCTTCTACTGATCGTCTTAACACATGACCTAACCACTTTCGTGTTTCTCTCATAGATTCTCATCAATAGATGCTACTCCAATCTTCTCACAAATATGCTCATTTCGTATCTTGTCCATCCTAGTGTACCCACACATCCATGTTAACATTCGCATTTCTTCTACTCTCATCTTTTGCTCATGTGTGTGATTCACTGTCCAACACTCAAGACCCATAGAGCATCGCTGGCCTAATTGTTGTTCTATAGAATTTTCCCTTAAGTCGTAAAGGAATTTTGCGGTCACATAATATTCCCGATGCCATTCTCCATTTAGTCCATCCCGCTCGTATCCAATGTGTAACATCTCGATCTATACCACCATTACTCTGAATAACTGATTCTAAATATTTAAAATTTTCACTTATGGGATGAAGGTGCACAAGATAAAATTAAAGTTAAAGAGGACTAATTATATTTAATGCTTTATATAGTTGTAAAAGTGAAGAAAATATTGAGAGATATAAGCTTGTTAAAAAGGAGGCAAAAAAGGCTGTAAGTGAAGTGAGAGATAGGACTTTTGAAGATTTTACCAAAAATTAGAATTTAAGGAAGGGGAGTGAGATATTTATAAAATTGCCAAAGTAAGAGCCCACAGGACGAAGGATTTAACTCAAATTAAGTGCATTAAGGATGAAAATAATAAGGCACTAGTAAGAGATGAGGAAATTAGGGAAAGGTGAGAGAGGTACCTCTATCAACTATTCAATGAAGGCAATGGAGACGATATTATTTTGGGAGAGATAAGTCTGAGGAGTATATAAGCGTAATGTATTATCAAAAGATTCAAGAATCAGAGGTGGAGGAGGCTTTGAAGAAGATGAAGAAAGGAAAAGCAGTTGGCCCCGATGATATTCCAATTGAGGTATGGAAATGCTTAGGAATCAAAGGCATAAGTTGGCTTATCAATCTTGTCAACAAAAAATATACTGAAGAGTAGAAAGATACCCGACCAATGGAATAAGAGTACTCTCATACCCATATTCAAAAACAAAAGGGATATATAAAATTGTGCGAATTACAGGGGTATTAAATTAATGAGCCATACGATAAAATTTTGGGAGAGGGTGATAGAAAGAATGTTAAAAAATGAGACTAAAGTGTCAAATAACCAGTTTGGTTTCATGCTAGGGAGATCGACCGTTGAAACCATACATCTTTTAAGAAGATTTACCCAGAGATACCGTGATAAGGAAAAGGATTTGCATATGACTTTTATTGATCTTGAAAAGGCATACGATAGAGTCCCTAGAGAAGTTATGTGGAGAGTTTTAGAAAAAGAGGAGTCAGAGTAACATATATAGAATCAATAAAGGAGATATATAGGAGTGCGGATACAAGTGTGAGGGCATCAAAAGGGTTGACGCAAGAGTTCCCTATAAATATAGGTTTAGACTAAGGTTCAACTTTAATTCCTTATCTGTTTGCATTGTTGTCATAGATAAACTTACAAGGCACATACAGAAGGAAATACTATGTGTATGTTGTTTGCAGACGACATTGTTTTAGTAGATGAGACAATAGAAGGGGTTAATGCTAAACTCGAGATCTAGAGAGAGGCACTTGAGTCAAAAGGTTTTAGACTTAGTAAATCAAAAACAGAATATATGGAATTTAACTTTAGCAACAATGCACTCAGGAATAGAATAGGGATTAAAATTGGAGATTAAGAGATACCCATAAGTGAAAATTTTAACTATTTAGGTTCAATTTTTCAAAATGATAGTGGTATAGATCAAGATATTACACATTGGACACAAGCGGGTTGGACGAAATAGAGAATGACTTTAGGAATATTATGCAATCGCAAAATCCCTTTAAGGCATAAGAATAAATTTTATAGAACGGCCATTAGGCTAGCGATGCATGAGCAAAAGACGAGAGTAGTAGAAATGCGAATGTTAGGATGAATGTGTGAATATACTAAGATGGATAATGCGATACGCAATGAGCATATTCGTGACAAGATTGGAGTAGCACTTGTTGATGAGAAGATGAGAGAAATACGCATGAAGTGGTTAGATCACGTGCTAAGATGATTAATAGATGCGCCTGTCAGGCGAGCAGATTTTAAATAGAGCAGTCAACATAACAGGAGTAGAAGAAGACCGAAAAAGACTTGGTGGGTAATTTGTAAGAAAGACATAGCCCATTTAGGAATTAAGAAGGGTATGGTTCATGACAGAGCGCAATGGCGTAGCAGAATTCATACAGCTAACCCTAGTTAGTGGGAATAAGATTTGGTTTGTTTGTTTCTTTATATTGTTAACCTTAACGAGTTCTCATCCTTAATAAAGAGTTTAGATATATTCCTCTCAGAAAAGGAACAATGAGTTGGCTAGATATATATCGAAGTCTCATCAATGCACTTAATTATGTTAGTATCTTGAAAAACAGGGAAGAATAGATTTGGATAGGATACTGTAAAAGGTGAATGTTAGTGATTTAAAGTTAGTACCAAGCAGTACCCCAACCCAAAACCCACCAACACAAAAATCTAAGGCTATCTTTTTGTGTTTAACATGTAAAGAGAACATGGATCAACATCTAGTTTTTGCTAGTGTTTGTTGAGGATTTGTTTGTTTAGTGTTAATATCTTGGACATTTTGCTGTTTTTTTTTTTTTTTTGGAGGTGACATTTTGGTGCTTTATTCAGGCCATTCTAGACAATGCAAATGCATAATAGTAACTAATAGTATCTACAAGGGCAAGTAAGATATTGCTTTGACGAATTGTATGATTTACTAAGAATCAAATAACTTTAGTATATTCGAGAGTCAAGTAAGACAAAATTACAGATATCATGATACGTTTAAAACTAATGTTTTCAAATTTTTCCTCCAAATTTCACTACTTTACAAGTTACAGGAAATTATACACACTCTCAGTGTACTAAGTTTGGATTGACACCAAATCAGCCTTGCAAAAATTATGGAACCGACTCTCAATAAAATATCTTCGGGATACTTGGTTAAACACGGGCATAAACCTGTTGATATATCAAGTACTTTGACCGGTAAATTAGCCTAGAAACTATTATGGAACTAAGCTCAATTATTTGAGAAAATAGAGGAAACCCCTCAGGTAGAAGATCCATCAACTAGTGTTAAAGTTCACAGAGGCATTTTGTCGAGTAGGCAGTGAGTAAAAAAAAACTGGTCCATTTTTTTACCAGTTTCTTACAAAATAAGCCCAAAATCTAGTCAACCATCTGCAATCATAACCACGTAAATTGTGCTAATGAAAGCAAGAAGCAAGTAACCATGGAAGCCACAGTTAAGAGATGGGGAGAGGAAATATTTGCTTGGCAGTGGTAGCAGCTGGGCAGTGGCGAAGTACACTGCTACAGATGTGAAGATGGCTCCGCGGTGGATCAGGATGAGAAATGGAAGCGAGAAATTGGGTGTATGTGCATTGTATTTGGGAGATGGAGGCCGGTGGAAGGGAGCTGGTGTTCTAGGGCAGTATTCAAATAGTGGGGGTGGCAGAAAATGGGAGGGAGAGGTTGTGAAATTTGAAGAGGGTATACGGTGCCATTTTTGTTTAAACCGACATCAGGGTATGATAAACTAATAGTACCCGCAAGATTTGTTTATTCTTTTATGACTCACTAAAAATTATAATCTAGCCCTAAACATTTGTTTTAATTTAACTATGACACCCTACAAATTAAGATCAACCCGAAATATATATATGTATATGGATATATATATATATATTGAAAATGGTAGATAAATATCAAAATAAACCATTCCTATTATTTTTTTGAAAAATTTATTAATTTACTACTAAATCTCAAAATAGTTTCATAATTCTCAATTAATTCTTGATTATTGACATCTTTCAAAAACATATTCAAGTGTAGTTTTTAGACATTTAGGTATAGTTACATCCTCCATAACCTTTATATTAGGATTATATGATAGGGAAATTCCACGGTGCCTTTTAGGGAAACATTCCCTTGTGCTTTGGATGCTTGTACGGTACAACATCATGTGTTTAAAAAACTTGTACTGTACAATATTTTAAAACTAAGGGAATGGTTTCCTAAAAGAAACTGTAGAATTCCCCTATATAATATATATAAACTCGATTGTAAGTAATATAACCATATATATACAATTAAACTCTTGACAAATCTAAGAGCTTCTGGGCATATTTTAAAGTATAGTTTTTCAGGTATAAAGTGTATTAACAACCTTCATAATCATTGTAATATGCTTTTGTGATCTATATACAATAAAGCACTTGATTGATATAAGAGGCTCAGAAAATGTATCAAAGAGGTTCTCTAGAATCAGTGTAGTTTTTTAGACAATCAATGACAATCAAGTGTAACTACTAACTATAACCTTAATGATATAATTATATGATATATAAAAAACTCGGTAATAATGTATGTAATCTAGTCATATTTGTACAATGTAAAAGTAATCCATTTAATATTATAAACACTATTTTCTTTAGTTTCTACTTACATTAAATATGTAACAATTCATGATTTTTTAAACCCAAGTTTTGAGGTATTTGTATTTCAAAATTGGCATTAACAATTCAAGAATCCTCCCTTTTTATGAAAATTTATTACTTGTATAGAAAATTATTTTCTAATGGTACAAATGGAAAATTAAACATCAAATTTGATTGAAATTTTTTATTTAAATATTTATCATGTTAATCATAAAAATAATTATCACTAGCTCGTCCTTAATTTTATTAAGGTTAATAAAATATTATAACAAAATTAAAAATTAGTTCAATTTAAGCTACATGACTTACTATTTAAATGATTTTATATGCTACTCTATATTAAAACACTAAAGGCTCTCTTTTTTGGGCTTGTCAACAGGTCGGGTTTAGATCCGGATTCATGAGAAATTCTGATTACCGGATCCGATCCGAATCCCTTTAGCTATTATATAATAAACAGATTGGACATGGATGTTGTTGTTCCGACCCGATTAGGATCCAAATATGATTAATATATATATATATATATATATATATATATATATATATTGTGTAACCACTTGTACATTAATTTCACTCCCAAATTTTATTAATAAGAAAAAGAAGAGTACAAGAAGGGGATATAATACCAAAACCTCCTGAAATTAGAGTTACAAAAAATCATAGTTCGTCTATTAGATTTTCTAGAAATTCTAAGATAATTTTCTTTGAAGAAAGCCTATTCACACCGAAAATCAAACTGTGGCACTGGCAAGAGAAGTGACGCAAGAACAACTGGGCTAATCGCAATATTTGCCGCTGCACAGATCTTTTAAATATAGATGGTTCCAAAATCTCAGTCTCACGATTATTACAGCCTTCAGTCTTATCCAATCTAAGGACCTCTCTAGCTAATGTAGGCAAAACAGAAAAATTATAAAACTAAATTACATTGATCATCACATCCTATATTAGTTTGATAGTCTGCAAGAGAGTTTCCTTCCCTAAAAGTATGCACTGCAGTGTTTTCCAAATGAAGAAGCTGTCTTGTTTCACCAGGTAAATGACTTTGTCCAATCTCCAAGGAGCCTTATTTTTACCAGTAGTAAGATCCAATGCCACAGTTGAATCCAACTCTATGATTACTTTTTGTATGCATAGCCCTTGACTAAGTTGAAGATCATCCAAAACAGCCATTAACTCTACAAAAAGATTACTGTTAAACCCAACATAAAAGGATGAAAAAGTAACCACCAAATTCCCTCCAGCATCTCTTATTGCTCTTCTACCTGCAGCTGGTCTTTCCTCTCGAACTCCATCTGTACTGAGCTTGAAAAAAGGAGCTTGAGGTGCTTTCCAGTTGACCAAAGTAATGGATCTCTTTTGTTCATAGTTATGAGCAACCACCCCATAAATCTACAAATATCCTCCTTCCTATAATGCAGCAGAGGGAAAACTTGCAATATGGATTGGAAAGAAGACTTTATAGCAACTATAATAATACTGGCAGTAGAAGTTTTTCCTTCAAAGAACTTAAAACACCTTGGATTTTTCATATTTCCCAACGAATCAAGTGAGGCAGCAAACTACAAAAAATTCCTTGAAATGATGATTCTAAAGCATGTAACCTCCATGCATTGGGCAATTGTTTAAAAGACTCTACCTTTGGCACAATGGGAAACATGTTCAGAAAATAAGGCCAAATCTCCTTAGCCAACCCACAATCCATAAAAAAAATGTTGAAAAGATTTCATAGAATTGCAGATTTGACATTTAGATGCCAAAGAAAATCCTATTTTCTATAAAACATCCACCAAAGGCTGTGCATTGTTCAGCATTCTCCACATAAAGATAGAAATCTTGATAGGGATTCTCTTGTTCCATAACATCTTTCTGGAAAACAGGTGGGAATGTTGTTCTTCCACCATTTGAACAGCAGAAGAGATTGTGAAAACTCCATTTGAAGTGGCTTTCCAAGCTAAGAAATCTTTACCTTGGCTTAAAAAAATAGATTTTCCAACGAGTTATTCCATATTGAAATTTGAGAGAGACTCCTCCATGATGGCAGTAGTGTTCCACTCTTCATCTTTCCATGCTTGTGCCAGTCAAGTCAGTAATATTGTTTTGTAATCAAAGGCCTCTCCTAACTCTAGTCCTCAAACTAGAAAGATGAATTACCTTGTTTGACTATAGTCACCATTTAATCCTTAGCTTTGTCTTTAGCTGTAATCATCCTTTTACAAGAGGGAGAAGAAGTACAATTAATATCACCAACAATAGGATGAATTGCGTGCTGGAGATATCTAAAAGCCATAAATTGACCCATATTGAATTTTGTGATTGGAAAATCCACCATAATTTAAAAGAAAAAGCCTTTAGTCTATGAATTCCTAATCCTTCTTCTTTAAGACAACAAATACGTTTCTGGGAGATCCAGTGCTTCCTATGCCCATTTTCTGACTCCCTCCTAGAAGAACTGACTAAAACAAGCTTTATCTCTTTCAGGACACTGACGAGAGCATCCAAAACAGTCATTAAGTAAAGAGGAATGCAGCCTTAAGATGTCAAAAATGTTTGATGAGTATTAACTTCCCTCCTGGAGACAACATCTTAAGGTTCCAACTCATTATTCTCTTCTTTACCTTCTCCACCCTAGGCTGGAAAACTTGTTTTTTCTTCTTGTCCTTGTGAATGGGACATCCCAGATAGATGAAAGGCATTGGCTTATGAGTAAAACTAGTAACTCTTGCAATAGTTCTGATCCTGCCAGTAGTCATCTTCGTTGAAACAGAAATGAGCTTTTAGAACAATTAACAAGCTGCCTAGAAATCCCTTCATATAGATGTATGAAGCTCATAAAATTCTTTAAGGACTTCTTCTGACCATTGATAAAGTCAATGACATCATTAGCACAGGATAGATGAGATATAGGTATGCAATGCCTGCTAGTTGTATACCCTTCCATATTTTCAATTTGAAAAGCTTTGTTAACACCCCTTTAGAAAGCTTCACCAGCAATAATAAAGAGTGATGGAGATAAGGGATCCCCTTGCCACATCCCCTAGTGAAAGTGAAGAAACCTGTTAGGACTCCATTGAGTAAAATAGAATACCAACAAGATTGAATAGAACTAGAAAGTAAGAAAATCCATTCTGAAGAAAAATCAAATGCCTCAGTACCTCATATAGAAAATGCCAGGATACCCTATCAAAAGTCTTGGTCATATCCAATTTGAAAATGACATTACTGCCTCTTACCTTTTTATCAATGAACTCCACCATTTCTCAAGCTAAGAGGATGTTATAAGAAATCACTCTTCCTTGAACAAAAACCCGGTTTTGGTGAGATAATCTTAGGCAATAAGTTGCACAATCTATTTGCAAGAATTTTAGAAATGATCTTACTTGTGAAAGTGCATAGACATGGGCCTAAAGTCAGAAAAGGATTTGGAATTATCCACCTTAGGAATTAAACACAACAAGGTGCTGGCTATAGCTTCGGGCAAGGGACTACCCATAAAGAAATCCAATACTGCTTTCTAAATATTCTAGCAGCTTTTGAAGAAAACTCCATTAAAACCATCCACTCCTACTACGCTTTCTAAGCTAAGTTTAAAAACGGCCAAAGTTAGGAGTTGCTTCCAAAAGTTTTTTATCATTCTCAGATACTGTTAGGAAGGATCCTAGGAAATTGACAAAAGCTCGAGACAAATCCACAACAAACGATAACAAAATAATAAAGAAAATAAAAGGAAGACACTAGATTTATGTGGTTCGGTCGAAAGACCTACATCCACGGGTGAAAGTGAGCAAAACTTTTACTATATGAGAACAATACAAAAGCTTTATGAGAGTGCTCCTAAACCTACAAAAGCACTAGTACAAAAACACAAGAAAAGCCAAAATAAAGACAAAAGACTTAATGACCAACAAGGTCCGAAGCCCACTAAACTCTCTTATGTTTAGTGCTTGGTACATAAAGCCCAAAGCCTATAGTCTCTATTTGTAAGACCAAGGCTACACAACTCTCCTTAACATTAATCAATGTGGGACAAAGCCGCCACATGACAAATCTCCACCTTGGCGTGTACCCACATCCACAAAATAGCAAAATAGCAAACTTGCTCCACCTTTTCCACAAAAGCCCCAATGGGCTTAATCACCAACAACGAATGACAACCAAGTCCAAGCACTGCTTGAACTTGTAAATCGGAAGAGGTTTCGTAAACATGTTCGCAGGATTATCTTTGGTATTGATCTTTTGAACAAGAACTTTCCCTTAGCAATAGTATCCCGAAGGAAGTGAAACTTCACATCAATGTGCTTAGTCCTCTCATGATACATCTGATCTCTTGTCAAGTGAACTGCACTTTGACTATCACAATAAACTGTAGTAACACCATGATGTAGACTTAGCTCGCCAAACAAACCTCTCAACCACAAGGCTTCTTTGATTGCCTCGGTCACGACCATATATTCTGCTTCTATAGTAGACAATTCCACAACAAGTTGTAAAGTAGCTTTCCAACTGACTGCACAACCGCCAACACAAAATACATAACCAGTAAGTGCAATCTTCTTTTGTCAAGATCTCCGGCGTAATCAGAATCCACAAAACCAATCAAAGTGTCACTATGTTTCCCAAACTCCAAACAAGTGTTTGAAGTACCTTTCAAGTATTTGAGAATCCATTTCACAGCCTGCCAATGCTTTTTTCCAAGACAAGACGTATACCTGCTAACCACACTAATTGCTTGTGAAATGTCTAGACGTGTACAAACCATTGCATACATGATACTACCGATTGCACTAGAATATGGAACCCGTGCCATATAACCTTATTCCTCATCTGATTGTGGTGATTGAGCAGCTGAAAGTCGAAAATGACTTGTAAGAGGAGTACTCACAGGTTTAGCATCTTTCATGCTAAATTTCTCCAAAACTTTCTCAAGGTAATGCTTTTGGGTCAGGAACTATTTCATAGCTCCTCGATCTCTCTTGATCTCCATGCCAAAAATCTTCTTAGCTGCTCCCAAATCTTTTATTTCAAATTCACTACTTAACTTTGTCTTCAAAGTGTGAATTTCTACAAAATTCTTGGTAGCAATGAGCATGTCATAAACATAAAGTAACAAATAAATGAAAGAATCATCATTTAATTTTCAGAAATAGACACAACTGTCATACATGCTTCTTGAATAACCATGACCCAACATAAAGAAATCAAATCTCTTATACCACTGTCTTAGAGACTGCTTCAATCCGTACAAGGATTTCTTTAACAAGCAAACATGGACTTCTTTTCCTTCAATTTTAAATCCCTGAGGTTGCCTCATATAAATCTGTTTTTCAAGTTCACCATGTAGAAAAGCTGTCTTGACATCAAGCTGCTCCAATTCCAAATCATACATGGCAACTAAGGCAAGCAAAACACGAATAGAGATATGTTTAACAACAGGTGAAAACACATCATTGAAATCAATACCGTGTACCTGAATATAGCCATTTGCAGCCAATCGTGCTTTATACCTTGTATCTTCAACCTCTAGATGACCTTTCTTCTTCTTAAAGACCCATTTGCAATCAGTAACAATTTTCTTACCCAAAGGCAGCTTCACAAGAACCCAAGTTTCATTTTTACGGAAAGACTCAATTTTTTCATTCATAGCGACCAACCACTTGGCTGAATTATCACAAGAAACTGCTTCAAAGTAGGTGGAAGGCTCACCAACTCCATCCATTTCTTCAGTGACGACAAAGCATATGCAACTAAATTCGCATATTGCTATGGTGGTCGAATCTCCCTCCTTGGTCTATCATTGGCAATAGAATGCTCCTCCTCCTCTGGTTCTTCTTCAATAGAGTCTGATCATCTACTGAATTTTTCTGATTGGAAGAGGCTAATTGAGAAGGACCAGAACTACCAAACTCTAGCTCCATCTACTTTTGCGTATTATCATCTGCATCTGTACCACAAGAACTAGAAAACTCTTTTTTCGAAGATAACATAGAGAGTTCATCAAAAGTAACATCTCTACTAATTACAAATTTTGGGGATTTGGAATTAAGACACCATAATCTGTAGCCTTTCACCTTTATTCTCCAGAAACATAACCAAGAAAAATACACTTTTTAGCTCTAGGCTCTAATTTCCCATCATTCACATGCATATATGTTGGACACCCAAAAACTTTCAAATTAGAGTAATTAGCAAGAGTACCTGACCAAACTTCCTCAGGAATCTTGAAATCAATAGCTACAGAAGGAACTCGATTAACAATATGACAAGATGTAGAGATCGCCTCTGCCCAAAAGTCCTTTGTCAACCCTACATTAGAGATCATACAACGGGCACTCTCCAAAAGAGTTCTGTTCATACGTTCGGCCACACCATTTTGCTGAGGCGTCATCCTAACTGTATGGTGCCGAACATTCCTTCATTTTTGCAAAATTCATTGAATTCCCCTTCACAAAATTTCATGCCATTATCTGTTCTAAGCCACTTGATCTGTTTACCTGTTTGTTTCTCAATCAAAACTTTCCATTGTTTGAAAATTAGGTAAACATCATTTTTTTGTTTCTCAATCAAAACTTTCTGTTGCTTGAAAGTTAGGTAACTGAACATCGTTTTTATGTTTCAAAAAGTAAACCCAAACTTTCCTTGAATAATCATCAATTAAAGTCAACATATCTCTGGCACCACCCTTAGATGGAACTCGAGCTGGCCCCCAAAGATCAGAATGGATATAATCTAAAGTACCTTTTGTCCTGTGGATTGCTAGTGAACTGAACCTGACCCTCTTCTGCTTCCCAAAGACACAATATTCATAAAAATACATCGCCCCAGTCCTCTGCCCACAAAGAAGTCCTCTTTTGCTCAACATAATCAAACATTTCTCGCTCATGTGCCCAAACACATATGCCATAATTAGGTGACGTCAAAATCAGACAAAGATGATAAAGAGACTGCTGCGGAACCAGTGACAGTAGAATCCTACAAAATATAAAAAGTACCAGACCTTCAAGCTTTCATAATAACAAAAGCACCCTTACAGACTTTCATAACTCCACCTTCACTGCATATTTGCACCCAAGAGACTCTAAGGTGCCTAAAGATATGAGATTCTTTTTCAATCAGGTCTTAGGAACATGTCTAACATTAGTGAGTGTCCTCACAATACCATCATGCATTTTAATCTGGATTGTACCCTTACCAACAATATCACAAACGGTATTATTTCCTATCAAAACAATTCCACCATTACAAGATTCATAAGTGGAAAACAAATCCCTATTGGGACGCATGTGATAAGAGCACCCCAAATCTAAAATTCACTCATTTCTAGACCTTGTTCTATCATCAGTGACAAAGAAAATATTTTCATCACTCTCATCAGCTGCAACGCTAGCCTCGGCAGTATCAATACTTTTCTGATTAGATTTCTCCGTATGCTTATCTTTATTTTTTAACCTGAAGCATTCGGAGTTAATATGCCCATTTTTACGACAATAATTGCATACCAAATTTTTATGTCTGGATTTAGATCTAGATTTTGATTTACTACTGTCAAAGTCTCTCTTTTCAAATCTACCCCTGGCAACCAAGCCTTTAGTTTGATTTCCACCAATTTCCCCAGTTATATCCCTATCATCAATTTGCTCCTTAGATTTTAAAGCATATTTAATTTCACGATACGAGATTGTTCCTTTACCATAAATCATAGTATCACAAAAATGTTTAAATGATAGGGGAAGGGAATATAACAACAAAAGGGCTTGATCCTCATCATCAATTTTCACATCTATATTCCCTAAATCCATAACAATGGAATCAAATTTATCAAAATGTGAGAGTATAGATGTACCTTCAGTCATCCGAAGCATGTAAAGGGTTTGCTTTAAATAGAGCCGATGCTCAATTATTTTCTTCATATACAAAGTCTTCATTTTATTCCACATACCTTTGGCTGTCGACTCAGTAGCGACCTCCCTTAAAACCTCATCAGAGAGATTTAGGATAATACCTATTCTAGCTTTTTTATCAAGGTCCTCGAAACCCTTCACTGTCATCTTCTCTGGCTTTTTCTCCACTCCATGAAACGGTATGTCCACACCATCTTGAATTAGGATAGCCTCTATCTTGAGCTACCACATCTCGGGTAATTTGACACTCCGGTCAAATTTCTCCACATGGGTCTTTGTTATCGTCATAATGTCTCAAAACTTTTCCTGGAAGCTCTGATACCAGTTTTTTAGGGAGGATCCTAGGAGATTGACAAAGGCTCGAGACAAATCCATAACAAATGATAACAAAATAATAAAGAAAATAAAAGGAAAACACCAGATTTACGTGGTTCGGTCAAAAGATCTACGTCCACGAGCGAAGGCGAGCAAAAATTTTACTATATGAGAAGAATACAAAAGCTTTAGGAGAGTGCTCCTAAACCTACAAAAGCACTAGTACAAAAATACAAGAAAAGCCAAAATAAAGACAAAAGGTTTAATGACCAACAAGGCTCCATAGCCCACTAAGCTCTCTTATGTTTAGTGCTTAGTACATAAAGCCCAACGCCTATGGTCTCTATTTATAAGACTAAAGCTACACAACTCTCCTTAACATTAATCAATGTGGGACAAAGCCACATAACAGATACTAATATAGTTAGTTTACATCCCCAGAAAATTCCTCATCTTCTGCCTGAAACAAAAGCAGAAAGTAACTTACTGCCTCCTCTTTAATTTTATCCATATCTTCTATCCATGCATTAATTCTTTTGATTAAAATATTTAATATATAACAAAATTATATACAATTAGTGATATTTTATATATACATACATAAATAAATATATATATATATATATATCGTAGAACCCATGCAAAAATATAAATTTTGAAATATATAATTTTTATGATTACAAATTTTTTTTTTATAAATTATAAAATTTGTATATAAAAATTTAAAATTTTAAAAATATTATAAGACCCAGATTCGAATTTGGATCCGATAAGATCTGACATATTCAAGTATAGATTTACTTTTGTAGACCAGAAAGATATCTGGATCCACATCTGAATCCATATATACTCATCAGATTTGGGTGTGGATCGACTAGTTTCAACCTAAATCCAACTTTTTTACAAGCCTATCTTTTTTCCACATATAATTTTATTTAGATCGTCTCCCTACCAATATTTTCTAATACTCCTGCTCACTAGTAATTTTACTTTTTTTGTTCAAAAATTTTGGAGTTGTGCAGCAAAAGACTCACATCTCTGTCATACATGTGACGCTCTACACCCGCATACGTCGGCATGTGACAACCGCCGTACCTTATAGACTTACCCCTCAAAGCTACAAGGCACCAAAATGAAACATAATCAAAATGACTTTGTTAAATTACTAAACAAATCCATAATAATAATAATTAATCACCAACCTTCTTGAATATGCGGCTAAGCAAATATAAACTAAACCATCCAATAGTCCCAACACAACACACAACGGAATTCAAAATATTTTAATACTAATAATACTAATTTCCCTAGGTAATCGAAAGTCTAACCGTCGGCATGCACCAATTCCTTATACACGTGATGGTCCTCGTACAATCTCTTATTCTGCAAAAATGTTAAAATGGGTTCAACAACAACTCACTCAACAAACAGCTAACACTACTTTGAGTTGCAAGACCAAACAAGTTACATATATATATATATTACAAAGTTTCATCGCACAGTCATGCAGTGACATTTCAAAAAGGCTTTTATCAGAAATCAAAGTAAAAAAAATCTTATTTCACGTAATGGTAAAAGTTTCTTTTCAAAAATTCTTTTCTAAAATAGTGCTTACATATATTTAGAACAAGTGGCAGTATATGAAAAGCTTACAAAACGAATTTCACAGAGTTCATAAATCCAAAATCATAAGGAGAATATTAGAATTATAATTTGTAATCAGAGTTCGGAGATTAAGAATCAGAAAGTTAGAGTCAAATTCATAATAGGAGTTAAAAGTTCATATCACAATTTTTTATAGATTTATGAAACAAACACGCTATCATCGGCTTACTGAATTCAGTCTAGTGCTAAGAGACTCCACTAGAAAAGGGTATCAAGGGGTCCGACCAAAACTTTCCTTTACTCAAAGACAAAATTTTAGGTCTTAGTTCACCCAAATAGAATACCAGGTCTTAGGTTTACTTGGACAAAAAGTTAGAAATATAGTCCCTATGACTATTCTTGATTATTTTAAGAGTTTTGGTCCATTATTAATACCGAGAAAATATCCAATCACATACATATGTGAAATAATCATACAAGTTCTAAAAATGCCACTTACATATTTATACATAAATTTCAAATGAGTTATCATAGCCATGTAAGGTCCATGTTAAATAAAAAATAACTTCTTGTCAAAAGTAACATTTTAGCATAAATACTTTTCGAAAACACAAAGGGATAATAACTACTTATCTCAAAGTAGCAAGTACAATACCAAAGAGTCCGACTAATTTTCTATACAAAATTATCAAATATTAATTAAGTTCAGCTACAAAATAACCTTGCTCATATATAGACTATCATGCCATCTACTAAAATATTCTAACCAAAGTATTGTCCTTAACTCCAGTAAGTTTTGAAAATATTTACTTTTCAAAATAGTACTAAACCAATCCTTTATTTAATTGGAAGACAATATGTGTTATTATATATAATTTAGAAAAGTAATACTCATGTAGAACTATACTTATTTATTCAAAAATATTTTATCACACCGATGTTAGTAAAATAATTTCAAAAATAAAAGTTTAGGAAAAACCCCACTCATAATATTCCACAGTATAATATTTCAAAAGTGCTTTATTTGGTTACTTCAAAAATAAAATTTTAATATCCTATAGTTACTTATGTCAAAGTGTACAAATATTTAATCTAGAAATCATATTACAAATAACTAAAGGACTTAATGTGTAATTATTCAAAGTTCCAGAAGAAACCTGAACCTACAGTATCCTAACAGTACGTACTCTACTCCTTTTACTCTCTTTTTCTTTTCTTTTTTTCCTTTTCTTTCTTCTTTCCGCCGCCTCTTCTACTTCTTACTATATCTTCATTCTTACTACTACAACTGCTTCTTCTTCCTTCCTAAGTTACAGCACTTCTCCAAAATCAAACCAAAACCAACACCAACACACCATTGCCCACTGATTTTCTGAGACCATCAACCAAACCACCGTCCATCACTGCCCCTGATTGCTGCTACCACCATCAGTTGCAGCAAGGTCGAGTAGCAATAGCTGGAGCAAGGCCGAAGTAATAGCAGTGGTAGACCGGAGAAAGTAGGCCTTTGCCATCAATTGTGACTGACACTTAAGTGTGAAAAGACCGTTTTGCCCTTACCTTTCAAAAAAATGATTATTTTGTGCAAAAATGTGAATTTTGTGAAATTGGAAATTTATCTTGAAAAATGAAAAAAAAAACTTGAAAATTTGTCCCAATTGTTATTTAACGGTAAAATATATATCAAAATTCAGTGTTTACAAAAAAACACAACATGTGATTACAAAATAAAACACTTGAATCAGAATTGGACTCTTTTGCGAGGGTTTTCATGCATTTCATGTGGGATAAGGAAATTTAACTCTAGAATCCATTATAAATACTCCTTTGATAGTTGAGTTCAGGACAGGGACCAAAGTAGAACAACCTGGTTCCAATGCAAGCAATATCCTTTCCCAATGTCTCTTATACACATAAGCTTGTGTATTTTGGTATTTACCAAATGGACAGAGTTACACATCTGATGTTATACATTGCTAGGTCTCTTATAACAAGTACTTCTACTGCCTGTGGTGGGGTTTAAAATTGATAGTGCAAAGTGTGTAGGCTAATACATGAGAAATCATGTCATGAGTAAACTCTGAAAAATTAACTCTTAGAGTTCCATATATTAACGAATCGATATTGAAAACCACTGTCAATTTTTAACCTTCATGGCCGACTGTGACTACTTAGCTTATTTTCCCTTTTAAAGTTTCAAATCCTTATCCATACATCATTTGAAAATAATTTTCAGAAAATAAATTCTCTCTCTCAAGATTATTTCCAGTAAAACTTGCACGATTTTTTATGAAGTAATTCTCAAAATAAATTTCCATATTTCAAAGTTAATTTTTCAGATTTAAAAGTACCTTTAATCCAATCAAAATTTCACTGTTTAAACAAAATACAGTATAGAAATTATAATTATAGGTATGATATTTAATATACGAGAGTATAAAGAACACAAATGAAATTATCGTGAGGAATTGAACTAGTGAAAATATGCCGAATTCAATATATGACGACCTCTTAATGTATATGAAAATCGTCTCTCCAAAGCCTCAAAATCTCAACCATGTAAATAATGATATAACCTTACAAGTTACCTATTATACATATTTTAACTCTCAAAAGTTTCCAACTTTTAACTCCTAGTTCGCTAAAATTCCTACAAATCTTATCATGATTTGGTCACTTAAAGTGGGCTGAAAATTTTAATTAAAATTAATTATGAAAATTAATTAATAAATATCAAAAGAGTTGTATTGTAAATGGAAAACGTTTTTAGTTAAAAGGTTTGTCCAAATTAATTAATACAGCATAAATAAGAAATCCCTAATGATAATAATTTAGTCATCCCCTGCAAATACACCACCACAAATAATCAAATTTCAAATCCATTTGTTAAGTTAATGTATGATATTATCTAATATTAGTTTTTTTATTTTTATTTATTACAGCAAAAGAAAAATACAAGATTTCATGTTCTACCTTCCTTGCAAAAAGTTTTGTGCTTAAACCTTACATGTCTCGCACAAAGATAAAATACAACCGCACTCATGTCTTCTACTTCCCATGTAACCTATCTCACACTTTGATTAGTCCATTGAACTTTTACATGTCTTCTTCGTAAGTCAAAATTTTCTTTCTAAAGTCCTATGGTTAAAACTTAATCACATAACTCGGGCTAAACATATACTTTTGCAGTTGTGATACTTGAAATATATTATGCATTTGGTGTCAAATTTTAATTCATACTCTAATCTTCAAATTCATTCTGATATCCTACATAATCCTACTCATCAATAGCTTAACCTAAATAATCTTACCATTTTCCAATACCTTTTATTCCAAACTGAATTGAGATTTTACTTTATCACGGGCTAAATTCTAATATAGCGAAGATTAACTCTTACGTTACACTATAAAATGCTTCAAACAAAATCATTCTAATACCACTTAGTTACTCCACTGGGTTTAATAGTCGATTCTAATTTCCTCCAAAATCTAATGTATAAACTCGTAACATATCTTCTTGTGTTTGGATATTCCTCTTGGATTGGTTGTCCAAAATGATATTAAATTTGAAATATGTCCTCAATCCCTTTGTACCAAACCCAAAATAAGAAGTAAAATGACGATATCAGTTTAATATTATGCTCACAGATACTCCGTGCAAACTTACAAGTTGCCTCACATATAACTCCATTAATTTTTCCATGGTTGTCCCACTATGCACGTATTTAAAATGTGTTTATTTAGTCCAATGACCCTTCATTATCCATATGGTACTGTTACCAATCCTTATTTCAAAAATTCATCACAATATGTTTCTACTTCACTGTGAAATTTTCAAAGGTTTAAGCAAACCTGCTGGTCATGGATATGCAACCTTAACTTATAGACATTAAATTACTTTATCATAATATACTCGACAATTGGCCTCTTTATTCCGTTTACTCCAAAGAATATCTCAATACATTTTTGCTCCACTAGGATGTGTAAATAACTTAGAATAATGTCTCTATTTTGTAATCTCATTCATTAAATCCTCATTGCTATGTACGCATGATATCCACATCAATAACAATTATTACACCTTACACTGAAACCGGCCACTGTGCCTTCTCCCAATTCCTTAAATCTTTACAGGTTTCTTGTCTCTTCTTTAAGTGAACAAATACTGAAGTGCCTTACAATCTATAAATGTCTCCATTTTTTTTTAAATCGACCACTATAGTTGTTAATTTCAAGTCATGCATCAGTTAAATTTTCCCATGAAGCTAGAGTTATGCATAAGCAACTAACTTATTATTTTGCATCAGCACACAATCTTATCCATTTATTAGATGTATCATTATAAATCACAAACCCTCCAATTCCAAATATCAAAGTTAAATTATTTCAAATTTTGAAAGCTCTTTCCTCAGTTTGTTCCAAAATCACCCAAATTATACTTTCTTTTATATAGCCCACTTAATGGTATTACAATATTAAAAACCTTTGTGATAGTAACCAACTAAACTGAAAAAGTTTCTTTTTTTAATAATACTTGTAGACCTTATTAGCCCACTTTGTCCTCAATCTTTTTTTAAAATCCATATAACTGCATACAGAAATTACACATCCTAGAAAAGTTATACTTGATAACCAGAATTCACACTTGCTAAGTTTGGTACAAAACTCTCTTCCTTTAAAATACCTGGTACCTCTACTAGGTTTTCCTCATAAGTTTCCTTACTTAGAAAATAAATCAAAATATTATCAATAAACACTACAATAAATATGTCCATTTGATCCCAAAAACTAATGCATGAATTTTGTAGGAGCATTGCTCAATCCAAATGATTTCACAAAAATTTTATAATGTCCACAACGTGTCCAACGAGCACTTATATATGTCAACCTCCTTAATCTTTTTTTTTTTTAATGATATGCAATAAATCTTCACATCTCTAAAGTTAATCAATTAAATCATCAATTCTAAAGAGAGGGTACTTAATTTTAATAGTAATCTTATTCAACTCTCCATAATGAATACACAACTTCAAACTCCTATATTTTTTTCTTAACGAACCATGTGAGTGTTCCTTATGGTAAAACATTTAGCCTAGTAAATTTCTTATCCAATAATTCTTATAATTGTTTATTCAATTCCTTCAATGCAATTGAACTATCCTATATGGTGCTTAGATATTGGCCTAGCCCCATGTATTAAGTTTTCTAAATTTCAATTTTTTGCATCCGGAGGTATTCTAGGTAATTCTTCCATAAATACTTTCAAACATTCCTTAACTACACGATCATTGGGTTTTACTTGTTCTATTAGGTATCTATCACACGAACTAAATATGTTTCACAATCTTTCCTTAATTAATGCCTTACTTGCTTGTACTGTGCTCAACCATATTCTGTGAGGTGTCTTTCTTTTACCAGTATTGCCTTGTATGAAGATAAATTAACTCTATTCATCCAAAAAATATCATACTTATTTATTGTCCACCCTTGCACTACGGTTAGTTAACCAATCCATCATAAGATAGCATCAAAATCATTCATATTAGTTGGACTAATTTCACCTTAGATTCTTCTCCTTATATTTTTAAAATCACAATCACTAAATTTCAAATGAGATATCAAAAACCAGTTTCCTAAAGTTATAACGCAAGAAGGTTCCTCTAACCATTCATGTTGTACCCAAAAGTTCCAACTAATTTATGGAGTTTGAGTTGTGAGCATCTATCAACTTTTTAAAGCCCTTCCTTCCTACATTCCTCACCTTGTATTGAATCCAACCATGTAATCCCTTAATTAATTTCATCTTCCTTTAACTTATTATTGAATATCTCGGTAAGAACAAATCTCTCAAACAAATTAAACTTAATCGAGTAATCCATCACCGGCATATTGGGTTCTTGCCTCAAGGTTTTGAATTAGTAGATCTCGTAAGTGGCATATATTATTTTTTTTTTTTCCAACCAATTTAATGAAGAAAATATAGTTTATAAAATATAATACAAGTATAGAAAATTCCCCTCCCCCCATTTTTTTTTTTTCAAAAAATGCATTTTGATAAGTTTTTAAATCCCTATTTTTTTGGAAATTTTTTTTTTTTGGCTTATAAAAAATGAAACTAGTATCAAACAAATACCTTTGGAAACAAAACAAGTTGTAGCAAATAAATCATACTTTTATTATCAAAAAAAGTCAGAACAACACAATATTCTCCTAGAATCTATTCTTAGCAACAACGAAGATATCAAAATAAATCCTACTAGAATACCAAAATTAACCAAATTCTTATTATTACTAGTCACTAAAATTTCAAACAGTGATTGATATTAACGTTTTCTTAATCTCTTTATTTTTTTATCATTCTCCAAAAATTCCTTAAAGATATTAGCCTTATCATATCCTTTATCTTTAGAAGGATACTTCGAGATGATCATCTTAGAAATTTGACTGAAAAAAAGTCGGTCTATAATCGTAAAATCAGCCTCCAATAAATGCATCCATTCCTCAAAGGTTGTCTACCTTTTTTCACATTTGACATTCAATTCCAAATATTCCTCATTAGTTTCTCTTATGCATAATACCTGCATCTCCTTACTTTTATAAAACTAAATCTGATACACATACTTCGAATCACTTGCTTAATTAGTCTTAATCTTAAAATATTCAAAGCCATCAATGTGATACTTTAAACTCCTTTCTAATCCTTAACAGTTGCCGTACAGATACTAAACCATAGTTCTGATACCATTTAAACTGTAATGCCCCACACCTGCATACATTGGCATGTGACAGCCGCCGTACCTTCAAGAATTATCCCTCAAAAGCACAGGCACCAAAACAAAACATAATCAAAATGACTTCATTAAATTACTAAAAAAATCCATAATAATTAGTCATCGACTGTCTTGAATATACGGCTAAGCAAATATAAACTAAACCATCCAATAGTCCCAAGGCAACACAAAAAGGAATCACCCAAAATATCTTAATATTTCTCTAATTTTTAACCATCTAATAATACTAACTTCCCTAGGTAATCAGAAGTCTAACCATCGGCAAGCACCAATTCCTTATACACATGATCGTCCTCATACAATCTTTTATTTTGGAAAAATGTTAAAATGGGTTGAGCAACAAGTCACTCAGCAAGCAGCTAACATCCAAACAAGTTACATATGTACATATTTTACAAAGTTTCATCACACAGTCATACAGAGACATTTCAAAAAGGCTTTTATCAAAAATCAAAGTAAAAAAAAATATCTTATTTCATGTAACGGCAAAAGTTTCTTTTCAAAAATTCTTTTCTAAAATCGTGCTTACATATATTAGAGCAAGTGGCATTATATCAAAAGTTTACAAAACAGATTTCACAAAGTTCAGAAGTTCAAAATAGAATCAGAATATCAGAATTAGATTCGTGATCAGAGTTCAAAAATTCAGAATCAGAAAGCCAGAGTCAAATTCAGAATCAGAGTTCAAAGTTCATATCACGATTCATTATAGGCTCATAAAAAAAATACGCTATCATCAACTTACTTAGCTCAGCCTAGTTGCAAAGAGACCCCACTAGAAAAGGGTGTCAAGGGGTCAGGCCAAAACTTACCTTGATTCAAAAAAAGAATATTGGGTCTTAGGTCACCCAAACAGAATACAGGGTCTTAGGTTACCCGGACAAAAAGTCAGAATTATTGTCACTACCGACTATTCATGATTATTTTAAGAGTTTTGGTCCATTATTCATTACCGAGCAAACATTCTAATTACATACACATGCGAAATAATCACACAAAGTTCTAAAAATGCCACTTACGTATTTGTACATAAATTTCAAACGAATTATCATAGCCATGTAAAGTCCAAGTTAAATAAAAAAATAACTTGTTGTCAAAAGTAACATTTTAGACAGTATACTTTTCGAAAATACAAAGGGGTATTAACCACTTACTTCGAAGTAGCAAGTAAACATACCAAAGAGTCCGACTAATTTTCAATATCAACGAAGTGTATGAAATAAGTTCAGTTGCAAAATAACCTTACTCGTATATAGACAATCATGCCATCTTCAAAAATATTCTAACAAAAGTATTGTCCTTAACTCGAATAATTTTCAAAAATTTTTACTTTCCAAAATAGTACTAAACCAATCCTTTATTTTTATCGGAAGAAAATATTTATTATATTTAATTTAGAAAGTAATACTAAGATAGAACTATACTTATTTATTCAAAAATATTTTATCACAACGATGCTAGTAAAATAATTTCAAAAATAAAAGTTCAGGAAAAACCTCATTCCTAATATTCCAGAGTATAATATTTCAAAAGTGCTTTATTTGGTTACTTCAAAAACAAGCTTTTAATATCCTATAATTACTTATGTCGAAAGTGTACGAATATTCAATCGAGAAATCATATTTTAAATGCCTAAAGGACTTACTATGTAATTATTCAAAGTTCCAAAAGAAATCTGAACATACAATACTCTAACAATACATACTCTACTCCTTTTACCTTTCCTTTTCATTATTATTATTATTTTTTTTGCCTTTTCTTTCTTCTTTCCACCATTGCTTCTACTTCTTACTATATCTTTATTCTTACTACTACTATCGATTTTTCATCCTTCCTAAAGTTACAACACTTCTCCAAAATCAAACCAAAACTAACACCAACATACCACTGCCCAACCCGACACCATCAACTGAACCACCGTCCACCACCATCAGTGGCAGTAAGTCCAAGCAGCAACAGCCAGAGCAAGGGCGAAGTAATAGTAGTGGCAAACCAGGGAAAGTAGGCCTTTGCTATCGATCGTGACCTTATCGGGAACCTCCATAGCTGACCGTCATTGCTTAACTTATTTTCTCTTTTAAATTTACAAATCCTTATCCATATGTAATGTGAAATTAATTTTCAGAAAATAAATTCTTTCTATCAAGATTATTTCCAGTAAAACTTATACTATTTTTCAAGCAAGTAATTCTCGAAATAAATTTCCATATTTCAAAGTTAATTTTTCAGATAAGATTTATAAGTACCTTTAATCCAATCAAAATTTCACTGCGTAAATATAATATGAAAATCATAATCCTAGGCATAATGTCTAATATACGAGAGCATAAACTGCACAATAGAATTATCGTATAGAGTTGGGCTCAAGAAAATATACCGAATTCGATAAACGATGAGCGCCTACTGCGTATGAAAACCCTCTTTTTAAAGCTCCAAAATCTCAGCCAAGTAAATAATGATATAAACATACGAATTCTCTTATTTATACATATTTTAACTCTCAAAAGTTTCCAACCTTTAACTCCTATAAGTTAGCTAAAATTCCTACAAATCCTATCATGATTTGGTCACTGGGCTGAAATTTTTAATTAAAATTAATTACGAAAATTAATTAATAAATATCAAAAGAGTTGTAATATAAATAAAAAATGTTTTTAGTCAAAAGTCTATGCAAATTAATTAATACAGCATAAATAAGAAACCCTAATGATAAGAATTTAGTCATCACCTGCAAATACACCACCGCAAACAATTAAATTTCAAATACAGTTGCTAAGTTAAGGTGATATTATCTAATATTAGTTTTTTTTTTTAACAGTAAAAAAAAAAATACATTGTTTCACAACACAGCCTATGACTTTCCCTTTTTGTATGTACTAAACTAGATTTTCTATCTTTCTCAAAAATCTCTTTCTCTCTCTCTCTTTATCTCTCTCTCTTTTTTCGTTATTCTCAAACATAAGATATGAGGGTCTATGAAGAAGGTAAGTCTTATAAATCATAAAGTGGCCCCAAATAATGGAGTGGGTAATTGAAGTTTCATTGCAGATATGAAATTCATCTATACTCTTGTTGATTAATCTATTTGTGTTGCATATTCTAAAATTTTTGATTCATAAAGATAAATTCTTTAGCTCGATATGCCTATAATCTTGGTAGTAAATCCTTTTGTTACACCAACCACCACCAAAATCATTACAGTGAAAGTCTATAGGGTCTTCGTTTGTTTTCTTTAAACTTATTATTTAAAACAATTTGTGGTGATATATGATTTTCTTCAAGAATTTTTGAATTTCTCTGCCATGTTCACTACCTTTTTTTGCATGTTTCCTTGTTCTTCTTGGCCTCGTTGTCTTGGGAGCGGTTAGGAAAATCTTTTTGAAATTTATCGTAAGTTAGTAATCTAATTTGATGAAACTTTTTTTTACTATGCATAGAACTTGTTTGATAAAATTACAAACTAAAAATTAGAGGGAGGAAGAATATTTCTATGTCTGAATTGTGTGTTTAACGTGCAATTATGTGTGCAAGCAGATGACGTAGAATGCTCTATTGCTACTTAACATAAATTTAGATATCCCTTTTCTTAGTTGTGCATTTTTCGAAAACTCAGAAGATTAATGAGATATTAAGTTGAAGGTAACTCTTTATATATCTGTATATGGTAGTAGTATCCTTGTTTCAATATTTACTTTTCTTGTTTATAATGTTGAAAGGGATATTTTACTTTCCATATTTGCACTAAAGCTAATCTTATAGAAACTTACTTTTAACAATAACAAATATAACAAATCACTGAACTAGATTTAGTCATTTAATGGCCCAGATAAAAGGTTGCTCACAAAAGGAACAAGTCCAAATATCAAAAGGCTGAGATAATCATATTTAAAATCTGGTTTACACGTTTGAATATTCAATGAGATTCAATGTGCAATTGAGCTACTAATTAGTTCTAGATTTGTTTATTGTGTATCATATGACTCATTAGTAGTTTCAGATTTGTTCATTATTTTATATGGTTATATTTCATTCACTTAATGAAAATGGTGAATCCTATGTTGTTTGTTCTTTAGAGATTTTTTTCACTCTTTTAATAACACTTGCTTCCTTCACAGAGGATGCCAGCTGGTCTTCTTTCGACCTTGCTTTCCTTGATTACTCTTCATATTTCAGGCTGATTTGATTTTAAATTTTAGTTAAAAATAGTGATTTATAGAGTTTATCCATGTATATATTTCAATGTATGTTGAAATAGTTAAATT
The DNA here is from genome assembly GCA_025175665.1 of Cinchona pubescens. Classification (NCBI taxonomy): domain Eukaryota; kingdom Viridiplantae; phylum Streptophyta; class Magnoliopsida; order Gentianales; family Rubiaceae; genus Cinchona; species Cinchona pubescens. Next base: position 1,559,408 of record JANKKI010000170.1, read on the forward strand.
AGGCATAGGATCTTTGAACTACATATTTATATGTTGAAATAGTTAAATTAGTAGGATCTTTGAACGACATAGTTTATCTTAATCTAGGTACTGGGATGTTGAAATAAATATGCTTTAGTGATAATTTTTGTTGAAACCTACCCTGAAACAAAATTATAATAGAAAAATCATAAAAGTATGGATATAATGATTAAAATTTTGCCTAGTTTGTGGAAACTAAAAGTTTATAGTTATTATATTTTGCTTGTTGTGAATAGAAATGTTATATAGACAGGTAAGGAATAGAGATAGTATGGTGCCACTTTTCACTCTTGAATGCAGTGGTTTTTTTTTTTCTTATTGTGGCAGCTGTAGGATTCAGTTTTTAGTTTGTTGTAAATATAGCTTATTAATTGTTCAGTTTTGTGCATGACAAAGATAAAGATAGAATAGGCTTTCATATTCAAACTCGATATTTGTTTTACATGATGGTGTTTAGTTTGAATTTTGCAACTCAATCATAGATTTGAACCAATCATCAAATATATGTAAAATCATCAGAGTATATATAATTTATTTCTTTTATTTGATGTACACTGGATATGGGGCATCATGTGTAGGTCCACTTTGTGCATTTGGAAGTTGTCATTCAATTCCAGTACTAACCGGATACTTTTTTTTTTTTGGTTTATATGCAAGCATTTATAAGAAGATATATTATATTGTGAATCTTATTGGAATAAATATTTTTGGCAGTTGAAGTCGCTGTGAAAATAGTAGTTTATTGTGATTCAGATTTACTTCATGTTACAACACCTTGATATTTTCTTGTTCATGCCTTTATGTATTGGAGACTAATCTTTGAGTACAAATCTGTATAGGGTAGCATTGTGCTGACTAACGACTCAGCTATAACATCTTGAGAAAGAGGAAAGAATGCTCTAATTTTTTGGGAAATTCCCATTTGAAATCCAAATAACGGTATAATTTCTTCTCTTAAGATTTCTAAACTGCATCCTAGCTTTATATTACCTTTTACTGAGTTGAACTTAAAGTTAAATAAAGAACATTTGGCTTAATGAGTTAATGAGCCAATTTTACATTATTATGATTGTTGTGTTTGCTGCATTACTTGTATGTAAGGTTGCCGGGATTTTTTTGTACAAAGTTGTTGTCATGAGATGCTTATGTCAAAATTTAGCTAGAGGAGGTTAGGGAGTTCATTTCTTGCCTTGTTTATCTATAGGGTAAAAGTTAACTTCTATTGCTTGAAACTGAGGCGGCTTTAGGTTAACTAATACAATCTCAAAAAGAGGCCTTAACTGGCTCAATTTTTTGTTTTATTTTCTTTTAGTTCTTTTAGTCACTAAGCAAGGGGGATTGGACTTTGGAAGGGAAGGGAAATCATTCAACTAATATTGTTCCATTTTGTATGTTATTGACTATTTCATTTCAAGATTTTTTGTGTACTTTATTAAAATGAATAAAGTTGAATTGTTTTAAGAGCTATTTATGTATGCTTAATTAGTATGTTTAAAGTTTTAAAATTAAATAGAGCGTTTGCATTAGATTTGTCATTTTCCAACTAGTCGAGATTTTTAATGCTCCCATGTTGCTAAAAAACCTGCAAATAAAAGATAAAATATGAGGAAAAAGCTTCTACTTCAGTTAGCCACATTGCTTTTTTCTGCATATTGTATGAATGCTGAAAAGTACCTATTTTGATATGTAGTAGATGCTTAAAGGATATGATTTTGGAGCTATTCATGGTGACCGATTCATGTTCCGGTTTTATATCAAATTGATTTATAGTGGATTTGTGTAAATTTTTTTGACTTATTTTACTTTTGCTCAATTATTAATGAGATACATATCTAGAAAACCATTTCTGCTAAATTTGTCTAAGTTGCATTATTTCTCCGCCTTTTGGCATAACACAATCTCTCCCTTAAACTATGCATGTAATTCAAGTAAATATATAGAGGATAATTCATATTTAAAATATTTCTCCCCTTCAAAAATAAATAATCAAATGGAAATGAGAAAATTTTTGCTATAGGATTAACATCAAGGCATTTTTCGATCATTCTTTACCAAAAGCATCATCGAAACAATAAAGCATATGTGATGCAATTTCTTGTGATGCAAATGAAATTCTAATATATAATCCATTTAGAAAAGAGAAGCTCCCCCTTTCTTTTGCAAATAGTGACTTAATATAAACAAAAATTAGGGATACTTGTACCCAAGCATTATAAACATATTCAATCACATAGTTAACTAACATTCAAGAGATCATAATTCATATTAACAAATGAAAGCACATTAAAAATTTAATTGTTACCTATTTCAATGTCATCTTAGTTTGTATGCTTTGAACACCTTCCATTGATTATCCATCTTGAATCCCTTGGTGCTCTCCAAGCAAACCTACATGCAAAGTTAAGCAACAACTTTTGGTATCCAAACTTCATTAGGTTCAATTGGGTTAGTAACACGCTTAAGCACCCAAATAGAATTTATTTCCAACTTTTCATTTCTTTTGACATAACAATCCCTTATTGTTTATATGTCCATGTTGACAACAATAATTGCATATAATATTTTTGTTGCCACAAAAAGAAGATTTAGATTTTACAAGGCAAAAACCATCATTTTTAAAGGTGATAAAATTTTTGTTGATAAGAATATTTTTAGTCTTTTTCTTTTCAAAAATATTTTCCTTTTTCTTTTGTAAAACTGCATCAAGATCGTCCAAACTCTTCTTTATTGAAGCTTGTTCTTCCTTGATCTTGGTTTTCACATCTAATCTTTTCTTCAAATTTCTTTTGTGAAATTACTATTTCAGCACAAGCATTGAGTTTGTACTCAATAAAGCATTAATCTTAATTTTTAACTCTTTGTTCTAGCATATGATTCTTGCAAACATTCATATACTTTAAAAATAAATGATTCAACAACATCATCATCATCATCATCATCATCACAAGAATAATTACAAGAATCATAACTAGAGGATACCTTATTCTCTCCAAAGACCATGAAAGCCATTTGAGTCGCCTCATGTTCTTCTTCAAATTCTCCATCCGAATTGCAATCATCCCATGTGATTTGGAAGTTGTTTGGATGGACACTCATTTGCGAAGTGTCCTAATTGGCCATATTTATAGCATTTTTTACTTGCCTTCTTGCTTGTGTGTTTTTGTGAAGCCTTCAATGCTATGCTTCTTTTTGCCCTTGCCTACTCATCATCTTGTACCTTATATTTCAACTTCAATTCAAAGGATGTTAGTGAATTAATCAAAGACTCGATAGGCATAAAATTTAAATATTTAGACTCTTCTATGGCAATGGATTTTGGTTCCCATTCCTTAGGTAAAGCATTGAAAATCTTTCTATTCTTTTCATTCAAAGAATATTTTTTACCTAAACCTTCCAAATCCTTTACAATATCATTGAACCTACAACACATCTTGTGAATATTCTTATGAGCTTTCATTTTGAAGGATTCATATTTAGCCACAAGAAGTGACTTCTTTTGGTCTCTTTTATCTTCACTTCCTTCATCAGGGATTTCTTTCAATTTGTCCCATATCTCCTTGGCCGATTTGTAACTTTTTACTTTAGCAAACTCATCTGCATCCAAAGCATTATACAAAATATTCATGTTTTTAGCATATAAAGATAAATTTACTCTATCTTGTGCATTTAATTCATATCTAATCTTAGGCCTTAATCTATGTGTATTTTCATCAAGAATATTAGCCTCAAAAGGACATTCATCAACAATGTACCACAAATCAATATCAATGGATTGTATGAAAAATTTTCTTTTCCTCTAACTATAAAAAATAATGCCATTAAACATAGGAGGTCTAGTAATAGAATGCCCTCTAAAAATAAAGCATTATTGGTTGCCATAATGATCTTTACTCTAAGGTGATTAAACCAAAACAAGAAGAGACCAAGCTCTGATACCAATTGTTAGCCCAAAAGCAACCTAAGAGGAGGGTGAATTAGTTTGTCTCTGAAAACAAACCTTTTAATGTGCTTAATGAAAATGCAAACTTGGAGTGGTGCAACAAATGAACACTTAAGCACAAATGATCAAAGATAAATATTTAACAATTAAAACTTAAAAAACAAATAAAAAGATTGAGATAACGAATGTCACACCAAACTCCCAAGCTCCTCAAGTTTGGAATACATCTACTAGTAGTGCCTCATCAAAGAAGGTGAGGCAATAACCTTCTTGTACACAAAGTAGGCTCACCCTTGTACCAACTAAGTTCCTCTAGTTGAGCCAAAGGGTTTTACATTACAACCTCACTTTTGTACACTTGTTATCCCACCACTCTGACACTTGAAGATCACTTACTAGTCTACTCTTACTCACACTAATTCCCTTTAGTTGAGTTTGGAGAACTATACCACCCAAACCAATACAACCTACAATATTTTAGCCTATTTCTCCCCAAATAGCTCTTACAAATGTTTGTATTGAATGTAGTAGTTTCACACATAATTTGGATGTCCTTGGCCTATTTATAGATGAAAAATGTATTGAAATTTGAGCTCTCGAAGGTAACAAAATTAGCTGTTAGAAACTAGTTGTTAAGAGTTCAAACGGTGGTTCGGACGTCCGATCATGTGTCCTACAGTTTGATGAACAATATCTCGGATAGTCATATGCGTCCTACAGCTTTGATAGAAAATTTCTTTATTTTGAATTCCTTCTTCCGACGGGCTTCAATGTCCGATTCTTTCGCTTTCAGATTCCTTGTCTCGGACGGTTTTTTGCGTCTGAAGAACTGTCCTCGGACAGTTATCTACGTCCGAAAGACGTGTTCTTCTTTAGTGTTGTCTGGTCATGTTTCAGATGCTTCCTTGTGTCCTAACTCCTTTCTTTCGTACGCTCTTCACCGTCCGTAAGGTATTGTTCATATTTTAGTTGTTTTTCTTGATTGTGTTTGAATGATCATTTACATCCGAACCTTCTATTTTTCTTCACACTTGTTTTTAGGCCGCTAGTATTATTTGGTCATCATCAAAACATGATTATCGTAACTGGGTTTAACAGATTAAATACACTCTTTGATTTGAGCTAGGGTTTCCAAGTCTTGCCATAAGTTCATAGTTGTTTAATTCTTGTTGTTCGTGCTTAATTCTTTTCCAAATTGTTTCTTGGCTACTTACAGCCTTGATTCATGCTTATAAACTCTTTCTAAACTTAATTGAAGAGCTTTAGTTGGGAATCTGAGCTGGTTGCTTGTTCTTGCATGACTCGTAGGATTTCTAGTTAGGGTTTTGGTGTTTAATCTCGTTTTTACATGTGTACAATCCCAAATTTTTTGTACATATTTTTAACCTCAATTATTGAGCTTTTGGCAAGTGATTTGAGCACCAAAAGGTCCTGCTTTGTTGCTGGCTGGGTTGATTAGCTAGCTTGTTTATGAAACTGTCCAAAATTCCCTTAGAATGCCATAACATTCTATTACCTCTTTGAACCCAATGCCATGGCATTTGGTCCAAAATCTAGATTTTCAGTTTTTGTTGTGGTTTCTTTGAACAATAACGTACCCCAAAGCCTTGTACCTGTTGTGTTTTGTTGCTCTCCCATGGTTTTAGGTTAAGGAGGTGATTCAAAGCTTGCAACTATCCTTGAAGATATTTTTTACTTGATGAATTTGTTTACTTGGTGCTCTTGTACATGGATTCCTCTGAATTATAATAGTAAGGCTGTTAAATTAGCCTCTTTTGCTGTAAATCTTGTGTCAATGACTAGTTGGGAAAATAGTTTTCCTGACTGGCTGATCTAGCCAGCTAGGATGTCAAGACTAGAGCAGTTGCTCTATTTGTATATTTCTGTCTATATAATACAAAATCTTTTTGCCGTTTGAAAAAAAAAAAGTGAACTTGCAGTAGAGGTTTACGTGAAGAGAGACTATTTCTCAAACTGTTTCTTTCCAGGACTTATCTGACTATTTCTTGGCGGGCCCTATTTCAATTAGAAGTGTTTAAACTTCACAGAGTTCTTTACCTTGTTTTTTGGTTGAAAATATATGGTTTGTGGCAGGTGTTACTGCATTCAAGATATCATTGATCCCGATTTCTATAATTTAATCATCGGTTTCTCCTTTATGATTGACTTTTGTAAAATGACTAGTTTCCTTTATTGTTGATTTTGCAAAATTAGTCTTGCAATTCAAGTGCCTCATTTATGTCAGACTCATTTTTATATGTAGCTATTCAGGTTTTATATACAATTGACATTTACATGGATGAGATTTTATTATTTATATTGTTTAAGATTTTCTTTTCTTAGTTAAAGTGATAATTATTTGTTTAGGATGTTGTGATTTTGATATAAAATCTTGGTTTAAAGGTTCCTTAATTTCTTTAATAACATCTTATGACATATCAACCTATAAAAACTGTATTGAAAATTACATGACAAGTGTAAAATTAGTATTCTGGATTAGCATTTTTGAAATCTTTACCATTTCCTTCATTTTTTATTTGTAATTTTGACAATGAGCACATTAAAGTGAGGTTACGGAAGTTAACATGTTTTAGTAATAATACAAAAGACAAGTATAAAGCTATAAATTTTAATATAATATAATATAATAATTAAAAAGTTTGTGTGAATTAGGTTTCCCAAAAATTTACCAATTAAAATCTTTTCTTATTTTAAAAGGAATTTGCAAATCCAAATGTATGCAATTTTAATTTTACATGAATTCTTGTCTAATTCAAACAAAGAATTTAGAATTATAAATGAATTTTATGTCAAATCTATTTGTTTGTCAAATAGAGGAATTTTAAAGTTTTAGAACTACAATCCATAGATTTACAATTCAACAAAATTATGATTCTAATTCAATTCCAATGCTAAGGAGGAATTTTAATGTTTTAGAACTACAACTCATAGATTTACAATTCAACAAAATTATGATTCTAATTCAATTTTGACACTAAGGAACCAAACGCAGAGGAATTTGCTGGAATTTATTTAAATCGGTTAAATCATGCTAAGCATTTTTCCATAAAATAAATCATGTTCTAACTCCATATGTTGCTCAAACCACTGTTCAGAATAGAGTCCTACTTACTTTCAAGGCCAACACTCATAGCATGGTCTCCTCCGCTTCGAGGTAAGCTGAACGTCGATGGATCTTCTGTTGCTAACCCAGGTAGCTCAGGTGCAGGGTGTATTGTGCGTGATTTAACTGGAAATCTGGTCTTAGGATTTGCTTAGTCGCTTGGCACTCAAACAAACATTGATGTAAAATGTTGGGCGCTACTTCAGGGATTGCAAATTTGTGTGATGAACAGGCTGCTGCATGTTGAAGTTGAAACTGATTCCAAGACGATGCTGGACTTTATTTTGCCAAAATCAGAACAGTTGGAAATGAAACTTTTAGCCATGAAACACTATGTTTTGAATGATATTTCTTTGCACTAAAGATTCACATTCTTAAGCGGACTCAGGGTCTATGTCCAAATCAAAAGTGGGAATTGAAACATTATTATATTTTGAATGGTGTTTTTTTGAAATTTGCCTTCTACTAATAGTTCGGACTCATTAATAGAGTCAGGGTTTACATTCGAACTAACATAAGAACTCAAGTGAGAATTAGAAAAGAATAGTAAATAGTGCTTTTGATTTGTTTCTAATGATAGCTTATAAAATCAATTTGAGATTTGGAAATTGTTTAACACATGATTAAGTGTTAGAAAATCATATTTAAATTGTTTGTTACTTCTCTTGTGATAAATTGATACAAATTTAAATAAACAGGTAGCACTTCTTCATTTGAATAATGATGAAAGTTTAGAATTCATCTAAAAAGGTGCTTCAAGTTAATTTCCTGAGAATATCAATCAAGTGATACAACCTTTGTATGGTGTTTTGATGACTCTATAAATATAACATTCGGTCAAAGGCATAATGATATACAAGTAATACAAAAATTAGATTTCGTATCATTTTTCTTTTTAGTCTCATACTTATTTTTAAACGTTTAAGGAAAGAATGCTTGTGTTATTAAGTAAGTATTCTTGGTGTGGTTTTAGTGAATCCTAGAAGTTTTATTTGCCTGAATCTTTCAACAACTATTTCATAGTCCCTGGGAGTAAATTACACTTTAAGAACAAAAATCACTAGAATCAAAATTTTATTAAAGTTGTTTTTATTTTAGTGTTATAATGAATTTCCCAAGCGGAAACCTCCATGGAAATTAGACTATATTGTCGGTCAGATTACAAACTTTTTTGTCCCTTGATATTTTAATCTTAAACACGAAACACTTTATTATAGGAAAATCTTATCAAGTGGCATGTCAAGTAGTATCGTCAAATTAATGAGATTCTAACATTTTAAATAGTGACTCACAGCCTACCACTTTAAATAAAAAAATTTTATTAATTTAAAAATATCACTTATCATACCACTTAATAAGATCTTATTAAAATAAAATTTCTCCTTAAACACATAAACAGGGAAGCCACCTTAGTGGCAGGTTCATTTTCAAAATTGGTAGGAAGCTCAAGTTTCACATCGAGAACTACGCATCAATCAATGAATGCTTCAGCCATATTCAGGGTTTTGTTGGTTTTGGAATTGGATAGAATAAAAGGTTGCGCATGTTTTATCTTTGTTCCTCGTTGTGGCCTAATCCCTCTTCATATTTATTATTCATTCATTCCCCTCCTTATATTTATTATTCATTCAAAAACGATGTCTAGCCTTCCACTAAAGAACCTGTGTTTTAATTAAAAAGAAAAAAGAAAAAGAGTATATTTACATAGATTGGATTATAGAATTATTTTTATTTTTTGGACATCATTTAGAGTATGAAATGTCATGTAACTATTTAACTTTCATTTTTTCTAATGAATTTTATTTTAATATATATCCTCGTCTCATAAGGGGAGCCTCGATGAAATTGATTTGGAGCTTACGAGTTGGTCTCATCAAAACAAACTTCTTGCAAAATAGAAATTTGCACATTGTAGACTAAGTAGTCTAAGTATTCCCGAACCTTAATTCTTTATAACATCTTCCTTGTTAAAAACCCCTTGGGACACGGTAAAAATTCTACAGGAACCTAAAGATAGCTTCCGGTGCCTTAACAAAAATCATGGCCATCAAGGGATAGTATGAAGTTGGCAAAGAACCTAAATCTATCATTGCTTGAAATCGTATTAGCGTCTGCTAATTTTGTTATTCTCTTTTAAAAAATAGTTTTCTTTTTCATCATAATTTTTTCTCAATTCTCAATGATTGCAGAGAGCTCTTAATCGCATTCCAACAGGTCTTTTTAAAGCATAGCTACAAAGCAGCTAGCCATCGACTGTGGAGGTGGAAAATTCTACTGTGGCAACATTGGTATGTCCTTGCAAGCACACACCTAAATATGTGGTGTAGAATTTGATAAGGTTGCAACTAAAAAGAGTTGTTTTGTTTGTAGGTTAAAACCATCCAACAAAAATTATATTATACTTGTACCCTTAACATTTCATTTGTTTTCACTTTAGCACACTAAACTTTTAAGTTGGCCAAAAGAAGACATTCATTTGTTTGAAATTAAGATTTATTCTTACATTCAGTAAATCATTTAAATTTCAGTTAAAATATGTTTATGGGTTGTAAGTGTATTATTTTTTGCTTTATTTTAAATAAGATGAGATTGTATGATACACTTAACTTTTCATTTGACCAAAAGAATTAAATGTTCATTTGTTCAAAATTTAAGATTTATTCTTATATTTTGCAAATTATTTAAATTTTATTGTAAATGTTTTTTTTTTGCTTTGTTTTAAATAAATAGGGATTGTATGATCCAGTAAATTTTAATTTGGCAAAATAACTAAATGTTCATTTGTTTGAAATTAAGATTTGTTCTTATATTTAGTAAATTATTTAAAAATTAAATCAAAATATGCTTATTTGTAAATGTATTTATTTTTGCTTAATTATATATAAATTGGGATCATATGACTGACATGGTTTGTACATAACGTAAACAAACTATAGTATTCAAAGTGAATAATTTAGTAGATTACATAAAAATTATTTATTTTCGCTAAATAATTTGTATAGAGTATAAATTGTTCATGTCTCGAACCAAGTTATATAGTTTATAAGTATCTAATAATAATTTTATAACAAATGCTACAACTTTGTGTATAATACATATACATTGGGTTGTCAATAACTGAATCGAATCGGTTTATCAGAATGTACACTCTATGTGTACATCCCAGTACTTGGATCCGTTTTCGATGCGTCTACTTAGTTTAACAAATGAACCATACATGGATCTTGTTATTCCATCACGATTAGGATTCGGACCTGATTAAAATATATATTATATAATATAATGATAGTATATACTAATGTTATTTTATATGCATACATACAATATGCGTGTATAATAGTATATTAATAGGAAAGACACACATTTTTTTTTATACCCATCCCTCCAACTACCTCTTAATGACTTGAGTCCATGACCACTAGGTGATAGGGGAAGAGTCATACCGTCTAAGCAGCGATTCGTTGTCAAGACATATATTAGGTTGTCAATAGATTAGAATTCTATTTGCAACTCATTAAAGCTAAACTAGATAAATAAAATTTTTATGTACACATTAAAGTACCACAACATAGGTTGTGAATCACTTAACTAATCGATCACCGGTTACACTAATGACATCTCAATATGAATAGTGGTTACTTTCCTTTATACAGAAGCTTACTACTAAACTAATGTTTTGTAAATATATTTTTTAATTGTTACCCCATGTAATTTATTTTTTGTGGTTTTTTATTGATTACTAAGTAAAAAATATACTGTGTAAGTTTTTGAAAATTACCGTTTCTAATTTTTTTTCACTTCTTTCGTAGAACAGAATGGTCAAGTAGTCATCCAATTACACAATTAACGTCCACATACATCAGACATGGTCTCCACCTTGTTGCCCTAAAATTTTCTATATAAAATTTTCAGTTGCTCTTCCCCTATTCGCCTAACTAACTATAGGGTTTTTTGTTTACCCCACAAATTTTAGATAGTCAGTCATTGGATCAGTTAAATCTTGCTGCAAAAACACTAAATGGTTTCTTCCAATCGAAGTAGACGCACTAGCTCCGGCAACCGCGTACCCAAAGCGCAAGGGGTTATTGTTGGTCTGAAGGCAAATGCTTTCTCAACAAAGAATGTGTTGAAAGGTACGAATCGTATGCGACTAAGGGTATTATGCATGGGCAATGGTGTGATATTAACATTTTAAAAAAATGGATTAGACGAGATTTACTTCAATTTTCTCAGAAAGAAATGGTTGAGTTTGCTTGAAAATAAAGAACCCGTTTACGAAAATAAAGTTGGACAATTCTATCGTAACTTGATTAAATCCAAAAATTCTCTTATTACATTAGTTGATAGAGTCTGCATTGAGTTCCGTTCTGCTGTCTTAAACTCCATCCTTCAATGTCCAAGTGAAGGTAGTGAGTTTTATTTTGTTCTGAAAGAATTAAGTCACCAATAATAAACGATGATAAGTATATGTCAACATGCTATCCTAAACATAAAATGTCTGATTGCACTAGGGATTTAATCATTAAGCTTCACACCTAATATTTACGTCTTGCAACTTATAATTACTTAATTCTTGCACCCACAGTAAAATGGTCATAGAACTACTATAGCCCATCTTATGAATTATTTGTTGTACGCACTATGTCGGTGTAGATGTCAATTATGGTGCTTTTCTAATGGGTTATATGTTGTTGTGTCAAAAGAAGCAAAAGAGCTTGAGTTTTGCTAAAATAATTTCTTTGATTCTAAAGCAATATGAAGTTCTCCAGATGTTAAGAATGCAATAGGGGCAGCTCTATTGGCCATGTGAGGCCTCCGAAAAAAAAAAAAAAAAAAAAGACATTGTGGATGGTAGATGGATGTACTGCTTGAGCGAAATGCAATCCAAATTTTCACCTAGCCGGTTATTATCAGAGTTTATAAATGACGACACAGGTGAAAATGATCATCCTGGCCAAAATCCCGAAAGGAATAAGCAAGGATAGGGAACAAGTGAAAATCATGAAGTTCCTAGAACTGAGGCAAAAATTGAAAATAGGGAAGTTGTTGGAACTTAAACACCATTGGATTCGTTGACAGAACTTGTCACTTTCTGGTGAGGGCTGTAAACACATGGCTGATGAAATTTGAGAGGAAAATTGAAAAGCGGAGGAAGAATCAAACGAGGCTGTAGAAAGAACTTAACGACTCTGTTAATGATGAATCCTACCAATCTGGCACGGGTGATGAAGATGTATCCGAGGAAGAGACAAAATATGAGGATGAAGAGAAGGCTAGTAGACATTCAGAACATCAAACAAAGGCTCGGCGCGAATAATCATAAATAGTCAATGTTCCCAATCTTATTGGACTTAATGTTTAATGGCTTTTGTGATGCTTTATAACAAATTATTATGATTACATGTTCCAAATGTTGTGTTCATCTGGTTTAGTTTTGTAATTTGTTAATGCTTGGGTAGAGCTTTTTGGGGATGTTTAATATTTAATAGTAAGTTGTCGGAGATGTTTTTAATGTACAAATGAATTAATGATGAACTTACTTCAATACTTTTATGTCTAATTTTGAAAGTGTCAAAATTAGCATACAAGCTCTTGTTTATAGTTAAACGACTGTCTCGATTTGATTTTGTAGTATATATGCAATTAAAGTTGCAACATAATAGTATAATATTAGTGGAAGGCAGGTAGGCGGTCAAGTGATATATTATGAACAAGGCAAGTAGTATTTTAGTTGTGTGGAATGTATAGATATTTTAGTTGTGTGGAATATATAGATATAATGAAAGCAGTGACTATTGTGGCCCAAAAGTGCAGTCATCCATCATCAATGTTTCGAAGTTCCAGCCAAACTGCTTTCCAAACCAGGATCCCTCTAAGGGTATGAAACAGTTATACATGCAAAGTTTTACGCCTAGTCATCGTGTGTTGTACTTGATTATTACCCAAATACTAGCTCCCACAAATGGTTATCGAACCACTTCTATTCATGTCAGAAATTATTTGACGTATGCAACCTTGTGGCAACATCAAGTGAATTACGATGCGTTTATGATGGGTTATATGTTGTTGCGTCAGAAAAAGAACAAGAGCTTGTGTTATGGGAGAATAAACAACACTAATTCTTAAACATTTTAATATTGCCCTAAATGTAACAAACGCAAAAGGTGTTGCAACTTTGGCTGATTGTATATGCACTACATCGATAAAACAACTAAACATGACTACTGTGGATGGGCTTTGGAAGTATTGCCTTAATGGAATGCTGTCATCAAAATCCCTTAGCCGTGCTATCCCATAATGGACACACAATGACACTGCCTCTAGGAATGCTAAGGCTAGGCAAAATTGATTTAGAAATATGCAAGTGCAGACTCCTCCATACAATTCTAAGTCATCGTCGGCATTGCAAGCTAAGCTGGTAAAATGATACAGGGATATAGACAATCGGTTGTGCTGGCTGCACAACAAAATTTATAAAAGGTTGGAGTGCTAGGGCAATCGCTTGAACAGGATTGAGAGGAAGGTGGAATTTTTCATGAATGAACTTCATATTCCTAGTTGTGAGGAATTCATTGTTAGTCATGTGCCTGAAGTTGATTCATCTGAAGATGAGGAAGTCTATAGGGAAAGAAAACACACCAAGGCTAGGCATGACAATGTTTAATGATTGTTATATATACAGTACCATGCTTCCATGATAGTTCCAATTCACATAGATTATATTAAATGCTAGTTGTTTTGTAATGATAACAAATAAGTTGTTACTATGGTATTGGAACTCTATTCGTTCTAATATTGGATTTAAATTTATGCACCTCTGTTAAGGCTAGTAACTGAACTGTATTCATTCTAATGTTCTAATGTTGTCCATTAAAAGTAATTATGTACTATTTTGGGTGATTTTTTAGTCCCTCTAAAAATATAAAAGAGCATATTCCCCCGTTGTGCACATTTTATAGTCAAAAGGACACTGTTATTCATCTTAAACCACACAATACACAACAGTTGAAAAACTTAGAAATTGAGTGGTTTGTCATTGGATGATATGCGGACAGTAGCTTAAATAGGCCAATGTATAATTAGTTGGAAACTCCACATATACCATCCGAAATCGAATAACATACTTAAAGTTAAAAATTTGAACATAATATAACTTATTACGTATAATGTGTTTATTTTCATCATTCATGCTCTGTATGGAAACAACCAATCCATGTTGAAAGTGTCTACTCTTGTATTGACAGACCTTCACATGTACCAATTCGTTAGTCCGCCTCTCGCAAATTTGGTGGCATGGAAAATAGTCCTTTTAAAAACAAAGAGCTCGCTCCTTTGTTGCGCACTTATCATAGTCAAATGGTCACTGCTATTCATCTTAAACAACACAATATACGATGGTTAAGATACCCGTCACTTGAACTAGTTTGTCATTGGACGATATGTGGACATCCGCTTAAATAGGCTAATGTATAATTAGAGAGAAATTCCATATACACCTCTAAAATCGAATAACGTACAAAGTTAAAGATTTGAACATAATATAATTAGGTATAATGTGCTCGTTTTCTTCATTCATGCTTGTTGGAGCCCAATTATGATAATCATGTTTTGATGATGACCAAATCGTATCCCTAACGGCTTGAAAACAAGTGTGTAGAAAAATAGGGAGGCTCGGACGAAAATGATTATCCGAACACAATCAAGAAAAATAACCAAAACTTGAACAACACCTTACGGACGATGAAGAGCGTCCGAAAGAAAGGAGCTCGGACGCAAGGGAGCATCCGAAACATGATTAGACAACACCAAGGAAGAACACATCTTTCGGACGTAGATAACTGTCCGAAGGATAGTGCTTCGGACGCAAAAGACCGTCCGAGACAAGGAATTCAAAAGTACGATGATCGGACGTTGAAGACCGTCCGAAGCCAAAAAAAGATCAGATGTTGAAGACCTTCAGAAGAAAGGAGCTCGAAATGAAGTAATTTTTCTGTCAGAGTTGTAGGATGCATATGACCGTCCGAGACACTATTCATCAAGCTGTAGGACGCATATGACCATTAGAGACACTGTTCATCAAGTTGTAGGACACATGAATGGACGTCCGAACCATCGTTCGAACCCCTAACAGCTAGTTTTTAATAGCTAGTTTTTTTACCGTTGGAGCTCAAATTTCATCACATCTTTTATCTATAAATAGCCCAAGGATATCCAAATGATCAAAGGAACTACTACATTCAATACAAACACTTGTAAGAGCTATTTTGGGAGAAATAGGCTAAAATATTGTGGGTTGTATTGGTTTGGGTAGTATAGTTCTCTTGGCTCAATTAGAGGAAATTAGTGTGAGCAAGAGTAGACTAGTGAGTGATCTTCAAGTGTAAGAGTGAAGGGATAACAAGTGTACAAAAGTGAGGTTGTAGTGTAAAACCCTTTGGCTCAACTAGAGGAACTTAGTTGGTGCAAGGGTGAGCCTACTTTGTGTACAAGAAGGTTATTGCCTCACCTTCTTTGAAGAGGCGCTACTAGTGGATGTACTCCAAGCTTGAGAAGCTTGGGAGTTTGGTTTGATATTCTTTATCTCAATCTTTTGTTTCTTCTTTAAGTTTTGATTGTTAAATCATTTGTGCTTCAAGTATTCATTTGTTGCACAAAGTTTGAATTTCCATTAAGCACATTAAAAGGTTTATTTTTTGAGACAACCTAATTCACCCCCCCCTCTTAGGTTGATTTTGGACCAACAATGCTTTGTATGAAAACAACCATTCTATGTTGGAAGTGTTTGTTCTTGTATTGACAGACCTTCATACATGCCATTTCATTAGTCTACCTCTCGCAAACTTGGTGGCAAGTGGAATTGTCCCCTAAAACAAAAAGAGCACATTCTCTCGTTGTGCACATTTCATGGTTACAAAGGTCACTCCTATTCATCTTAAACAACACAATACACAACAGTTGAGATACTTAGAAATTGAACAGTTTGTCACTGGATGATATGTAGACAACCGCTTAAATAGGACAATGTATAATTAGGGAAAAACTGCACATACACCCTCTAAAATTGAATAACGTACAAAGTTATAGATTTGGATACAATATAGCTTGTTACATATAATGTGCTCGTTTTCATCATTCTCCATATCCTTTGTATGGAAATAACTATTTCGTGTTGGAAGTGCTTGTTCTTGTATTGACGGACCTCGCACGCGCCATTTTGTTAGTTCGCCTCTCACAAACTTGGTGGCACGAGGAATATTCCCTCTAAAATAAAAAGAGCGCATTCCTCTTTCATGCATGTTTCATAGTCAAAAGGTCACTTTTTTTCATATTAAGCAGCATAATACACGATGGTTGAGATACCCTAAAATTGAACGATTTTTCATTGAATGATATGTGGACAGCCGCTTAAGTAGGCCAATATATATTAGGGGGAAATTCCACATACATCTTTTGAAATTGAATAATGAGATATCGATTTGTTGTCTATAATGAGACAAGATCCAATAGTATTCTTTATTGTAAATCACAAGAATCACTCTCGTGAAGACCACGAGATTTTGAAAGACAAATTGGGAGAATTTCACACAAAATATTATTGAATGTTGAATGTGTATTCTCGGATGTAGGCAGTATAACTAACGTATACCAGTAGAAAATCAGCCCTGAAAATCCTACATGGGGTCCTACCAACACTACGTATTCTAACTTGCCAAATCCAAACAGGTTTAGGATTGGCACATAAGAATAAAATTGGCTATACAACTAATGTAGACTAAAACTTGTCATAATTAAGAAAATACATAAAATAGTAACTCCTAAGAACAAGTCTTGAAGCTAAATCCTAGGTCAAATAGGATTAAAGTGGCCGATTCTAAAGTATGGCTGAAACTAGGGTTTCCTCGACCCCTTCACAGTGGATCAAATTCGTCTTCAAATCTTAGGTCTTTGGACTTCACTAACTCGAACCCTTGACTTTCTTAGACTTCAAACTTGATTTTATTGACTTGTTGAGCTCTACCATTCACAAGCTTGACGTCTTGAAGGACTTGGACATTTCTTCTTGTATCATTCTCTCCTTTCTCGGAAAGATTTGTCCTCAAATTTGAATCTAGATGCAAAGGAAAAACATTAACCAAATTAAATAAAATTTACTTTTAACAAATGATCTTGCAAAAGCAAGAAAAGATGCAATATATGCGGCTCAAATACAAAAGTGTCAAAACCAATATTGAAAACAGATGTTGGGAAAATGGCTCGTAAAATTAAGAAATCATGGAGCACATGAACCTTAAATCATGGAGCATATTGATTCGGCTAGAAAATTAAAAAAACTAGAAAATATTTTTGAAAGATTGAAACAGTCATGCTCAAAAAGATTATCATGCCACTTTAAAAATTGATGCATATCGAAAGAACAAAAGAACCTATGCACATTGTCTTGTAGAAGCACACAATTGTTAGCCAAAACAGTATTGAACTTCACACAAAAAGAATGGCAATCATAAGTCTTACAAATTAGCTCATGAAAAACAAATTTACAAGAAGAATAAGAAACATTAACAATTAAGGAAGAGGACACACTATGAGGACTTAAAAATCTAAAATTATAAGAATTTGACAAATCAAAATTTCTATGTACTCCCTTCACCAGACTATTGGCACTTAAGTTCAAATGATGTACAGAAGTCACTAGACCTTTGCACGTGAAAGGTGCAAATTTGGATTTTTCATCACCTCCACTTGCTTCTTTGAATGGTTGCACAAAAAAAACTTGGAAGAAAATCATTAGGCAACAAAAGATAAAGACTCTTAAAAGCTTTCTCCTTGAAGAACAAGTTCTCTTTCTTTGGAATTACCATTAAAGCTAATTTTTCCTTAGGATTAGAGACGGCTTTCTCCTTACTTTTCTTTTGATTTTAAGCCAACAATTTTGCATGTTCTTCATATGATCTTTTAATGTAAAGTTTCTCTTTATGGACTTGAACTAAAAGTAATGTCTTAATAGTAATCCTTTTACCATCCTTTTCAAAACTATACTTATTTGCAAATCCATCATGTGTGGCTTTTAGATCATAGTCATGGTGACTAGCATGTATAGCCACTACGTTACATTAAACCTCATCCTTATATTTTCCAAGGGTTAAAGAAATTAAGGCTTGTTCACTTAGTGACTTTTAATTCACCAACTTCATTTAACCATTGTAACCTTTATGGATGTAGACGTTTAGTGGTTAGCAAATTTAATTTATCTACCATGAGTAGCTAGCCACATTCACTCAACTACCATGATTAATGATCAAACCATATGCATAATTTTGAACCACACACTTAGTGAAGAAAATTGTAGAACATTGTACCCCATTTTGGTTGTCCTTAGGTTGAGCATGAAATTCCCACAAAATCACCAAGGCGAGTTTCTCAAAAAAATCTACCTCCTGCTCATCATTGCGAGCATGTTGACGATTCCTTGACCTTGCACCTACATCATACAATTCATCACTCAATTCACAGTCATTGGCACCATAATTAAAACACATACATCCACAAGCGTGTCTAATTATGTGAGCATAAGACTCAGCTCGGCCAGATTGCTGACTAGTCTCATTTCGTGCCTTAGTTAATGTCTTGAGAAAGCGTTGAATACTTTCAAGAGACTTTGCCATTTTGTCTGCAAAATGAGATTCTAAGGCATTAAACCTTGAACTCTCTCCTTCTTGGGCTATTTTAAACTTGTAAAAAGAATTCAAAGACAAGGAATTTCAAAATTAGGGTTAGTAAATATAAAGAAGGATCTCACGACACTCCATTAGTGTATACCCTCAAATTTAAGTGGTCACACAATTTCACTCGTATTTCACACAAATTCAAGGCTTTTACCCCCTAATGAGCTCATCACTCTTGCTTTTTTCCTCTCGTATAAATTCTTTTTCAAAGTCTTTCTCTGACTTGAAAGTACACAGCAAAAATGACACAAATAATTACTAACATGTAGAGCAGAATTAATAATTATAGACTAATGAAGCAAGAAATTAACAAAGTAATGGTGGATCGATGTAACAAAGAATGTACACTAAGTACTTTAACATTTCTAAAATAACAAAACTAGGGTTTCGAGTTAGAAAGATTAACCCGAGGGAACAAGGGGTATTTTGGGAATTTCACATTTTTTTCTTCACAACTCGAGAACAAAATATAGGCAAACCAAAGGAAAACTTTTTATTATTATTATATATTCGAGGGCACAAGAGTAACAAAAGGTAGCAACAAATCCTAGTAGGAAAAGGAATTAAACAATTCCCATATGAGACAAGATTTTTAGCACTAATTCCAAGTTGGACAAGGATTCAAATGAGTTATATAATCCGACTAAGAAAAGCATTCAAGTTGTGCAAGTATGTATGAAAAAGGAATAGCAATCAATGAAACACAATAAAAATCATGCCAACCCAAATTCTTGGGGTTTTAGGATTCGGCCTTTTTTCCTAGTCTTTTTTCTTTTTGTTTACTCAATTTTTTTTTTAAAAGAAAAAAGAATACGCTATGGGAATAGTATTGATGAATAGAGTTGATGAACAGTACCAATTTATGAGAGCAAAAGAAAACAAACGTGCTTTAGGGAACCCAAAACTCTGATGCCACTCAAATATGAACCCTGTTGTTGAAATAACGAGAATCGAATTATTGAATTGTGAAACCAAGATCACCTTAAATACACAATACCCATGAAAAATCATGAAAATAATTTCTTGAGAAACCGTAGGAATTCGGCCAAGATTATAACACAAGAAACAGAAATTTGCAATAAAGAAACAAACTTCTGACATGACAGCTTTAAACCCTTTGATTAAGAAATCAAGAATTTAAAGATATCTGTTTTGTTTTGGAAGTCACGAATATATCAAAAGAAAACATGCTATTTTATGAACCCTATTGTTGAGAGAATCGACAAGAACCGAGTAATTGTTAAGATTATAACACAAGGCAATAAAGGTACATTTGATTAAGAAATCAAGAATTCGTAAAGACCTCGTACCTACAGTTTTTGGAAGTCAAGTTGGGAAAATTTCTCACAAAATATTGTTGAATGTTGATATATATATTTGGCTGTAGGGGGTACAAGTAATGTGAATATCATCCCCAAAAACCCTATATGATAGTCCTACCAACATTATGAATTCTAAGTTGTCAATTTATCAAAACAAGTTTAAGATTGGCACACAAGACTAAAATTGGTTATAAGACTGATGTGAACTAACACTTGTCCAAGTTAAGACAACACATAAAGTAATAACTCGTAATAAAAAATTTTGAAGCTAAATCCTAAGTCAAATAGGATTATGATTCTAGAGTATAGCCGAAACTAGGGTTTCCTCGACTCTTTTATGATTGATCAAATTTGTCTTCAAGTCTTGGACCTTTGGACTTCACTAACTCGAACCATTGACTTGCTTGGATTTCAAACTTGATTT
Organism: Cinchona pubescens; assembly: GCA_025175665.1. Lineage (NCBI taxonomy): Eukaryota > Viridiplantae > Streptophyta > Magnoliopsida > Gentianales > Rubiaceae > Cinchona > Cinchona pubescens. Next base: position 1,579,962 of record JANKKI010000170.1, read on the forward strand.
TATTGACTTGTTGAAGTCCATCATTCACAAACTTGATGTCTTCAAGGATTTGAACATCTCTTCGTGTATTACATACTTTCTACTAAGATAAGCATTGCGTGGCCACTATAATATTTTTGCGGCACTTTACGGACCTCTACTTGCACCTTCCCATTCATCCACCGAACGCTTTATTGGTTCCAAGGATAGTGGTAGCTTTACAAATACAAGCACTTTCCAATGTACAGTCTGTCGATCACATATTGCTGTGGAACCTGCCATGGGTGCTACATGGTAGCAATTGGTTTTTTGATACTAGGGATGGTTAATTGTGTACAAAGTATCTTCAACTGGGTATGCAATTCTATTTAGTATTGTTTTGAGAGTGGATGCTTTAATATTTTTATTAAGGGAGACTCAACAATTCTAACTATTAGGCAATTATAATGAACATACGTCTTTTATATGAGATGCAGTAAACATTCAATTTTTAAAAAACGACAGTTGAGAGGTTGGTAAACTAAACTGTCTTATCAAAATAGAAGCTATGAGAACAGCTGCTTATACAACCCAATTAAACTCTTGTGAATAATTAATGACATCTTAATTGAATATTAATTACAATGGTATTTAAAATTTTAAATCAGATTTAGTGACATCTCATAACTATTCATTTAATCTAATTTAATTTTTATTATTTATTGTTCATACACTTAAAGTGTGCCAATAGAATTAGTTGCATTATCACCGTTGTAGATAGTTGGAATCCATGAATTGGTAAAAGATTCAACAATTCCAACTGTTAGCCAATTATAATGAAGAGACGTCTTTGAGAGGAAATGCAGTTAACATTCAGTTTTTAAAAAATAACCATTGAGAAGTTGGTGAACTAAACTGTCTTGTGAAATGTAAGGTATGTGGACAACCACTTATACAACCCAATTAAATTCTTACAAATAATTAATGATCGCTTAACTGAATATTAATTACAATGATATTTAATGAATTAAACCAGATTAAGTGACTTCTCATAACTATTTATTTAATCTAATTTATTTTTTGTTCTTTATTGTTCGCACACTTAGAGTGTGCCAATATAAATAAAGAGAAAGATCACCAGACCAATTGGACCTCTCCCTTTAGATATAGTATAAGATGAGATAAGATAACAGTGGGAAAGGTTTTAAAAATTAAATACAAAACATAATAAAAAATGAAGCTAGTGGATGTTTATAGATAACTGGTGATTTTGGCACACTCTGTGTTTGTTATTTAAAAGAAGTATAAATTTTTCAATATAACTTTAATTAAATAATTAATTATTGTTAAATTAGAAAGATATTTTTAAATAGATTTAAGAGACAAATTTATTTTTAACCTTTTTTTTTTTCTTAGAATGTTATTTTTTGAAATTTTAAATTTTTTCTTCTTAAAAACAAATTAGAGACCAAAACGAGAGACCACTATATCAATTGGGTCTCTCTCTTTATATATAATAAGATGTTGAGGTCAGTATTGTTGTTTTTAAGAACATACTAATTAAAGGGATAGACCACGTAATAAAAATTACTTTTCGGTGTATTTTTTAGTAACAAAAAAATACACGGTGGGTAGTGGTATATTAAATACTTATCATGGTTTTGTAGAGAATCACACAATCTTACTATTACTGTTATTACTTTATATAATTCATGAGCATTCGGTGTAATTTTAGTTTCATTTGTAATAAATTTAATAGACTTTTTATTATTTCTCTCTCATACCTTTCCATGACCACTACCAAGTAACTTCAATTTTTAATTGCCAACCTCCACTTAAATAGCCATTATCTTTTTAATTTGATTTGATTTGTAAATTTTTCCAAAATTTGTACACACACAGAGTATATATTTTTTTACTAGTTACTATTACTACTTTAACAATGCAAGAGTAAATCCTTTTTTAATTGATTTTATTTTTAAATTTTACCAAAATTTGCACACACTGAATATGCATTTTTTTTACTAGTTACTACTTTGCATAATGGAAGAGCAATTTTGATGTAATTATATTTTTGGTGTTATTTTATACAAAATAGTTTAACAAACCCATAACTTTCCATATCCTTTATTTTAATTTGTGTTTGTTCTTTTTCATTCAATTTTAAACAAAATATTGCACACATATAAGTGTGCTAATAGGACTAGTTACTATTACTACTTTAATAATCGAAGAGAAATTTAGTGTAATTTTTTATTTTTTATCTTAATTTTCAAAACTAATACTACTCTAATAATGCATGAACAATTTGGTGTAATGTATAATATAATTTATAACTATTTTAAAATTTTCAAAAATTAAAAATACAACTCATGAATAGGCCTATATCAAAAACAATAATTTTACTAGTAGAAAATACACACTCAATGTGTGTGCCAATTAAAAGAAAAACTATTTAACAAAAAAAAGAAAAAGAGAAGTTATTGCAAGTTATTTGTAATTAAATTTGTGTTGTTTAAATGCACACACGTAATGTGTGCCTTTAACCCTAGCCGTTTTATAAAAACAGTAAGGATGTAAGAAATTTTGTGTAATTTCGTATCATTTTTAAAAAGGAAAATAAAATAACAAATTAATAAATTAATATGAACAGTTAAAATGAATAGTAATAGGCATAAGTTGGTTTATTTTGTTTGTTTTTTAATTTCAACAAAAATTGCATATACTAAGTTTATTATTGAACATTCTTGATTTTATTATTACACTTTTATGGGTCTATTTTTAATAGTGCGTCCACTTCTCATCCGCTATGGAATCCATTAATCGTTCAGCATCAATTTAAAGATGTAAGAGTTGACAACAACTATGTATGCAAAAGAAACATTCATAAAGATTGTAGGGACATGATTGCAAAATATTTTTCATCGAAAAATGTTGTAGATAACTTATTTTATTATATTAATTTATTCATGTCAAAAAATAAAAAAGTATGCTGACGCGACAATTCTTATGGTGGAGGTTGGATGTCTGCTGTGAGCAACACATCACCTTGTCTCTACAGTAGTTGGATTCATCTGGAGTGCCTTGGCTAAGAAGGGTGGCAATAGCAATCCTGATTTTCTTGTTTTAGATTTTTGTCCGATTTTGTTCCTCCTCTGCTTTTGGTCGACAATAGAGGACCTTAATTTTCTAAGATGTCTATATTAACTTGAAGTTAGTACCTTCGGGGCTTCATCTGTCATTATGTTACGCATCTTTTGTTGCCCGAAAACAAATGGAAAAGTGAATACTATAGGTTACCATCCATCCACTTTTCTTTTTCGAATGAGTATTAGTGTTGGGGACATTTTTAAACATTTTTTGGTGGTGGGAATGCAGCTGAATAGACACTAGAGGAAGATCACGGGTGAAACAGAAGAAATAAGGATTAAAGAATTCTATAAATCAAAAGCCATCAAAGTAAATTTTAACTACTTATTCAACATTATTATGACCACAAACATAAACAAATGAATAAACAAAAGCATGAAATTTGAATTGGCAGCCTAGTACCAAATGTGGGATCCATTATTATCACTTCGTTTATGGTGATTGTTAAATCCGTACAAACAAAGCCAGTACAAGAAGATCTTCTCTTTAATTCTGATCCACATATTAGACTCATCCCTTCATGTCATCATCTTTCTACAGTAGCAAACATGATCTTTGACATTTGGTGCAACATATAGTTGTGGTGCTGGACTTGGCTATTGTTTTCAATTAGTTCAATTCATTTATGACTTCATTTATGACTAATTAAATTCCAAATCTTACTTTGAGAACAAAAGAAATGTTAGCAGCAGTATGACGACACGTGAACGATGCTATTTTTCATGACACAAGAATATATGCAAGAATAGGTGCACGTGAACTAGCAGACAATTTCAACTCTGTAAACCAATTTCTAATGTAAAATGGAGAACCATCATAAAAATTCTAGATACTTTTGTGAGCTTTTTTAAAGTTTGAGAAATGAATTAGTTTGTTATTAAAAAAAAAGAAGAAACTTTTCTTCGAAAAAGCTAGTTTGGATACAAGAGATGTTTGTACAATTTGACAAATGAAAATGGAGGGTATAATTTCAACAAAAGATGCAAGTAGCAAGAGAGTTGAACAACCGGATGTTTTTTATCCACAATAGTTAGTCTAGTTGCTTATATCAATCCTTGCTATCCACTAGTACCAATATTTATTAAAATGTATCCGGAAAAAACTCAATAATTCTAGCATTAGATTCTCATTTTCAGTTGTTTGGAAAGAATTGAATGAATCTGAGGACACCACCTGTCACCTGTAAAAGAAGGAAAAAAGTTTGTACTGAGACTATGAGTGTGATATTTTACAAGAAAAATTTTATTTTTCTTATAATTTTTCGGTATTCGGTTGACAAAATAAAAATATTTTGAAATAAAATTTTTTAACAGTTTTATTTTTAATTTTATGAATACAAATTAAAAAAACTTATAACAATGGTAATAAATAACTTATAAGTAATTGTGGTTAATAAAAGATTGATTTTGTTTAAAATTAAATGATAGTAAAATGTGTGTAATGATAGTATATTAGTGTGGACTCATAATTAAGAGAAAAAAGAAATGGAAAAGAATTGAAAATGAAAATAACTTTAACAAATGAAATTATAGAAGTTAATGTCACTTTTGAATTTTTTGAAAAATAACTTACGTTTAAAAATTTTATAAATTATTTTCAGCGCGAAGAAGAAAAATTAAAAAATATTTTACATCAAAAAATATTTTTCAGTGTTTGGTACAAAAAAAAATTTAAAAAATATTTTTTTGAAAATATTTTTAATCCAAATGAACACAAACTATGGTATTGTATATGATCACCTGGTTACAATTTACAACTAATTGCCTTATATTTTAGGCAACCATTTACTTAGTTTTACAAATTTGTTAAGTTTTTTAAATATATAATATTATATTATATTATATAAATATTTAAAATATAAAAATATAATTTCTTAAAACAGATTGTAAAATTTTTCTAAATTTAAATTGTAACAAAAACTGTAAAAGTAGAAGAAATACTACGTGTAACCAAATTGAGCTAGCACAAGAAATAGAAGCAGCCATAGAGTGATAAAAAGAACTCAACAACTTGGGCTTTAATTTGTCAACAAAACAGAAGAGGGAAAAAAACTGAAAGAAAAGGAGTGATGATCTCTTCAATGAAGGAACAAGGCTGTGTGATTCAAGCAATAGGTATCAACTACACAATTACCAAGCCTAAAACAGACAACCCTTTAAAAATCTTCGGCAGAGAGCCAAAGCAAAGACATCAAAATGCGGTTCAACAGTTGGACGAGCTGCATACAAAAGATGGAAACTCCAACTCCTCTGAAGTTCGCCATGTTTTGAAGGACATAAATTGCAGAGCAAAACCATGGGAAATTCTCGCAATTGTCGGTCCTAGTGGTGCCGGCAAGTCCTCATTGTTAGAGATTCTTGCAGGAAAACTCACTCCACAAAATGCATCCATTTTTGTGGACCAAAAGCCATTTGATAAATCCAGGTTCAAGAAAATTTCTGGCTATGTTACACAAAAGGACACCTTATTCCCCCTCCTAACCGTTCGAGAAACGCTGATGTTCACAGCGAAACTCCGTTTAAGGCTTCCTGAAACAGAGCTAACTTCCAGAGTAAAGTCATTGATGGAAGAATTGGGCTTATGTCATGTTGCTGATGCTCGAGTTGGAGATGATAGAGTTAGGGGAATATCTGGAGGAGAAAGACGTCGAGTCTCAATTGGAGTAGAAGTTATTCATGACCCTAGAGTACTAATTCTTGATGAGCCAACTTCAGGGCTTGATAGTACTCTTCAGCTCTGCAGATAATTGACATGCTTAAGAAAATGGCTGAAACTCGAGGCAGAACTATAATTCTGAGTATTCACCAACCAGGATTTAGAATTGTGAAGTTGTTCAATTCCATTCTTCTTTTGGATAATGGAAGAGTTTTGCACCATGGTACAGTTGACAAGCTTACTCTTCATCTATGCCTAATGGGATTACAGCTTCCTCTTCATGTGAATGTTGTCGAATTCGCCATCGAATCCATCGAAGCAATTCGGCAGTATCAGCCGTTGCAGCAAGAATTGCTGCCTCATCAATTGCCATCCACTCCTCAGACCAAAAGAGGAGATGATGGGCAGAGTAGAAGTGGTAAGTTTACCTTACAACAATTATTTCAACAAGCAAAGGTGATTGATGAGGAAGCTGTAGATTCTGGAGTTGATTTTGCTAATCATTTTGCAAATTGTAGATTGAAAGAGACCATAATTCTGAGTCACAGATTTTGGAAAAACATTTGTAGGACCTAAGGTGAAGGAACTTTTCGCGTGTCGAAGCTTTCAGATGTTGATTTCTATAATAGTACTAGGTTCAATTTTTTATCATCTGAATTATAATTTAGTTGGTGCTCAGGAAAGAGTTGGTCTCTTTGCATTCATCTTAACATTTCTTCTATCAAGCACGACAGAAGCTCTTCCAATTTTCTTGCAAGAAAGGGATATTCTAATGAAGGAAACCTCTTGTGGAAGCTATAGAGTTTCTTCATATGTTATAGCAAGTGGTCTTGTTTACTTGCCATTTTTGCTGATTTTGGCAGTGGTTTTCAGCATTCCTCTGTATCTTCTGGTGGGATTACATCGGAGTTTCATGGCTTTCATGCACTTTTTGCTGTTGATTTGGTTAATCCTGTATACGGCAAATTCGGTGGTGGTTTGTATTAGTGCTTTAGTGCCAAATTTCATAGTTGGGAATTCAGTGATTTCTGGAGTGATGGGATCATTCTTTCTTTTCTCAGGATATTTCATATCAAAGCATAGGTATACCAAATTATTGGATTTTCATGCATTATATGTCTTTGTTTAAGTATCCGTTTGAAGGGTTCTTGATAAATGAGTTCTCTGGCTCTGGATGCTTGGAAGTCATGTTTGGAACTTGTGCAGTGAGTGGTGAGGATGTGCTCAAGGAAGTAGGCTATGGTGAAGAAAGCAGATGGAGGAATATTATCGTAATGGTCTGCTTTATCATAATTTACAGGTTCATTTCCTATGTAATTCTTAGATGCAGATGCTCTCAGAGAGGATTCAAAGCCATTCTCATTTGAAGAAAATTCAGGTTACATCTCTGATTAAATCGATGGTTGTGTGCATTTGTCTTTTCTAATTTTGCGAATGATATAATTCTGGGCGTTATGTAAGATGTTAATTGAAAACAATTTTATCTGATTGATTAGGAAGATATTTTTATAAGCAAGATGCATCCCCTACGCATGATATGCACAGCATATAATCACGTTTTTAGGCGAGTCCCCCATGTGACGAATATCAGAGGAACCTCTAATTCACGGACTGCAATTCACATTGAACTGCATAAGCTTATTTTATTCGTTATTTGAAAATCACAATCCACATGATATTATCTACAATGAACACCACAAGGATTTGGACAAACTGTAAACCAAGTTCAATTTGGAGGAGGTGTTTGGTTTATATTCGGGAATTAGAATTGAAATGCGAATAATAAACTTTACTATCGGTATGGATTTTTTACTTGTTTAGTTTGAATAATAAATGAGTTTCATTATATTGATAAATTTATAAATTTGAAACCCATGTCATAGGTGTGGAATGAAAGTGGATATTTTCTAACTCTTTTATTTCTATAAAATGATTTTCATAATGATTAATCAAACAACATTTAACCTTGATTCCCATTCATTTTTTTTTTGTATTCATAAACCAAATACCTCCTAAACATGTTGAGTTCATGCATGTGACTTTTTACTTGATATTGTCAAAATTGCAGATATTTTGACTTGCAGCAGTCAGTTATAATCAAATTATAGATTGGATCGAGCCAAGCAACTACTTTTGCATCATTCTACTCCACTAAGAAAGGTTATGATATCTTATTGTAGCAAGTATACACTAATGAGACCGCACAAATTTCGTACACATCTAAACTAGATAAGAGATGTGCGAGTACAGGGGTGAATGCCGACTGCTGCAAGCAATCCAGATGGACCGAACTCATCAATTACATATTGCAGAAACTGATATATTGTAAATGACAATCAAAAGTTACATGATTCTCTCATCAATCTCAATATTCCTGTAAGCAGAATGAGAATCATGGGCATTATGGTAATTAATGGCTTGTACATTTCAATATTTATTGTCGTATTTGTTGGATTTTAATATATGCCGTGTTACTGCATGCCTTGTACGCATTCTCTACAATATTACATTTAGAAAAACACTTATTATGCATTCTCTATAATATTACATCTAGGAGAGACACTTATTTTTGTCGACAGGATTCGCTTTGTTGGTAAGGATAGAGCACCTTGTGAGCGTGACTGAATGAAACTTAGTTTCGAATCTCACTGCTAATAGTCCTTACTTGGTAGTGTTAAAACTTACTAACCAGTAATCGCAATAAACCACTTAAAATTTTCTGGTGGCATTGCTTAGTGTTGGAGTGGTAGTTTAAAAAGGGGGGAAAAAAAATAAAATTGCCAAGAATCTTATTTCTCATATAAATTGAAAAAAGAATGATATGATGCAACATAAATTAATTTTCTGAAGCCGCGTAAGGCTTGCTCTACCACTACATTTTTTATTTTTTATTTTGAATTTTTTATTTTGAATTATAATTCTTCTTAAAACCTAGTGGTAGACTGGTAGTCGAAAGACGTCAAATTTAAAAGAACTTTAGAACTGACAATCTTCCTTCACGGACTGTTTAACGGGCAAGAGGCCAATCTTTTCTACATCTTTTGAATCCGGTACGAATTATTTATATACATTTTATTAACTAAATTGATATGGAGTATTATTCTACTGATCCATCGTTAGCTTCAAGAATGAATTTAGTTATAAATTTAGAATATTATTTGCGATCTAAATGTTTCATGTTCCTTACTTCCTTTTTCACTTTCACTAGCAAAATGTCCATATTCTTGAATAAGCATAAAGTAAGCACATAGTTCCTGCAGAAAATAAAGTACGTACCGACAACTTATCTTCACCCAGAAATTTAGTATATCTTAAGAATAATGTAAAAAAAGTAGTTTATAGTTTCTTCTTTCAAAAGCATTTAATTTTTTCCCTGCTACTAATATGAATTCTTAACTATTCTAATAGAATGATTATTTTATATATTTCTCCCATCATCGCCAACTTTGGAAAATTATAAAATAGGCATGGAGGAATTTTAAGAATTTTAGTTTTATCCTATATATAATTGCACCTTGTGAAATTTGTCATCATTTTCTTTTCTTTATATTGCCTCCATAAAAATTTGAAGTCCTTAATTTATACGATTAAAAACAATGACAATACATTATTCAAAATTAAGAATAAGCACCTGGAAACAACAACAAAAAATAAAAATAAAAAAAAATTCAAAGATTTTTGTACATAAAATGGAGATTTCATTTTAAATTTATTTTTTCGGTACATATAGTATAAAATTTGTGTGATTTTCTCAATTCAGAATACCAATATACCAAATTTGTAACACCGAAAAGTTTTGTTTTGCAAGAGATATAAACATCAAAGTTTTGTTTTGGTTCTAGGAATTTACTAAGGACCAAAAAATGGGGAAAGGAAAAGTAAATTTTTTGAAAATGTTAAATTCCACACCTTCTTTGGTTACTAAAGAAAGTAGTGAGGAAAGGAATGTGATTCCTAGGAAAGTGATTTTTTTAGTTTGGTTTGCGAATTCTGATTAGGAAATGGAAGCACCTCACGACAATTAACATATTATTGCAATTAACATATTATCAAATGAAATAAATGTGCATTTTTTGAAAAAAAAAAAAAAATTAAAGTGACTGTACATATCTTTGTCTGCAAATTAGCATATTACTAAATAATTGATACATGAGTGCTTAAAATACATTAATTTCTAAAATTATTTAAAAAAAAAAAGAAGATGCAAAATATTTTACTTTTCAGTTCTTTCCCCTAACCAATATTAAAAAAAAAAAAATTCAATGTACAATCATAAGCACATTTTCTCTTGTCAAATCAAAAACGAAACACAAATCATGAACTTAGAACAACAAGACATCCAAGAACAAGCATCAGTTATGTATAAACAACCAAAGACAACAAAAAACAAGTAAACAATATTACCTCTTCTAATATTATCGTAAACCTAAGAACTATGTGATCGACGTCTTCTAGTACATATTTCACTAGCAATTTTTTCCCCTAGTTGTTCTCCCTTCCTACATTCATCCACTAATCTTAACTCTGATGAATCATATATCATCTAACATAAGAATTAACAATCAACATCATCCACGAGATTCTCAAATGGGCAAACACCCATGAGATAATTATGAAATATACAACAGCAGCCATCGCAATGTCTGCTTGAATATCCACATCAAAATAAGGTTATACTCCACCTAACAAATAAAGAAAAGCTAAGTAAGCCTTCCTATATTTTGCAGCCCAAATAATTTCCTCTTGTATGACAGTTTTAGAATTTCATATGCAGCCCAAATATTTTGCTCTCATTGACATGCTCCACCTAACAAATAAAGCAAAACTGAGTAAGCCTTCCATTCTAATGATAGAAAACAACAATAAGCATAAACCAGGGATGAAAATAAATCCAACCCTTATTCATAAATGTTAGGTGTCGTTCCTGTGGGACTTGGGTGAAGGGAATTGCAGAAGGACTAATTTAATGTGTAAGACTTCAATCCACTTAAAGCAAAGATAATCCACTTAAAGCAAAGATCTAATATTCATTCATCAATAGTCCTGGTACTAGTAAACTTAAAGAATATAAATAACAACACACACACATATAGATAAAAAAATGTTAATGCCCAGACAATACTTTTAGCCTAGATATTGATTACACCACAAAATAACTTGAAAATAAATTGTTTGCCACTCAGAGAATCGAGCCTTAATTCCTTTGCTTATGAATAGCATTGGAGGCTAGAGTTACGAAGACTTTTAATAGAGTACACAAGTTAAGCAAGTTCACTTTGTTTATTATTATATACCTGTAGACATTGTATGATTTTGCATCTAGTGAATACGAACAAATACAGCCCCTGGTTGATCCTTTTGGAAATACAACAAACAAGCTCATATAGGCAAAAATAAAAAACACATTCTTTTAGATCCTTTTCCATTAGGATCTCAAACAAGTTTAATTTTTTTCATACAATTTGGTTTATGTAACATATTTACTGTATAATTCAAGAATGAATTGTGGGTCATTTTTGTCCAATCTTAAAGGGGCAAAAGGAAAAAAAGGAAACCGAGGGGGGGATAGGGATTGTAGGAGCCATGGATATTCTGCATTAACTTTTGTAGGTATCAACAATTTATTAGATCTAATTCTAGTGTTCAGCATTAGCAGAAAACTGAGCAGTGAGCAGATTCAGTCTAATAGGTTAACTAGCCTGATTCACTGACTGTAACGTATGTAGTGCGAATATAAAAGAACAATCACACAATCCACCAAATTGATCAAGGCATAATTTTTTATGTAAACTTCTCTAACTTCTCGACAGTAAGATATACCTACTTTAAGACAATCCATGTGTAGAAGTACAAGGGTCATGCTAGTTTTTTTTTATTTTTTATTTATTTTTAATTCTGGTTAACAAATTCATTACTTAGTCAGCCTCGATAAATTTTTTCACAAGTCCAAACCATCCAAGTACTTTTCTCTGCCGTTAAATTCCACAGATATTACTGAATCCCCACATTGGATAATCCCCAAAGAGTTTTGGACATCGTTGGCCTAGACACATATAGCACCCGATTATAAAAGTCAAGGTTACAATATTTTTGTACAGAGAATATTTTTGTTTATGATATCGAAAAAAGACTTTGCTGTCAATAACATTCGAACCAATCTTCAAATGTTATAGAATGGTTCTTTATGCAACAAACGTCGGGCTAGCTTTATATGCAGAATATCCTTTGCTCATACAATTTTCTACTATTTCAAGACTTCTCCATATATTGAAAACTTCAGTACTACAAGCAAAATTTTCAACTGCAAAACCAGAGAAAGATATACGATTTAGAGAATCAAATTCAAAGCCCTCAAACTGAAATTTGACAAGTGAAAAGCATACCCCTTTCAATTGCTAGTTTATAATAGTATAAACTACTTATCATAATTCCATCAAAAAAAGGAGAAAAGAAAATAATATTGGCATAATTCCATCAAAAGTCCTGCTATAAGAGAAACTCAACAAGAAAAAGCTCAAAGAAAATGACAAGACAAAAAAGTACCTCCTCTAATTCGTCAATAGAATTCCTGGATGGCTCCAGAATTGCCACTAATCGAAACTCGATTCGATGGTCCAAATTCATGAGTGGAGACTCCTTCCTCACATTCAAGATCTTCCCTCCTGGTGAAAATCCTTGGATGGTCCTTGAAATTTTGATGTAATCCCCTCTCAAATTTTGTTCTATCTTTCATCTGGGAGTAGAGGCCATCGATCATTCACCATGATTGGAGGATGAATCGACGATAAAGAAAAGATTAGGAAAGAAATTTGAGGACCGAAATTAGGGAAGAAGAGAAAAGGTTAGTTCTCTTTTATAGCCTTTAAAAAAAGATCCGTTACCCTATTTGACCCGTTAAAAGTCCGCGTACTTACCGATTAAATATTCAATTTCCACCGCTTCCTCACAAAAATTTGAAGAAATGGTTTTTAAGAAAATTGTACTATCAAAATCCTCACTAATTTCCATGATTCTTTTTCCTTAATATTTTCTTTGTACCCAAACATAAGAGACAGGGATTAAAAATCAGGTCTACCTAAGTCTTTCCCCATTCCTTTAGGCTTGTTTAAGACAACAAAATTCCAAGCTTTTATAATTTAAGACTAATTTATAAGGTGTTTTCTTATTTTTTTTGAATCAAAGACCGTTGAACTCTTATAATGTTTCTTAAGTTATCTATTAGTTTTTCTAACAACTTTAAAATATTTTATTAAATTCAGCTCTTGTATAAAGTAATTTTCATGTAATTTAATGTTTACAATTATCTAAATGGTAAAGAGGTCGATAGCCTACTTAATTTAAGGAAAACATTTTAGTGGTGATGAAGCTAGACTAGATTTAGATTCTAGGTAGATAGAGAAAGTAGAAGAGTTGAGGAGAATTTGTGATTGGTATTATTGTGGAGAGATTAGTCCATGTTTTTTGTGCCAAGGCATTTTTTTATAGATTTACATGAAGAGGTATGAGGCTACCATTCTATTAACTCAACTAGGGCTAAATTACACCCTTAATGAAGCTGTCACATAGGCACCTCCAGAACATTCTTGGGGCGTGAACCACGCGCTAATTCCGAGCATCATCAATAGTCTTCTCGACTTGGTGCCTATCTTCGTGGTAGGGACCGAGCCGAAAAGTTAACTGTCCGCAGTCCCCAGTTGCCTGTGACCGACCCTTTTATACCGAGCCGAGGTGCATAAATCTTGGAACACTCCCGTGCTTGCCATACCGATTCGAGGCTGAGGTTATTCCGTGGGCCCCTTGACAAGACATGGCTGCAGTGACATTTTTGCTGAGTCCCCATTCACTGGATTTCATTTATTGCGCTGCATTGCTTGCTCCGATTTTGCTGCAAAACATCTTATTTTTCCAGCCGAAATGCCTTATTTTTCCGCTGAAACTCTTCCAATTATTTCAGACTTGATGGTTTTCCCTCTGGATCCATAGAATACTCTGGAAGGTCCCCCCTATTTATACCTCCATTTCTCCCAACTCTCACTTTTTCCCTTATTCGCCCTTACTTTCCTCCTTCGTCTTTTCCTTCACTCTCTTTGCTCTCTTATTTTTCCTTCACTTCTCACTTTTTCTCAGTCGTTCATTCTTATTACCGCACTCCTGTCCCCCTTGCATTTGATTTCCTCAGTTGCCGACCCGCAGTTCATCGTCCCAACCGGATACCACAAGAAATCCTCTGAGATCTCTGTTTTCCCAAACCTCACTTGTCCTTCAAGTAGAAGACCATGGCCGGTACGTTCACTCCCTCCTCTCTCATTAGCACACCGAGACCTCATTCTCCCGTAAACGCTATTGATAGGCTGCTTAACCCTTCAGACGAGGCTCTCCTGGCAGTGTATAAGAACAGAAGCCTCGGATAACCTGCCCTTGCCGAACCTCCACAGAATGATCACCTCAACCTCCAAACATTAGATATATCAAACACTCTGACCCCGAGGACATCAAAATACTTAGGGATAGATATCGCTTCCCTAGAAATGTGCACATCAAACTCCCTACTCCCGAGGACCGAGGCCCCTACCTCCTCCTAGTTACTTAACAGTTTATCAGGAGCAACTTGAGACGGGGCTGAGGTTCCCGATAGCACCGCTCCTTGTCCATCTGTCTGACCACTGGGATATTAGTATAACCCAGCTGACCCCAAACAATTTTCGACATACTTATTGTCGGATTCTCCTTTCTATTTAAATTATACAACATCCCCCTATCCTTGGATACTTTTAGGATGAAGTTGAAGCTATCCCCTGTGAAGGGATTCTTTTGCATTTCTTCCCGAACCGTGGGCAAACAACTCACTTCGGGTAACCCTTCATTTATCCACGACTGGAAAAAGTCATTTTTTTTGTCCGATATCTTGACCCTCCAATGCCCCGGGGCCCTTGGAATCTTGTAAAAGAAAACCTTAAAACCAAAAATGCCTTCCCTCTGGACTCCATACATGCCAGGAGGCTCATTGAGTTTAACCTTAGAATAAATTTTAACAACCAACCTGCCATTCTGTCCAACAACATCCTAGCTTGGGCGAGGCTGTTCTCTGCCCATAACGTCCCTCGGAGCTACGACCCTCATTAAGGTCATCACCTTTCCTTTTTTTTTTTTTAATGTTGCTTCGTCGTAATACTGACCTCTTGTCTTTTTGCAGAGCTCGGAGCATTTCTGAGGGGGGCTAGTGTCTGCTACACCTGCTACTGGTGTGGACTCTTCCAACCAGCCCTCACCATCAACTGCAAGCGAATCTTCATCTGTCACCATCAACGTGCCCTCGGGGAATGCTGGGGCTATCCCATCAGCTTCAGTACCCCCGGATCAAACTGAGGTCGGAAGAACCCAAAGAGTTCAGGTGGTGGCTCCCAGTCACACAGGCTCTTTATTCCGTTGCTCACCCCTAGCCCGAGCTGGTTCGAGTTACCAGGAAGAGGTCAAGAGAGACTGCTAGCCTCAGGGAGGGTTCCTCCTCGGTAGTGGCCCTCGCCTCTTCATCATAGCCCTTGAGGTCCTCTGGTCTGGTGGCACGGGTGAGGACTCCCGGGAAGGGCTCTAGGGATGCCCCGCTGTCAAAGTAACTCATGACCTCCTACAGTAAGGTCTACCATGCCTTCTTCTTTCTCACTTTTTGTCTTTCTTCCCAATTGAGTGGTACCTCTTTTTCTTTTCAGGTGATAAGAAATACAACCCCGAGGAGGAGAGGAAGTCCGTGGGGAGTCACAAGATTTGCCATGGGGTCGATTGATCATTGATCCTCTTCTGATTCCTATCACCTCGGGGAGTACCGAGTTTTGACCCACCCCGCCGATCGATATAAACCATTGAGCACAATTTTCGATGGTGGCTCGCGAATAGGCAAAGCTGGTTGGTTTGCCTCGGGATGTAGCCTACGTAAAGAGGCTTACTCCCCAACAGAGGTTGGACGAACTTCACGTCAGTTTGATGAACGAAAGTGTGTCTGGCCTTTCTTGAAATTTCAACTTTTTGCACTTCATTTTTTAGTTTACACATTTGCTCCTTTGCAGGCTATTACTATCCTACCCGCCGTTACTGAGGGAGAGGCCTGCTCTCAATTCCCTGAAGTAGGAGTTGGCTCATGCCAAGTCTGGTGTAGATCAGAAAGTGAAGGAGGCCGTTAAGGCCAATGAAATGAAGTGTAACATTGAAGCGGGCAAGAAGTATGATGAGTGGAAGGTCGAGCTGGCCGAAGTGAGAGATAAGCTTCGCTCTTATACTCAGGCCGATCTGGAAAAGAAGACCCTTCAGATTGATGTCAGGGATCGAGGCAAGAGGATCACGGACTTTGAGAAGAAGGTCCTTTAATTACAGGAGCAGACCCAGATCGCCGAGGTAAAGTTTGCTTCACAGGAGAGGGAGCTGCGAATTCAGCGAAGAAATGAATTCGTGGTTTCGGATGAGGCAGATGGGATGCTGAAGAAGTTCACCAAGAAGGTCTTCTCAATGGAGTTCACACTAGCGTGTGACCACTTTGTGAAGAATCCTGATCTGTACGGGGGGGTTGCCATATGACGCCTCTATTATCGAGGAGGTCATCAATGGCTTGTAGGCTCAATTCAACGCCCCAATACCGATCCCTGGAGCTCCTGAAGCGACTGGCTTGAATCAAGGTGGGCCATCAACTGCAGGTCCCGAAGCCGACTCTGAACCTGTGAACCAAGCCTCCATCTCCTCGGCCGAACCTTCCACTTCTGCTTCGCAGACTTGACTTGATTCTTCTGTAATAGTTAGGCACTTCTATCTGTAATAGTTAGGATCATTTAATAAAATTCTTGAGTTTTTGATAACCTCACCTTTTCTTTACTTCTTTCCTTTACTTGCTTTTCATTTTCTATGTTTACTTCTCAAGAAGTATTGCTTTGTTTGATGAGGGCTATCGAGCCTCTGGCATCGAGGGGAAAGGATTGGGTCTCAGCCCTCAATGTTTGTATTCATGTTGAACGGGAACCGGACCTTTTGAGGTCAGAGCAGCTCAATTTTTACTTTTTTTAGAAGTTAGGACCGGACCTCTGATGGTCAAAACTGCTCGAATTTATTTGAGGGGGCTACTAAATCTCAGCCCTAGAATTTCATTTTCATGTTGGACTGGATTCGGACCTCTGAGGGTCGGAGCAGCTGGATGTTGTTTTTGTTGGGATTTCCTAGCCATAATATAAAAATAACGCAGTCTCGGAAAAACACCGGAAATCCCTATAAGAGGATCCATGCGTTCCGATTAAATCGTCTAGGGTTTAGATATATATACCTTTGATGCTCGATCAGCACGGAAAACAATGATGTAGCTTTTCCGATTTTAGGGTGTTGCTTGCTAGAGCAGTGTTTCGGAACTATTTCGTAGGGTTTTTCGTCCGACTGTGTGTTACTAATGAGTCGCATGTCAGACACATCGAACCCTAAAGAATCATATTCTATATATAGCGGTTAACCTAAATTCAAAGAACTCCTCTTTGATTAGAATTCTTCTATCACACGTATTAGGTATATAAACGCGTATGATAGTAACCAGATATAGTTCCTTACGAATTATTATAATTACTATTTAACTGGACAATCCAGTAAATCCAATGTAATTAGTAAATAATTCTCGTTCATTGAATCTAGACACAAATTCTTATTCAACGAACTTAGTCATGGTTCTCAACAATTAACTTAACCCAATGCTTACTCTTAGTGTGTGACCCTTTAGGTTCATTTAACGTTGGCAATAAGTATAATTTCTAATTCCAACACTGTTGCCTTTAGTACATAAACCAACAGTTTTCATGTTAAACTTGAACCGAACCTCTGAGGGTTGGAACAGCTCAGTTTCGCTTGGGGAGGCTACTAAGCCTCTGCCTTTGAGGGGGCTGTACTAGGTCTCAACCCTCAATGTTTGCATTTATGTTGAACTGGATCCGGGCCACTTAGGGTCGGGGCAGCTCAATTTTATTTTCATGTTGAACTTGAACCGAACCTCTGAGCGTTAGAGCAACTCGATTTTGTTTTTCTGTTGAGCTAGGACCAGACCTCTGAGGGTCGGAACTGCTCAAATTTATTTGAGGGGTGACTACTAAGCCTCAGCCCTCGAACTTCATTTTTTAACTGGATTCGGACCTCTGAGGCTTGGAGCAGCTCTATTTTGTTTTCATGTTGAACTTGAACCGAACCTCTGATACTTAGGGTTGGAGCAGCTCAATTTTGCTTGGGGGGTTACTAAGCCTGTGCCCTTGAAGGGGGACTACTAGGTCTCAACCCTCAATATTTTCATTTATGTTGAACTGGATCCGGGTCTCTTAGGGTCGGGACAGCTCGATTTTGCTTGACGCGGTTGTTTGATGAAGTAATTTTTTTCTTTTGAGAAGGGACTTTTATTATATTCCTTGGTAATATTTCTTCAAATTTACAATGTTCCATATTCTGGGAACAGGGTCCCATTTCATGTCAACTAACTTGTAGTAGCCCGAAGTGTGAGCTTCTGTTACACTATAGGGGCCCTCCCAGTTTGGGTCTAACTTTCTAGTCCCTTCTACATGGCTTGCTTAGTTTTTTCTGAAACACCAAGTCTCCGGGCCGTAGGTACCGATGCTTGACCCCGGCGTTGTAGTGTTTGGCCATGACCTGCTTGTACTTGGCCTCTCGGATGGACGCATCCAACCTCTTTTCGTCGAGCAGGTCTAAGTTAGCTATCAGGCTATTCGACTCATCTTTGTGTTCTAAGGCACACAAGGACACTCGAGCCGAGGGTAGCCCGATCTCTATAGCGACAACAGCCTCGGACCCTTAAGTCAAGCTGAACGGAGTGTTCCCATTGGGCGTTCAGGGTGTGGTCCTGTGTGTCCATAGGACATTAGGCAATTCCTCGACCCACGCATCATTGGCTCATTCGAGTCGAGTCTTGAGCCCCATCAATAGGGTTCGGTTGCATACTTCGGTCTGTCCGTTCGCTTGTGGATGAGCGACGGAGGTGAAGTGCTGTTTGATGCCAAGGTTAGTGTAGAAGCTCTTGAAAGGCTCCCACTCAAATTGTTTTCCATTATCAGAAATGAGCACAGTAGGGATACCGAACCAGCAAACAATGCTTTTCCAAAAGAATTTTTCTATTGCTTGTCCCAAAATTGTGGCCAGGGGCTTGGCCTCGATCCACTTGGTGAAGTAGTCAACCGCCACTACCAGGAACTCAAGTTTGCCTACCCCTTTGGGAAGTGGGCCCCCAATATGTCTATTCCCCACTGAGCAAATGGCCATGGGCTCTGCATAGGGACCATGTCCGAACCAGGCCTTCGGGGAATCGGTGCGTGTATTTGACATTGGTGGCACTCCCGCACCAAGGTATCAGCGTCCGAGTGTAAGGTCGGTCAATAATACCCGGCTAGAAGGACCTTGCGAGCCAAGCTCCTAGGATCGATGTGACTTTCGCATATGCCCTCGTGCACCTCTCGTAGCACATAGTTAGCTTCGGAAGGCGTGAGGCATCTCAACAGGGGGCACAAGTATGGTGTTTTATACAGAATTCCATTAATAAGCGTATACTTAGCAGCTCTGTATTTGATCCTTCTGGCCTCAGTCGGGTCCTCGAGAAGTTTTTCGTCGTTGAGATAACTTATTATAGGCTCCATCCAACCAAGGTTTGGGTGGATACAAGAGATTCTTTTCGAGAAGTCAACAGACTTGCGCTCTCGCACCTCTACCAAAATCTCTTTTGTCAAATGTTAGTATGAGACGTATTGTTGAGGCTAGTTTTAACAGAGCATCGGCATGCGTGTTTCTTGTTCGGGCGATCTTAATGACGTCCACCTTTTTGAATTTTGCTATCCAGCTTTTGACCTCGGCCAGGTACCTTTTTAAGATTACGCTTCGAGCCTCATAGTTTCCTAGGCTTTGATTCACAACTATCTGAGAATCGGAATGCATTTTTAAGGTTTGGGCTCCCATCTGGTGGGCCATCTCCATCCCACAGATGAGGGCCTCGTATTCAGCTTCGTTGTTGGTTGCTGGGAATCTGAACCTCAGGGCATACGTGAGATAGTCTCCTTCTAGGGGTTCGAATTATTATTCCTGCTCCGGCTCCGGATGCACACAAACCTCCGTCAACATGAAGTTCCCATGTAAGGTCTTCTCTTGCTTACTGCTCTTTTGCTCGATCAATTGCCATGACGAGGTCAACCTTCTCGGTGTCACAATTTTCTACAATGAAGTCCGCGAAAGCCTGTGCTTTGATTGTTGTCGGTTCAAGGCTTGAATTTTATGTCGAACTCGAACAATTCTACAGACCACTTTAGCATTCTTGTTGAGGCATTGGGCTTGCTCAATATATTCTTCAAAGGAGGTTGTCAGAATAATTATCTTGTGGCCATGAAAGTAAGGTCTTAGCTTTCAGGGCGACACCACCAATAAGAAAGATGCCTTCTCGATAGGGGTGTAGTTTATTTTCGGACCTTGAAGCACTTTTATACAAAATAGATGGGGCATTGTTTTCCGTGCTCATATTGCTTCAGTAGAACTGAGCTGACTACCAATTCGGTAATTGAGATGTATAGGTATAGCGGTTCCTCTTTTTGAGGAGACGCGAGCCTCGTCAGGTCGTTAAAAGTGGCGATTGAGTTCGTCGACAGATCTTGGAATCACTTTTGAGTGGACCTAGAAGGGTGGTGGTAAATAATTTGCAGCAAGTGGCGTCATTATAACCATAAAGGCTTGTGACCGCTACCACGTGCTGAAGATGATCGGACAGATCACAATCTTATGATCTCATTTGTGGAGGTCGAGGTCCGATAACTTGAATTGCATCGGGAGTGGTTTGATCTTGATAGAGATTGTGAATGGATCTCTATCAATCTCTGCCGGAGCAGGAGTATTCAGAACTAAGTTATTTTTCCTCAGAATCTCTTGAATTTTGTTTTCGAGGCTCTGCTCCTCAAGCTGTTTTAAAATAGTCGGGGAGGGTCCTCTTGAGTTAGAGTTTTTTGAGGAATATGCGTCGAGTCTTTCACATAGTGGTAATCTTTTTGATTCGCTCATTGATGAGTGTGATTCGTCAGATTGCCCGTCTGAGCGTGACTTTGTTATTTTCTGGCACAGGTCGGTTGGACTCATGGCGTCAACAGGCTGTTTCCCAGGTCTTCGGCTGGGAGCGCGTTGTTATTCGGCTTGTGGAGTGGCCGCTCGATTTGAGCGCTCGGATGGAGTTTTGTTGTCGCGTTGCTCCACAAACGCTCGAAAAGATTCAAAATGATCGACGATGTATTTCAGAACGTCATTCTACTTGTTGGACCTCAGCTGGTGTACCGACGATTTCTACGTCATCGGTATGCACCACGAGGTGCTGGTTGCTCGCCTCAGCGTCATTGCTAGCGGTTCGGCGTGTTCTTCAGTTTTTCATCCTTCCAGAAGCAAAAATAGTGAATTGAGATGATTGAAAAGTATCAAAGGAGATGGAAATCTGTCGATTCCCACAGATGGCGCCAATTGATGAAGCTAGATTTAGATTCTAGGTAGATAGAGAAAGTAGAAGAGCTGAGGAGAATTTGTGATTGGTATTATTGTGGAGAGATTAGTCCATATTTTTGGTGCCCAAGGACCCTTTTTATAGATTTACATAAAGGGGCATGAGACTACCATTCTACAAGCTCAGCTGGGGTTAAATTATATAACTACCCTTAATGAAGCTGCCACCTAGGCACCTCCAGAACATTCTTGGGGCGTGAACCACACGCTAATTCTGAGCATCATCAGGTGGCAAATAGGCAAATACGTATTTATCTTTAATTGCATTAGTCCACCCTATAGTTTACAGTAAATTAGTTTGATGTACATTGGGGGAGGTGATTAAACAATAGCTCACCATTAGTATGCGGTAATTTTGTAGAACCTAGACCCATGTTTTTGACATAATAGATAAACTTGTTCTTCCAAGCATATCCAATTTTAATTTGCTTTTCTAAATTTTCAATGCAACTATTGGGTTCCTCTTTTTGCCCTTCAAATAAGTTCTCAGTCAAAAGATAATTTTGTAATAGCTATGGGTCAATAAAATTTTAAATTTTTTGGCATTTCCTTCTATCTTCATTTCTTCCTTGCTTTAACTTATTTTCTCCTTGCTTCAAAATTACGCCAAATGTCTTAAGTATCAAGCACATAAAGTAACAAACTTATAACAGTTGTTCTGTTGTTTTATCATAATACTTAAACAAACTTCCAAAATGAGCAACACTTGTGTTCCTATATTCAGAGTTGAATGAGCTACATTTGCACTTAAGTGCTTGTGTTCTTCCGCTTCTTCTTTTTCTAGTTTTTTCTTTCTCTTTCCTTAAACTTGATCTGAACCTGTCCAATGACCTCAGGGGTTGGATAGGTTCATTTTTCTTAAGGGAGGACTATTAAGTCTCAGCCCTTTGAACTTTATTTTTCTTTTTATTTCAAACCTAGTCCGGACCTCTTTAGCACTTCGGCAGGTCAAAGCAGTTCGATTTTCTTGATGGGGGATCACTAAGTCTCAGCCCTCCAAATTTTATTTCTCTTTTTATTTCAAACTTGGTCCGAACCTCTTTAGTGGTTCAATTCTCTTGAGGGAGGATTACTAAGTCTTAGCCCTCTGAACTTTATTTCTCTTTTTATTTCGAACCTGGTCTAGACCTCTTTAGCACTTTGGCAGGTCGAAGCAGTTCAATTCTCTTAAGGGGGGACCACTAGGTCTCAGCGCTCTTGATATTTTTCTTGAACCTGGTCTAGGCCTTTTTAGCACATTGGCGGGTTGGAATGGTTTGATTCTCTTGAAGGGGGACCACTAGGTCTCATCCGTCGAGGCTGGAAGGAAGACCACTAGGTCTCAGCCATCTTGACATTTTTCTTGAACCTAGTTCGGACCTCTTTAGCACGTCAGTGAATCGAAGTGGTCCAATTCTCTTGAGGAGAGACCACTAGATCTCAGCACTCTTGATCTTTTTCTTGAATCTAGTCCGGACCTCTTTAGCACATCGACGGGTCTGAATGGTCCGATTCTTTTGAAGGGGACCACTAGGTCTCAGCCCTTTTGTATGTTTATATGTTCGTTCATGCACTTCTTCAAAAATCACTTATTTCCATGAGAAAATAATTTTATTACATTTATTGGTAATATTTTTTTAAATTCACAATGTTCCATATTCTGAGAATAGGATTTCCTTTCATGTCAACAACGTTATAATAGCCCGATCTATGAGCTTCTATCACGCGATAAGGGCTTTCCCAATTCTGATTTGACTTTTTTGTTCCTTCAACTTGGCTTGCTTCATTCTTCCGAAGCACCAATTCTCTAGGTTGCAAGTATCTATGTTTGATGCCGTAGGAGTTATAATGTTGAGCCATAACTTGCTTGTATTTGGCTTCTCAGAGAGATACATCTAGCCTTCTTTCTTCTAGTAGATCCAAATTAGCTCTTAGGGCATCGTCATTTTGTTCCAAGTCACATAGTACTACTCGGACTGACAGTAAGCCAATTTTAGCAGGAATGATAGCCTCGGAACCATAGACCAAACTAAATAGTGTATTCCATTAGCTGTTTGAGAAATTGTTCTGTATGCCTATAGGACACTAGGTAGTTCTTTTACCCACGTGCCTTTAGCTCATTCCAGCCGAGTCTTGAGTCCCATCAGTAGGGTTGAATTATAGATTTCTATTTGCCCATTCTCTTGCAGATGTGCCACTGAAGTGAAGTGTTGTTTTATGCCGAGGTTAGAGCAGATGCTCTTAAAAGGTTCCCTTTCAAATTATTTTCCATTATCGGGTATAAGAACAGAAAGGCTCGAACAGGCAAATAATATTCTTCCAAAAGAATTTCTCTATTTCCTTTTTAGAAACCGAGGCTAGAGGTTCAGCTTCAATCCATTTGGTGAAGTAGTCAATTGCTACTACCAAAAATTCAAGCTTGCCAATTCTATTCGGTAGTGGCCCCAAAATATCTATTTCCCATTGAACAAATGGCCAAGGACTCTGAAAAGGGACTATATCTGAACCGGATCTCCAAGGAATGGGTGCATGTATTTGCCAATGATGGCACTTCTGAACTAAATCATCAACATCCAAATGTAAAGTGGGCTAGTAATATCCTGCAAGTAGGACTTTACGAGCCAAGCTCCTTGGTCCAATGTGACTTTCACATATGCTCTTGTGTACCTCTTTTAACACATAATTAGCCTCGGAAGGCTTGAGGTATCTCAATAATGGGCATAAATAAGCTTTTTGTACAGGATTCCATAAGTCAACGTATATTTTACATCTCTATACTTAAGCTTTCTGGCCTCAGTTGGATCTTTAGGAAGTTTATTACTGCTAAGGTAATTTATTATAGGCTTCTCTATGCCATCTATCCGAAATCCGTATGGGTATCCATAATTTTATCCATAGGATCTACGGGCCCGAAGTCTTATATTTCCACCAGTATTTTCTTTGTCAAGTACAAACATATAACTAATTCCAGCTTTGACAATACATCGGCATGCGTATTTTTTTGCTCGGGGGGCCTTGATAATGTTTACTTTTTTAAATTTTGACATCCATATCTTCACCTCAACCAGATATTTCTTTAGGATTAGGCCTCGGGCTTCATAGTTTCCCAAACTTGATTTATAGCTTGTTGTGAATCAGAGTGTATCTTTATAGTCCAAACTCCCATTTTGTAGGCCATTTTTATCCCACAGATGAGGGCCTCATATTCAGCTTCATTGTTTCTTGCAAAAAATCTGAATCTCAGAGCATATGTGAGGTAATCCCCTTTTGAGGACTTAATTATGATACCTGCTCCAACTCTAGATTCACACGAAACTCCATCATTATGAAGCTCCCACATGAGATCTTCTCTGAGTTGAAGCCATCCCTGGGTTGATCCATTACCATGATTAGTTCTAGCTTTTAGTCCCAAAGTTTTCTGCTATGAAGTCCGCTAGAACTTGTGCCTTAATGGCCGTCCAAGACTTGAACTAAATGTCGAACTCAAACAGCTCTATAGACCATTTTAACATCCTTCCCGAATTATCAGGTTTGCTCAATACATTTTTCAAGGAGAAGTTCGTTAGGAAAATTATTTTGTGGCCGTGAAAATATGGCCTCAACTTTTGAGCTGGCATCACCAAGGAAAAGGTAGCTTTTTCGATGACAGAGTAATTCCTTTCCGATCCCTAAAGCATTTCTCTTTACGAAATATATGGGACATTACTTGCCGTGCTCATCTTCTTTTAAGATAATCAAACTAATTACCAGGTCTGCAATTGAGATGTACAGGTACAGTGGTTCTCTTTTTTAAGGTGACACGAGTCTCAACAAGTTACTCAGATATCTCTTAAGCTCCGCAAAAGCCTTTTGTGCTTCTTTTGTCCACTAGTCTGAAATTTTTTGTTTTCTTTATAAGTTGAAAAAATAATATGCCTCTTTCTGCTAACTTGAACAGGAACCGATTAAGGGCTACCATTCTTCTAGTGAGTCTCTGAACTTCCTTCACTGAGGTGGGAGTCCTCATATTAATTATAACTTGTACTTTTTCAGAGTTATGCCTCAATTCCCCGATGAGAAACTATGAACCCTAAGAATTTTCTCGAGGGGACCCCAAATGTTCACTTTTTGGGATTCAGCCTCATCCGAATTGACCTCAATGTTTTGAATGTCTCTTTGAGATACTCCAAAGTCTCTTCAAATGTTCGGCTCTTTACCGTCATATCATCTATATACACCTCCATATTTTGTCCTAGTTAGGACTTGAACACTTTATTGACGAGCCCATGGTACGTGGCTCTTGCATTTTTAAGTCTGAAGGGTATGGTAGTATAGCAATATGTGCCTCGGTCAGTTATGAAGGAGGTTTTATCTTTATCTTCTTTTGCCATGTATATCTTATGTGGATACCCTTTAAATGCATCTAAAAAATGAAAAACATAAAACCCAATAAAAGAATCAACTACTGTATCGATCCAGGGGTACGAATAGTTGTCATTTGAACAAGCTTTATTGAGATCAGTAAAGTCTTGGCACATACGCCAAGATGAATCTTGTTTAGTTACAAGGACGGGATTACAAAGCCAGGTTGGATATAATACTTCTCTAATAATTTTTGCTGCTAAGAGCTTATCCACCTCGGCCTCAATCACTAAACTATGCTCTGGACCGAAGAGACGCTTCTTCTACTTGATAGGCTTGTATGTTGGATCCACTCAAAGCTTATGCTCAATAATTTCTCGAGGAATGCAAGGCATATAGTAGACAGTCCAGGCAAACAGTCTTCGTACTCAGCGAGAAGTTTGAAGAAAAGAGTTTTAAATTATATTGGCAAAATCGCACAAATTTTTATTTTTCTATCTAAGATGCTTATGTCCAGTGGTATCTCCTCGATGGGCACCTCATCCTGCACAATGGCTCAATTTTAGCCTTGCTTTCCACTTAGGTTCGGGTAACTTAGGTATCTCTGATGTGCTCCTTAAAGGCCCCGCATCTTCTCCTTCCCTCCTTAGGTCAAACATTGACTCTTTAGGAATGCCCGAGGTGGATGGAGGGTCGAAAGTTTGCAAGAAGGCTTTATCTGCGACAGACATGGTTTGCAATTGGGATTGCAAGGACATCATGTAGTAGGCCCAAACCTCTTGGTGGTTCCCAATAACTGTGCCTTCAGACCCGTCCCTCAACATAAATTTGATTCCAATATAGAGCATAGAGAGAAGGATCCTATCTGTATATTGCGTGGGTCGGTTGAGGATCGTATTATAGGAACTATCCTTTTTTTTGGTGACGAAATTGGTCATCTCAATCCTATGCTTCGAGGGAATTTTGAGGGTCAGAGGAAGCATTATTTGGCCTTCTAGCATGATCGAGTCATTTATGAAGCCTACCATAAGGGTTATGAAAGATTTTATCAAGAGAGGAGTCCATATGCATCTTCTCCCAAGCATACCAAAAAATGATGTCAGCCGAGCTTCTGGTGTCTACAACCACTCTGTGCATCTCATAGCCAGCCAGTTGTACATGAATTACCCCAGGGTCATTGAGTGGCATGCAGTTGGGGACAAAATCGTCTGAGGTGTACCTGAGGCTTGTAAACGGTTTTAGGTCCTTGTCCCGATCTTACCTGGGGGTATGTACCTTGCATATTTCTTTCTCGTGTTACTAGAATCCTCAGTTGCTGGACCCCCCAGCTATGGTATTTATTATTCCTGCTACGCGGATCTGCTCGTCTTGAGCTGGGAGATTGTTTATGTATTGACTATTTCAGTTTGGCTGACGAGGTGGGTACGGTCGAGGCTGCAACTGATTTGCTCGATTATTGGCATTCCTTTGAAATTCTGTAGCAGTTCAACTGATGAACTACTGCAGGTGCCCTTCTTGAATCGTTTTTTCTATTTCGACCTTTAAATGATTACAAGACTCTGTATCATGACCATGAAACTCGTTTAATGCTGGCCATGGAATACGCAGTATTTTGATTTATCTCATTGATTGGGCCCTGACAGGATTGGAGGAGGAGCCTAGAGGATTCCCAGGTGCTGTACTTGGTACAATATTTCCCTCATTGAAGTGTCTAGCAGTATGAAAGAACTCTTATCCTCGGAGATCGGTCCTCAATATTATTGTTAGGATAAACTACCCAATTCGCTAATGGCCTATTGTTGGGATAGTTCAGTCTATCCATTACTTTTGGCTTTTTGGCGGAAAAAGAGTTCGAAGTTCTTAGATTCTTTTCCTTTTGAGAGTCGTACATTTCTCTCCTTGTTCTGTTGGACTCCTTACCCTGTATAAATTTTGATACCCTCTCCAACAGTTCGGAGTAAGTATCTAGCATCATTTTTTGCTAATTCGGTGTTGAAGCTTCCAGGTCGGATGCCATTGGAAAAAACAGTAATTAGAATTTTCTCATCAACGTTTTTGGATCACTTCATCATTGAAGCGATCAACAAACTGGTTTTGAGAGGCTCGTCAGGCTTTTGGCAAATGTTCATGAGATGCGAAATGTCCTTTTGCAACACTGATTTGCTTTGGAAGTGGCTTATGAAGGACTTTGCTAGCTCATAGAAATTTGCAATTGAGTTTGTTGGCAGCTCTTGAAACCATTTCTGAGTAGGTCCACGGATTGTAGTGGCAAATAATTTGCAGCAGATGGCGTTACTATAGCCATAGAGGCTAGTGACAGCTACCACATGCTGTAGGTAATCAGATGGATCGGAGTCACCCTTATATCTTTCAAGGTTAGACAATTTAAACTGCATCGGGAAGGGCTCGGTCTTAATAGAGATCGTGAATGGATCTCTATCTATTTCTGTCTGAGTGAAAGCATGCAACATTAGGATATTTTTCCTTAAAATCTCTTGAATTTTGTTTTTGAAGCTCTGCTCTTCGAGCTATTTTAGAACAACAGAAGAGGGGCCTCTATGATCGGTGCTTTTTGAGGATTGTGCACCAATTCTGTCATGTAACGGTAATCTTTCTAGCTTGCTAGTAGCTGAGTGTTATTCTT
Source organism: Cinchona pubescens (assembly GCA_025175665.1). Classification (NCBI taxonomy): domain Eukaryota; kingdom Viridiplantae; phylum Streptophyta; class Magnoliopsida; order Gentianales; family Rubiaceae; genus Cinchona; species Cinchona pubescens. The sequence continues at coordinate 1,608,226 of JANKKI010000170.1, forward strand.
TAGATTGCTCGTCTGACCGGGACTTCATGATTTTGTGCCGGAGATCACTCGGACGTATGGCATTTTCAGGCTACTTCTAGGTCTTTGGCTGGGAATTCGTTGCTATTCAACTCGCGGTGTGATAGCTTGATTAGAATACTCCAATGAAGTTTGATTCTTGCGCTGCTCGACAAACGCTCTAAAGGACTCAAAGTGATCGGCGATGTACTTCAAGACATCATTTTGTTTCTGCTGAGCTTCAGTGCATGCTTCGAAGTCCTCAGCTTCATCATTCTGTAGCAAAAGATGCGGATTGCTCGCTTCGGCCTCCTTGCTGGCAGTGTGTCTTGTGCCTCGGTTCTTCATCCTTTTAAAAATGAAGTTGATAGAAGAAATTGCTGAAAGTAGTTGAAAAGGTTGAAAATTTTTCGATTCCCACAAACGGCGCCAAGTGATGAAGTGCTGAGTGCTGAAAGTTTGTAGAGATTTGAGAGAGTAGTAAACTGAGAAGAGAATCTAGAAATTGTATTATGAAGATATTACAAGAGAAGCAATAGTAGTCCCGATCTTAGCACCCGAGCCCCTTATTTATATATACACGAGGGGAATTGGACCACAATCCTACTAGTTGAACCTACGTATAAATTACATATTTGCCCTTAATGAGGCTGCCACGTAATTACTTTTAAAACAAGCATTTGGAAGTGTACCAAGTTCTAATGAGCACCATCACACACATTTATTGATTTTCGTAGAAAAGCTCTATGTCCATGGCACAAAGCATGTATATCATGAGTAAAGATAAATCACATTCTAGATGGCTCTTTATTGCTCATCGGCAATCTACATCAAAAAACACACGTTAGTAGTTAAAATAGTACTTACCCAGAATTTTTTATTAGGGAATTTTAATATAGAAATAACTTGTGTATGTAAGAAAAGTTTAGACATAAAATAACTAGAGCAAAGTGGCTAAACGTATAAATCGATGCGCCTTAACTTATTGAAAACATTTTTTTTTTACATTTAAAAACATAAATGAATGACACTAATCTTTTTAAGTGATGAATGCAGTAATAAAAGATGAAGGTACAACTATATAGGAAAAGAAGGCATCTTAAGAACTGAGAAAAGGATCAATTTTCATTTATAAAGTAAAGGATAAAGTAAAGGATCAATTATCATTTATTAGCCAAAGAGATGAAGTGGCAAACCAATGCAAGCAAAGCAGATCCAAAGAAAAGTTCATAGAAAGCAAATTTTCTAGCATTATACTAATCATATGAAGTTGTGGCATTCCTCTCTATAAAAATTAGTTATACTACCAATATCCTACCAGGCATAATAGGTTTCCCTGCAAACTCCAACCGAAACCCCAACGATTTGTTTTATGCCAGGTACGTTACACGCAAAACTGAAGACATAACTCTAAAGCCACCTGGCTCTGAAGGAAACCTAATTGACTATCTTGGTCAAAGAATAGAGTCAAGGAAATGTCTGGAATAAGAAGTTTATCAGGCCTCCTAATAGGTTTTTACTTTTTACTATAATAGAAGTCTTTCTTGATAATCAGACTTCAAGGAGAAAAGACCTTATTGATCTGATAGACTACCTTGGCTTCCAATACCTTTGTCTACAGCAGAATGGAAAGAACCATTTTTCTTTTGGCTTCCAATACGCGTGGACCTTCATTTTTTTATTACTTCATTCTTTAGCTAGAAAGACTAATGCGCTTCATTTAGGCTTTTAAATGTCAAAAAAAAATATTTTCAATAAGGTCATATGATCTATATATCTAGCCACTTTTCTCTAATTATTTTAAGCCTGAACTTTTTTACATATAAAAGTTCTCCAATACAAATTTCTTGGTAAGTATTAATTTAATTACTACATGGATTTTCGATGCAAATTGCTGATGAATCATAGACAGCCATCTAGAATGGGATTGATCTTTATTCGTGATAAGTTCATGTTTAATGCCATGGATATAGAGCTTTTCTACAAACATGCTATTCAATAGCATGTGTTGAAGTATCTATTATAAAGGTCCACGAGTATTCAGCAAATGAAATATAAACAACATGAAAGCCAAATAACAATAAAATTAAGGATTTGGAACTTGTTTCCCAAAACATAAAAGGAAACAAATTATATTTTCCCCAATTTACAAGAACTCTTGAAACATTACTTTTTTAAGTTATGATATTTTCTGCATGCGTGTTGTGCCAATGACTCTGTTTTTTTTTTTTTTTCCAAAAAATGTTTCTTTGAACCTAACTTAATGGATTTATAGAACTCGATAACTAGCTCTTCTAATAAGAAACTACAATTCTTTTCAAACGAAACTTTAGTTTTAAAGAAGACCAACATTTTAAATTGAATACTTTTTTCTAGAGACAGATAGAGCACTCAGTGGTGAAAAGGAAAAGGAACAGGATAGAAGTTAACAAAACTCAGAGATTAGCTGGTAATTTATTGTGAAGCACTAAGTTTGTTATTTAGCCAACTCAATTATCTAGCTGTTGAACTGAGTGAGGTAAAGACGTTAAAGCTTCTGTTGTTGTGAGATGAAAGGGTGGACATAGCTGGTTTCCTTTCTTGCTTACTAGACAAGAAGGATAATTCTTTAGATGTTTCATGGACTCTAACAAGCAAACTAAAAATTACATCTTGCAATCATGACTGCATCAATAGTAGCAGTGATTTCTTTTACAACATTTCCTACAGGTAGGGCTGATGAAGGGTGGGCCAAGAAACTAATTTATCAATACAGCAGAACCACAATCTTTCATAATAGGTTCCTAATATTTTCTCATTCAATTTTACAAATGAGGGTTCCATTTCCATTATTATTTGTTCTGGCAATTGAAATTTGATTTGCTGGATGTGGTTCTCTCTCTCATTGACACATACTGACTCACTCTGTCATGTATAATAATCAGGCGACAACTACTTATGCATTAACTAAAAAAAAGAACTTCGGTCACCAAAAGTTTACTATGATCCAACAGATAACAATAGTGAGAAAGAATATACGTAACACCTCTTAACCATAATTACTATTTAGGGTAAAAAACATTTTTATTCCTCAAAATTTAGTCCAATGATATTTTTAGTCCCTAAAATTTCACAAAAAAATAAATCACGTCCATCATCTTCTAAATTTCTATTGGATTAGGATAATTGATAGAAAAATAGCATAACTTTTTGTTAAAATTTATGAGAAAGAGTAGTTTTTATTGGTTTAGTCAAGAGGAAGTAGAGGGTAATTTTTTTAGAATTTATCAAATAAGAAATTAAATGTTTGTCACAGGTAGAGACATAAAAACTGAAAATTATGTTATTTTTATGTCAACGGTCCCGAGTTGAACTTTAAAAATGAGGGACGTAATTTATTTTTTATAAAATTTTGAGGATCAAAAATATCATTGGACCAAACTTTAGAGACTAAAAATGTTCTTTACCTTTACGATTTATATACATCAAAATAATGAAAAAGAAGAGACTTAAAACATTTTGAGAATACACTAACAGATATAGAAGGTTTGTTGTATGTCTTTCCTTAGAAATGTTAGAAGGCAGCTTGGATCATTTTATGTCCACATTATTTGTCTGCCGCTCTCTCTCTCTGTGGGAGGGGTATGTGGAAGGGATAGCTACGGAGCATTCAAAGAGGAAGGAGAAAGAGGTAGGGAAATTAGTTAAATTAAACCATTATATAGTAGGAAGGCATACATGCACTAATTGAATAGCTAAGATAAGCAAGTATATTTCTATCTGTACCCACAAAATGTTCGGTTAGAATAGTGTAATCAATGAACAACATTTACACATTAGTGTATTCTCTTCCCCAGGGTGTTCAGCATAATCAAAATGACTAAGAGATATAAACCTTATGGAGCCTACATAGCAGAAATTTCGTACATATTTTTCCTTCAAAAGGCAATGAAGATTTAACTAATGAAAAACCAAATGCAGAAAGCATAGAACTAACATCATAGTTTCTATTAGCAGTCATACAGAAAGCATCTATCTACCTGAATTAGTTAACTACATGCACAACAGCCAACACATTTTCTCAAGGAGGAAAGAGCTTCATAACGCCCCCTCTGGAGGTCAAAGTTATGGATATGGCAGCTGTCTTCTACCAATTTCTCATAGTCGTAATTGAAGTAACTCAAAACTTCTGAAGGGAATAATAATGGAAAGAATAATAACACTCATGTATAATTTAAAAATATCACTAAAATTTATCATCAAAACTTGATTTCCGATAAGTTTTAGTTCTATTTCCAACATATTCAACCTTACAAATCTAAGTTCATTTTTACAAACAAATACAAAGTAAACAGGTAAACTGCATGCCATTTAATTACAAAAGGGCAAAAGGAACTAATAAATAGAGTTAATATAATATAAAGAGACCTGAAGGTAGGAAAAATAAACGAGACCCAAATGATAATTGAGTAAAGCTATTGGCAAGTAGTTGTACATCGAAAGACGACTTCTCTCTCTCCTTATGTGTGTGTCTCCCCACATACTGCACTCCAAGGAAAGCATTATTTTATTTTATTTTCTTTGTAGTGCCTAATTAAAATGTGACTCTGATGTCGGTGGAAACACAAAAAATAAAATGGGGGGCTTATTCAGCAAACACCCGTAAACAGTTTTACAAGAACTAAAGGAAACCGTATTTTTCATAAATGTCAAAAGGTGAATTACAATTGATGCTAAAATGACTATATATATAGAAATCGAATCTCTAACTACTAGAATCCTAATCTAATAGGTCTTATTTGTCTCTCTAATCATTATCTCCAAAGTCTTTATCCTATTTAGTTTATCGTAATCTTGTCATCTCAGAATTTATCCTGCATTAATTCTCCTTGGGATAGAGAAAAACTTATCCTCAAGGTTTAAATTTACGCTCCGCAGTCAAAAAACATATCTAGTTAAGGCTCTCCATATTTTTGGAAGGAAATTTCTAAATATGTTTGATATTACACTTTTGTATCTTAGATGATCTATGAATCTTAGATGATCTATGTGAAAAGTTGCTCGTTATCGAATCACCAAAACTCCAAACACCATTAACACTGACAACACAAAAACTCCAAACACCATTAACACTGACAACACAGAAATTTATAGACAAAATATGCATCATGCTGAAAATTGCCTTCATCAAAAACTAAATAAAATACTCTTTAAGAGATATTCGAATCACCCATGTACTGCCAACAACAGAAACTTTAATCTGAAAACTAATTTTTAAATTAACATGAGGCCTTTTGTTGAACATAATTGGAGCAGATTTACTGCTCTCATATGCAGGATCTCTTTCTGGACTTTTGTCAAACACAAGATATATGCCCATATTTAATGAAAATTCCGTGTCCTCATCCAAGTATGTTGACGTCTAAAACTATACTATCATCCGAATACATATCCTAAATAGGAGGAGAGTTCCAATCTGGAATGTTCTCCAAGAGATCATTGTCTGATTCTTCTAAAAACAACTTCTCTTCATGATTACCTTCTGGTACGTTTGCTGAGAATTGTGGCACAACTTACCTTCTGGTACGTCGTTTGGAGAATTGTGGCTGTCATCTTGCCGACGTTTGGAGAATTGTGGCTGTCATCTTGTATCTCCTCGAGATCTTTCAAATTTTCCTGATTGATAAGTTGATCAAATCTCTTGAACAACCATTAAAGTTTCGGCTTGACATCTAGTTCCCGCTGCCATGTTAAGGATTGCATTTAGCTCTTATACCAAATGATGTCAGTGGAAGCGAGAAATAAGAAAGTTACTTCGATTCATGACCAAAGATTTGGTTTTTAGAAAAAAAAAAAACTAAAAGAAAAATTGATAAGGAGCTTATTTAGCACACACCTTTAAACAGTTATAGAAGAAGAACTAAAAGAAACAATATTACGCTGAATTACATGTAATATTAAACTGACCATTTATAGAAGTCTATTCCCTAATTAGAATCTTAATGTAATAAGAGTTATTTGTCTTTCTAATCCTTATCCCCAAAGTCCTGATCTTTTTTTATGGCTAATTTTAATCCTATCATCCCAGAATTTATCCGCATCAGACTCCATTAACAGAACTTGATGCAACACACAAAACAGAAATTTTTAGTCCACAAACTGATACCTGAAAGACCCATCAGCTTTACATAAATCATGGAAAAGTGCAATGCGAGGGAAATGCCACTACATGGCTGGAGATCTATCCATTAAAAACATCATAAAGTAACTAAGATCTACATTATACTGTGGGAACATAAACATGCTTGAACAAGTCAACAGTAAACCAAAATCATCATATAAACACACAACCAATTATAAATGAATATTCTATTTTGTTGAGGAAAGAAGAAAGTGCAGAGAAAAAAAAAATATATATATAATTATAGATTAGTAAAGTGGACCTGTGATCATATCATGTCATATGAGAGACTGGAGCTATTCACCTTCATGCATTCAACATGCAAGTGTGGCACCTCAGATGGATCCATTAATTAGTTGTAGCCAGTTACATACACCTCCGAGAAAAAATATAAGTTACACATACACCTGGCTGATATTTTCGTTTCTTTTTTTTTTTTTTGGGAAGCATACCTGGCAGAAGTTTAAATTTCATTAATCAGCTTAAGCTTTGCAATAAGTATTTCTAGAATACCATTAAATTTCACAAGTCTTTTCACCTTCTATAAATGATAGCAATTTGTTTTGACAAGTTGTAAACATGTACAAGGCTTCAGTAAACAACTAAAACCAGCTTCAGTTCACTGACATGCTTTATATCAAACATGTTTTAACAACAAAATTTAGACAGCCAATTTTAAACTCTACTAGCCAAAATGTTTAACATGGAAAGCATTTGTCCAGTAACTGCAAGAAAATACACTAACCAAGCTTGTTTTTGTCGGACAAGGACTTGACAAGATTAGGACTCCTAGTGGAAAGATTTACACTAATATCCCTTCTCAGTTACTCTTACATCCGTTGAGGAGAATGAAAATTCTTCTCAATAACCAGTGGATTGTGTAAATCAGAGCTTATTCAAGGTTTTTCTTGGCTTTCATAAAACCATGATTGGTCAAGAACCAAAGCTTGATGTATTAGATTCTCACCCTTCTAGCTGTGTAAAGTTAACAAATAGGAAAAGAAGAAGAAAAGGAAAATAAACTTCCCTCACAAAAGAAGAACCATCCAAGGAAACAAAATAACCAGACAATACATTGGTTTACATGAGTTGCGTTATCACCGAGTTGTATCCAGTAAGCTCTCTGTTCTGCAATCTCCCTGTTGATCATAATGATCTAATCCTAACCTTAAAAAAAGTGAGCAGAATTGAAGAAACATACTACTGTACATAAGACTGATGGATATGGATAGACCAAGAACTGAGCTAAAGATATCAATTCAATTTTATAGGATAGTTTAAAAGGAAATTGACACGTAGACTCAATAACATCAAACAATTCCTCGTTTATATATGAAAGATGAAGAACAGTGAAACAGATAAAAACTACATGGAAATGGGTGACATTTTTGGAATCACTCATGTGCTTCTGTTTCCATTGGGAAACATAAAATTGGATAGCAGATAATCATAAGGGGAAATACCAAGATCAGGGCATGTATTGATAGCTTCTTGAATAATTATGCAACAGTAGCAAGCACAGGAGTTTGCATATCTAATTCCACAATTGAGGTATATTCTGCTTTGTACACCTCATCGTCAGCACCAAGATCACCTATATTGGGTACATATCCAGATAGCATCATAAGTTTAGTGAGAGTCTTCAGTAGCAAATATATTTGCTTCTTCTGTGGATGCTTCTTATCTTTCGCCATAAAAATATGCACATTGCTCTGTATCTCAATCCAGCTACAGCCGGGCTGTTTGACAACACCTTGCTGTCTCATAAATTTTCGGATTCTTTTCACATCTGTCCATTGCCCAAGTTGAGCATGCATGTTCGAAAGAAGAACATAGGGGCCAGAATTATTAGGATCAAGTTCAAGAAGCTTCTCAGCAACAAACTTACCTAAATTGATGTCTCCATGAACTTTACAAGCAGCAAGCAAAGAACCCCATACCACAGTATCAGGAGGCATAGGCATAGATTCAATCAAACACTTTGCTTCATCGAGGAGTGCAGCTCTACCAAGTAAATCAACCATACAAGTATAGTGGTCCTTCAAGGGTGCCATACCATATTCCTTCTTCATTGAATAAAAATATTGGCGCCCCTCCTCAACCAGCCCTGCATGGCTACAAGCACAAAGGACACCAATCATTGTGACGTGATCTGGTTTCTCTCCAGCTCTCAACATTTCCCTAAAAAATTGAAGGGCTTCAGCTCCATGGCCATTTTGAGCGTAGCCAACTATGATGGCATTCCATGAAACACAATCTCTCTCAACCATATTTCTGAAAACTGAACTGCCATCTAAAACTGATCCACATTTCATATACATATCAATGAGAGAGTTCCCTACGAAAACATCAGGCTCAGGGCTACATTGAAACCGAAATCCATGCTTAAGAACATGAGCATGGCAGTGAACCTGCTTCCCCAGCTTTAAATCAGCTAGGTTTGCGCAGGCATTTAGGAGATTCCCAAATGTGTAATGCGTTGGCCAAACAGATTCCCGTTTTAATTGATGAAAGAGTCCTAACGCCTCTTCATTGTCCCCATTCTGCGTATAGCCCGCAATAAGTGCATTCCAAGATACTACATTCCTCTCAATCATTGTGCTAAACAATGCTCTTGCAGATTTCACACTTGCTACTCTTGCATATCCGCTTACCATAGAAGTCTCTGACACAACAGTTCTCATTCGTATTCTATCAAAAATACATCTCGCCTCAGAAATTCTGCCACATTTTGCATACATATCAACCAGTGCATTGCATATAACAACATCATCCATAAATCTATTTAACTTCACAACCCGGGCATGAATTTCTTTACCTTCTTTCATTGCATTCAAGCTTGCACAAGCACTCACCAAACTAGCAAAACTCATCTCATCTGGTTCAATGGCACATCTCAGCATCTCCATTGTCATATGCAAAAACTCTTAACGCCTCAATTGCAGGCCCATTTTGCTCATAACAAGTAATCAAACTATTCCAAGATACCACATTACGCTCTGTCATCCAATCAAAAACCTTCTGAGCACAAACCACACTGCCACATTTTGAATACATATCAACAAGTGCAGACCCAATATAAACATCCGATGAGTACCAAGACTTAGCCACCGAAGCATGGATTTGGTTTCCCATTTTCAAGTTCCTTAGCCCTGCACAAGCACTAATTGCACTACCATAAGAGTAATCATTAAGCATAAAATCCTCCCTATGCATTTCAGAGAAATACTCAACTGACTCGCTGAAAAATCCATGACGAGCAAATCCGGATACCATTAAGTTCCACGAGCACTGATCAGTCTTAGGCATCAAAGAGAAACATTTTTCGGCTTCATCAACAAATCCAGACACCCCCAATGCACTTATTATCGAATTCCATGTGAAGGTATTCCTTTCAGGCATTCTATCAAACAATTTATGACCCACGTGCATTTTCCAAGGACTCACACTTCCCATAAGCATCAATGAGTCTGTTGTTGATGAAGACTTCTCGGCTGAACTGGGTTTTGAGTATACGGGCATGGACGCGACCCACATCACCGGCGGAGTTGGATTTGATGGAGGAGTCCAAGAGTTTAGAAAAGGGTGATGAGTTGGGCAGAGAGAGGTCTCCAGTGAAATGTTTGAAGAATACATTCCTTGCCATTCCATAACCTTTGAAACAGGAATCGTGCTGAGCATATCTATTCGATCACTATATCTTCTTTAAAGCATCTGTAGTTGGAAGATGGCAACTGAAATACAAGGTAATGATGCATGGTGAAGGCATTGGGATTCTGTTTCTCAAAGGTTTCCCGCCAGTGATATTATTACGACTATTAACTGTCAGAAATTCAGGAGATAATAGAAATTGAGAACCAATCAGATAACTGTGGAAATAAGTAATGAATTATCTGAAGTTCCACAAATGAACGCAGAGAAATTTCTAAAACTGTTTGTTTTGAAAATCGTTCTTTTTTTATGTCAGACGAAAATCTAATTTCCGACGGGAACTCGCATTTGGGAGATGCTAGCTCATTGAGTTCGCATCTCCCGAATGCGAGCTCATGGAGCCAAAATTTAAAAATAAAATAAAAAAATTCTGACATCGCATTTAGTGAATGTTAGGTCTAATTTTTTTTTTTAAAAAAGTTTTATGACCTCGCATTCACTAAATGCGAGGTCATGAAAAATTTTAAAAAAAAAATTCTGAACTTGCATTCACTGAATGCGAGTTCAGAATTTTATTTTTTATTTTTTAAAATTTTGACTGTATGTAGCTTTGTATTCTGCGAAGTCATGGGATTTTTTTTTTTTTTTGCACTATTACAGAAATAGAAACATGTTTCTATATGTGTTTGTTAATTAAAAAAGGATTACACATCTAAGATAAAACCACTTAAACGCTAAATCGTGAACATTTATTTAATACGATGGATAGGAATACTAAACCATTATCTTTAAAGCATAAACTACAATAACATTAACGAAATATTATACGAATGAAATATTGTAAGAAAGCAAATTTATTAATTTATCATATTTTTTGACATAACCTCCCCTATTTTATGAACATTCTCCCTGCCAACAACCATACCCAACAAGGGCAACAAACATCCATAAAAGCCCGACAAGGGCTAATAAACATAAATAAAAACCTAATAATAATAAAAAAACACCCGACAAGGGCGAACAATAATATACAAATAACAGATATCAATCACACATGATTGCAAAAAGTAATAACAAATGTCAATGTCCATGATCTCCAAATCTCCCGTCTGTACCAAACTCTCTAGGTTTAGGCACCCTTTTTGATCAACGGACATAAAATAGAGGAGTGTCTTACTGTTGTGTAGGGTGAGCAATTTGCGCCTGCGAAGCTATGTTTTGTTCGTGTTCATGTTCTTCATCTGAAACAGTTGGACCAGTATGCTCTGTATCTGGTGCAGGGCTAATTTTTCACTCTTTCCTCTTTTTGATAGAATACGAATGAGAACTGTTGTGTCAGAGACTTTCTATGGCACTCCCTGTCTCTTATACACATCTAGATGTGTATAAGAGACAGGATGGACTCGACGACGTCGACGACCACCTCCGTGTTGCCCGCCTCGTCGCGGGGCCCTTATCCACTCTATGTGGATCATTGCCTGGTGTGGATGTCGAACGTAAGCAGGAACTGTCGGAGGCCGAAGATCAAGACGAGTAAATTCCCCTATTGCATGTAGTGACTCAAAAGCGAAATGTCTGATCTGTGCCCAAGTACTAGTATCCGGAGCATCATCCTCAGTCAGGTTGTCCAACGACATGTAGTACAATCTAGCCATGGAATCCATCTACCATAAAAGTTAAAATTAGTTGTACTAAAGTCAATTGAAAAAGAAAAACAATAACAAAAAATGAATAATTACTTACTAGATAATCTGCACGTGCACCATCGCCGTGGTACCCTTATGGAAAAGTAGGGCGCTGACTCGGATTGGATATGTCACACCACTGTACTCGATCGGTACCATTGCATATAGTCACCTGATGCATGTGTAGTATCAACACATGGGTGACCAACCTCAACTGTATCTCTTCTTGCCACCCAAATATCTATATAAGCTCGGTGGGTCAATTCCCAATCATTGTTTGCCGACCACGGCAGTCTATTAAATAAAGTGCACCTTGATTACCAATCAATCTCTGATCTGATATGGGTTGGTGCAACCCAAACTGTCGCATAACCCGATGAGGTAGGTAACATTCCACGATCTCCCAACATATCAAATAAGTAACTGCACGCCATATGTCACGACCAGCAGTGCAGTAATGGGGAAGCATATCAAGTACCTCATCAGAGAATGGTTGCCATATAAACTGATACCAAACAATTCGACAAAAAGTTAGTAAATAAACAAAATATGAGGACGACAAAGTGCAAAAGAAATGTAATCGATGGATGTACCTCATTGGGTCGCAAACTATGTAATTGATCTCAAAAAACAGATAAATGTACATGACGAGGAGCATTGCGCAAATCAAATCCAACATCCCACCTGCAATACAAATTAATAAATATCAAATCCAATGTAAACATGTTTAATTAAATAGTTTAACAAAATATATATACCGAGATCCATATGCTCCGTGATGCTGATGTGCGTGCTCTAACCGATTAGGACGCAGTGTCGGCATGCGCTCCCAAGTCCATAACTGTAATTCTTAATTAGTATGTATTCTACTAATTTTGATGGAAGTATACAATAAATGAATATAAACTATTCAAATATACCTGTACTAATAGTACTGGTCTACAGATATTTCTAGCTCTAGATGAAGTAGCATCACACAAGCTGCGATACAGTGTGCCTAAAACTGCTGATCCCCAACTATAACGGCCCACAGTTTCCAAGTCCCTAAGCAAGTGTAGATACAGTAATGGCACTTTATTGCCTGCATTGTCTGGAAATAAAATGCCTCCAATAAGTACCAGTAAATATGTACGTGCCATCTGTTCGACACATGTCATCAGTCGCATCATTGAGAAGGGGACGATCCAATGCAGTAGACAAACATCCAACTTTCAAACGACCACCGTCAATGTCTGATCTAGTAGGCATCAAACCCAATAACTCCATGCATAACTGGCTCCAAGTATCTGTGGAATGAGTAGTGTCTCTACCCGTCACGGGCGATCCGTCAATATGTAAACCCCAAAATACCTCTATATCCTGTAATGTGATGGTGGCCTCTCCAATAGGCAGATGAAAAGAATGTGTCTCTGGTCGCCATCGCTCGACAAGACTGGTGATCAAAGCATGGTCCACTGAAATACTTCCCAAAGACGTGATGCCCTCAAAACCGCCAAACAAATATAATGCCATACCCGATCCGGTATGGGCCTGTGATCCCAAAAGCCCCAACACAATGCTTAACCTGTAGTGTGGAATCATCGATAAGACCGTCAAAAATAGATCTAGCCCTATGCGGCGTCGTAGGTGATATAATATCATTTATACTATTATGGTCCAGGATGAACAAACTCACGCGACTGATCATCCATACCTAACAAAGTAATATGGAAAGAGTGAAAAATTAAACCCATAGAAAGTAGGTATTTAATATCATAAGTTTTAAAAGTTACATTCAAACATTAAAGGTCATGTCTCCTTAATCAATGATAATACAAAATTTTTTGATACGTGAATAAATTAAAAACGAACAACTACATTCATAGAATACAACAACTACATAAGCAATACAATAGAAAAGACAAATCATTGTTGTCGCGAAGGGCAACTCCTACGATTATGTCCCGGTTGATGACAATTCGTACACCTTCTGGGTTCATGGGGACCCCTAATGTCCATCTCGTTTCGGATGCGCCTTGCACGTACCCGGCCTGCCCGGCGGTCTATGAACATATTGTCATCACCACCTAACTGCCACTGAATAGGAGGCAACTCATCTGGATTAGATTGTAGAAAAAATCTACTAACGGTGTAATGCTCTCGATATATGCGAGTGGTGTGGCAATGGTCCGCAAGCAGTCCCGTAGGTTCATCGCCCTTAAGCCTACAAACTGCCAACGCATGCAAGCATGGGAACCTGTACATTTGCCATATACCACAGGTACATGTCTTCTGTACATAATTGACAGTTTGTACATTGCCACCACGTCCAGTCATAAGATGAGGTGTTTTAATTCTATAGACACCACTAGAATGATCAAAAACCGTGACTGTGTGTCCTCCACCTTTTTTGTCTGCAGTACAACCTTTTCCAATTCTTTGGTGTAATTGATGTGCGACAATGTTCACCCCGTGCAATATTATCAACAAATAATTTGACGGAACGTTGGAATGTACTATCAATTATAGCCTTGATCGGAAGTAGTCTAACTCCGCGCAAGACGTTATTGTAGCTCTTAGAAGAATTTGTATCGTGTATTCCCCACCTACGATTTCCATCGTGAGCAAGGCACCAACGGTCAAGGTCAATATCTGCCAGATATCTCCTAGCCTCTGGATTTTGAAGCTGTAAGATCATTTGTTGGTGCTTATTTCATTTCTGCATCTGTATCTTGACACCAAGAGACCAACACAACTTCTTCACTTCTACATTCTTGTATTTGGTCATCAAATTACTCCGAACGTGACGCAGACAGATTCTATGATATGCAAATGGTTCCTGCCATAAAGGGGACTCACTCATAGCATGAAGAATGCCACGATGCCGGTCAGATATTATACAAACGGTCTCCAAGTCACGCACAACATGGTGTCTCAACTGCTCCATGAACCAACCCCAATTTTGTATTGTTTCCTCATCAACAATTGCATAGGCAACAGGTTAAATCTGATTGTTAGCATCCAAAGTGACGGTAATAAGTAATTTACCCCGATATTCCCCTCGTATATGGGTGCCATCAACAGATAGGACAGGTCTACACCTGTGGAATTCATCAATCGATGGCCGAAATGCCTAAAAGATGTATTTGAATATTTTCACAACCTCGCTACTGTTGGGATGATGTAGCCATTGCACCGACAGTTTGGGGATTGGAGCGTAGTACTTCTTCAACGTATTGGAGTAATTGTTGAAAATTAGATGCCCAACTTCCATATGCAAGCACAATCGCTTTCTTGTGAGCATACCAAGCTTTCTTGTAAGTGATACAAACCTTGAAACTGTTCTTAATGTATGCCTGAATTTGTTTGACCTTGTGCCTAGGATCATTTTCAATTAAGTGCATAATTTGGTTAGTAATGACTGTAGATGTAAGATTTCTGTTGTTGTTACCGGATATTTCACCGAGACATACGTAATCTTTTACCCATTTCGTGACCTTCCACACAGTAAGAGATTCATTTCCACGTACCCGAATACTTCAATCACAATCTCCGAGAGCTAATCTACCGGAGGACGCAGTCTTGCATTTAGCTGCCCATGTCCTCTTCCGGCTCTCTATGACTTTGAATTCTCGTTTTTGACCTATAGACCACATTCTAACTGCCTTAGTAACTTGCTCCTTGCTATCAAAGCACATGTGTTTTGTGGCAACCGAATATCATTTTTTTCTTCATTCCAATAAACCAGCCCATCTTTATCACTACGGTCTATGGGATCGTAATCACCGTAGTTACCAATATCATTGAAAAAAGCCATTCCCCTGGGTTGATAAACAGGAACATCCTGTTGCGTATGAGATTCACCGTTATTCATTCCCAAATTCTCGTCAGAATCATCATCCGATATATCTTCTGAGTCTGACCCTGACTCGTAATTCTCGTCTAATGCATGCCACGACAAGTCACTATTATCATTATCATCTATCAAACCCTCATGTACGAGACCTTTCTCCATATGTTGACATTGCATGGTACTTGGGCCTTCACCTGCTGTGGTGTCTCTATTACACTGCGCGCCAATAGATTGATGAGATGGCATTGAGTTTGACATTGAAAACGAGCACGTTGGGTTGCAAAACTCAAATGACCAAGGATGTTCAAAGAGACTCTGTGCATTGGACTGCAGCGGCTGGTCGTCCATGCTCGAATGCATGAGAGACATCTTTGATGAATATATAGGCCCCATACCATACAGCCCTAGATTGTTGGTTACAGGTACTTGGGAAATTTCCTCTGTCTCGATAAACAACTCAGCACAAAAAGTAGGATCGGCATCAAACAAATCAAAAATACCATCCATACCATCATCATCTGTCAATGGAATGCCAGAGTAAACACCACGACTAACTATATGTCTGTACAAAATATTCAATTTCAACTGCTCCCTATCAACCTCCATGAATTCGTATATCTTGTCGACCAACTCAACAAACCTAATCCGTTGCTTTATTTGGAATAGTTTCTTGCACACTATTGGCTGGTAGGACATAGTACCGCCTTCATAAATTATTTCCCCTCCCCATTAAAGGAGGATGTGACGGGGTATATCAAATGTCATTTCCCTATAAGGATGTAACATGTTTAGACCCCAATTTTGGATACGGAATATGTTTTTAAAAAAAAAAAAATTCGACAAAGTTCCTGATTATGTTTAGACGCCGGTCATACCCGATAAGGGTTACAAACATCTACCCACACAACAAATCGGCAACGCTTACAAGTAATACATGCCCGACAAGGGTTACAAACAATGCAATAACCCAGCAAGGGTTACAAGTAATATATGCCCGACAAGGGATACAAACATAATTAAACAAAATATAACCAAATATGACCACTTTCATAACCACTTTCATAAATACAATTTAAATACAACCAAATCCAATTTCATCAAATTATCCAATTTACAGAATTGGTGACCCAATAACAACAAAAAGCACAGTTTCATAAATTTCAACATCTCCGTTTGAGGACAGTAATTATTAACAGCCCCACACCCCATATACCAAATCATTTATATTCACAATCACAATAATAGCAAAAATATAAGCTACCATCACAAATATTTTTTCTAAAATATTTACATTAACAAAATTAATTAACTAAAAAAAAATTAAAAAAAAAATTAATTAAAATAATTGGATCAAAAAAAAAAATCTACCTGAAAAATGTTAGTGGTGTTTGTTGAGGAGGAATATGGTGGTGGTGAACGGTGGTGGTGGTGGTGGTGGTGGTGGTGGTGGAATGGAGGTGGTGGTTGTTGTAGAGGTGGAGGAAAAAGAGATGGTGGGTGGTGGTTGTACAGGAGGAGGAAAAGGAGATGATGGTGATTGTAGAGGAGAAGGAAAAGGAGGTGGTGGTGATTGTGACTGAAATTGCAAATGGAAGGAGGAGGATGAGGAGGAGGAGGAGGTTCTGTGAGGGTTCAGTGACTGACCCTTGCAGAACCTTATTATATCCGACTGACCTCGCATTCACCGAATGCGAGGTCAAAATTTTTTCGTTAGACCTCGCATTCGTTGAATGCGAGGTACTGAATTTTTTTTTTTTTAAATAATAGTTCAGACCTCGCATTCGGTGAATGCGAGGTTCATGATTTTTTTTTTTTTTAAATTTCACAATTTAAATTCGGCTTGAGCTCGCATTTACTCAATGAACTCGCATTCACCGAATGCGATTCTCCTTTCCCGGATATCCAATTTTCAATCGACATGAAAAAAGAATAATTGTATGGTTGAAAACGAGCACAATTTCAGAAAATTTTCAATGAACGCAGAGGCAAACGAGAGAATATAGATGGATTAAATACTGCGGAGGACTCGGATAGCAACTCGGGCCGGGTTGGACCATGTGGGACGAAGCTGCTAGATGACCGGTTCTTGATTTTATCATTCAACCGACTGCCTTATCATTTTACTAATTTTATTTATTAAAATTACAAAAATTCGATGTAATAAGAAATTTTCCACACAAAAAAAAAAACCAAAAATGTCTGCAATAAAGAACAGAAATATGGGGAAACAACTGTAATAGTCCCTTACATTTGATATTTATACTTTTTTAATCTTTACATTTAAAATGATGCATTTTAGTTTCTCACAAATTCAAAACGCACCATTTTGGTCCTTCAATACAGTTGCGGGCTATATTTCGGTTTGAAATACAGACATACGTATCTAATGTTACATCATTTTTCATAGGCAAAATTGGTAACAAACAAATTTTAAATACTAAACGATAGACTTTTACCTAAAATCTCCTCCACCACCACCCTTATATTCTCACCTACCATCATCACCCTTATTCCCCTTTCTCGATATTTTTCTTCCGCCACTCCCTACCCACTAGCTCAACCTTTTTCTTTTTGAGACAATTTCGTATTTAAGGTTATGTATTATCAATTTTACCCTTAAATATGTTATAGGTGATCCACATGTGACTATTTCTTACCAAAATATGTTTGTAACTGTGTCAAGGGACCAAAATGGTACGTTTTAAATTTGTGAGAACTAAAATACATCATTTTGAATATGAAGGACTAAATAAATATAAACACAAAAAATGAGGGACTATTAAAGTCATTTTCCCAGAAAACATTAGGCACCTTTCCGTCAATGTTGCCCATCATCACTATCTCAATTTTGTCCATCATCATTTTTATCATCACCAATTTTCTCGATCTAGAAGACATTGATACCAGTTAGAAGTGTCAGATATTTTTCAGTCATTTACACATTGCAAAGTGTCTATAAATTTTTAACTTTACACCAACAATAAGAAATTGTAGAATAATAACGCGTGGTTGACAGTTCTATAGTCTTTAGTGTTTTTGAGTGAACCATCACTTCAATATATATCCAATAAGTAGTTGCCATCCAATCAATCCATAATAAGAATTGCTACATGATAACATTCCCAGATACCTTATATAATATGTTATATTATTAACTTTCAATTTTGTAACTTTTTTTACAGGGAAACATAAGTTTAAATCAAAGAAATTATGAACAATTTTATATTAATTGGGGCTTTCCAAAAATTTGACCTGTCTTCTTTAGAATTAGAGAGGGTGGATTTCAGTATGGATGAGATGGGGGACGGTATTGAGAAGTACAAAATGAGTTTGGTGGGGAAGATTGTATGGGAAAGAAGAGCAAATTTCAATGGGGTGAGGAATATTTCTTACAAGGCTTGGGGCTTCCTTAAAAATCTTATAGTTTCTGAGATTGGAGTTAATATTTTCTAGGTCAAATTCAATAATTGAAAAAGAAGCCGAATTTTGACAAGGGTTTTAATGGGGGGAACCTGGGTTAAAGACAATCAAATCCTTGTGGTTGAAAAATGGTATGATGGAATTAAAAAACATAAAGAAGCCTTTAAGTATGCTCCTATCTGGGTTCAAGTATGGACTCTGCCCATTCATTGGTTTGTTGAAGCGACGAGAATAAAAATTGGAGCAGTTTTTCATATGGTAAGAAAGGTCATTTGTCCACAATCTGGAACAAGGAAGGAAAACACCTAAAACTACTGGCTGAAATGGATGTAACCAAATCTTTGCTTAGAGGACCTATGGTAAAATTGAATGGGGTTGTTAATTGGGTTGAGTTTAAATACGAGAAATGCTCGAACATTGGAAAATTTGGAATCGATTTACGATAAATGGAATGGATTTCTTGATTCATATTCATTCACGTCACTCTAACTCATTAAAAATAAACTTTTTTCAGGGTGATATTGATGAATATGGATCAAGAAATCCATCTCATCTATATCCGTGGATCAGATCCATATAAGAATTTTCCCCAGACATTTACTACAAGAATAATAGGATATAATGACAAGTCATGCCTAACCCTTATTGGAAGGATCACTAATGAGAAAAAGGAGCAATTTGGACCATGGATGAGTGTTGGAATCACGAGAAGTTATACACCTAAAAGAAACAAAGTACAAAGATAAGCATTGAAAGATTCTGATGGAGGAACAATAACTAGAGGAATTGAAAGTAGTAGAAGACAACTCCATAACATGGAAACCAACCAAACCAATGATACATCTGAAAACAATCTGGTCAAAGAGCAAGGAAAATCCACAACTAGTAAATCAAATCCCGTCAATGAAGGAATTGAAGGTTCCCCCCAAGAAGAATCAACTTCTGTTGACACAGAAAATGGAATGGGATCCAGCTCATTTCCTTCTCCTACCAGGGTGGGTCCTTGAAAATGCAAATACCTAGGATTTGAAAGGGAGAGAAAAATTGAACGGTCACAATGACCGTAGAGGGAGAAGGATGCTCAAAAGAAGATGCGAGTACAAGCATCGAGAGGACAATATTAATGACCAAGACAAGTGATGGACAACTTTATAAGGATTGTATAACAGTTGAAAATGTAATTGTTGAGCAAATAGATGGCATGAAAATTGAAATTAATGGCCAACTTTCTGAAAACATGTTGGGAACTAAAATTAAATCATTGGGTGATGTTAACTCTTTAAAAGGAAGTATTTGATGTACTTTTAACTTGTAATTTGAGAGTTTTACTTTATAAAGTAAAAGTATTTTTGTAATTTTATACATTGAGTCTGTAAATTAGATTTTTATTATTTTTATATAAAAAATATATATATTTATGCCCTTAAAACATATTTTTGTAGGTTTTATTTGCAGTAGATGTCAAATGAGGTAAAAATGGAGCAATACGGGCGAAAACGGTGCAAGACTAAGCATTCCTAGCGAGAACTGGGTGCTGGACACGCCTTGAAGCTTGGCTGGGGTGTCCAACTCCACACAGATGGTTGGGCACAGGTAGCACCCAAATGGTTGGCATGGGTGCCCAGTCCCTGACACTAGCATTTTTTGGTGGATTTTTTGATTTTGACTTGGGTTTTGGATAATTTAAACCAATTTTCATGTAAACCATTATATAAAATGTATGTTAAGCCATCAAATAACATAGAGAGAGGTAGAAAAACATATAGAGAGCTTGAACAGTTGACAGAAATCATTAGATAGCTCAAACGAGAGAATCAACACTAGAACAATCGTTGGGAAAGAAAGTAAGGGAGAAGAAAAGAAGACTTGGCTTGACAACCCTAGTTTCTCATTATCTTCCTATTTCTTGTATTCGATATAGTATTCATGATTTTAATTGAATCTTGTCTTGGATCAATTAGTTAGTGATGCACTAAACCCTAAATTTAGGGTTTTATGCATAACTTGCTATGAAGCTCAATTGATTTGATTTTTTTCATTCATGATTATGATCATATGCTTGATTTTCTTAATTAGATATCGATATTAAATACATCTATAAGCCTGATCAATTTATAAATTAATTTGTAACCCTAATTCAGAAATTGAAAAAGGAGCTTTAGGTTAAAGAATAGGTATAATTAGTTTTTGTTCAGAAGTTCTATAGGGAAGGACAGATGTTTTGTGAATAGGGATCAATAGATACCTATTCATCTTAGGTAGTCTTATAAAGTGGTCATCTATGTATTTAAACTTGCCTTAAATTCACATAGAAATATAGTGAGTTGACTTGGTTTAGTAGATTTGTGAGAGAAGTTGAAAGATAACTCACAGTTACTAATAACTCCAGCAAATTAGATTTATTTTACCTAAACTAGTTTATTGTTTTCAATTTCCAGGTTTTAAAGTAGATTTATGTTTTTCTGTTGAGTTTTATTCCATTTAGTACTTGCATTTGCATTTGTGTAAATATCATCATTTTAGTGTTAATTTTAGATTAATTTGCTACTTATTGGGTTTTTGAATATTTTATAGGTCTAGGATGTGCAAAAGATGTGAAGCATAAAGGATTGAAACTGGGTTTTCGAATATTTTATAGGTCTAGGACGAAAGATGTGAAGCATAAAGGATTGAAACTATCAAAGGAAGAAGGGCAAAAAAGGAATTTTAAGTGCTGGAATTTAGCTCCATATCGCAATATGGAAATGATTTAAAGTTCATATTGCAATATGGACACAGAAGCAGGAAGGGTTAACTAAGGTTCCATATCGCGATATGGAAGTGGGGCTCAGTAATTGTAATTTTGCTAACTTTTGTAATTCTGAAACTCTACTTAGTCCTTAAGTCTGGACTTGTACAATCCAAGTAGTTGGTAGTAGGTAGTTTAAAAACACATAGTTAGTGTGTAGTTGTGATGAAGAAAAGAAGAGTGAAATGGGTGAAGTCAAAACACAAAAGAAGAAAGGGTGCAAGAGTAAGAAAATTGAAGAATCTTTGAATCTACACTCTTCGGTGAAAATAACATTTCCTCAAAGGTTGATTGACCCAAAGATTTTCAGGAAGAAAAGGAGAAGCAATTCAATCAATTCATTCAAGCATTAAAAAAGCTCCACATCAATATTCCATTGGTTGAAGCACTCACAAAGGTACCCCACTATTCTCGTTTTATGAAGGAGATTCCAGCTAATAAGAGAAAGTGAGATGATGAAGAAAGGGTGTGTCTCAATCCAAAGTGTAGTGCAATTGTCCAAAGGGAGTAGCTACAGAAGCTAAAAGATCCTAATAGTTTCTCTATACCTATGAATTTTGGGGACTACACATTGAACCGATTCTTGTGTGATTTGGTAACACAAGTATGAATGTGATGCCCAAGGCGATCTATGACAAGTTGGGCATTACAAGTGCTAAACCTACACAAATCACTATCCAATTGGTGGACATGTCTGAAAGGAAATCGTATCATTTTTGGAAGATGTTTAAATTCAAGTGGATAAACTCATTTTCCTTGTGGATTTTCTAGTGCTCAATATGGGAGAAAATTCAAATATTCCATTGATCTTGGGCTTATGAGACCTTTTCTATGAATCACCCATGCAATGATTAATGTGAATCTAGGGAAGTTGATACTCCAAATTGAAAATGAAATTGTTGAATTCAATGTTTTTGAATCAAATGAAAATATTCAAACTTTTAAAGAAGTTTTTGTCAACCACTCATTTAATTCTCTTTTTTTTTTTCATAGTTTAAATGAAGAAGTACTCAAAGATGAGGAAGGCAAATCATTCAAGGTGGGGGATGAAGCAAGGAAGGACCTGGAAAATGAATTGGAGAAAAAATTGCCCCATGTTTATTGTGATATAATGAAGAATCAAGATGTTATTACCAAGAATCGAGAAATTAAAGGTGACAAAAGAGTGAAAATACGCAAAAAGAAGAGATAGTGGTATGAGAAGCAATTGGTTGTGGTGTTTGGTCCATTAGCGCTTTCGAATGCTTGGAAAAAAGGCATGTTCATGTGAAAGTCTGGAATCAAGCATTTTTGGTAAAAAGAAGGTAATCAAGCTCTTCTCGTAGACCGTGACCAAAGAAAAAGGATAAACGACCATTCTTAAATGCTTAACTTTATCAATTCTTTCCATTGTCAAGCTAATGATTATAAACGAGCACTTCTTAGGAGGCAACCTAAGCTTTAAATTCCTACTTTTGTTTTGTTTTAGTGTTATTTCTTGTTTTAATTTTGATTTGGATTGATTTGGTTTACTTTTGGTTGAATTTTTATTTGAAAAGTTTGCTTATGGTTGTGATAAATTTTGTTAAAGAATAGACGGAAATTGTCTTCTAATACTTGTGTTTCTCATATTTTTAGGTGGTGGAGAAGTGTGAAGTGAAGTGGTGAAAGTTTGGCAAAATTTTGGCTAAGTGTGAAATTCTGCCTCTGCAGAATTTTGCCTCCATATCGCGATACCAAATCCATAGTGTTATGGTTGCAAACTTCCGAGAGTCAGGAAGGATCTGTTTAGCTTCCATATTGTGATATCAAAATCGATATCGTGATATTGATGGTTGACCAAAGCTTTGATTGGGGCAATATTGTGATATCGCTTATTGCAATATCAACCCTATTTCAGAATGCAATTTTCAGCCATTTCTACTCATTCTTCTTCCCCAAAAACCCTAGCCACCATTTCTATTCTCTACCCCTTCCACAAAACTTCCTCAAATCCACCATAAACACCCAAAATCAAACACTCCAAGCATCATAGAACGAGATTTCATCCATTTTGGAGCAAGAAACTAGAGTTTTCAAGAGTTTGAAGGTGCGATTTTCAAAGTTTTCGAGGGCTTTATGGGGTCATTTTCGTCCTCAAGCTTCAGGTAATATCTCTCTATTATGGTCAAGACTGTAAGTATGGTTACTTTACATCAATTTTAAGATTTTGAACCTGAAAAATTTTTTTTGGGAAATTTTTGGACGAATTTACTCTTGAATTCGTGGATTTTTATTTGGTGAATTGAAGAATTGGATTTTTGATTTATTAGTTGATTTTAGTTGATTTTGTGTAGATTTCTTATATTCCCTTTAAAGACTTTGTGTGAATTTAGTGGTGGCTTGTGTAAATTGGTTTTAATTGTGGAATTTGGCTTGGTTAAAGATTGTTTTGCAAGTTGTTAATTTTGATAATTCTTGTTGGTTGAATTGTTTATTTAATTAATAAAAATGACAAAGTGTATGTTTGAGGGCAGTCAAAAATGAAGAATAACTGCTTCTCTTCTTTATCTTGCGCTTAGACTTTGAGAGACATATTCTTTATTTATTTCCCTTCGCACCTTTAGTACTATTTTACTTTATTGTCTTTATCATTATTTAGATATATTGGCACTACGGTTTTTGTTGGATGATAGTTGGTTAAGGGCCTCAATCTGATGCCAAGTAGACTATTTATTAGTGCTTGAATGTTTGATTGATTATGTTGAACTTTTATGGATGATACTTGGTTTTGGGCTTAATGTTTCTCTTGATGACTTGTTTCATTGGACTTGTTCGAGTAGAATTTTAATTTAGGTTATTTTGGCTTTAAGTTTGTTAGTATAAAGTTTGTTATGTTCGTTGAATTTTTGGGTGAGTGGTTGGATGAGTTGTACCCATCAATTGAATAAAAGTATCAAGTTTGTGGGTGTTTTTTTTTTCTTGTGATTGGGAATGGTACTTTTTGTGCTTGTAAATATGTATGTTTGATGATATTTGGATGAAAGATTGATCGATTGGTACTCAATGATGACAAATAACTTACAATCCCATATGAGTGAATTATTTAAATTTGTCATTTCATGATTTTAGTGTGCGTTGGGTAGTTCCTTTAGGCCATGTATTACTAATTTTCAAAATGTAGCGGACTCATATTTTTGAAATAGTTCATTGGAAACATTGAATTTGATCAAATCACTAGCATTACTTTATTGGTTAATTTATTTTTTGAAAAAAATGGTTTAAATGGGATAGAAGTGATTTAGGACACTTTGTGTGTTTTCATAGGGAGTATTATTCTAACTTGTGAGTGATTGGTCTGAATATTAATTTTGGGTATGTTTTAATCCTCTTCCTTAGTTTAGGGCTGTGCAAAAAAAAAAAAAAAAAAAAATGTTTTTAAGAATAAGGCAAGTACGGGTGTTTCTCCAAAATACGCCATTGAATCGAAATAAAGCTAGTACGGGATGTACCCATCTTGTCTCTCTGGAATGGCCATTAGGAGCTACATTTTAGAATACCAATAAGTAGAGGAGTAAATGTTTATAATACCTACCATTGATATCATGCTACTCATTCCTTGATAGATTAATGTTCCCAAATTTGTGTGACATGTGCATGTAGGTAAAATCCTAATGATCTTCTATTTCCATGTGGCCTTGTCGGGATGGTTGAATAACTTGGTAATTCATTTGATTTGAGCAAAAAACTATATTTAGAATTAATGGAACTTGCTTTTCAAAAACCTTTGTGAGAATGGTTAATACTTGGTTATTTGAAACCTTGTGTGGCATTTGAACTTGTGATTCTTGGGAAATTTGAAAAGTTGGAGTGACTAGTTGAAATGGTTCAATTGTCATTGTATAGTATTTGAGGTCCCTTAAGAGGTTTCCTAATCATCCATAATTACATCAACTGTTCATCTTCTAGGTGGTCATCTTTTGTGGTCTGTT
Organism: Cinchona pubescens; assembly: GCA_025175665.1. NCBI lineage: Eukaryota > Viridiplantae > Streptophyta > Magnoliopsida > Gentianales > Rubiaceae > Cinchona > Cinchona pubescens. Next base: position 1,633,709 of record JANKKI010000170.1, read on the forward strand.
TTTGTTTATATGGTTTCAGAGAGTTCTTTTTATTTCTTGTTTTGCTCGGGACTAGCAAACGCTAAGTTTGCGGCTGTGATAACTCTAGTAAATCAGAGTTATTTTACTTATTTAAAGTAACTTATTGTTAGAAATTTCTAGCTTATTGTTTTATGGTAGATTTATGTGTTTTTGTTGAGTTTTATTTCATTTAGTAGTTGCATTTGCATTTGAGTAAATATCATTATTTTAGTGTTAATTTTAGATTAATTTGCTACTTATTAGGTTTTCAAATATTTTACAGGTCTGGGATGAAGGCTATGGAGTATAAAGGATTGAAATTGTTAAAGGAAGAAGGAAAAAAGAGGAATTTCAAGTGCTGGAATTTAGCTCCATATCGCGATATGGAAATTAGACTTAAAGTCCATATCACATTATATGGACACGAAAGTAGATAGGGTTAACTTAGGTCCCATATCGCGATGTCATATTAAATATCGCGATATGGAAGCGGGGTTCAGCAATTGTAATTTAGCCAACTTTTGTAATTCTAAAGTTTTATTTAGTCAATTAAGTATAGACTTGTACAATCCAAGTAGTAGGTAGTTTAAGAAACATATAATTAGTATGTAATTGGCATTTTTGCTACTTTTAGTTTAGAGTAGATTAGTAGAGCTTACTTAACTTTCAAGACTTCTTCTTCTTTATTAAAGTTCTCTTTAATTTTTTTTTTATAAATATTGTCATTAAATTCTTGCAAGTTTAAACCTTTCTTAGTTAATTTTAGTGGGTTTTTTTCATTTCTAGTTGCTATAATTTTTACATGCTTTCTCTTTAATTTTCTTGCAATCCAAGCTTGTTCTCCGAGTTTCTTTTGAAATTTCTTGGGTTCTTGCTAAAATAGTAATATTTAGTTATAATCCTCATTTCGTAGCACTAGATTTTTAGTAATTTTTAGTGGGATTTCTTTAAATCAATCAAAAATCGAAAAAATTCTAGTTTTTATGTAGTTTTCTTTACAAATTTCTACTTAGTAAGAAATGGAAATTTCTTTGCTTTCATGCTTTCTCTATGTTTGTCTTAGTCAAATTAGGTTTAATAGCTTTCTTATTTTCTTCTTGTTTTAGTTAATTTGGAGACAATTTTACTTGTGTCTATTAGGGTAATTTAGTTTGTTCTTTAATGAGTAATTTATTTGCTTAAGTAGAATATACTTTCCTTGCTTAATTATCTTGCTTTGAGTTGTTTTAACTAGTTCTTAATTTTAATTTCTTTAAATGTTTGGTTTTTGGACTTGTTTAGGTTTAATTTCATTTCTATTTTGACTTGGCCTAACTATACAATGACTCTTGAATCCTAGTAATTGCTAACTAACAATCCCGATGGGAATGATACCTACTTGCCATATATTGCTACCTACTCTTCATACCTGTGCATGATGGTATCTTTAACTAAGAGTTAATGGTTTTAGTGTGGTTTTTATTACTTGTTTTAGTTTGAGTTGAAATCTATTCGAGGTATAACAATTACATAAGACTCTAGATTACTAAACGACATAAATGAATCAACAATTGCCAGAACGAATAAATGGGTCGATTGATGGGATTTTAAGAGATGAATGAACCCTAGATAACTCAATTATCAACTTTCTCCATTCTTTACTCGAATTATTGCATTGTTTTTATACAGTGTCTTTATTATCACTACTCCATTGTCTCTTAGTTTAGATAGGACCAAAAGTGTGACGTTTAGTTACTTAATAGAGTGTTAGTATAGTCTATGTGGGGACGATACTTACTCATCGTTATATTTCTTGTTCGATACGTATAATTCATAAGTCATGTCCAGTAACAATCATCACAAGCACGAACGAGTTTTTAACACTGTTGTTGGGGATTTATTTCTAACACTGTATAGTCTATTAGCATCTAATCAAGAACTTCAATTCTAGTCTAAACATTTCTATAATTTTGTTTCATTTATTTGTTTTTGTTTTGTATTATTTCTTTTATTCTATTTTATAGTTTTTCTTTTTCGTATTTTGTTTGGCAAGTCCATGTTGTTTATGCTAAGAAAGTGAAATAGGAAAATTCTACCCTTAGACTTTGAAATTGAGTGAACCACACGTTGACTAAGAAAGTAAGCTACATGAGGGTTCTAATTGACAATTAAAATGGCCGACGATCAGGTTCCAGTCAATGCAATGATACCACGCCAACTGAATGTGGAGAAGCCGATCCCTTTAAGGGACTTTGTTGTGCCAACCTTGGATGGACTTCAGTCAAGCATTATCAAGCCGCCAATCAAGTGAATTACTTTCAGCTGAACCCACAAATCGACTATGTTCAATGTAATACAAAACGATGATCTGAATGTGCACATATACAATTTTCTTGAAACATGTGACACATCCTATCATAACGGGGTATCTGATGATGCGATCAAACTTTGGATTTTTCCATTCTCTGATCTCAAGGATAAAAGCAAAGCTTGGTGATATCACAGCCCCTAGGTTCCATTACTACATAGAACGGTTTAGTACAAAAGTTTTTGCATAAAGTTTTTTTGTCTTCTAAAACAACAAAATTGAGAAATGATATTACTTCTTTTGTGCAACAGGATAACGAGCCACTCTTTGATGCATGGGAATGGTTCAATGATTTACTAAGGTTGTGTCTACATCACAATTTGCTAGGCTAGTTGTAGATTCAGATATTTTATAATGGGTGGCATGGGTTAACCCGAACCATAATTGATGTAGTAGTCGATGGGGTAATAATGCGCAAAAGTTATGAGGAGGCAGTGCAAGTGGTTGAGGACATGTCCTCTAACAAATACTTGTGGGCAAGTGACCACAACATGTCTAGAAAAACTATAGGAATTTACAATGTGGAACCATTTATCACTATAGTCGCACAAGTAGCGGCTCTTACCAAAAAGCTAGAAGGGGTGGATATTTAGCCAAAACAGGTACCAATGTATGGTAGCAACTTGTGAAATATACCACAAAAGGCACCCCATTGAGCAGGGCCCAATTAATATAGAGGATGCCAATTACATGGGCAATTTCAACAGATCGTAGAACAATCCATACTCCAACACGAACAACCTAGTTTGAGAAACTATCCAAATTTCTCTCGGAACAACAACCAACAGGGTGGTGCCAGCAGCTCAACGGGACCATCAGTGTCTCTTGGATTCCAAGGGCAAAATAGTCGAACCTGGCTAATCCCAGAAAAATAGGATAGCATGGAGGACCTCTTGCGGCAGTACATGACCAAAAATGATGCAATACTTCAAAATCAGAATGCCATTCTCCAAAGCCATACAACATTGCTAAGAAACTTGGTGACCCAAATGGGTTAATTTGCGGGTGCCATAAATAATAGGCCCATGGTTTTTTATCAAGTGACACAGAGGTTAACCCGAAGAATAATGGTAGTGAGAAATGCAAAGTGGTTACTATCCGTAGTGGCAAAGAGCATTGGTGGCGGAGAACCAACCAGAGATAGCAAATGAGTATGATGGACAGCTAATGGTTGAAGAGGAAAAATGGGAAGAGAATGAGCAACCTGGTGAATATAAAATCAAGCTGCTTTTCCCTCCAGTGCCTTATTATAGTGACTTAAGCAATATCAATCAAATGGTCAATTTTGCAAATTTTTAGAAATTTTTTTAAAAATTGAATTTTAAAATTCCCTTTTGCAGAGACAGTAGAACAAAAGCCTAGTTATGTCAAGTTTATGAAAGAACTGTTATCTAGAAAAAGAAAGATCACAGACTTTGAAACAATAGCTTTGACAGAGGAGTGCATCGTAGTTCTCTAACAAAAGTTACCACCAAAACTTAAGGATCCTATGAGCTTTACCATCACACACGATTGGCTCACAGTTTACAAGTAAGGCCTTGTGTGATTTAGGAGTAAGGATTAATTTAATGCCCTCATCTATTTAGGAAACTTGGAATAGGAGAAACAAAGCCAACATAAATGTGATCCTTTAACTGGTTGACAAGACTCTGACTCATCCATGAGGCATTATTGAGGAAGTTTTGTAAAGGTTGATAAGTTTATTTTTCCTGCTGATTTTAAGTTCTTAATTTTGAAGAAGATAAAAATAATTCTTGGTATACCTTTCTTAGCTATAGGTAGAACCCTCATTGATGTGCAAAAAGGTGAACTCACCATTAGAGTGAACAATGAGGTGGTAAATTTAAAGTTTTTAGATATATGAAATTTGCTAACCAAGATGAGGAATGTTTTATAGTTAACACAGTTAAAAGTGAAGCTATAGTTAAACCTTCCGTAAAAAAGCAAGAAATCTTGACTCCAGAATAAAAAAAGATGATGAAAAATGAGATATTCAAATAGGTAGATGAAAACATTGTTAACTCAATACCTAATAGAAATTGGGTAAGACTAATTAGCTGTATACCAAAAAGAGATAAAGAAGCTATGCAGGAAAGCAAGAAGAATGAGCTAGACCCTACAACCACTGGAATAAATTAGGGGATAGAAATTTGTCATAAATTGCCATGGGATTATAAAAAATTCAAAACATCGAGCGCCTCCTCTACCTAATTGTTTAAGACTTGAGAAATATAAGGGTAAAGCTTGTTCCAATCTCTTGAATAAATATGCAGGTGATGTGTAGGTATTGAGTATTCCAGAGGATTATAAAGATTCTGAGAAGTTTTCTAACATACAAGCAATGCTCAAGCAATGGGGGACTGAAGAACTGCTAAGAGTTGTAAAAATTTGTAACAGGCAACTCTTAAGCATACTACCTAAAAAAAGATCCACAGAGTTTCGCCATACCTTGTGTTATTGGTGATATTTTTGTTAATTGAGCTTTACATGATTTAGGGAAAGGTATGAATTTAATGCCTTTTCCTCTTTGCAAGAGAATAGGGATAGACCTCAAAGAAAGCAACTACACAGTCCAATTGGAGAATTACATAATTTACTGATCAAAGTAGGAAAACTCAACTTCCTAGTTGATTTCATTGAAGGATCATTCCTAGACATGGATGAAGAATACAAGGATGATACTCAATCATGTTTGGTAGGCCATTCCTCACTATAGCAAAAGCCTTAATTGATGTGGATAAAGAACAAGTCATCTTAAGGGAAAGAAACGACTCAGTTACATTTAATGTGATGGTAGGAAAAGCATTTCCAATGGGTGTTTTGAATGTGCAAAACTTAATAGAATCATCAATAGAGATTCAAGAAGTTCAATCACGTGAAAAGAGTTATAAAGCTAAAGACATTAATTAAGCTCTTAGTGGGAGGCAACTCTTGTTTCTAACTTTGACTCTCAATTTTTGTACTTAACTTCCAATTTTTTAACATATTTTGCTTTTAGACTAACTTAAGTTAATTTGATATTTTAGGTCTTAAATGATTTTTGGAGGAAGTTTACGAAGAAAATTGTGAGCTACACACGAAAAAGTGTCCAAAAATGCACCAAAACGACCAAACAGCTTGTAGCCGGGTGCTGCTAGTGCCCAAGCCGGTAGCATAAGGAGCTGCACCCATGGGCCGAGGAGGTCCATAGGTCACGGCTACAATGGTTATGTAGAACTGCACAAGTATAGCCCATTCATTCTCTACCCTTCCAAACACCTTCAAATTACCCCTAAGCACCTCTAAACCCGTCCCCATTCCCCCCACACAAAATACACTCCAATTACACCCTAATTCTTGAATCTAAACATACAAAAGTGACTAAAATGCTACAATTTTCAGATTTAGGGAAGATGAAAAAAGGTTGAAAGCAAGATCTTCATTTTACGAGTGATGACAATGATGATGATGATGAGAATGAGTAAAAGCCACTTACAAATATAAGGGGAGTGTTTGTTTCTTATTGTACTTGTTTGTCTTTATTAATTTTTCCTTTGTGTGCGAAACATTAGGGACAATGTTTCATTTTAAGTTACGTGTGTGTCCTTGTGCTTTAGTGGTGTAATTGTGAATATTTGTTATGTGTTGGGATGATTGTTTCATTTGTGTTCATCTTTGGTGAGAGGTGTATTTGTTTTAGAGCTAGGTTTTCTTTTCAAATATTTTTCTAAAAACACAAAGATTTTTCATTTTTAGCAAGATCTGATTGTATAAAAGACTCCCTAGCCACTGGATGCAAGTCTTTAGGATTTCTGTGCCCTCTTTTGTTGAAGTAGTATAGGGGGATAAACCAAAAGGAATTTCCTTTTTAGTGTCTTTTTAAGTTCGTTAATTTTTGTGATACATGTCAAGGGTTTTAAATTTTTCAAAGTGGAACTAATCTTGTTAGACTTTATGGATTTAAAATGCTTGTAAGTTTTCTATTGCTCTTTGAATCCGTTGAGTTATGAAGGTTTATCACTATACACTTAAATATATTTCATTTAGTGAGGATGTGAAAGTAAGGTAATTTTCGATGAGTGTTAATCATGCTTGCCTTGCAATATTTATTTCGCTCGTGACATTCATTGAAATTGTGGTGATTTTATGTGCTTTCCAAGTATGAGTGGATTTTAGATTAAGGAAATGATGATTTAGGCAAGTTTTTTGGACCATTTGACCCAAATGCTTACCTAAATGTCCTTAGTGTTCCCTTTTGAGCTGTATAAGCCTTAATTCTTTGTTTAACCATGTTATTTAGCCAATTTACTTCTTTTTATTTCATCTTTGTTTCTACCCATCACCTTAGTAGTTAGTGTTGGTGGTGCACAATATCACTACTATGGGCATGATATTATGGATGGTTGGGAAAGACATGAGTTGTGTTTGTTGGGGAAAAAGTCATATTTAAGACTTTAACATTTGTAATAATCCCCTATGTTTTGTAATGTAAAGAAAAAATAAAGAAAAAAAAAAGTTGAAAAAAGTGAAAAAGAAAAAAATAGGAAAAATATTGAAAAGGAAAGAGAAAAAAGGGAAAATATTGAAAATGAGAGAGAAAAAAAGGGAAATAAAAGAAGGACAATTCCTTCTAATTTGTAATACGAAAGGTGAATCTTTGACTTCGATAGTGTAGTTAGTTAAATGCTATTGTTAGTGGGGGAGTGTTTATGTTGTAGGGGATTATGGGTTGAAGTTATTCACTAACCCGTCTAAGGTGATTTATGCTACTTTTATCCGAATATATCTTACCTATATCCCTGCCTACGTTACAAGTTTTAAAGACCTACTTGATTCTTGGTTGAGTTCATTTGTATTAGGGAGTGTTTTGTGTGCTTAAAAATTTCTTTCAAGATGTTTGTCCCTTGCTGAACTTATGGTCAATGGGTTTTTCATTGATTAGTAGGAGTGATATCTGCTTTCATGAGTGGAGAGCATCATTGTCATGATGATGATTTGTGGTGATTAGCAATGTTCTTTTATATTCATGTTGAATACATATCTCTTCATGTTTAGTTTTACCTTCGTTACAAGTTGACATGTTGAAAAAAGTTAATGTGCTTGAATGTGTTTATGTGTTTATTGGTTTTTTTTTTTTTTTGTTTTATTGGGGATGAGTAAAAGTTCAAAATGCAGGGTGTGTTAACTCTCTAAAAGAGAGTATTTTCATGTACTCTTTAGCTTGGCTTTTGTTCGTAATTTGACGGTTTTAGTTTATAAAGTAGGGGTATTTTCGTAATTTTATATTCTGAGTCTGTAAATTAGATTTTTATTGTTTTATGTCAAAATGTATATCTATGCCCTTAAAATGTGTTTTTATAGGTTTTATTTGTAATGGAAGTCAAACGAGGTGAAAACAGAGCAAACTAGGCAAAAACAGTGCAAGACTAGGCACACCTAGCTAAAGTTGAGTGCGTCTAGCACCCAGAAGCTTAGTTGAGGCACCTAGCCACTAATGGCTAGGCACTACCAGTGCCCGGGAAGGAGGCAGGGGCACCTAGCCCTTTGCACTAGCATTTTTTGACAAGTTTTTTTTCTTTTTTTTTTTAATATTTTGACACAAGATTTGGATATTTTTTATCCATTTTCATGTAAACCCTAGTAAGCACAATATAAGTGGTATGTTAGGTCACAAAATTAAATAGGAGAGGTAGAAAAACATATAGCGAGCGTGAGCAATCAACGTCCCGATTTCTAGAAATCATCAGATAGCTCAAATGAGAGGATCAACACAAGAACAATTATTGGTAAAGATAGTAAGGGAAAAGAAAAGAAGACTCGGCTTGACAGCCCTACTTTTTTATTCTCTTCTTTATTTCTTGTTTTCAATATGCTATTCATGATTGTAATTGAATCTTGTGTTGTATCAATTGGTCAAATGATACACTAAACCCGAAACTTGGAGTTTCATTCGTAACTTGCCATGAATCATAATTGATTTGATTTATTTCGTTCATGATTATGATTTTATGCTTGATTTTCTTAATTAGATGGTATTAAATACATTTATAAGGTTGATCAACTTATAAATTGATTTGTATCCTCAATTTAGAAATGGAAAGAGGAGCTTTAGGGTAAGGAATGCATCTAATTAGTCTTTGTTCAGAAGTTCTGTAGGGAAGGATGAACGTTTTGTGAATGCAGAACACAAGATACTTATTCATCTTAGGTAGTCCTATAGAGTGGTCATCTATGTGTTCAACTAAGGTTGGCTCGAATTCACATAGAAATATAGTGAGTTGGCTCGATTTAGTAGATTTGTGAGAGAAGCCGAAAGATAACTCACAATTACAGAAGATTCTAAATGGCACAAGTAAATAAAGAACTGATTGAACGAATAAATGGATCAATTGAGGGGATTTGTAAAGGACGATTAAAACCTAGATAACTCAATTATCGACTTTCTGTACTCTTTAACTGAATTATTGCATTTTTTAGTATTTTTATTATTACTACTCAAATTTTTCTTAGTTTGGATAGGACAAAATGTGTGACGTTTAGCTGCTTAATAGAGTGTTAGCATAGTTTCTGTGGGAACGATACTCCACTCATCATTATATTACTTGTTAGATATATATACTTGCGTAATTCATGAGTCATGTCTAGTAGCAATCATCACAAGCACAAACAGGTGAAAGGAAGAAAACCTTCCAAAGAAGAGTCAAAATCCCACTAAAAGTAGTGACAAATAGCAGTGACATGAACTACTGTCATATGGGAAAGAGAAAATTTTGAGAAAGGAAGACAAGTGATGACTTCGAGATAGTTGTGAATGAGAGTAAGAAAATGATGAGATGTGGAAAAGAAAATAATTTTCTAAAGGAGCAACTAAGGCCAGCCCATTAAGGCCTCATTGTTTTAAATGAGGGTTGTGGCGTGGAATTGTAGAGGGTTTGGGAATTCCTTGGCAACTCCCCATCTTAAGAAGCTGTTGTTAGTTTGGGATGCGGTAAGTGCAAAATCAATAAACACAAGTAATAAAAAATCTAAAATACTTAACCTTCAATGTTACACTCACAAGTATACGAGGTAATTTTATAGTCAGTGATGAGTGAGTATCGTTCCCACAAGGATTGTTTAGGCAAGTACAAGGCTCAAAGGATCGTTATACTATTTAGACAAATAATCACAGTAGTTTGTCTCCAACTACCAAGATTTAAAACCAATAAACCAATTAATTACCACTATTTGACCCAACTAAAGCTATGAAAGCAAAGGGAAAATGGACTACTGTAAGAAAACAAGTAACAATAACCACTATTTTCTACTCTAGAAAGCATGACTAAACCCATAAAAAAAAGGTAAAAAGCACTATGGTTTCTCTCCTTCCCTCTTTTTCTGACGCACTTCTATTTCTTCATCCTTCGAAGCTTTTCCAATGCAATGACTGAAGGGCAACCCAAAACGATCAACATATCATTTGTTGATGTTGTTGCCTCTAAATCTCATCCCATTGGATTGAAAAAGCCCTCGGTTTATAAGTGTGAGTTGGCTATCTTTTTCTTAAAAGAAGATGTCCAAAAGCTTTATCAAGCATGCTCTCATTGGAAATTTTCCGAAGGCAAACTATTCATGGAAACACTTTGTTTAGAGTTTCATAAGTTTTGTTTTTTTGGAGGGTTTTCTCTTGGATTCTTGGACTGTCATCATGTTCTCATACGGTTTGATTCAGAAAAAAGATTATTTGCATGGTTGGTGTAAGGGATTTTGGACTGTTAATAGTTTTGGCTAGATGAGGATTCTTAAATGGACTCCAAGTTTTGGTGTTAAAGTGAAATCACTTAATGTCTCTGTCTAGATCGCTTTAAACGATTCCCTTGCATTTGTTTTGATAAATTGGCATTATTTTGCATTGCCCAATTATTTGGACCTCCTCTAAAAATTTACTCTTCAATAGCCACCATCAATCGACCAAATATAGCTCGTGTTTGTGTTGAAGTGGATTAGACAAAGCCTCTTCCAGTTAGGGTTTGAGTTGTTAAAGAAGAAGACGATTTTTGGCAATGTATAGAGTATGAGGATCTACCATCTTATTGTGACCATTGCTTCAAGGTTGGATACTCTAAAAAGGAATGCATACACGCTGTAAGTTTCAATGCAAAACCAAGATTGTCCTCAAGTCAAGCAATTTAATCAAGCCCATCCTTAACCAAAAAAGAAGCATCCAGCTGTTTGACAGCCAAAACTAATTCTCCAACATCATGAATCGAAGATTCATCAATAGGTGCAAATTCGAGAATCTGGAATTTCACCAAGGACAAAGAGAATATTCCTTCCTATTCAATTCGTAACCCTACTGCTATATTGGAGCAGATGAATGATCACTAACAGAATTGTGCTCAAATCGGGACTGATCAGATTGAGCAGCCACAAAACTTTGAAGATGCTGAAAGGGACTTAGTTGTTTTTGAAGTTGGATTTTCCCCACAAAAGGTAGAACAAATTGATAAATCAAACCCTAGACCTAGCCCTATCATTGACATACGTAAAAATTACCGCATGGAGGATTTGTTTGCGGCTCCAGAGCATCAACTTGCCTTCAACAAAATGATGGATGATCAGCAGCTATTTCGCGTAAAACTAAGGAGAATATGTAGCAAATTCCAGAAGGATAGGTGGATGGAACGCTTTATGACCCTAATAAAGTTGCTCGGCCTCCTCGCGGCAAATTGGATGAATTTGAACGTCTAAAACAATTGGGTAATGACTTGAATGAAAAAATAGGATCCAATCAAGCTGACATGTGGCTGGAGATTCCACAGAAGGTTTTTTAGCACGCGTACTCGTGGTAAGAAGAGACATTTCAAAATTCCAAGAACTATTATATTAAGACAAATGAAATCCTTCAATCAATTCACTATCCTAACCTCCAATGATTGGTTTGCTAGTTTGGAATGTTCGGGGCATCGGTAACAAACCTACAATTTGAAGACTCAAGAAGTTGATTCGGACTTATTGAATCCATTTCTTAGTTTTGATTGGACCATCACTTGAACACAATAAACTGGAAGAAATTCGAATTCGGTTAGCGTTTGATTTTTCCGCTCTTAATTCCTCAAACAAAATTTGGGTTTTCTGGAAATCTCCTTTTCATTTTTATGTATGGGTTAGCCATGATCAACTCCTGCATATAAATGTCATGATATGTGGTATCGTTGGATTGTTTGTTCTTTTGTTTGTGCCAAATGTTCTCGAGCTGATAGAATGGATTTGCAGAATCAACTGAGATCTCTCTCTTCCTCGATTGATATCCCATGGATGGTGGCTGGTGATTTTAATGTTATTTTTTCTGCTCAGGAATTCCTTGGGTTGTCGGCTCAAGATTCCAATTCTATGATGATTTCAATCAGTAATTTCTCATTATGGCTTGCTGGAAATTCCTTTTTCTAGGCGTAATTATTCTTGGATGGGCATTCGGAATGGTCATGGGATCTGGAAAAGGCAGGATAAATTTCTTTGCAATAAACATCGCCAACAATTCTTTCTAGATGCCTCAGTCTTTCATCTTAATATATCCAAATCAGACCATTCCTCACTTCTGCTGGAGCTCAATTATTCAAAATTTGATGGTCCTAAACCCTTTTGTTTTCAGGATATGTGGACGCATCATGATGATTTTCTTCAGGTGGTGAGGAATAGCTGGATGGAACCTGTGCTTTAGTCGAGCATGCTTAGTTTCTCTCTTAAACTTTGGACATCTCAAGGCTTGCTTACGTGCATGGTATAAGAACACATTTGGCAATATTTCTTGATGATACTATGGAGGCCAAGAAGGAGGTTCAATCTCTAGAAGTGGCTTTTGAATCGAATCAATCCGATGAAGCAAGGCAAATATTGCATGAAGCTCAAGCAAAACTTATTTATAATATTTACTTGGAAGAAACCTTCTGAAGGTAGAAGTCTAGGGTCAAGTGGCTTCAAAAAGGGGACAAAAATACCCCCTTTTTCATGCTGTGGTTAATCAGAGAAAATCGTCCTTTTTTATTCATACAATAAAGGGTTCACAAGGGCAGTGGTTGGAGTTTCCAGATGATATTCACAATAAGTTGTGAGGCTTTATCAAGAGCTTTTCTCCTCTGAACCTTTAGATGATAATGCTACTTCAAGTCTGTTGCAATATATTCCTGATATCCTTACGCCTAAGGATAATTTGAAGCTGATGAATAGAATCTCTATGGATGAGCTGAAATCTCTATGCAGTTGGTCCTGACAGTTTTTCTAGGTATTTATACACTAAATTTTGGGATATTGAATTACCCCTGATATACACTCTACAGTTCTTGAGTTTTTGGCCAGTGTCCATATCCCTCGAGCTATTGCCAGTACTTTCTTGGTTCTTATACCTGGAAAGCCAAATCCTCTCTTTTTTGTGAACTTTTGACTTATATCCGTACGTAATTTCATCAATAAAGCATTTACTCATTTGCTTGCTGAGATATTTTCCAGGATTCTTCCTCGCATCATTTTTGAAGGGCAAGTTTATTTTGTTAAAGGGAGGTCTATGTCTGATAATGTCCTCATTGGTCGGGACATGACTCACTCTTTGGGTAAGAAGACTAGGGGCTCCAACTTGGTGATGAAGCTTGATTTGGTTAAAGCCTTTAATTGTGTTCTTGGGTTTTCTTGAAGTTTGGTTTTTGTAGAAGATTCATTAATTTGATCTTGGGTAACCTTAAAAGTAATTGGTTTTCTTTGCTTCTTAATGGGAAAAGCAAGGGTTTCTTCAACGCTTCAAGAGGGGTTAAGCAAGGAGATCCCTTATCCCTTTTGTTTTTCATTGTTTGTGTTGAAGTTTTTTCAAGGGGTCTTAATAACCTTATTCAACAGTCTTATATTGCACAATATGCTTTACCACGGAATTGTCCAATTGTTTCTCATCATGCTTTCGTTGATGATATCCTTATCTTCACTAAGGAAGAAGTTAATTCTGTGAAGAACTTGCTTCACTTCTTGAATATCTTCCAAAAGGATACGGGTCAGTTGATCAATACAACCAAGAGTGCTCTTGTGTTGTCACCTTCCAATCCCTCAGCCTTCATAAGAAGAATGCAGCATCCTACCAACATGAAATGTACATCTTTGCCCATGACATATCTTGGCTATCTAATTTTCAAGGGAAGGTGAAGTCGGGCTAATTTTCAATACTTAATTGTTAAAATCAATACTAAACTAGCAGGATGGAAACATAAATTGCTGTTTTCTGGGGAAAGATTAATTTTGATCAAACATGTTCTATCATCCATCCCTATACACATAATTTTTGGCCCTTACAGTACGAGACCCTCCCAAGAATGTAGTGTTGGGTATTGAGAAGATTTTTCCTGATTTCTTCCTGGGAATTGAAGATGGAAAACCCAAGAGGCATTGGAAGTCTTGGGCTGAGCTGTGCTGCCCTACTGATGAAAATGGTTAAGAGTTTCGCAGCCTTGGTGATGTCATTGATGCTTTTACCCTAAAGCTTTGGTGGAATTATTTCAATTCTTCCTCCTTATGGGCTAAGTTCATAAGATCGGGATATAGTGATCATTCAACAATAGTTTGTCCAATCTGGAAAAAAATGTTGAAAGCCCAACACAAGATACAAAGTCATATTCAAGTTCTTGTGAGGAAGGCTAAATGTGATGTTTGGATAGACAATTGTTTAGGAGATGGCTCTGTGATGATTGACATGGAAGATAACACTCCATTGAACCAAGTTTTCTCTAGTGATACGGGATGGGATCCTTCTTTTTTGGATTAAATTGTTAGTCCTCAATTGAAGTCCAAAATATTAATTTTTGCCTCAAATATTTTCCTACCTAATGATCCGGATGAATGGATTTGGAACTCATCTTTTCTGGTGAATTCTCCATCTCAGCTGCTTATGATTGCGTAAGGAACTCCGAATGAAAATGTTGTCTTGTAGGTATATTTATTGTTCTTAAATTCCCTTGAAATTTCAATCCTTATGTGGAGAGTACTCAATAACTTTTTGGCCTTTCCTGAAGTATTAAGGAGACTAGGGTTCCAACTTGCTTCAAATTGTCCATTATGCGACAATGAAGATTCCTTGGAACATTATTTTTCTCATTGCTTGGCTGCCATGCAGATTTGGGATCATTTCAGTTCGGTTTTTGGTATTGTCAACCATACTATGTTGAACTCATGCTCAAATGTCAGATTTGGTGGATGTCTAGCTCCTCATCCATTGAAGGTACTATTATATCCTTGCCATCTACGATCCGTTAACACTTTGGCTTTGTAGAAATGACTACATTCTTAATGCTAGAAAAATAATACACATCTTGGTCAAAGTTATATACCATTTACAAAGTGTCCAGCCTTATTCAAGATACTTGCTTGAGTGGGAAATTTCACTATGACACTTCCTCCTCTTTTCCTCGTGTTAAGCATTTCATAGGGGATGAAGAGTTGCTTCGCAAACAAATCTCAATCTTAAGTTTCTCGCGGACGAAACCAAGTGAAGGATGGATTAAACTTAACATGGATGGTTCTATGGTAAGAAATCCGGGAGTGATGGGTTGTGGAGGACTTATCCAGGAGTGTATAGGCAGCCTCCTTTTTTGGTTTTTGCCAGATTTTTGGGCGTAGGCACTTCCTTGGAGCTGAAGCACATGAACTGCTCATTGGATTGCAATGTGCATTACAAATAAGTTTGTTAAATTTATGATTGATGTCGATTTTGAACTTCTTGCTCACATGATTCATGGTTTGGTCTCATTTCCTTGGCGAATGGATGTTATAATTCGTAGAATCAAGAACCTCCTCCAGCAGGTTGATTTTCAGCGCTGAAGGAGCTCCAACACATTTACCGTGAAGCAAATAGTGTTATTGATAAATTAGCTAAGTTAGCTAGCAGTGTGCTTTATTGTAATTCAGTCTTTCATTTTAATGATTCACTCTCTTGTATTCGTGGATTACTTAGTTTGGATTCTAAGGGATTTCCCTATATCAGTACTAGGTATTTTCACATTCATTAAATCTTTTTTCGGAGGTATTGGACTAATCTACCTCCTTGTACTCTATTTTACTGAAATTTAATAAAATTTAGGAGTAGTGCCCCCTACGAAGGTTCTGGTGTTTAGCTAATTAAAAAAAACTCATTAAAAGCAAATAACACTAGTCTAAAAGCAAGTAAAGCAATTTATACTACAAACTTTCTAAACTATTAAGAAACTAAAAATTACCATTAAATTAACTGATTCTAAGAAAGCATGAAGAAAGCATAAAGTAATTAAACCTAATTTGAACTAAGAAAGCATTAAATAAACTAGAAAATTGAGAAAGCATCATGTTTTACTGTGAACTAGGATTTTGAGGAAATGGCAAGAAAAAGAGATTTAATACTAAGGATTTTGAATTAGAATAAAGTTTTAACAAAAACCCACTAAATTCTAATAAAATTTAGGACATGAAAATTAAGATTAAACTAAAAAAGCATCAAAACAGCAAGAACAAAAGTAGAGTTCTAAGAAAAATAGAATTTTGCTCTAATTGGATTGCAAGATAAGTAAATTGAAAAGTAGTAATTTTTATATCTACTTAAAGTTAACGTAAAGCCGATTAAAATTAACTAAGAAAGATTAAAACTACCAAGAAATTAAAGAGAAGATCTAATTGAAATTTAGAAAGAAGTTTGTATTGAAACTAAGACTTAGAGAGTAAGTAAAGTTTTCTAAATTAATTTGCCTCTAAAAACCACCTACACCTATACTATGTATTTGATGGCAGTGTAAATGATTAGATTTGAAAGGTGGCTTAAGTCAAAAGATTACAAGTGGCAACAATTTATGCGCCTGCTAGGAAACTTGGAGTGGGGTATCAAATTTAGTACTAGGACTGATACCATGGTATCAAGCTCTAATATTGCATACTATAACAGTCGTGATACTGCGATATCAATTCCTATACAACTTTAATACCTCGGTATGGAGCCTTTTTCCAACAAAATCTTGATTTTTTCTTTTCCACCTTACTCCTTGAATTCTTCAATCTTTTAGCTCAAATCCTTTTAATCTAAACCTACAATTTTCCATAAACTTTATAAGTAACAAGATTATACTACAATAATCTAAAATTAATACTAATATCATAATATTTACAAAATGCTAATACAAACACTAAATGCAATAAAAATTGACAAAACACAAATAGACTTTAAAATTCGGATAATACTAACAAAATACTAGAGTAAAGAAACAAAATAACTCTAGTTTCTTAGAGTTATCACTCCCCCAAACCTTATATTTTACTAGTCCAGAACAAAACAAGAAAGAAAAAGAGCATACAAAACACGTAGACAAGACCAGGCAAAACACCATAAAAAAGACAACACGAAAGGTGAAAAATAGATGTACGTTGAATGGCTAGGTGACCTATCAAAGGATCTCAAATAACATATGACAATTGATACATTCAAACTAGTCATTCCAAATTTTGCAATTTTCTCACAGAAAATTGTTCAACTATGGACACAATCTTTCAAATCACTAAGCATTATCTACAATTAAGAAGGTTTTCCAAAAACTCATCAATTTATGCAAAAAATGTTTTGTTCAATTCAAAAGGATTTAAAGTTCCTTAAACCATCACAATAAACCACTTGGAAGTGGAAGGATCATTAGGACTCTACTTATAATGCCATGTCACATGCGAACGGGAGTATTAATCTAATTAGGAGTGTTTAGATTGATATCATTGATGGGTATTACAAACATTTTCTCCTTAACTTGTTTGTATATTGTAAACGTCAAGGCTCATTTTGAAAATTTTTCTTCTAATTGCCTCATTTTTAAAAGCAATCCTAATGTCCATCTTTGGTGAAACAACATTTGTGATGTTGGAATCCTGTACTAACCTTATTTCTATTCTAATGAAATATTTCAGAGAAAAAACATTTGTGATGTCGGAATCCCATACCCGTCTTATTTCTAAGAGCAAAATATTTTTTTTGATGGTTCTAAACCAAGGAAGAGGGCTGAAATGTACACAAGATCATAGCTAAACTAATCCCTCACAAGATAGAATAAAACTCCACAATGTAAGCATACATATAGCCTAATTCAATTTCAATCCACTTAAACATATTTTTCTAAAAGATGCAGTAACTACAATACTTTTTAAGATGAACAAAATATATTTCGAATAATAGATTCAAATAAATGATGCTCTTATTTTTTTTTTTTTGAATTTGTTAATACATGGGTTTTGAAATCTTTTGTTCACAAAAGAACTAACACGTCACACACCAAAAATTTGAAATGTCTAACTAGAACATGACAACCGTATGTCATTGTAGTCAGTTATCATTATTGAGTATCATCCCTGTAGTCACTCTTTTTCCATTCAAAGATCACCAACACATATTTATAAATACACAAAAACAATTCCAAGACAAATTTGATCTAAAAAAGAACACCACTGAACCTGTCATTTTATTCAAGTGATGAGTACAACTTATCTAACCACTCACCCATAATTGAACAAGCATATTATAATACTACTGATTCTAAGCATAAAAAGGCATAACTAAAGAGTAAAGTCCTACCAAACTGGTTGAAGGACTTACTCATAACCAAACAACTAAAATTAAAATCAAGAAACCAAGGCATTAACAACTAAAACCAAGTATTATCATAATAAGCCCAACAAAAGTCAATTGCATCATTCAGTCATAACGATAAAAACTACTTGGCCCTTATCTGTCCTTAGTTAATTATTCAAACAAACAAACTAAAAAATAAATACCTATAAAGCATAAAATAAAAGTACTAAGAAACTAAAGGAATGTAAGGGAAACAGAAGTGAAAATGTTTCTTTTACTAACTCAAACTCACATTTGAATTAGTGGAGAAATTGGGGATATAAAGATTTTCGGATAGAAAGTCTTCTCCAAAGTAAGTAGGCCATCAAGTGTCCTCTTAGACTTTATTGAATATTTTATCAGCTGCATCGTTGCCTTCTTTCACACTACTTTGTTGACCTTCTTCAAAGTCCTCCTCTTGAACTCCTTCAATCTCACCAATTGGATTCTGAGGTGGCTTTATTCCTCCAACTAGTGCTTGTTGTGCTCCGTGGGTAGATCCCTCATATGGTAAATAAAATGAATGTCTGCGAGATGCCCCTTAATTCCAAGCCGGTGATGGCCTAAGATGAATCCACGAGTTCAACATTATGGCTTGGAGGTGTTGATCGAGAAGTGCCAAGTTGTGGTGGAGGACCATATAACTGAAGGTCTAATATCCTTAAAAGTCATTTCTTTCTGTTTCATTCTCAGGTGCATTGAATACTTTTCCAATTTGTACATCAAAATAAGGAGCTTGTGGAGATGATTGACTTGTGACAGGCTCGGGGATTGGTTGATGCTTGCCAAACTCTCAAACCATGTTGTACACATACTCCTTGTTAGTTCGGTCTCTTTCAAATGTTTGAGATTTAAGGGAATTATCGGATATCCTCATCAACACATAAGATTGAGACAAATTCAGGTAAATAAAAACTAGGATGCCTCACTATCCCATTGGCTAGAAAACCTTTCCAGATAAGCTTTCCAATGTCAATTTTCTTGCCTTCTAGAATGACATAAACTAAATATACCCTATCACTTTGCACAGAACTCAAAGTGCTTGACCCCCAGATTTTACGACTCACAAAATAAAATCGTATTTTTGGTAACAATTGGAGGCCCTTACAAGGGCACTTAAAATAAGTAGCCCCAACTGCATTTATGGTCCACTTCACATTATTAACACAAATATGGTTCTTAATTGCTTCCATGTCTTTTTTACTCACAATGAATTCTCTATACTAACTATTATAAACATCGGGCAGATTGTAGAAAACATTAATTACTCCTCCGTGGAAAAGTCCATCAATTTACCACGGACTCTACATTTACCCTCTTCCAATTCACAAATGTTGATCCTTAACTAGTTTAGTGTAGCCCGATTTTACCGCTTTATCAAAACATTCCAAATACCTTGCACTCAATTGCGCCTCTATCTCCAACCTAATGTTCTTATACGGACCCCAATTCTTTGAAAAATCAAACATCGCTTCCTAATTATGTCATATTTTTTATTGGCCTCAAAAAGTTTTTTGGCCTTATCATTCACAAAAACCAATTCATCATTGAGCTCAATATTCACCCGTACTTCCACTAGTTACTTGTTCTTCCTATCGGATGATGAAGCACCAGCCCTTCCCTAAATACTCCTCTAGGCATGTTGACTATGTGACAATCACAAAATAATCAAAGTAAATCAACCAAACAACCCACAACTTAGCAATTCATAAAACCCCTAAATCAATTTAAACAACCCACAAATTAGTTCAACAAACCCAACAAATAATAGTTTAACAAACCTAACAAAATCCAAATCCACAATCCTCAAATCAATAGAGCATAAGTAAGCATTCAATATTTATATCAAAACAACCTAAAAATGATTTAAACCAAGAGAGCATACAAGCCTTGAACACAAAAATTGAATAATTTTTTTTGTGGAAAGTGAGTAAAGTCACCCTTGAACCTTTAGAATCCTTCTTGGAAACTTGAAAAATCCACTTGACTGCCAAAATTGATGCTAAAATTAAGGATTTAGGTTCGGGTATGCTAGATTTTATGGAATTTAGGAGTTTTAGAAGGGGGAAGAAGGGATATATATAAAGGGGAAAAGAGAAGTGAAGAGGAGTTTTGGGTTTTGGGAAAAAAGTGGTTGAAAAGACCTTTAAATTTTTTTACATGATTTTGATACCGTGGTATCAAATTAGGAATGATATTTGATACCACAATATAGAGTTCAAAATTTGTTATGGAAAAAGGGTTGATACATCAGTATTGAAAATTGTACTAAATTGCATAGCACGGTATCGATTGATGGGGAAAAACACCTTCCAGAAGTTTGCATTGATACCACGGTATCAACTGAAATTCTATACTTTGATATTGCGCTATGGACTTGAACTTCTGCCCTACCCCTTTTTTAACATAGCCAAAAATTTTCATCTTTTCTCAACTTGAAGCCATACTTCATCAAACTCCTACAAACATAAAAAATGCCAAATTAGTTAACATTTTCATCATTTCCTTTCCAAAACTTATTGCAATCATAAAAGCCAAAGTTAAACCTAATTTAAACCTAAATTAATCAACTCAAACCTAAATTAATCAACTCAAACCTAGACATTAAGCAATATAAAATTCAACTAAAATTTAGGAAAGAACAAGAAAAGAAAGCTTGGGGTGCATTTCAAGTGCACTTGTTTATAGTTATTAGCTTGACTATGACAATGGAATGCTCATGTGGTGGCAAGATGGACAGTTTTCCATCATTCTTCCCTTGAGTTCCATGGATACAGCTTCACTTTTTCTTCTCATTAACTATGAACTCTCGATCTCTCTCTTTTAAGTGGATGTACCCTTTTTGTAAAACATTAGTGACGGTTAAAGGACCAATCACACCAACTTTATGCTTCTCTTGGCAATGCCCTTTCTTCATGTTTATCATTACTTCATCACTCACATTAATTTTTTTGTGTTTAATGCAAACTATTTGAATTTCCTTTATGTTCTAGTCAACATTTGGTGGGTGGTTTTTCCTTTTCGACCTCCTCCCTTTTATTATCCATCTTGGGGTACTTATCTCCATTAATCTTTGATACATTAGCATTCAACATATCAACCAAAGGATCATGTGAGTTGATGACAAAACATTTTCTTAAAATTTGTAACATTATCATATGATTCAAACACATTAAATTAAACAAATTCATTTTCAACTTGAAGTTTCAACTTTTCTTTGTTAATATCAATCATGGCATGACCAGTAGACAAGAATGGTCTCCCCAAGTTCAATGGAATTTCAGTGCCCATCATCCCATTTCACGCACTAAGAAATCTACTTGGAAAATCAACTTGTCTACTTGCAACAGCACTTCCTTTAATATGCATGTTCGAGAATTGAAAAACAATTGCAGATTCCCAATTTATCATACATTGCCTTTGGCATCACATTGATATTAGCTCCAAAATCACATAACGTCTGATTTAGAGTATGATCCCTTATCATTAGTGGAATTGAGAAGCTATTGGGATCCTTGAGCTTAGGTGGCAACTTACGCTGCATGATAGCATTACATATTTTTGCTAAGGCATACCGTTTCTTCCAAACTCCATTTTCTCTTTTCTGCCAAAATTTCTCTAATGAACTGGGCATAATGAGGCATTTTGGTGAGTACATTGACCAAAAGGATATTAATTTGAAGCTTTTTGAACATCTAAAGAAATTTGGTTAATTGGCTTTCCATGTCTTCCTTTCTAGGATCAAGTAACTTTTGTGGAAAAGGAATTTTCACCAAAGGATGTATTTGCAAAGAGTGCTTCCCATTTCTCAATTTTCCTTGGAGACTTGACCTATTTCTTTTCATTCCCAAACTTCTCATCATTTTTTTTACTTCAACTTGGATGTCATCCTCCATGGATTTTGGTGTTTCTACTTGTTCTTCCATCTCATGCTTCCTTTCTTCTACTACTAATTCTCGTCCACTTCTCAAGGTTATAGCACAGAAACGTTCCCTTGGATGGTGGTCCCTTGGATTAGAGAGAGGGTCACTTGGAAGTGTTCCAACTCAAACTTACCTCGCCACTTGACCCAAATGGGTTTTCAAATTTGATGTTGAAGTCCCTTGGTTTCTTACAAATGACTATTGATCTCTCCTAAGGGTTTCATTTTCTCTCCTCACCATTTCACTCTCCCTCTTCATATTCTCAATTTGTTTCTTGTATTTTCACTCTTATCCTTGCACTTTCCTTTTCTTTCTTCACATTCTCAATCTCCTTCCTTGAACTTTCGCCTTCCTTCCTTAAGGCTTCAAGTTCTATTCCAAATTCCACAAGTTGAACATAAACATCATCCCCTTCACTTTGAAAATTTTGACCATTTTGAATAGGTTGTGATTGGTTATAGGGTTGATAGGAAGAATTTGATTCATTGTTTCAAAAGTTGGATAGAGGGTTTCTTTGATGAGGTGGTAGATATGCTCTAGTGCATGAAGCTTGGCTGGTAATAATTTATTGAGGAGCATTTGAATTTGTTGACCACCCCATGAGAAATTGTGGTGGTTCCTCCATGGTACCCATGAGAAAATGGGTTGGTTCTTCCATGACGGGTTATAGGTATTTTCAAAGACATTGAGTGGAGGTCTAGAAGATGAAGAAGCCTGATTACCCACATAGTTCAATTATTCATTCCCTATAAAAGATCCTTCACTTGAACATTGTCCATTCGGGTGATTACTTGAACAACAATCACACACCAATGGCATTTGAGGAGGTATTGATATGGCATTCATGGCATTTCCTCTTCCAAAATTCACCAATGAGCCCTTGTTATATTAGTCATCATAATAGTCATCAAGTTGGTTTGTGCAAACAATGCATCATTATGCTCTAATCGGAGAACACCCTTTGTCCTTGAGGTAGATTTTGCAGTTTTTGTTGAACCCAAGGAGGTTGAGCCAGTCCAGGTTCATAAGAATTTGATGCCATAGTATTCAATAATCTTTGAGACTCCTCAGGAGTCTGAAATGAAAGATAACCACCAACCGATGCATCCATTATACTTTTAGTTTCTTGATAAAGCTCATTGTAGAAAGTTTGAATTTGAAGTCACAAGGGATCTTACAAAATAGCTCCTTGAATATATCTCATGGCTCATTTATACCATCTCAGACATCTTGCTTGAAGAAAGTAATTTCATTCATTAATCTTGCTATTCTTGAGGATAGAAATTGTTTTGAAAGAAACTCTTGAACCAATTAATTTCATGAAGTGAATGTGCCTTGGTCATATTTTTGTAGACACGACTTTGCCCTATCCCTTGGATAATTAAGGTGAAAAGGAAAGGCACTCATCCTTCCTACACAATCGGGGTGTACACCATCAAAAACTTAAATGTGTCAAGAACTTTAAAATTCATCAAATAGGTGTATGGACCTTCATTCGGACTTTCCCCAGAATAGCATGGCTTGAAGCATTTGAATTTAAATCGGTTTGATCACAAAATTATTTGCCTGAATTGGGATCTAGCGATGCTGAAGGTAGCACCATGAAAATTGGGCATGGCATAATAACTAAGTCATCTCCCATTACCATTCAATCCATTTCTTCCATTACCATTTCCCCCATTCCGTGGTTACCATAACCTTTGTTGGTCCCAAAGCAACCTAAGAGGGGGGGGTGAATTAGGTTTCTAAAATTACTTTTAGAAAGATTAAACTTATTAAGATTTTTTCAACTAACAATTAATATAATGAAGATAGAATCAATGAAACTGTGAAGAAAGAAAGAGTGGAAACTAAACAACCAATACTCCCAAGCTAACAAGCTTGAAGTATTAATTCACTGTGCCTAGAATGCTTCACACACTTGGTAAGCCAATAATCTTTACAAAGTAGGGAAATTCTTGCTCACACTAAAACTCTTTTAGTTGAGCCAAGAATTTTACTCACAACCTCACTTTTGTACAAGATTATCATTCCACTCAATATTGAATTGCACTCTAAGCTGCACACTAATACAATATAGCACTATAGCCAATTTGTACGAAAATTGCTCTTTTCTAAGGCTTGTATTCAATGTATTAGATAATCTTTACAGAATAACAGAGCAGGTATTTATAGGAGCAATAAATGGTGGTTGTAACTATTTCCAAACGTTTAAATAATACATGCACAAAAACTAGCTGTTGAGGTTTCAGACGTCCGAGATAAGTATGATGCGTCCAACATAGTGTCCGATCTCAGTGCAGTTGGTGAAGGATATCATTCGGACGGCCGTGCATGAGTCCATTTCATCGTCCTGACTGAGCTTCGAAAGGTCGTGTACGTCCGAAGGAAGCTTTGTTCGGACAGTTTCTGTATGTGTCCGTAGAGGAGCATAAGAAACTTGCTTTCTGCCTATCTGTTCGGACTGTGAAATGTGTTTGAGTGAATATGTATCGGACACTCCTGTTCATCCGAGATAACTGACACAGTTTGGACGGTGTACTGCGTCCGAACAACTTGTTTCCAGCAGAAAAGGTAACAGACCTGCAAAGCTTGTTTTCAGAGTTTAATGCTTATGTCATCATCAAAATAAGGTTTGAGAAACATCAATCTCCCCCTTTTTGATGATGACAAACAATCATAGAATAATCAACATGTAAAATCAACCGATATGAGTGATACCGCAACCAATAATTTTGCACTTTTTTTATTCCTACCCTCCTCCCCCTTTTGACATCATCAAACAAAGCTCCCCCTGAGAAAGTGCACTCAAATATCCAACATGAACATCATCAAAGTTGAGCCAGTATCATCATTAATATTAACACCAATATCATCAACATCAAAATAATTCAAGTCAAAATAATTAAGTCAAGTCACAAATAATTCATAAAACCAAAATGAGAGCAATTCCAACAACAAAGTAATATCCAAAGTAATGTGAAAACCAAAATACATATGAATTAATAGAGAATCTAAGTCGAGTCATTTTTCTTCTTAGAGCATTTTTTGATCTCGGTAAAACAACATGATTTTTATCAAGAATAAGACATTCATGCTTGGTAAATAACACATATAATTTTTTATCACAAAGTTGACTTATACTCAATAGATTGATTAGTTCAAATTATCAACAAGAAGCACATTCTTTATCAAGGTTTCACCATTTTTACCTACATCACCAATGTCGATTGATTTTGCTTTATTGTTATCCCCAATTGTTACTTTTCTACTGTTTTTGGATTTGAGGTTTGTGAAGAGAGAAGCATCACCCGTCATGTGCCTTGAGCATCCACTATCTATGAACCACTTAGCATTGTTGGTGATGTTAAGTACCTATGCAATAGATCAATTGATAACTTTTGGTACCCATATTTTCTTGGGTAGTTTCCATTAGAGTTAGTAAAATTGCTATTAATCCATATGGCTTTCATTCCAACTTTCTCATTTTTCTTGGCATAACACATATTTTTGACATGTCCATGTTGTTGGCAATATTTACAAATAATATTTTTATTTCCATATAAAGAGGATTTTGATTTCTACAAAACATAAGTTATCCCTCCTAAACATGATAAAATTTTTGTTCATTAATACATTTCTATTTCTTTTCAAATCAACAACATTTTCTCATTTTCTAGTCAAGAGAACATTCAAATCATCCAATCTTTTCTTCAAGGAGGCTTGTTCTTCCTTGACCTTTGATCTCACATACATTATTTTCTTCAAATCACTATTTTCTTGTGATAGCCTATTATTTTCATTCACAAGTTTAGAGTTAGCACTCAATAGAAAATTTGATTTCTTCACTAACTCCTTATTTCTAGCATATGAGTCCTTTAAACTATCATGCAATTTTAAAATGAAAGCTTCAAGATCATTTTCATCATGTGGAGTCATAGTTAGAATTTACCTCATCATCTCCAATGGCCATAAAGGCCGTTTGTGCTGACTCCATTTCTTCTTCAACTTCTTCTTCGGAGTTGCAATCATCCCATGTGATTTGAAAATTGTTGAAGCAGGGCTTTCTTCCTTCCTTCTTTTTCTTGGAAGGACACTCATTTGCAAAGTGTCCGAGTTGACCGCATTCAAAGCACTTTTCATTTTGCTTCTTCATTTCTAGCTTAGTCTTCTCTTTGAAATTATTTGAATTGATAGCTCCACCTCTCCTCATTCTCCGTTTATTGATTTAATGTTTAAGAAATCCTTTGGTGATGAGTGCAAGATCTCCTTCATCAAGATCTTCGTCTTCTAGATTGATGGAGCCATTTTCATCCTCTTCTTGAGAGGTTTTTAATGCAATGCTCATTTTTGGTCTTGCTTCTTCATCATCCACCACTTTGGCCTTCAACTTCAATTCATAAGAAGTAAGAGAGTTGATTAGTGATTCATGGCTCCATAGGCATAGAATTTAAATTCTTGGCTTCCTCTATAGCGATTGTTTTGGCCTCCTATTCTTTGGAAAGAGCATTCAAAAAATTTCTATTCTTTTCACCCAAAGAGTACTCCTTACCCAAGGCTTCAAGATCCTTAATGATGTCATTGAACCTACAATACATTTTGTCAATATTTTCATGTGGTTCCATCTTGAAGGTCTCATACTTGGCAACAAGTAAGGATTTCTTTTGCTCACGAACATCGTCGCTCCCTTCATGGATTTTCTTCAATTTATCCCAAATTTCTTTAGTGGAAATGCATCCCTTGACACGAGTTGATTCATTAGCATCCAAGGCATTATATAGCACATCATGGCTTTTCATTTAAAGTCAAGTTAGCCTTGTCTTGTGGAGTGAGCTAATCCCTTATCTTTTCTCTTCTTCTATTTGTGTGATCATCAATGATAGTAGCTTCAAAGGGGCCTTCATTTACAGCATACCACAAGTCAATCTCAATAGATTGCAATAAAAATATTTTCATTCTATATCTCCAACTAATTAAACATAAAAACAATTAGACTTTTTGTGCCTAAACCTTACAATGATTTTGCTAAGAATCACCAATGTTGAGATTCACAACAATTTGCCCTAGTTTGTCTTTTAAACCTCAAATACTCAATTTCAAAAAAATTGCCCCAATTTTTCAAATCTTATTCCAATTTTTTCCGTCTGAATCCATTCTGATTAAGTGACCAAACTATGGACCTAGATTGTGCCATTTACATCAAAAATTTGCCCCAGTGTTGGTATTTATGAACTATAATGATGGACCATTAACGTGATACTGCCCCTAAATGGATGCTCCATGATTTCAAATGAGAAAATATACAGAATTGGCATGCACTAAGTAATATAAGCAGACAAGAAATTCATTTGATTGATTTTTTTTAAAAAAATAAAGGGAAAAATGCAGTTTGCATGAAAACATTGACCTGTATAAAATACTTATCATAGGAATCACATCATGAGCCTCTTAGATTAAGAACAAGGAGAACTGTGCTAATTCACTCCCTCAGCCAGATTGGTGCTTGGAAAACCGAATGCTCTTTCTTGTCAATTAACCCTTATAGATCAATGAGGTGGGTTTAACAAGGGTCATAATGTTTTTGAGAAAAGTATAACTTCACATTTCAGTTTTTGGGACTCTGTCAGGGATTGCTTCGATCTTGTGACCAATTTGATTCTAATCGACTCATCACCACGTCTCGATGAAAGCAAACAGTTCTCTACCTCTAATTAACACGAGAAAGTAGTCAGCATATGAACCTAATTGGCTTGTAATGCGGCTAGAAGAGATAGCTAAAAAGACTACGCATCATGGGACGTATCCTTGTAATAACTAGAGAAGCTAAACCCAAAGAATTGGTTCTTACTTTTGATTTCCATGAAAGAGAAGTCAGTAGTAGACTTCATAAGCTTGTAATGTGGTTAGAAAGAGATAGTCAAAACAAAAATTTTAATCAAGGAATTGTGCACCTTTGATGTTCTCTCATTGATTTTTTTTTTTTTTTTTTTTGCTCTAGCATTAGGCTTCAAAACTTTCCAAAATTAGCAATGAACATATAAACATTTTATTGCACTTGCTTACATTATAACATTGCACCTGACACCCAGTTGATAAGCGACTGCACTTGAATTCAAATCATTATTGGTGCATTTGTCACGTTGAACCACTTGATTTCAAAATTCACTCTTTCCATCATTAATGCATTTGGCACGCTGAGTCACTTTACTTGATTTTTTACTTTTGTTTGATTTCAATCCTTTTGCCTTCTTTTTTTGTGGGAAAATTCACCTCTTGTGATCTTTTGTACAAACAATGCATTCTTATCTGAATAAATCTTCCAATTCTTTTCTCCAATTTTGGCATGCGATAAATAGATGCATATCAAACAAAATATTCAGCTCTATTTGAGTCTTTGGAATACATTGGGATTATATTCCGCGCCGAGAATTTCTGCTTGTGGGCCGAAGTGAATATTTCAGACCAGCAGATCTGGGATGGTCGACAATCGTTTGGACTTGGTAAAGGTTGTCGCGGTACCTGTAGTAGGACAGAGGACCTATCATGATGCCCGCAGACCAATTTACGATGTCTCTGTCGCTGACGTTTGTCAAGAAGGCCACGTGGATTGGCCAAGGTCTTCTTCTACTAATGAGACCTCGATCTCGAAGCCTTCGGAGTATCTTTTTGATAGGCACCTCTATTTGTATGGGGAATTCGCTGCTGATAGATCTCGCCCAGTGTCTCCCTCTTTCCTCTGCCGCCTTCCGATAAAGCACTGGATCTCCTATTGCTGGGGAAGGGAATTTTCACTTTCTCGCAATGAGAAGGAATTACGAATCAAAGGGAAGCAGCAATGGATGGAACAGAGCTCGAACTAGCTCCCGGGGCAAAGAACTACAAATGGATAAGCTTATACTACAAACAAATACGATATGCTTTGGCTTGCTACAAATAAGAAAGATTTTTTAAAAACTGCATATTATAAAACTGTTAAATCCTTCACAAATTTCATTATTAAGAGTTCACGATCTATGGGGTGTTAAACCTCTGAGGACGGCTAAAATTGTCCATTAAAATGAGCAGACCAATGGGGTCTTCAAGCACGAATAGAACGATCTAAGGGGGTATGCAACCTAGAGAGATGGCCGTATCTCTTTGATGAATGTGGTATCGAGGTTCGGTTCATTTTGAAAAGAGGTCAGTCTTAGGGGAGACCATGCGAATGGTTGAATTGAATACACCTTTCTTCAAGTCCGGTTAGAAAGAAGCAAGATAGGCACCCAGTGCATGTGAGGGTAAGGAAAGCCTATCAAATCAAGAAGAAGCTAAGCAGACTGACAGCGCCCAGAGCTCATTAGTTAGGTTCTGATGCTACGAAAAGGAATCAACCTAAGACTTTATTTTTGAATAAGAAACCATTCTAGGGCTTTAACCTTTGATGGACAAAAGGGCTAAAGCCACAGCTCCAGTAAGGTAAAAAATTATGAATTGCTTAATCCCAATCTACGAGGGCAAGACTAAAAATTAATAAGAAGGAAATTCTTTTTGCAAGATTCCAGAAAGAGCATGTGTTGGAAAGATGCCATGGCCGAGGAGTTAGATGCTATTAAAAAAAGCATACATGGGATCTTCCTTGTTCATCTATCACCAACAGCTGATTGGCAGTAGGTGGGTATACTGTGTGAAGTTGAAATCTAACGGTAGTTTTGATCGTTAAAAAGCACGCCTTGTTGCTAAAGGTTAAAACCAAGAATCTGGTGGAGGCTCAAAGGGGATGTAAGGGATGAATAGTGTATAGGTAGTAGAAACGAAGGCCAAAACATCATTCTAAACCTCATGACAACCAGTGTAAGTAATGTATGGTCAGGACTTGACTTACTCGATTTCGTCATCTATGACTCCTCCAATGTAGGGGTGTAATCATCAAGAACTTTATTGAAACAAAATTTTCATACATGATGGCTCGAAAGGGACAACAATGGGTATATTGTGTTTGGATAGAGAAACAAATGCTCAAAGCGTCATCCCTATATTCTCATAACAATTGAAATAAAGAAAACATTCTGCTTTCAAATAGACGTGTCATGAGTCAGACTAGACAAATTTTACCTTCACAGAATTTGCCCCAGTTTGGGGCTCAATTGGCAGGGTGGAGTTTCATCAAGCTATATCTACCAATTCTGGAGTTTAGCAAGTTAGCAAAAGGTAGACAGTATTTGGATACTGGATTTTCTCTAATGAAAACGGCTAGGTTAAAATTTTTAAAGCGCATGCAATAAATTTAGATAGTTAAATGTAGGGGCAAGCACTGCATGCAAAACATGAATATGGGATTTTTAGCTCAATCTTGTTCCTCGAAGTTCATTTCAGGATCCGCACAAGAAAAAATATTCATATACATGAAATATAACTGCACAATAATGACGAAAAATGCATAAAATTTTTGAAATGAAATGTGCTAAACACACGATATCTATAATAAATTGATCCTCATGAAAAAGAAATATACTTATTTGAAAATTTCAAACCACATTATCTTCAATTGCAAAGGATGAATTTGACCCTAGAACTGCAACTCAATAGCAAAAGCCATGGACTTTGTCCTCAGACTAATTTTTATTGCCATACTTGTGAAGACTGAGTGTGGATCGTGGGAATCCATAAAATTTCGAGTAATGCCCTTGTATTTTCAAAATCTTTGCCAACTTTATCAAAGTAAGATACAATCAAAATTTTCTTAAAAATTAAATTTTTTAACAACTTTCAGATGAAGGTTAAGGGAAAACAAAGGAAAAAAGAAAAATAAATTGAGTCAGTAAACAAAATTGAAAATCAATATGCATGCCTTATGGGGAGCCCTTCTTGTGCCAAGGGCTGGCCTAGTATGAAAATGCAATCCTCCAAGATAGGTACTATAGAATACCTGATGGACCCAACCTATCCACTTATCAATCTTGATCCATCTGATAAGGAGTGTGGCAGCTTTATTTTTTTGGGGACATTCTTGGAGAATAGGAGAAATTTCGGACAGATTGATCAATTTATGTGACTTTATGAAGAGGTACACAAGGGAAATTAATGGATCGAAAATATATACACCTCAAAGGAAGGGTTGTTATGGCATGGACACATTCGGTGGGTCATGTAAAATAAGACAACAAAATACTCAAAAACACATCATATTTACTTGTAAGAAGATAATCACTATTTTTGCTACTAGGTAATGGAGTCCTAGGAGAACTATGTCCGAACAGATTGGGTATTTCAAATGGCTCATGAATAAGAATAGAGAATTCACTCAAAATATTCGAGACACGTCATATTTCTAGTGTCTTATCCATTGTGCATAGAGTCTATGAGAACTATTGTTTGAATGGATCAGATAGTCTAGATCGTCTACTAAAGGTTGATCGAATCACTGATTTGACTTTTGCACAATCACCTTGAACCACTTAGCAATTTAATTATTCTATGAGTTATTTGCAATCAAAATTTGGCCTCGATTATTTGTTTTTGAAGGTATACACGCTCATTTAAGATGCTTGGGGATTTGCTCTGTGATTTACCGTCTCCTTAAAATGGCCAAAAGATGATTGTTAAAACCTCATATTCTAAGTAGATTAAACTAGCACACTTGATTTGAGCCCTTATGCTACTTGATTTTGAAGTAGATCTTGGATTTGGGTCCTGTCCTTACCTTGTACACTACCCTTTTGGATGATACAAAACATATAAACATGCACGTCGTATTGGGCTATATACCCAAGACAAAAGGGAAGGCTTACTCCTACCATGCGATATCTGAAATGGTACTCTCTCTATGCCATATGCATGATGTCAATTATTAACGCGAGTAAAAAATGCAAGAATTGAAACTTGCTCTAGGTGCCCCATTTAGCAGCCGGAGTGAGCCTAAAGTGAAATGCGATGTCCCAAGAATGCAACTTAATGCCTACACAAAAAAAAATGAATTCAGAAAGAAAATTCTATATGGGTACAACCATAAAAAGAGGAAAAACTTGTTCGGGGAATACATTACAACTCTATCTAAGGGTACAAGTATGACAAGGTTTAATCTGTCATAAACCTATGGGGTAACATATCTAAACTCTTGAATTTATAATAAAACCATGAAGTTATTTTGATTTTTGGGACATGAGATGCAATAGACGAAATCTAAACGTGCAAAATTGGGAAATAAAAAATGGCTTACTATAAGAGCACTTTGTCCAAAGCCTCTTATTCTAGGGCTCATGAGATGCAAAAAGAAATAAATAAAGAGAGTAAAATAAGAAAATTAGAATATAGTGAAAGTAAAAGTATACATAGGAATTGTCCCTCCCTTCATGCCTAGTGTCCTATTAGGGATCCATGTGGTTCTATCATATGGGTAATTTACATGTTGCATGAGTTTGGGTTCACTAATGCAATCTAGACTCCACAAAGGTTTATGGTTCCCAAACCTTCAGACTGAGGGACCCAAAAAGTAGCATTTTCATCAGTTCTAAAGGTCCTAGGTAGGTGGTTCGAGTTGGACCCATTCAATACCGGTACAAGCACACCACATCCTGCACCCGCGTGCCTACATAATCTCTAGGTCTGAATCCTAAAAGGGAATTGGGATGGCGCCTACCGGATCATGCAGATGAGTGATGCATGATGTCTCTCCTGGAGGTGGCAGGATTTAATTACCTTTATAACACGTTGGAGGCTTTAAAATGCTAGATTATTCTACACTCTAACCCCGCTAACCCCACAATAAAGAAAGAAATAAAACATGACAAGAATGAAAGTAACAAAATAAACACATAGGAGCAAATAATACATGAATATCCAAACCTAAAGTAAAGAAGGGTTAAATTTAGGAAACATGGCTAAATCAAGTGCTCGGACTATCTAGTGTTCCCAGTAGAGTCGCCAAGCTGTCACGCCCTATTTTTCGGTGGAAAAAATAAAATGATAAGTATAAAAAATAAATAATAGTTATAAGAATAGTATAAAAATAGAGTCTAAAATATAACTTTTAAAGTGACGTTGGACAACCCAAAATAATCTAGAATAGATTTTTTTGAAAAATAAATAGATGAATAATAGAGTTGTCAAAAAGCACTCTGTGTGAAGTGCATCAGGACACTAACTAAAACCTAAAGAAAAAGGGAAACTCCTGGAGGTTGAGGGAAAAGATTTTAAAACACAAAAAATGAAATAAAATAGACAAATAAAAATAAGTGAAAAACACTAAACTAGATGACTCCTAGTCTACGAAAACAAAAGAAAAAGGTTCGGGAGTCCTATTAAGGAAAGGGAAAGCTAAACTACTCTAAAGGCAACCTAGGCACCCTTTCACCCATGACAAAAATGGGTTGCGAGATTTAATTCATGTTTCCTTAAAATTAACCCAAATTTATATTAAGTTTGGATAGAATAAAAATGAAAGTGAATAAATATCGAATATATATATATATATATATAGGAAGCGCAAGGAATGAGAGAACTCGCTGTATCAGCATTGGACTAAAACAGGAGGGGAAATTTTCAATAATAGCGTGCACAAAAAATATTTACAAAAGTAAACATAGTAAAATAGAATAACAAACTTATAAGCACATAGCCAGAAACACATAAGAACATAAAACATAATATTCTTGCATGCAAATCCTACCAAAAGCAGTTAACACATAGCACGTATCCTATCTATTACAATAGGCATAAGCCTTTTTTACAAAACGTTGCCACATCACTGTGGTTAGCACCTATGCATACCTACATAAGGCATTACCCTATGTAAATACTCTAAAAAAGTGATAAATGAACAAAAATTACATAAAACAAAATAAACAATTAGCAAGTAAAAACACATATTGCACATAAGAGAGTTTAGACACATACCTCTTGGAGCACAAAAGTGTTTGTGATTCTAACCCTAACTAAAGATGAACAAACGGGTTAAAAGTACCCCCTCCCTTCTATCCCAACACTAACAATGCTAATAAGGCTAAGATAAATAATCATGATTCAAAAAAGAATAAGGATAATAAAAGCAATATAAACAACTAAAAAAATTAGGCCAAAATATCAAAAAATGAGTTAAATGATTGAAAAGAAAAGAACTTAATTGGGAAACAAAATCTAAACTCTAGAGACCAACTCGCAAAGTTTCTAA
The DNA here is from genome assembly GCA_025175665.1 of Cinchona pubescens. Taxonomy (NCBI): domain Eukaryota; kingdom Viridiplantae; phylum Streptophyta; class Magnoliopsida; order Gentianales; family Rubiaceae; genus Cinchona; species Cinchona pubescens. The sequence continues at coordinate 1,667,725 of JANKKI010000170.1, forward strand.
ACAAATAAAAAGGCAAAAATGTAAGAAACCATAAAATTATAATGCTACGATGACAATTAAAAAAAAAACTCAATTAGAACCAATCTAAACCTCTAAGGACTTAATTTCAAAAATCTACAAAGTTTTGGGGGTCAAAAATGTACTTCACAAAATTTTAGGAACTGAATACAATTACAGCAAAGCTTAGGGACCAAAATAATTTTAGTAAAGTTCTCAGGGACTAGAACTACAATTTTAGCAAAGTTCAGTGACCAAAATGAATTTAATCAAAGTTTAAAGACCAATATGTAATTTTAGCAAAGTTCATGGACTAAAATGAAATTTTAGCACAATTTTAAGGACTAAAATGTAATTTTAGAAAGCCTAGGAACCAAAATACAATTTTGGTAAAGTTTAGAGACAAATACAATTTCAACATAGTTTAGGGATTGAAATGTAATTTTAGAAAAGTTTAGGGATTAAATTGTATGTAATTTCAACAAGTTCAGGGATTAAAACTCCAATTTCAGCAAAGTTTAGAGACCAAAAATACAATTTTAGAAAGTTCTAGGGACTAAAATGAAATTATAGAAAGTTTTAAGGGTTAAAATGCAATTTTGGATAGTTTTAGGGGCTAAAATACAATTACATAAAGATTTAAGGACTAAAATATAATTTTGGACAATTTCAAGGGCAAAAATACGATTATAAAAAAGTTAGCAATAATGGGCTTGAGATAATTGTAAAAGAAAATTAATAAAAAGGATCCTTCGTAGTGGTCTGCCGAAGTACTGCCCGTTCTCGCCTATCTCCTTGGATCCTTCAGTTTAGTGGAATCGTCCCCAAAAGGATCCCTCTGTTCTGACAGTAACCTTGCTTATACGCAAGAGCGCCTTCCTCTAAAAAAGGAGTATAAGTCCGAGCCTCGGTGCAATAAAGGCCAACATCTTGTAGCCTACCATGCGATGGGATGCGTATGGAGCAAACAATTCTTGGCACTACAGTTAGGAAACTGATCCATTTGCCGAGGAAGGGAGTACTATATAAGGGGTAGTGCTCCCGAAGCGAAATACAATTCCACATAGAGTATGAATCATGGTTGATTTAAGTTTTAAAGTTTCGCAAGCTCTTACTTGTCCAATAAGCCTTCGCAGCTATCTTTATAGCAAGGAAGGGATTTCAATTGGGAAATATTCCACTAAGAAAAGTAAAAAGGCTGCTTATCCGGTTGTCAGCCGTTTTATACTCTAGCTCCTCTAGCTCCAATGCTGGCAACAAACATTAGTACAAGAAGGCAGACATCGATAGCTAAAGAAATCGGGTAGCTCCCGAAACTCAGTTTATCGTTTGGGGAGTTCCAGGGGTAACTCTCCCTTGAGCAACTCTATGGCTCAAGGAAGTAAGGATGCAGGGGTGAACAAAGTGAAGCCATACTAGGGGAAATTAGGATTGTTAGGGGGACGAAGAACAAGAATGAGATCTTCGATAGCGGCACGCCGCTGTGTTTTTTTTCGTTTTTCTCTTTCTTTTCTTTCTTTGACGACTGAGCCTAAGAAGATTTAAGAGATATTTTCGAGTTTCGCTTTCCTTACCTGAGGAAAGACGAAAGGATATTCTTTTTTAAGCCGCAAAGGGCCAAACTAGAAAGAGAAGAAGCGCGAAGAAGACTAACACCTTCTTGACAATACCTTAGGAGGTAGAGCAAAAGCAGAACCTGTTTTATATTGAAGTAACCCAAACCAAATAAACCAACACATAAATATCAAGGCCCACGAAAATTAACTAGCCCACTAATAGAATACACAATAAGCCCATCCGGAAATTAGAAGACCCAAAGAACTCGAAAATCTATCTAAATTAAACAAAATCAACTAAACTAAATCCAAACCCAAGCCCAAACAAAACATCCTAAAAGAAATAAAACCACACAAATTAAAACCCAACTAAACATTATAACCCAAAACCAAAAGTCCATCTTCTTTATTTTTAAAGCCCTACCTAGTGGCGGCGCCACTGCCGGTAGTCACTAGAAAAAAAAATTTCAGTGTCGGATCAGAGTGAAATTTGCACCCCAACTCGGTTTTTCACGCAGATTATGATTTTGGTCTCGATTTTGACCAAAGGTGAATGAAAAGTTATCGAAAATGCCCGGACAGTTGGGTCTCTCTTTTTCACACACCCAAAATTTCAACTAAAACAACGTAAATCAAATACAAAAATTTATCACAACATATAACCATAAATAAACTACAAATTTAACCAAAATAAGGACACTTGCACTAATCAAATCAAGATTCAAAATTTCATTCAATAAACATAATACTAATTTGAACCAACATAATATCGCAATAAAAATCACACTTACTTTGTACAAAAATATAGCACAAGGTGGTGACAAATTTTCAATATAGTCTCGAATTCACCGTTCTGGACGTTTTTTTTAGGAAAGAATTTTGGAAAATATGAGGAAGTCTCTAATAAAAAAGTGTCATGGTCCCTAATAAAAAAAATGTCTGTCGTCTCAAATAAAAATGCTGTTCTATCTTCTCTGATTTTTGTTGAGACTGAGAATTAAAATAGGAAGGGGATTGTGTGAAGTGATAGGAATTAAGAGAGAAATGTAGGAGAAAGAGAGAAAAATGAGGATGGATGTTGATAAGGGTTATCTTAGTGGAGGAGTTGTAAGGTTACATCTGATGGTGTGGGTTTTAGAGGAAAGGGTTGGGTTAGGTGTAGTTGGTCTATGTAAATCATGAGAGAATAGTGTTGGTATGATGTGATTAATATTCAAAACTAAAAAGACCATCTCGTCCTTGACTTAAAAAAAATGATTATTTTATCCAAAAATGTGAACTTTTACAAAATTGGGACTTTGTCTCGAAAAATCCAAAAAAAAAGTTAAAAATTTGCCTCAATTTGGCCCGTAACGGTAAAAAACGCATCAAAATTCGGTATCTACAGCAACTATCAATTGAAAGGTTATTTTGATTTTGTCACAAAATGATAAAAATTACTATATTCTACATATCCTTCTACACATATTAGTCTGACAGGTTTAAAATTTCCTTTTGTACATTATCGGTTTCATAGAAGAGAAAGTTTAACTATAGATGCCGCTAAATTCTAGAAACTCTATACGAGCCATAATATTGAAGTCCTCGGACATTGGAGGTTGAGATCACAATTCAACAATAGATACACAGTTGAACAAAATTGGTTTGATGATTGTGGTTTAAAACTCCAAGACGAGGTGCAACTGTTGGAGGAATGTGTTCTCCAGAACTACAGGCAAATATTAAGGTGATCGGAATACAGTTGGTTGAAGTAATCTTGCCATTACATAGTATTGTCGTCCCACGATCACACACACACACATATATTGATGAATAGGGGCAATTATCCTTCAAAGGATTTTGGAGAATATATCGATTGAAAATTGTTAGCACGGGTGTGTTTGTTTTGATTGAAAATATTTTTCAGAAATTTTTTTGCTGCCAAACACCCGAAAAATATTTTTCGATATAAAATATTTTCTAATTTTCCTTCCTCTGGCTGTCCAAAATAACTTACGAAATTTTTGAGCGTAAGTTATTTTTCGGATAATTCAAGAGTGACATTAAAGGTCAAATACTTACTTTTAAAATTTCGTTTGCTAAATTTATTTTCGTTTTCAGTTCTTTTTCATTCGTTTTTCTCTCAATCATGAGTCACACACTAATACAACTATCATTATGCATATTTTACTACTATATTGTACTATTATTTAATTTTGAACAAAATCAATCTTTTATTAATCACAATTACTTATAAAGTATTTATTACCATTGTTATAAGTTTTTTTAACTTGTATTCATAAAATTAAAGATAAAATCATTAAAAAAATTTATTTCAAAATATTTTCATTTTGTCGACCAAACACCAAAAATTGTATGAAAAATAGACTTTTTCATGTAAAATATTTTCAATCCAAACGAACACACCCTAACTGAAAAATCAACAAATCTTTTGTCGTTGATAAGATTAATGAACCGTCACTAAGATCGAAGACCTGTACTTTACCAAATGCATCTAGAAAATTAATATAACATTTATATGTGTTTATAACAAATAGTGTTAAAGTGTAGAAAATTATGGTAGCTGTCATTGCTCTATAATTTTTTTCTTTGTAAACATTATTTCTTCTACTTTTTATATCCAAGTAAACTGATAAGGATTTTATTTATTGTTGTCTGTCTTTTATTCTCCCTTTCTTTCCACGACTAAAATTTTATTTCGTTAAACTTGCTGATTTGGTTCTTGGCAAATATAAAATAAGGTAGACAAAGGCAAAGATCCAAGGTACATGTTGCCCTTTTATAGTGTGTGTGTTTGGTTTCAATACAATTTGTAATGATGGTTTGTATCAAATTAAGCCGGAATATGTATTCATTTTTATTTATTTTCTTTTCAACTTCATCAATTTATATATATAAACATATAATTAATTTTTATTTATTTTCTTTTCAACTTCATCAATTTATATATATAAACATATAATTACATATATTGAGAAAAAAGTAAAATGGAGTTGCTTTAATTAAAAAGGGGGTAAAATAGAGTTAAAACATCATTTGAGTTTTTTTTTTTTTTTTTGTGGGGGGGGATAAGTTTGTTAGTCATTCCAAATTTTAATACTCCCATATCATCTATTGCATTGTAAGTGAGGTTGCAAGTATAGGTAGAAAATTTTTCATATTTCTTTATGGAATTTATTTATTCAATTATAAAATAATATTACAAAACAAATTAAATCCTGTCCAAGTAATGGGGCCACAATTAATGCGCTATTAATTTCTCTCTAGAGTAACCAAAAAATACATAAATAACTAGTGTAACAAAGGTTGATTTTGTTATTTCCTTTACTATACAAGCCCCAACTATTCAGCAATCAGCAGGCTCTGGACAGTTTTGGTCTTCTTTTATTCCGTTGCACGTGTAGCAAAAAAGTGGTGATCACAATTCTCTAGGCTCTAGCAATCTAAAAAATTACCCAAGTTAAAACCAATGTTTTCAAACTCAAGCCGATGAGTGAATGGACAGCAAACTTTCGATTCCCAGTTTAATCAATTCAACCAATTGGGTGACAGATTAGATAGATATTAAAAAAAGGGAAGAATTCTTTATTTTTTAGTTGCTCTGATGATAGCCAACTCTATATTTTGATCTTGATTATTGGTGTTTATGGATCGGGTAACTGATCCATCAATCTGTGGAGTGATCCAAATCGATCTTATCAGTTCACTAATTTTTTGAACCGTATCCGATTCATACATTTCGGGTAACCGGTTCCGGTTACCCGATTAAAATGATTCAAGACCCGCGGATACCCAAACCGAAAAAAAAAAAAAAAAACTCCTCCAAAAACTCCAAAAATTAAATATTCAAATCAAGTCAACTTTATGTACTTATAAAATAAAATAATTTTTTTTTTCCAATTATAGACAATTTATTGCAAGCAAATACAACTAACTAAAATAAAAGTACTAGTTTTATAAAATCCCTTTTCTAAACTCAAATTATAATTTAGACAAATATCCTTTTTTTCTTAAAATTTCTATATTATCAAATATCCCTTTAGACAAAAAATATATGTATAACTTAGTCATGCATATGAACATTAAAAGGAAGAAAAACAAAAAAAAACTTGCGATCAAAATAAATTATCAAATATCCCTTGAAGCAAATTATCAAAAAAAAAATTGAATTATCAAATATCCCTTTAAGCAAATTTACAATTACAAAATAAATCAATAATTTATGAACATATGAATAGAAAATTTTAGTCATATTAAGTGAAATTACACAATTGCCCTTGATTATGGACCAATCCAGGTAACCCGCAATTCACCAAAGAGTGAATCGATACTCGAACCGGTCTGTATGTGGACCGATTCACTATCCAAACCGATTTGTATGTGGACCAATTCACTATTCAAACCGATTGTTTGACATGATTTGAATATCCTTTTTTACGATTCAGAATAAACGGATTCTATCGATTTTTCGGAGTAACGAATTATTTTAAACACTCCTAATCTTGACATTCAAGGTTCAAACCTCCTTGGCAACCGTTTTATTTATTTTAAAATAATATTAGGCTTAACTAATTAATTCTTCCTTCTGTAAAAAAAAAAAAAACTAATTAATTCTTCCTGCCTCCATCTCACCCGTCACCACCGCATCCCCTTCCACCTTCTCCTTTCACCTCCCTCGCTCTCCCTCACCCTCCCTCTTCTTCATCTCACCCTCGACCCCAAACTACATAACCCCATCCTCAACCTCATCTATCTGCTCCACCTCCCCACTTCCCTCCTGCCATCTACCCCTACCACCTCCTGTTTCTTCTCTTGTTCGTGCTTCATCTCACCTCTCCTCCTGTGTCGGACTTTAATCAAGTGTTTTTTTTTTTTTTTTTTTTTGGGTATCTAGATTTGATGAAATTGTTGTATTGGTGATGGATTTGTTTGAAATGGTGACGATTTGGCAAGTTGGGTTTGTGGGGGATTTGGATTTTGAATGAAAACCATGAAATTGAGTTTGGTTTTTGGAGAAGGCAACAATAACTAGATGCAACTGGTTCGTTCGTATTTTTATCGGTTTTCCAGTTTTGATCGATTTTGACTGATTTTTTGGGATTTCCAGCTTTAGCATTCACTCGGACCGGTGCCATTGCCAGTTCACGATTTAACTAGTCGAACCAGCTGTAAGTTTAAAAACATTTAAACTATTATACCCTGAATGTAAGTCGGTCGATGTTTGAAAATTACAAGCAAATATGTTAATACACAACCCCAGTTGTGATGGTTAGCTCTTAGAGGCTCTTGAAATGATAGAAACATATGTGCGCAGCAAAGTACACTCTATTTCCAATGCGCCAAATCCCACTGAGCAAATGAGGCAGCTATCATAAAGACAAACTAACTTGTAAAACATTTGCTTTAACTTTCAATTCTCAGTTGTTAAGAACAGAATGAGTAAGCAGAGTACCATGAATTAGCAACTTACAAAGTACTAATGACTGCATTCATTACTATCAGAATTAAATTCAAAAGACACGGAAACTCATAAAGAACTAAAACAAAGCATGTCGAGAAAGCAAAATACCCATGCATGATTAATGTTCAAATATTCGAGAAGTGCAACTTATTCCAGCAACCATGCAATGACAACCAGAAAGCCTCTGTTGAGAGTTAAAAGATAGTAATTCACAAAGAAGATTAAAAAGTGAGAAAATTTTAGTTTTCTATTAGAAATCTGCAACAGAGGGTACCTATGAAATATATATACCGTTGAAAGGGAAAGTTCCAAGCATCTATCTACTTACCTATTTGATAATCGACTCCAATCATACATATGTATTTGAGCATACCTGTCAGTTTTTCTATACTGGGAAAACAGCTCCAAAAGGAGCAACCTGTAAGCTCATGATTAAGAGAGAAACAAAAGCAGGATTATGAAGTAAAATTTGTAGTCATACAAGTGCAAGAGAATTGGTTAAATTACAACGGAGCTAAAACAGAAAAAATCGAGAAAACCATATGAAGGCAACAGCTTAAACGAATTTGCTTCCTTTCAGGAAAGTTGGGTACCAGACATGATATAACAGAGCTCAACATTTCTGTCAATTCCTACTAGTTTCTTTTGTCTTGAGAGTAAGAAATTGTGCATCATCATCATGATGAATCTATACTTTCAAATTGGAAACAGAAACTTGACAGGAGAATAAATTTCATTGCCAACCTTTGACAACATTAGTAGGTCTCCCATTTGGAATAAAGCATTTACTTAGGGAAATTCAAAGGGATTTCCTGTGTTTAGGTATGTACTTCATGCAAATTACAAGCAGTAAATCACCACAGTAAACTTCATTGCAGGTTGAGTTTTTGAAAGAAAACTGCAAGTGTAATGTGTATCAGATCAGCCACAACAAGCTGCGTTTGCAGTAAAAGCAATTGATTTAAATTCATTGACAAATGGCATAGCTGAATGCAATCTTCAGTGTTTTATCCTCCAAAAACACAAAAGCACATGCAAACAAATGTCAAACAAGACAGCACTCTTGTTCTTCAGTTCCTGTATTATTATACCAGTGTACAGATACAGTAGCATAGCACACATTTTAGAGAAGGGACTGTGCAGCACACAGAAAGGGCACCCACGTAAGCTATAATAGCATTGTATTAGACAAAAGTCCAAGATACTAGCACACAAAAGGAGCATCAGCATGAGGGTCACTGCAATAGAGGCCTGGCCGCTGAGTGAAGCCCTGTTTTTTTAGTAACTCCCTGGCCCTTAAGACAAGCTCCTGATTTGTGATGGCACCATCTGACTCAGCAATTATGGTTTGAATGGCATTGCTGAGAGCCCCGTAAGATTCACTGGCATTACCTTGCGGGGTAGCGTCAGCAGATGTTTGACCTGTTTGACACCCACTGACGAGAATGCCGCTATCAGGCAGTTGCCTTTTAGTTGCTCCAGCATAAGCTTCATGCTTGCTTCCAATCTCTGTTTCCAAGGCGGGTTTCGCATAGTTCTCATCATTCTCCTGCAACTTCTGCTCGAGGAATTGCTGAGCCAAACTTCCGACCATCCCCATAAAACCACCGCTAGACTCACCTCCAACACCACCACCATGCTCTTGGAGTTTATTTAAGATAACCTTCATAAACTTCTTCACCTTAGGACTCGCATCCTCTCCGAAAATGTCAAAGAGTGTGGGCCTCAGCTTTCCCACATCAATATCATCCTTGCCAGTTTTCTGCTTGAGTATCTCAATGAGAGTGGAAAGCGGCAAAGATTTGTTTCTAGTCTTGACATGGCCATCTTCTCCCCATGCTTCCTCTTCTTCTTCTTCTACTTCCGCTTCTTCTTTAGGGTGGCTTCTAAATCCATGAATGCCACGGGACTCCAAGGCACCTTGGACTTTATGCTTCAAAAAACCCCTGAATCCAAACCCCCGATCCCGATCCTGATCCTCATCCCGCAGCTCGCGGGAATATTTCTTAGTGCTCTCCCCAATCTGCTCTTTGGCCTCGTCAATGAGGCCTCCACTGTGGCACGAATCTGAAACGATTGTGATCCGGCAACCTTCAGGTACGACGATCAACAAGGTCTCTGAAATCATCATCTGTGGTAATCAGCAATGAAACTTCAATCAAATCACAAAGATTTCAATAATTCAACCAATCAGATCAATTCAGTACAATTTCCAAACGGATTTACACAATAAATCAAGAAATAATTTCATCAGTGCTTATGTTCAGATAATCAATCAATTGCTACCGGTAATTAGGTTCATGTCACAGGGGACAATGCACTCGTCGTAGCCGGTGTCATCGTCCTCACCACTCTCGGCAGGAAGGCGAGTGCCGTGGCCGCTGTAATGGACAAAGAGAATATCACCAGGGCTGGCAGATCCGACGAGATGGAAGAGGGCACTGCGGACGTTGCGGCCCGTGGGCTGAGTGTAAGAAGAATCGGTGTCGATTAGGACAGTGATGTCGTCTTCGGAAAAACCGTAACGGTCGATCAAGCAAGTGTACATGCGCTGGACATCATTGATGCATCCCTTGAGCGCAGCCTTGGTTCCTGGGTAGTTGNTTCATCCGATCAGCACCGCCTTCTTAGCCATACCACTTTCTTTGTTTGTCAATAAAATTGCAGCTGGGCTTATTAGCACGGACGCGGAGTATGAAAAGGATTACGTGTAAATATGTAATTTATAATATAAATAAAATTGGTGGGTATATGTTGTAATTTAAAAAAAAAAAAAATTTGCGCATGTGTACTGAAGACAGTAGCCAAAAATGGTCAGCACCACTACAGTTTTGACTGTTTAAAATTGAAAAACAGGTAAAATAGAGAGAGTTGCAATTTTTTGTTCAGGAGGGGTGTTCCATGGATTGAAAAGGTGTATTCCAATGAATTCCTATGATCTTCCATCTCTATAAAAGAGAGTTATACCCACTAATTCAATAGATACATTCATCATTAAAATTTTGTCTTTTCTTATACATTATTTTTTGAAAGCTTTCTAATTTTTACTATTAAAAGTCTTCAAAAATTTGTTGTATCCTAGAGGTAGGTTGCTATTCATCCAAAAGAAAACTACTTGAGTATGGTGGGGACAATCAAAATCTTAAGGAAAGTTATATACACGTCTCAAATTCTACAGGTTTTGATATTCCCAAATTTTACAAGAAACATTTGTTTCCTACTTCATACTTACCATTTCAATTCGTTTATTTAACAATCTTAAGGTTTCGATTGTGAGTAATCATGCAAACAAGTGGTGAGTCTGCCTTTAAAGCGATGAATCAAGATTTCATAAAAATTGATCGTTTTGATGGAACCGGAACAAATTTTAACCGGTGGAAAGACAAGATGATATTTTTTCTCACTGCACAGTTGCTTTTGTTTTGGACCCTGCATTGTCCGAAATTCCTGTACCAACCATTGGAGATTCGGAGAAACTCAAGGCACAACGAGAGAAAATGAAGGAGGATGAGATTGTGTATAGAGGTCACATTCTCAACACCCTGTCAGACCGTCTTTATCATTTTTTCACAGCGGTTAAATCTCCAAAGAAAATTTAGGCTGCCTTGGAACACAAATATCCACCGGCTACACAAAAATAAGGTGTGGACAAATTTTTTATTAATAAATATTTTGAATTCCGTATTGTTGACTCTTCTTCTATTTTGGATCAAGTTCGTGACCTTCAAATTATTGTTTCAAAGTTAAAAGATTTTGGTGTTGAAATTTCAGAATAATTGCAAGTGTGAAAAATTATTGCAAAATTGCCTTCTAGTTGAAATGATTATCAAAAGAAATTGCTTCATACTACTGAAATTTTAACAATTGAGCAAGTTTTGAAATATATGAGAATAAAAAAAGATACTAGAAATCTTCATAAGAAGAATTTAGAACTTGTTTCAAAAGTAAATTTTGTTAATGAGAGTAAGAGTCAAATCACAAGTTCTAAAAGAAAATTTTCTAAAAATATTAATCCTAAGGATAAGTTCAAAAGGAATAGAATATGTTATAATTGTGGCAAGAAAGGGTATCATAAGAATGAGTGTAATTCCAACAAGAAACAAAAGAAGAAGAATGCCCCTAAAGCAAATGCTTCTTGTTGAAAGAGATGCTGAAATTGTTGCAATGATAATTGATTACCACATTGGTATGATTTCTGAATTGAATGTGGCAATTTCAACCAAATCAAATGATTAGTGGTATGACTCTGGTGCTACCGTGCATATCTGCAACGATAAGTCTCAATTCAAGACTTATGAAGATATTTCTGATGGTTATGAAGGCTTATGGGAAATCATGCTTCAACCAAAGTTCATGACAAGGGAAGTGTGGAGTTGCAATTCACTTCCGGCAAGAAACTTGTGTTAATGAATGTATTTCATGTTTCAAAAATTAGGAAAAATCTTGTATCAGCCGATGTATTGAATAAGAAATGGTTGAAAGTTGTATTAAAGTCAAACAAAGCTATATTGTCGAAGAATGGTGTATTTGTATGAAAGGGTTACTCTTGTGATGGCATGTTTAAACTAAATATCAATAAAGACAATATTTCTATTTATATTATAGATTCTTCTTATTCTTTATGGCATAGTAGATTAGGGACATGCTAATCATAAAGTACTCCATTTTATATCTAAACATGGGTTAATATCTATTAAAAATAATTTTGAGAAGAAATGTGAAACATGCATTCAAGTAAAAATAACTAAGTTGCCTTTTCTAAAAGTTAAAAGAAATACACAATTATTAGAACTTGTGCATTCAAATGTTTGTGAATTAAATAATTTTCTAACAAGAGGTGGTAATAGATATTTCATCACTTTCATTTATGCTTACTCTAGATATGTGCATGTTTATTTAATGAAAGCAAAGGATGAAACATTTGATATGTTTAAATCTTATAAATCTCGCGTAGAAAATCAATTGGATAAGAAAATCAAAATATTGATGAGTGATAGAGGTTGTGAATATTTTTCTACCAAATTCTCAATATTTTGTGAACAAAATAGTATTATACACCAAACAAGTGCACCATACACTCCACAACAAAATGATTTGGTTGAAAGAAAGAATAGAACTTTGGTGGACATGATTAACACTTTATGATCTAAGTTCTGGTTTGTCAAGAAATTTGTGGGGAGAAGCTTTGTTGGCTGCTTGTCATTTATATAATCGAATTCCGTCTCACAAGACTAAAGTATCACCATATAAAATATAAAAGGGGATAAAACCAAATTTAACTTATTTTAAAGTTTGGGATGTATAGCCTATTATAGAGTCTCGGATATTAAAAGAGTAAAGTTGGGACCGAGAGCACTTAAAAGTGTGTTTGTTGGCTATGCTGAAAATTCTTAAACCTATAGACTACTTGACATTGATTCTAAGGTTATTATTGAATCAAGGGATGTTGAATTTTTTGAGAATAAATTTCTTAAAGATTCAAATATTGATGTGGATCCAATTAAAATACAAGAACCAACTTCAAATGTTGATCATTCTTCTAATAAAAGGAAGGAAATTGATACTACTCATGAACTTAGAAGAAGTCAAAGACAAAGGAAAGAAAAATATTTGTCTTCTGATTTCATATTTTCACAAGTTATTGACTTTTTTCTTAGTTGAAGGCAATGGAGATCACTTGTTTAATAAGATTCCAATCTTATTAAATGTAGAAGATGATTCTAAATCATTTGGTGAAACTATGTCATCAAGGGATGCAATATTTTGGAGAGAGGCTGTAAATGATGAAATTGACTCAATATTATCAAATAATACTTGGGTTCTAGTGGATTTATCTCTTGGCTCTAAATCTATTGGTTGTAAATGGGTGTTTAGGAGAAAATATGCCACTGATGATCCATATTGATATATAAAGCAAGACTTGTAGTTAAAGATTTTAGACAAAATGAAGGAATTGATTATTTTGACATTTATGCACCTGTTGCAAGGATTACATCTATTAGGGTACTAATGTCATTAGCTTCCATTTATAACTTGTGTTTATATCAAATGGATGTTAAAACAGTCTTTTTAAATGGTGACTTGAATGAAAAAATGTATATGGAACAATCAGAATGTTTTACATTTCCAGGAAATAAACATAAAGTTTGTAAGATATTAGTTAAATCTATATGATTTAAAACAATCACCCAAACAATGGCATGAAAAATTTGAATCAACTTTACTCTCTAATGGATTTAGATGTAATAATGCTAATAAGTGCATTTATTCTAAATTTATTGAAAAATATGGTGTGATTATTTGTCTATATTTTGACGATATGCTAATTGTTAGTACTTCTTATAAAGGTGTACTTGAAACTAAGAAGTATCTGTCTTCTCAATTCAAAATGAAAGATCTTGGTGAAGTAGATACTATCTTAGGGATTAAAGTTAAAAGGCATAGTGAGGGTTATACTTTATGTCAAACACATTATGTTGAGAAAATCTTGAACAGGTACCAACATTTAAATGTGAAAGAAGTAAATACTCCTTTTGACTCTAACTTTAAATTAAGTGAAAATACTGGCAACCTTATTGCTCAACTTGAATATGCAAGTGTAATAGGAAGTTTAATGTATGCAATGAGTTGCACAAGACCAGATATTTCTTTTGTCGTTGTGTAGATTATTTAGATATATTAAAAATCCTGAAAATAATCATTGGAAAGCAATTGGGAAAGTCCTTAGTTATCTTAAAATAACTAAAGATTTAAGACTTTTCTACAATAATTTTCCTGCTGTGCTTGAAAGATATTCTGATGCTAGTTGGTTTACTAGTATTAGTGATAAAACCTCTACAAGCGGGTGAATTTTTATGTTAGGTGGAGGAGCAATTTCATGGGTTTCAAAGAAACAAACTGTAATTGCTCATTCCACAATGAAAGATGAATTCATAGCCATGGCCTCAACTTATAAAGAAGCGGAATGGTTGACAAACTTTTTATTAGACATCAAGTTGTGGCCTCAACCAATGCCAGCCATTGCTTTGAATTGTGATAGTGAAACCATAATGTCTAGAGCATTGAATAAAATATACAATGGTAAATCTAGACATATAAGTCTAAGGCATACTTATATTAGACAGTTGTTAAATGATGGCGCCATAACTGTTGTGTATGATTACTTAAGAACATACAATAATTTAGCGGATCTTCTGACTAAATCTCTTGCGAGAGATTTGGTGAAATCGACGTCATTGGGAATGGGAATGAAACCCTTTATCTAAAACTACTAGCAATGGTAACCCAATCTTTATTCTAGCACTACCACTAGATTAAAAGATTTAAAGGGTAAAAATAAATTGCTAATAAGTAGTTGTAAACACTAAAATTATGTGTATACCATTCCATGTTGTTAGTGTAAATGGTAACCCTTAAGTGGGAAGGCTGAGTATATAAATATTTATATTCTTAATAAAATCATCTTATTATGCTTTTAACCTTAAAAGTTTGAGAAGATTTTACCTATATGATCATAAGAAGTGGTGCCGCTTCTAAACAAAAGTTTAGGGTTCTCTTTTGTACATGATCATAAATTAGGATATAACACATGGCCGGTAACAGTGCTAAAACTATTTTGTGAACATATGTATAAGGTTAACAAGTTCATGTGTGTGATAATTTTAGTCTAATGTTATTTAAATCATGGTTTAACCAACCATGCCACCTTGATTTGATTAGGTCTAGTGAGTTATTTACACTATAGAAAAGTTTAAGACAATAGTCACTTTTCTTTATGCATGATGTTAAAAGAGATAGTGAGTTGTATTTATATTACAAACTAACTGGGAGAATGTAAATATGTAGTTTGTAATATAAATAAAATTGGTGGGTATATGATGCAATTTAAAAATAAAAAAATTAGCGCACATGCGATGCACTGTATCAGCGCATGTGTTCCGAAGGCAGTGGCCAAAAATGGTCAGCGCACTACAGTTTTGACCGTTTGAAATTGAAAAATGGGTAAAATAGAGAGAGTAGCAACTTTTGGTTCAAAGGGGTATTCCATGGATTGAAAAAATGTATTCCAATGGATTCCTATGATCTTCCATCTCTATAAAAGAGAGTTATACCCACTAATTCAATAGATACATTCATCATTAAAAATCTTTCTCTTCTTATACATTGATCTTGGGAAGATTTCTGTAAGAAATTTTTGCTATTAAAAGTCTTCAAGAATTTGTTGTATCCAGAGGTAGGTTGCTATTCACCCAAAAACAAACTATTGAGTGTAGTGGGGGCAATCAAAACCTTAAGGAAAGTGATATACACGCCTCAAATTCTACAAGATTTGATATTCCCAAATTTTACAAGAAACTCTTGTTTCCTACTCCATACTTGCCATTTCATTTCATTTATTTAACACTACGTCCACGTGCTTTCTAGTTCCTTCTCCTTGAGCATTATCCGTTTTATGCGTCAACCTCGATGATTATAGTCAGAATCTAAAGAGCGCAAGTCAAATTAAGTTTGCTTATCCATATCTATATTTATATTATTATAAAAATATGAATTTAATTTTCTCTTGAATTATTTCTTTCTAATTTGATCTATATAATTTACCTATCATTATCAAAATTGTAGGTTAAATATATACCATTATTTTATATGTAAAGTTTTAGTTATACATAAATAGTTAAATATAACCAATAGTTAGTCAATAGTGTGGCGTTGTTTTATTACAACAAAACTAAAATGCATTGTCTAAAGGTTTAATTATACGTAAATTATTAAACATAACCAATAGTGTGTTACTTAAGTGCAATAAGACTCAAATACACGCAATAAGTAATACATATATTCTACCCATATAAGCGTAACAAGTATATTTGGATGTTTCATATAATTCTTCTCATAGTTTGTGCCAGAAAATGGATGGTTAATCATACATTCAAACTATGAGCAACACAGCAGAACCTTACGTTTGAAAAGAGATAGAAGCAATTAATTAGAAAAATCTTCATTCTCACACATTGTGCTCGGGAGAAGGATCATCTTTAATTTTTTAGGATTTACTTGATCAACAAAGCCTATAAATTGTTGCCATTTTTTATTTGATCTCTGTGCTTAATTTGTTAAAATCTACAATTTGGGTGAGTCTCCAGCTTCTCCTAAGAATCTAACGAATACGTAGTGTTTAGCATGTCATAAGGTGCCAACTTGATGACAGAGCATTACAATACTAAAGGAAATAGGTGAAGACATCGTTTAGTTCCATTTAAATTTCTACCTAGGGAAATATAAAAGCGTTAGTAAATTTGATTTATTTATCTAGTATGAACTTTAAAAATGAAATTAATTAGAACACATAGAGAAAAAATCAACAACTTTATACTGAGATACTGAAAATATAACAAGAGAAAATGTCAAAAAAAAAAAAAAAAACTCATAAAGGTAACATTAACATATGAATAATATCAATTCTTCATCGCACAATAATCATGCATACATGAGGTTACTTCTAGTGTAATTTTTTTTTTTTTTTTTTGTATGTTATGGTGATGATCTTACCATATGTGTTGAGACCTATCATTTCTTAAACCTATCGAAGAAAGATGAGAGAAATAAAAACAAATAGATGAGTCCTATGAGTGTCAAGAATTTTTCATAAAGTTGTGAAGCTCTTTTCTACTGTTTTATTTATTTATTTCACTTTAATGCCTTTTTTTTTTACGAGTATTTCTCCTTCTACCTTATTATATGTGAATAACAGTTCCTCTACTTTAGCATGTAACAAATAATTAAATAATCTCTTCAATTTTACATTTATCAAGCATAGTACATAAACTGTTATTTGTATTAGACCTAAAATATTTGAAAGAATATATGCCCCAAAATTTTCATGTAAGTAATGAACCCTTTAATCAGAAATATAAATATAAAAGTTCCTTTGATTAAAAGAGCTAAAGGTTCAATTTTGATTTGACCTTTTTAATGATGGCAAAGTAACGTTCCAATTAGCTTGATTATGATTGAGTTACGAGACATAACTTTGAGCTGAATTCAATAATTTCTTTTTTATAGTTTGATATCAATTTTTTTCCTTATGAAAAATTATTTGTTTAGCGATTATGGTGTCCATCATTCATCAAAACATTACTTGGCAACCCAAAAAAATTTAAAAATTAAAAAAAATCCTAAAAACTGTCCTATCTTGACAATGATTAATTTATCTTTAATGCCACAAAATATTAAATGACAAAAGTTCTAATCTTTTCACACAGGAAAGACATGAAAAAATTGCATATAAAATGATCAAATGCTTATTTTACAACAAACATGTACATCCGATCTGAACTCTATAATTAAAAATTTGCAATTATACTTAATCATAAATAATTATCTTCCAATCTTTTTTTATTAAATATGGCATAAGTAATGAAGACTAGCGATTTTTTTATTGATTTTAAAAAATTCTATACCATATTTGACATAAATTTTTTTGCTTCCTCTAGTCATGCCTAACTTTTTCAAAATGACTTCCAACTTTATTAGTCTAACAAACACCTAATTTATTTCAACTTTGTAGAATCATATGGAGTTTTTAACATTCCTAATGTACAAATACTAAGCCGATGACTAATACACTACATAACCATTGAAAAATACCACATTAGAGTTTACTGAAACATGCCAAGAGTTTTTCATCCCACAAACACCTTTAGAAATATGCTTTAATTTTTTGGGTAATTGAATGAGACAATCTAAATATTACTACAATTGATGAACCAACAAAGAAAGTTTTCTAAACTCTCCTAATATATCTTTATAACAAGCACTAGCAATACATGATGATAAGGAAATAGGTCATCATTTGGTAGGCAGATAGAAATCCATGATGTTTAGTTTTCCTTAAGGATATAGTAGATCCTCCCATTACAAATTCCTTGAATTCCAAATAGAGAATTTAGTTTTTACTGCTAATATTAAATTCCATAATTTGATGAGGGATTGATTTGGGATTCTGAATTGTTCATTGGAGAAAATGCAAAACAGTATTGGTAAACCTAAGGCTTAAGTTTAGGTGAAGGTAGAATTCATTTTTTTTATAAATTCTACAATCATATATAATATCTTGCATAAATTAAATTGTGTCACCTATATATAATATCCTAAATATAACTTCATAAATCAGTTGATGTACTTTGGATGTTGCCATATATAAGAAAATTTTAGACACATATTCATAGTATTGCTTTACGAGTCATCTACATTAAACAAAAACAAAAGCTTTTCAAGTTAGGCAAGAAAATAAGAATTGGAGGTAATAACTTGACTAGCACCAAAGTGCTGTGCTGAATATCATAAAATATTGTCATCAAGGAGATAAATTTTTTCTTACTTTTTATTTTTATTAGGATATAAATTTTTTCTTACTTTTTATTTTTATTTTAAGAAAAAGTAAAGACATAGATTAAGAGAAATAAAGAAATTTGTCTTACAAATAAACAATGAGTATGAAAAACAAAGATATATTCGAAATTGAGAAAAAAACATTGATTATGCCTCATAGAAAAATGATAAATGGTGATAATTTATTTAATAACTTTAAGCATTGTATTTTAATGTAAAACAAATTATTATACTGTGGCAGACAATTATAAATTAATTAATTAAAAAAAAAGTATCTAATGATTTTAATAGAATATGATTTTTTACGTTTTGACTAAGAAAAGAAAGATATGGACAATGATCATACACATAAATAATGACAAAATTTAGAACCAGCAAGATGAGAAAAATGGAAGCAATTTCACATAAAAGAACAAAAAAACTAAATATACATTTAATTAGGCTGCTTTCCTTCTATAGGAAAAATAAAATATGATTATGTTTACTTCAATAATATTTAGATAAAGTATTATTTGATAAATTTGAAACACTTTAGATAGACGAAATCTATTTAAAATTGACTTTAGGTATCTTCAAAAAAATAAGAAAAAATGACTCTAGGTAGTCATGTTGGATTGGATGTCAGGTGTCCACACTTGTTTGATCTTTGTGTTTTAAGATTTTTACAAAACAAATGAAATCATCAAAATTAACATCTATTTGTGAATTATTATGTTTGTCTCTAACCGATTTCAAGTGTGTAATAATGTACATTGGAACAAAATAAAAGTTAGACAAATTTAAAATACAAAACAATAGGGGGTCAAATTAAAATAAAAAAAATTCCCGAGCCCTTCCCACACCGTACCATCGCTACCTCTTAGTTATATTTTACTTACACCCCAGCACTCGCCACTACCACCAAATAACCTTTCCCAACACAACCTTCTCTCCTCCACCCTATATTAACCACAACCTACCCTAACCCTACAATCTACCATTCCTACTAGCCCACGCCCTCCCTCCTTCCCGACCACAAATCTACCACCCCTATTTCCTATCCCCCACCTATGAACTCCTCTTTTCCGTCCCGATCTCCCTCTTTCCAACCCTGAACACCCAACTTCCTTTACTGATATTGCCTGATGAGGAGATAACTATACCAACGATGTGTAACAAACCACGAACTGATGGTTGTTCAGATTGAGAGATGGAGATGAGAAAGGTGAAGTCAAGTGACGGACTGATGGTTGGTTATGGTTGTTTAGATTAGAGAAAAAGAGAAAACAGATGGTAATACTGTGGTGAGGAAGGGGATGAGGGTGGTGAATCTAGGGGTAAGGTTGGGGTTGTCTAATCTGGGGTGCAAGTAATGGTGGAAGGCTATGAGAGTAGTGGCTAAGGTATTAGGATGGTTGCTTAGATTGGGGAAGAAATAGGAGAAATGGTGGTGATGTGGTGGCAGTGGCTAGGAAAAGGATGTGACAAGTTGTATGGGAAAGGGGTGGGAAAGGTCAAGTTTTCTGGTAAAAAGTTCATTCAAATATTATTTTAATGTTAATTTTTAAAAAAATAATTTCAGTCTTTATATGCATGTATGACTGTCAAAACTAACAGTTTCCATCCATTAACAAAATTTGTAGTAAAAGGGGTCAAATACACATTTGATATCACATGGGTAAAGTGCATATTTAACATACCACATGATATTGTTTGTATTTTACCTTAAATTTTATAATTGTACACACCGAGGTTGGTAGAATTTAGGAGAAAAATTTATGACAAATCCAATTTTGCCGAAGGGTGTTCGCATGTTAGTTGCGACCTCACGCGAATATAAATATAGTAAAAAATAGTTATTCTTTAAAAAAAAAAAATGCAAGGTTAAGCAAAAAAATTTATTTTATAGTTAATTTATGCGAAATAGAATTTTAGTTTATATATATATCGAGATAAAAAAAATATAATTTGAAAGTTAACATAAAGAAATAACATATTAGGCAATATATATCTTACCAGAAAATAAAAGCATCACTCTTTTGTTCAATAGTCATATAAACTTTTGCCTTTTATACAAATTTTATATAAGTAACAAGCCATTTTGATATATTTTTATTTCTAAAAATAATATTTGAAACAAATTAGAAATTTTAACATAAATTATTATATATAAACTTGAGATTTTGAGACCAACAAGTTAAAAAACATATAAATTTTGTTTTTTCAAAATTTGATAGACTAATAAAGAAATCAACTATGAATGTTAGCGAAATGGGGACTGAATTTTATGAAAAATATATATACATTCAATATGAATAAGTTAATATTTATGTCATATATAATTTTTCTTAGAGGAAGATAAATACAGAATGGTCAAAATTGAACTCATGCGTATGACATATTACACATAAAAATATAATGAATAGCACTTTGGTTAAATTAATATTACACTCATATAACTTTGCAGTATTGACAAAAATTCTTGCCTACGCCATAGTTGTAACTAATTAACAGGTGCAAACGATACAAGTTATTTCCATCCATGTATATATATAACTCCGTCTGAGAATGTTCTCTGATTACACAATTAAAACAGTTGAACAAAGTATCACTTTAAATTCAGACCATGAAGAAATTAGACTATTATCCAAAAAAACCATTGAAAAACATATGAAAAAATACAATTATTTGCATTTCGGACTTGTCCAAGTTGCAGCAAAACCCCTGGCAAGGGAAGGACTTGATACATCTCTTCTCCTATGCTTAAGGGATGGAAGATTCTTAAACTTCAGTGACTCCCTCCTTGGGATGGTTGAAACTAGCCTATGCAGAGGACCAGTTTCTTTTGACTGTTTTCCAAACTTTACAGTTTGTTTAAAAGATAAAAATATTCTAGACACTTTAACTTTAAATATAAAAATAGCGAATTATAAAACAAAGCTTTCCAGGATCTTTTCCAGTGGCAATCATTTACAGAATTCAATTCAAAGCTATGAGTTCAGCCTTTAGATCTGGAGCTATCAAAACATTTTTTAGAGGAGAAACAACGATGTTCCAAACAGATCTTGCTAGATCCAGAATATCGATTCCGAAGACAATCACTTGGGATCAATTCTCGCTCCCAAACGATTTGATGCTACCAGGATTAGTACCAGCAGCACCACCAGCTCAAAACACAACAATCTCAGACATCAGACAATTTGCTTCAGGAACTGTGCATATCACTTTTGATAGATCCACAAGTTTCAAAGCATCCTCCTCGGCTAGTACTATTATTGATCAATCAGTCCAACCAAAGGGATATACTCCTAGCAGGCATTCAACATCTTCTGTAGCAACAAGATTACAGAATCTAGATCTCTCATCTAGAATCCCACAGTCAAGATATGCAGTCCAAACGGAAAATCAAGACAATTCATTAGAAGAAGATCATGGAGGACTTTCTAGATCTCCGACATACTCTACTACTATGACAGACATTCCGGTTATTGATTCAGTTGGTGATCTTGTTGTACTTACAACAGATTACTAAATCGATAAACAAAGTATCCGCTCAAAATTTTTTGCAGAACATAACCAACAAAAGAAGCAATGGTTCTTTGAAAATTACAAAGGACAAGCCAGACAAAAGATACAAGATGAGTTCTATGGATTTTTGACAAGAACTCAACAACACGTCCAGTTCTTTGATTGGTTTACAATTTATGCTGAAATAAACGACCTCTCTTATCCTTTCCTTCCTACAATAAATGTCTCAAAGACTTGGCAAACACAAACTGGAGAAGTTCGTTCAGAATTACCACTACCAAAAACCATTACTATCCAGCATATGACCACCAGCAACCAAAAAATAGATATTAAAGCCATACCCTTTAAAAAAAAGACAACCAAGATACCATTGATGCCAAGGATATACAAGGTATCTATGAACAAAACAACTATACAAACAAGTACCTACAAACCCTGACAGGAGAATATCTTCTCACCAAACCAGTTTTCATAAAACCAGTCCCAACTATAACAAATGCAATTTTCAAATCTCATGAAATACCAACTAAATTTCACAAAAAGCTCCAAATACAGCCATTCAGCCAACTAGAACAAAGGATAGCAAAAATTGAACAATCCTTTTCTACTCCAGTTTCCAAACAAAAATCACACGAACTAGGATCGTCCTCAGTAAACCAGCAAGCCTGTGTTTTAGAAAAATATGAGCACAATTCTTCAGACTCTGAAAATCAGGAAGTAGAAATCTCTAAACTTCGCACAGCAATTTCAAGACAAAACAATTCTAATTGGAGGAATCCAAATAAACTATACTATTCCAGAGCAACCTATCCAAACATTGTCCTAGAAGAAAAACCCAACTTACTCCAAAATGCTTACAATGCAAATAGCATTTACGAATGGAGTATAGATGGGGTATCAGAATACAACATGATTACAGTCCTACAACAAATGACTATGGTAGCAACAAGCATACAGAACTGCACATGGCTGTACAGACCAATTAACAGCTCATATTCTTATTACAGGATTTACAGGACAACTCAAAGGATGGTGGGATGAACATCTGAGTCCTGATGACAAACAAGACATTCTATCTGCAATTAAGCTTAATGAAGAAGGAAATCCCATACTTCAAAATGATGAAACAATCTCAGATGCAGTGGCAACCCTTATCTTCACCATTGCAAAAACATTCATTGGCGATCCAAGAATATTCAAAGACAGATCCACCGAACTCCTCAACAATCTTAAGTGCAGAAATCTGTCAGACTTCAGATGGTATAAAGATACATTCCTGACTAGGATATACTCCAGGTTAGATGGAAATCAACCATACTGGAAAGAGAAATTCCTTGATGGGTTACCAAAATCACTCGGAGACCTTGTCAAAGATGAACTAAGAAAATAATATGATGAAGTTGTGCCATGGGAAGCAATCACCTATGGACAGTTGACTAGTCAAATTCAACAAGTGACTCGGTATCAGTCTACAAACAGGATAAAATGCTCAGACAACTTGCTAAAGATCGAGCTCAAAGAAGTAAAGATCTCGGATCATTTTGTGAACAGTTTGGCCTGTCAAGTTACAAAACCAAACACAAAAGAAAACCCCAAGATTCCAAAAAACAACTTGAATACAAATTGCGTAAACATTTTTACAACCAAAGAAACAGACTTTCCTTTCCTCCCAAGAAGCATTTACTTACTTCTTCGGACAAAATCTCAGTTCAATCTCAGCCTAAACCTATTTGTTACAAATGTCAAAAACTTGGACATATTGCCAGATATTGTAAATTAAACAAACAACTTCGAGCCCTTAACTTAGAAGATGAAACACTACGTCAAATAACAAATCTTCTTCTTGAAGATGACAGCGAAAGTTTTGAAAAGGAACTTGAAACAGAAGAGTATGTAAACCAACTTCACAATGATGATGCTTTGACAGACAGCTCCGACGAAACCATAGGAAAAGAAACAAACACTATCAAGTTCGTTCTTACAAAAGAACAAGATCTTCTTTTAGATCTTATTGAACAAATTGCTAAGCCCGAAAAATGACAGCTATACCTTGCTAGATTCAAAGAATCCTTAAACATCATCCCCATTTCAAACAATCCTTTAGCCAAAGATCCAAATTACTCAACACATACAATCTGACAACCATCCTTAACAGATTCCCAACCAAACCTAAACAATCTGTTACAATTCAAGACCTTCAAGCTGAAATAGCATATCTTAAACAAGAAATTAGGCTAATCAAAGTTAAATAAGATCTAGATAGCCTTATCTTGGAAAGCCTCACTACTGATCCTTTACCAAACAAAACAGATGTCCCAGAAACTTCTATTGCTCAAAAAAATTCGGATGAGCAGTTTCTTAGCCAGCTAAATAGAATAACCTATCAGAAACATCATGTTCTTATCCAGTTTGAAATCAACAATAATTTTGTTGTTGAAATTGAAGCATTATGGGATACAGGAGCTGATCTTGGTTGCATTGAGCGAGAATGACTTATACCAACCAAGTTCTATGAAAAAACAAAAGAAGGACTTCGTGGAGTAAATGGTTCCAAATTGAACATTCAATTCAAACTCCCTGATGTTAAAGTAAAGTTCAGAATGGCCTCTATCGAAGAAACTTTCCTTTTGGCAAAAGACCTTACTGAAAATGCTATTCTGGGAACATTTTTTATCAATAGATTAATGCCCTACATGACGAAATCTGATGGAATAATCTTTGATAAATATGGTCCGGATGCACTTCCACCATTTTTCAGAAAACCAGTTATTAAAGATCTTAATCCTTTATTCCTGAAGGAGCAACAGATATACTTTCTCATAGAAGAAATATCATTTAGAAGAGTTGAAACACAGCTTCAAACACCTCAGATACAGCACAAGATTCTAAACATTCAAAAACAAATTGAACAAGATATTTGTGCTGAGGTACCAACAGCATTCTAGCAAAGAAAACAACATACAGTCAACCTGCCTTACGAGAAGGATTTTGAGGTACAAAAAACACATATTTCTACAAAAGCTCGTCCTATCCAGATGAACCAAGAGCTTATGGCATATTGTAAATAAGAAATCCAGGATCTTTTCGAGAAGATACTTATTAGGCCAAGCAAATCTCCATGGAGTTGCTTAGCTTTTTATGTTAAAAAACAATCAGAAATAGAACGAGGCACACCAAGGCTTGTAATAAACTACAAGCCTCTAAACAAGGTTCTTAGGTGGATCAGACATCCAATTCCAAACAAAAGTGATCTTCTATAAAGACTTCATTCAGCAAGCATATTTTCAAAATTCGATAAGAAGTCAGGATTCTGGCATATACAGATCCATCCTACAGACAGATATAAAACAGCATTCACCGTTCTGTTTGGCCATTATGAATGGAACGTTATGCCTTTTGGATTAAAGAATGCCCCATCTGAATTCCAGAAGACCATGAATGATATATTTAACCCTTCTCAACATTCATTATTGTATATATTGATGATATTTTAGTTTTCTCATCTGTTCTGTATCAATAGACCAGCATTTAAAACACTTCAATATTTTAGAGAACACTTCTCTCTCTAAAAACTCTGTCCCTTCTCTCTACAAACGTCTGTAATCTCTAACTGAGGCTTTGAAGACATCAAACTGTGTAAGTTTTTAAATACTTAATAAACTTCATTTATATTGTCAGATACTTATATCTTGTTATATCTTGTCTAATGGCCGGCTTTTTTAAAATAAAATAAAAAAGTTAAACTTAATGTTACATGAAATTATTTTCAAATTCATGCTAGAATTATTTAAGAATAAATGAAAAAAGAAAGTTTATAATGAAAATGAAAATTTTATTTTACTTTTGACTTTTTAATGTATTGGTATCATTTTTTTTTTTTTGTCGTTATTGTTTCATCTTTCATACAAATGAATCAATAAAATAATATCTACTTTCTACTAATAGTAGATGCTATATTTTATATAGATGAATTTGAGTGCATAAAATTCAAAGATTAGTTAATTTCATATTTGTTTGAAGCTACGATATATTTAATTCATCAACTTTGTACAGGTTATTTGGAATAATATATTGTTATGTTTTTATGCAATATTTTTATTTTCTTACCAGAAGTTTCTATCAAAGTTTAGTCATATAAAGTTAACTTACAATATAAGTTAATTATATTGTACCCTTTACAATAATGTATGAACTATATTTTAATTAAGTAGAATTTAGGAAAATTAATTCAAACAAAAATTATTTAATATTTGTTGTTCAACAACTCAAAATTGGTAAGTGTATCATCTAGTCTACATTTCCATTTTATATGCTAAGAAGTGTGTATTCAATTTTTTTTCTGGACACTTTGTTCTTATCATGTTTTATATACAAAAACTCTATTTTTTTTTTCTGGTAGTAAGAATATATTTGAATTCCAACTAATAATTGAGTATCAAATGTTAGATATAATACCTCTTTTTTTTTCTTTTCTTTTTGTTTGTTTCTAAGGTCCAAGCAATGTTTTAAAACTCGTACCGACAAGTGAACCGCAAAGTGTTTCTGATTTGCAGCTCAATTGGTTGAACTGGACAGATCAATGATTTACATTAATAAAAAATTGTTGCACATTGTTAGCAACACTACACAGAAGCCCACTTGGCTATATGCTTTTATCGAAAGTTAAGGGCTCAAGTATAAAACCTATGTTCTAACTCTTTTTTTTTTGCCAAACTCTATTGTTTTTTTTAAATATTACTAAAACAAATGAAAACGAAACAACAGCCCATCAACTTTACAGATAGCCAATATCTTTTCCATCTCTCCTCCCTTCCCCAATTTCCATTTCATCAACTTCCCTTTCACCCCTTTCTCATGTCTCTTCTATTTTTCCCTCTTTCCCCCCTCCTTCCCCTTTTCCTTCCCAATCTTCCTTCTCTTTTGCATCCCCTGTGCCTATCCCCTATGATCTCTCCCTTGTAGCTTCTTCTTCCTCTTTTGCCTATCCCACTAATTTGGATGATTTTGAAAAAAAAATAAAATAATGGTTGATAATGGTAGTGGCTTTGACTTATTCCATTAATGCTTGATTAATTTCATTTTTTGTATTGGGTGATTTTTTGAACGAAAGATAAAATAGCCATAGTACTAGAAATGGTTTCTTTAATTAAAGTTTGGTCAGAAAAATTAAAAAATCGGCGGTCACCAGTTCATGGCGATTCTCGGGTTTTGACTGAATTTGACTATTTTTTAGCTTTTTCGGATATTATATAAACTGGACCGGTACTATAACCGGTTTTTGATTTAACCAATCGAATCAAACGGTTTGGTCCAGGTTTTAAAACATTGGGTCCAAGTTAATTAGTTAGGCATAGGGCACGTTTGATAATTCTACTTTATGTTGAAAATTAATTGGTTAAGAGTCTTTTAAATTCAACATGTTTCATAAAAAAAGTCTCTTATCACTTAATAAATTAAGTATTACTTAATTTATGTGCAGAATTTTAAGTGAAAACTTTCATTGATTTAAACTGTTGAATTTTAAATAAATGTAGAAACATAAAGTCTAACAGCACACATTCTCTCACTTGCCCATATACATAGACCCTCTCACGCATACAAACACATCTCTCATACACGTTGTCTCTCTTTCTCACACACATACACACTCAGTCTCTCACACACACTCTTTCATACATATTCACACACTTTCTCACACAGTCTATAATATACACACACACTCTCTCTCTTTCGTACTACTTCATACACACTATACATATACATACTCAGTCTCTCATACATTTTCTCACACTCTATTGTACACATATTCACACACTCTCCCTAACAACCAGACACACTTTTTCACACTTACACACGCATTCTCTCTCGAACATACTTTATCACATATATAATGTCAATCTCACGTGCTCTTTTACAAATCCACTCTTTTTCACACATTCACGCACATTCTTTCATATAGTCTATACATACACATATTCTCTCAAAACACACTCTCTTTCTTACACATACACCTGTAAAAAAAACTTTCACTCTCACACAAACACTTACACACATTGTGTTGTTTTTCTCTCACACACACACTTTGTATCTCATGTGTACGTTATATTTGACATACACATACACATATACTCTTTCTCTATCACATACACATTCTCCTCCAAACACATTCACATAATCTGTCAATTATTCAATTTTTTTTTGCGACACATGACAATTATTAAGAATAAATTAACATATGTATAAAGTGAGATATTTAATTCAAAGTTTGAATTTAGTTGATTAGCAAACATACATAATTTTATCTATTCAACAATTAATACTTTCAGAATTTAAAATTCAAATTTTAGAATTTAGACTTTAGTGTTACTAAACGGACCTTTAGAGTTAACCTTTAAAGCTAAACCTAAAAAAGTGATTGAAAAGTATGCCACAAAATTTGAAGAGACAATCATAGAGTTATTCTTATATCATAGTGCAACATATGTCACCAATTCTAGCATGAATCACAGATAAATTCGAATCAAATATAAAAACATGAATCACAGATAAATTCAAATCAATAAAATATCATATAAAAAATATATTAAAATTGATTTCATATCCAAACATGGACCTTTGTCATTGATATTTAAATTATTTTTGCAAACTCAAATTATGATGATAAAAGAAAAAATTTCTTATTCATTCATATTTGAATCATAAGTTTCATGAAGTCATAACTCCAACATGCTCATATTAGTACTCACCATGAAAATATTTATATTATAACATCAAACTTGTCGAATTCAATCATCTCAACACTGACTTTTCTTAATTTTCATAAATAAAGTCACATACATACACAAAAACAAGAAAAGACAAAAAAAAAAAAAATCACATCTGAAAAAGAAATACCTTATCGTAGGCCGAAAGTCACGCCCAACTATGTTGTCCAACACCAATGACTTCCCCTACTCTATACTATCATAAGAATCAAAAATTTAAATTCCTTTCAAATAAGTAACTATTCATTTGCTTCTATTCCAAATAAAAACTACAAAAAAAAAAAAAAAATGCATTTAGAAGACCAAAAAATAACAAAAAGATGAGAATACGCATACATTTACATAGCACTAAATTTCTAAAAAATATCTTCATATCCAATTTTCCATTTCTTTTTCTTTTGCTCAACTTGTTTTTTTGTTATACTTTATTTTTCAAATTTTCTTTTTCTTTAATTTCCTCAAAAATACATCATTAAATTAATAAGCGCATAAGACTCATATATCTCTCATGGCTAGAGAAATAGTGTCGTTTTCCTTATTTCAAAAAGTATTTTAGGTATGGAATATTAGAATTAAGGTAATTTCAATGGATACATGTCCAGAATTAATAAGGAGAGTTTCTCTTTTGTACTTTTAAGTTTCCAAAACCAGTGTTTAAAAAAAAAATTGAAACACCTACCCAAATAAATTTTTTTCCAATTCAAAACTTTATTTTCAAGAAAAACAAGGAATCTGTTTGTTTGGGTGTAAAATGTTTTTTGAAAAATATTTTCTACATTTTTCAGTGTTTGGTCCAATATCTAGTCTAGAAAATATTTTGTTGGGAAACCAAATATTTTACATGGAAGGGAGGAAAATAATTTACCTGTTACTTCTACTGAAGTTATTTTCTTTAAAAACACGCGTCCGAGACCGAGAGGGTCACCGACGGCCACAACAATCTCCACCTCCGGTGACGACGGCAATAATCTCTAACCGAGAGAGGGAGAGCGATATTGATCGATCCATCGGCGCTAGTTATCATCTCCGATTGCAGTTTCAACGCCGATTCGACGCCGGTGAAGTTCCAAAGGTAAGAGTTTTCAATTTTAGGGTTTTTTTATAAATCTTTTGCGTATTTTTTTGAAAATTCCTCCAATTTTGGGTTTAATTAGTTTCAATTTTCTGATCCAATTCTACATAGCTATACAACTGATTTTACTTGAGAATTCATGGTTTCGTTTTGAAAAATCTTTTACAATTTCCCTCGTGAAATTTTTCTCTATAATTAATGGAAATTGTTGATATTCTACAGATCTAAGGTCTTCTTCAACAGTTTTTATATGAGATAAGTGCTGAGGCTTGTATTAATTGATTAATCTTAGGTGCTTATTGATATTAAAATCTTCATATGTCTTGGGTACTAATTTTGGGGTTCGCTGGAGAAAAGAACAAAAAAATTGAGAAACAGATTTCAGGGGTTGAGATTTGTTATTTTTTTTTTGAAGAATGGCTTTACTGTTTATTGTTGCAAAAATTAGTACCAAGTGGTTTCAATGTGCATATTATCATCTGGTATTCATTCCATTTTTTTTTGTTGCTAAATTTGGTTTAAATTTGAATCTATTTCATCTGCCGTTGTTAGAATGCAAGCTGAATTGTTCCCTTCTTTTTTTTGGTGCCTTGCAACTCTCATGATTTGAATCCTAAGATCTGATTCCTCTAGTTACATTGACTATAAAAATTTTCATGTATTTCTCATATATTCTATCTAAAAAGCTCAAATGGGAGCCATGTAGTTTGTGGATTCCCCCCTCGCCCTTCCATTTTTTTTTTATTTTGAGGGTGGAGAGTTTGGACTTGCGTGGCATTTATAAATAGATATTCATGTAGTGAACAATATTCATGTGAGGTGTCAGAAATGATATTTCAGGTTACGCTTGTTATCACATCTATATTGTTGGAGTTGGAAATATACCTCTCATTTTCTTCTACATCAACCTTTTCATTTACCTAACTAATGTGACCTTTCATCTTTTCTTTTCTGTCTATTATTGGTTTGACATGCAGATATATTCTCTTATATATATGTCTTATATTTTGTGTACTAATTGTGTAGCTCTAGATTACACCTTGCCAATGTCAAATCAATGAACTGGACTTGTTGAATGACCTAGTTTATCGTGAATCACAAGTGAAATATGTGCATTGTTGTGTGATCTGTATGATTGCATGCAAAATTGGTGTACATAACTAGTGTGACCTTTTAAATCTCTATATGAGTGTTTCAAATATTTTGTGATTTATTTTCATTAGTTTTAACCGTTTATTAATAATTTTGACACTCATGTTATTTTTGGGTATGATATTTGTTGAATTTGGATCAGGACTTTTACATTTTGTGACTTATCTTTTGGTTATGCAAGCTATAATATGATTGATTTATTCAAAATTTGTTATTAGAGAGTATTTTATTTGCTTTTTGTATGTGATGTCAAAGTCAGTTTTCATTATTGTTTGTGATCCATCTATAGTTCCCGCATAGGATTTCTTTTCTCTTGAAAATGGACTTGGGAGAGTCTGATTTAATGGGTGGAGAAGAAAGTATATACCCCTTAGGTATTGAATCTCTCTCTCTCTCCCTCTCCAGTTGATTGTATCCCCCTCCTTCCTCTCTCTTCTTTCTCAGAGTTTAGATACTTCCAGTTCCATAGGGTCATACAAATATAGATTGACAGGATGTAACTATTATAGTCATATAAAATCTTTGTCTGAGCTATTTGGCTGATATCTATATGTGAAGGGACGTATTTTTCCTGGCTTTAACAAAATGGAGTACCAAAAATGGCAATTATATCTTGTAGGAAGATGAAAAGAATATCAAGATCTAGACATCTAATAGTTACACATACTTTAAGGAATTTTTTAGTTCTATAATTGAAAACCACAATGACAGGAATGTAGCTGTAATTCTTGAATTAGATGAGAATCTCAGTAAGGAATTTTGAGTTTTTGAAGCAGCTCCACAGGTCTGTGCATAACATGCTTATACTAATTTGGAGTTGTTTAATCCTGTTCTCCAATTTACCTTAAATAAGTGTAGTAGCCACCCGAAGTAGAAGTTCTCTTCGAGGTGCTATTAGTTCTGTAAATGAGCCCCAAAAAAAAGGATGAAACATCATATAAAGTTGATTCGTAGCAAAGTTGAATAATATGATATGTTCCTATATGTACCTTTAAATGGTGTTCTCAAATCATAGATCTTTTGGTTTAAGTTGCCATGGAACTTTGCTAAGAATCCAAATAATTATTTATCTTTGATTTTACACATGCATTAAATGCAGGAAGCTAGAGGAGCTCCTGCCAAGAAACCTCCACCAAATTAGTTCCTATGAAATGGTTCAGAAACCTTGCACACTTTCTCTAACTAACATCAACAGTTGAAGCAGATGATTGTACAATTGTTGAAAAAGCCATCATGTGGTACCCAGAGTAATCATGCTGAACAGCATCACTGGCGAAAGCTCCTTGTACGGCTAGCAAGAAGGGTACCTTCGGTAATGTCGATGAGTTAAATTACTAGTCCTTTAAGACTCCATATTTGTGGGACAATTGTTGAGTGTAAGATACTGGAGCATAATTAGAAAATATTAACCTTTGTAATCGAATAGGAGTTTCCTTGTACATTTTGAAAATTTGAATGATCTTTTAATTTATTCTTGGTTTTGCTGATGTATTCTAATTGGGGTGCAAACCCCTAACTTGTACTCTTTCATTTCACCATTAATGGAAAATTTCACTAGAATTATTATAAAAAAAGTTATTTGTGGAGTACTTTTTTTTTTTTTTCCTTCGGTGTTTATAATTCTTATTTGGTTATTTATATATATAAAAAATAAATAGGTTCCGAAGAAAAAAGTAATAGTGCAAAAGAATAGTTGGGTTATTTTTGAAAAGTAATTTGTAGGTTCTAACTTTTCTTCTAAATAATTAAGCTAATTTGGAGTTAGATTCTATCCAAATGCTAGGAGAATAGTTGAATTCGAATGAAAAATATAGTTCTAGATGGCGAAAAAAATAAACAAGAATGAAGCGATTTTGAAAAATTTTCATAATTTCCAATGAGATGACAATTTCAAGGTAAGAAAATATTTTCATATTCCAACCAAACACAAGAAAATACAGTTGAAAAATATTTTCAAAATGTTAACCAAATATCAGAAAATTATAGGAAAATCACTTATTTTTCTAGAAAATCACTTACATAGAAAATATTTTTCTAGAAAAATATTTTACACTCAACCAAACAGAGCCGGGTCTGTTTGTTTGAGTGGAAAATATTTTTCACATTTTCTGGTGTTTGGCTCCTATCTGAATGGGGAAAATATTTGTTTGGGGAAAATGTTTTACCGATAAGGGTGAAAAATGACTTACCCTTTTAAGTTACTGAAGTTGTTTTTGTTTTAAAAAAATACGCGTCTTTCATTTTTCTTCGCTCTCCTGTCTTTTAACAAAAATCAAAAAGCAACGACTTCTAGGTTAGGGATTGAGCGACTTCTACCAAAAAGAAATAGACTGATCGACAGATTTCGATGACAAACATGAAAAGCGAGACAGTTACGGCAACTGCGACGATCATCTTCTGTCCACCCCTTTCAGTCCTTGTGTACTTTTCTGTCTTTTTGTTTGCAATTATCACCACCGAGGACCACCGACACCGACGACGACAATTATCTTCGACTGTGGTGGCGGCGATTATCCCCACCTCCATTAACATCCCTATCGGTGAGGTTCCAAAGGAATCTTCCAATCTAGCATTTTCTTATAAATCTCGTAAGTTCTTATTTAAATTTCTCCAGTATTTGGAAAATTTTGCCTCCACAATTTTAAATTTGTTTTTAGTTTGTTGCTCCAATTATCAAAACCTCAACCCAAGAATTGCGGTTTTTTCTTTTTAAGTGCTTAGGCTTTATACTTGGTTATTTCTAATCGGGAACTTTTGAGAATTTTAGGTAGTTGTATAGAATTCCAATTACTCGTTGTCTTTAAGATTTAGTTTTTGTCTTTTGGGAGATAAATTAGTTGTTAGATGTATATGGTTGCAACTGATTATCTGAAATGCTATTTTACTATTTGTTTTCCATTTAATCAAGAAATAATGGTAGTTATGTAGCTAAAGCTTAGAGTTCTTGTTTCCTATATCATGTTTTCAACTTGAGATTTGCTTATTTTCAATCAATGAACCTCATCTAGCAGAAACAAAGATGAATCTAGAATGTATAGACAGACACATTTAAAATCAAATGATCTACATGATTTTGAGGTGATTTTGTCGGCTCATCTTCATTTGGAGTTGTGTATGATTAGAGTTAGGTTGTGGAAGGTCATGAAGTGCCTGTGCTCAGGGGAACAATTGAAAGCAGATGAAATGGTCCTTTACAGATCAATCCATTTTCCTCTGAATCACTTGCAACTAAGGATTATTCAACAAGCATCTATTCTTCTCAAATTGGAGAAGCTGAAAGGAAGCATGATACAGGCAACATTGAAGAAGTCGAATCGTCTCTGCGTGAGAGTGGTTCTTTAAGTTATGAGGTGTTGTCAAATGCTACTTTTTTTAATTTCTTTTACTTAAGTTGTGCTGGTTATTACTCAAAAATGCTGTCTTACTTAGTTGTTTCAAATTTGAAGAAAATATAGTTAGGCTGATCCTTGTGCCATGATCATTACTTACCAGGAAACTAGAGCACTGTTGGAAGATTTGAGTATCAAAACGGATACGTAGATGCAGCTCTACATGTTTTATAGAGGCTCTTGGGAGATATAAAGGTAGTTTACACACACTACTTGGTGAAACTTCCTTCTTTTTCTGCAAGTGTTGGCATACATTTCTACGAGCTTTTCAGTTTTGAATCCCTTGACCTGCTTTGCTGCACCTTGATCAAACTTCTTAGTTGCAGTTCTTTTGATGATCACGTACAGACTAGGAAGCCTTTTGATCGCTCATATGCCTTGAAAGCTTAAATTTTTGTGATAACTCTCTCAAGATGCTTGTATGGTTTGTCTAGAAAATTTGTGTCCCTTCGTCAGATTACTTGAACAATGGAGATTGTCGTGGTGGTAAACATATAGTTCTTATTTTCTGAGATTTTATTATCTTGTAGTTTTGGTTAAAGTTTTTAATTTTCAAATGCTATTATTTTGCAAAGTAGGGGATTTTGATAGCTAATTCCTCGTAAATATTAATTTTTAGGGATTTCTTTTACTTTCATGAATTTGGTGTTTCTGTCTGTTTATGCATTTGAATAGCCCCAATGATGGAGAATAAGGTATGTGTTCTTTTGCAATCAACAAAATTTTAACTTTGATAAAAGATTGATCTTTATTTTTACATTTGGGATTTTTTAACACTGATAATGGTGCTATGTTATTGTTGCAATTTTGTTCGTTAATGCTTCATGGAAAATCATTATACTCTTCAATATATATATATTTGCTTCTCTAAAGTTCAGGAGGGTTACTCTCTCAACTGCAAATTTTCAATTACAGATGCTTTTATTTGTGGAAAGATGGATAAAATAATATTTTGACTTGAGTCTGATTAATGAATTCTAGTTGCCAGATATTTTTCTGTTGTGCTAAAGGAACTTTTTTCCTTGGTTTTATGTTTTGACTCCAGTTGTCAATGAAGAAATCTTGCTTAAACATATGAATGTCAGCAAGGAACATATTCATTATCTGGCTTCTTTATTCGAGATAGATAATTTGCATTGTTTTTACTTACCTAGACTTGGTCAATGAGTCATTAGGGCCCGTGGTCTGGGTAGGTTACCTCCATTGCACTTTGGAGGGGGCCTGCCTATGGTCTTGCCAAGTGGGAGAGCCAAGGTCATAATTTGTGATAGTAGGGAGCCTACATTTGTGCAGCCCCTACATAAAAAAAAAAAGTTGCGTTATTTATTGCTTACTTAAACCTCAAACTTACATTTCTTTGGTCAATTGATAATTCCTATTTTTTTTGTTTTCTTTAATGCTCAGATAATTATACTGACACGAGCTGATATTTCTGAAACTATTGTCTTAGGAAAATCGTTTAGAGCATGAAAAGTTAGTTCATGCTTGTTTATATGGTTTCTTATGACTTTTTCTGTTAGTTGAAAATCAGTTGTAAATGTCTTCATGCTACAGTTAAATGTAGTTATTGAAGCTGCAAGAATGAATATGGTGCTAGAGTGTTTGTGTGTCCTAATTTGCATGATGGAGGTTGACATTCTTTTGCTGAAATGGTTTTCTGTATAATGCATGTCAGGAGTGAAGAAATTTAAATCAAATCAAACCTTTGCTTTGTGATATATGATGATGACCTTCTTTTTGAGTGTTGTACATGTATTTGCTTAATAGAGTCAAGTACCTAGCTTCAGTTCCCTTCAATCATTCACTTGAAAATGGTCTAAAAGCCAAAGTAGTGCTGAAATAAGCGGTGCCACTAGCTTCCAGGCCTTGATGACTGCTATATTCTAGACTGTTATCTTCTTCTTTAATTTTTTTTTATTCCTCTGCTTCAAATAAACGCAATTATAACTTCTTTTCTATTTTATATTTCTTTCTTATTTCTACAAGACTTTTTTCTTTATACCACAAAGTTATTTGAATTGAATTAATTATAGATCCCTTGCTATCCAGATTGCCATCAATCAAAATGCATTATTAGGTAAGGGTGAATCTCAATTCATTCACCAGTTCTCTAGCTTGGGTTCTTAAGAAGAATTTCTCTTTTTATCATTCTTATACTCTGTTAGAACATTTGTAATTATGATTTTGACAGGTATTGCATGGTGGGCATCATGAATTCTTGATGGCTGATGTAGTACATTTATTTACAGTGTGGGGTACATTGCAGTCCAGATAGTTCCAAGCTTCCTGTGCTTTTTTGAAATAGTATTTCGACTATTAATTACTAATTTTTAGTACTCAAGATGGATAGTCAATCATCTGCTGTTGAAAATATTATTTTAGTTGAGACTCGATAAGCTTGGTGGAATGCTAACTATAATTTAGCCTGATTAATTTCTTTGTGGAGCCTGAAACAACTGTGTTTTTAGACAGATTTTTTTACCTACTCTTCAAACTATCATGTCTTTGATGATGAAAGAGATTCATGGTACAATTGTTGGATGGAAGGCAGTGAAGCAGAATCAGAAAAACCTTTTGTAATAGAATAGGAGTTTCCTTATCCATTTTGAAAACTTGATAGATAGTTGATGTTTTTTAATTTATCCTATGTTTTGCTGATGTATTCTAATTGGAGTGAAAACCCTCACTTGTATACTCTTTCATTTTCATCATTAATGGAAAATTTCACTAGATTTACCCTCTCTTCCCCCCATAAAAAAAAAAAAAAGGTTATTTGTATGTACTTCTTTTTGTCCTTCAGTATTTATATTTCTTATTTGGTTACTTATAAAAAATAAACAGATTCAGAAGAAAAAGTTAGTAATATAGAAGAAGAGTTGGTTTATTTTTTAAAAGTAATTTGTAGGTTCGAATTTTTCTTCTAAATAATTGGGCTAATTTGTAACTAGATTCTATTCAAACACTAGGACACTAGTTAATTCCAATGAAAATTATAGCTCTAGATGGCAAAAGAAATAAACAAGAATTACTTAATTTTGAAAAGCTAGCATAATTTCCATTAGGATAACATTTTAAGGCAAAAAAATATTTTCATATTTCAACCAAACACGGAAAAATACAGTTTGAAAAATATTTTTTAAGTGTTAACCAAACATTGAAAAATTATAAGAAAATCACTTGCATGTCCTAAGAAAATATTTTCCATCCAACCAAACACACCCTAAAACACATTTGCTCTTGTTAAACTTAAAGACGACTCCAAATGGAAGAAAACAGAAAAATAATAACATACGCCATATTAAAAAAGAAATGACGACAAGAAGTCATGTTTACCAGAAGTGGTTAGGAAACATATAGTTTAGTGTATAAGCATTGCTTCCAGTCTTTTCACACCTTTCATCTTACAGCTTACAGTTACTGGGTTCATACTAGTAAGTTTTTCTACAGATTGAAGATCTATTCATCTTCTCAAAAGTTCAGAACCACAATAATCTGTTACTTTTTTCTGCCGGAGGAATGGCTCAGCTTTAATAAAATGAGAAAAAAAGGGCAAAGTCAAACAAAATATACAGAGCAAACACTGCCAAGAGGATCTAACCTATTACTATGATTTCGTAACAAACACAATAGCAAAATCAAGACTAATTTCTCAATTCCACAGACATTTTTAGAAGTAAAATACATAGTTACTGGTTTAGCAAAACAGGCTTTGCAATCGAGTATCGGTTTATAGCAAGCAAAAACCAGCACAAAATATCACCCGAACAGCATTGACAATTTTCAGGGATCACCAGTAGAATGGGTGATCAATTTTCAGGTTGTTCTTTTCCTAAAGCTTCTAACACTGGAGCATGATTCAGCCAGCATAATTCTCAAGAAGTACCTTACATATCTAGACCCTGTTTCTACTATATTCTTTTGATATCTTCCCATTTTCACTTCATTCAGCATCATTATCAACAAAATCATCATTGCTGTCATAATCATGTATTCATCGTCACTGTCAAGTTCTCTATCCATTTTGTTTGCATTCCTTTTGCCAACTGCAATTGCATCACTCAGTTCATCTCTTTCATTTGCAGACAATGAGCCATATGTAGAAACTAGATTCTCATCGGCTGGATCTTCAATAAAGCTTCAGAACGGCAAGTTTGAATAAGATAATGCGCCACAGATTTGAAACCAAGTTTCTTTACCTGGGTATTAAGAGGCAAAAAGGGGAGAAATCTGTCATTGGAAATAATATTTCTATGGTCTTACCGAGAACACCTCAACCCCCCCCCCAAAAAAAAAAAAAAAAAAATCCGACCCCTCCTTCCTCGCAAATATGACATACTGCATGAAAAGAAGTTCAACAGAAAGTTGCAAGATCTTAAGAGAATGATTGTAGAATCAGTGATCATTGATTATGATTCTAGGAACTTTTAAGGGCTGGCGTCAGAGTCAATCTAAAACAGATATTTTGTGCAAGTAATATTAAACTCAAATGTTTGATCAGGTCCACCTTTTTATAGATTGAACCAGTAGGTGCCCATCCTTTGATCCGCCTGCAGCGACTACAGTTGCATATTCCTCGACAAACAGGGCAAATCCAATCTGAATTTTCATTTGCTTCTGTTACATTCTCCCCATATCTGCACAAAATTGGAAATCAGATATAGAAAGTATAGCAGATTATAGCTGACTTTAAGATGTCTCACTTCATTAACTGTTTTTAGTCCTGCAATATAACTATCTGTGAAAGTTTGGAGAAAATATCTAACCAGATTACCAATTATCAGTGATTTATGAAAAGCGAGTCTTTTCAGTCTATCACTGTTTTGTGTGAATCTGGAATGTTTAAAGTAAAGCTCAAGTAAGATGCTGAAGACGGTTAAACAAGATAGTATGCCTGATAATATAATTTTTCCTATCATATGTTAACAAAATAGATGTGCACAATATGCCGATACATGTGCCCAGGCAAAGCATCAAACTAGGATAACAGAATCTTATGATAGACTGAGCATGATTGTTACAGCTATTAGTGGGAAATTGCATGTAGCATCAGCAAGCCCTGATATTTAACTAGAATTGAGGTGCAAGTGGGATTCCTGGTTAATGAGAAATAATTTCTTTCCGTGCGGTTCAAAGTATTTAAAAAAAAAAGAAAAAAGAAGACACTAGTTTTTGTTTCCAAAAAAGAAAAGAAAACGAACAAGAGATAGTAGTTAATTTTACAACCTCATGTATAAGCAATCTCCACAGAACTGCCCACTGACCGCCTTGCACTTGCTGCATTTTGTCCGATTACCTAAAGTTTTCTGTCTGTGTAGAATGAAGACATTTATAATTATAGGTATACAAGTGAGAGCAGTAAATTATATAGAAAGCACACATATAAAGAACTACTTTAAGTTACACATCCACGATATCAAACAAATGCAGAATATCAGAAACATATACAACTTGGATGATGAGTAACAGCAAGAATTCAAAATCAACTCTTAATTACCAAAATCCTTATCACAAACTATGCTAATTGAGAAAAATAAAACTTCTAATGATTGATGAAAAAAGTATCAACAGATACATGTCCTAGTTCTGGTAAGAGTCGGTAACAGGTTAGTGAACTAGGCAAATGATCATTCACTCTTTAACATGAAATCAAGTTCTTATAGGACTTATACTGTTTGCCGCAGGCCTGCAGATTAAAATATCATTGGAACTCGGCATTCCCAGTTTTGAAGATGATATAAGAAGAAAACGTGCAATGTTCAAGTCTCAGCCAATATTCACAATGAACAAACCTCCAATAAAATGCAAGAACATTATCAGGGTATTTTCATGGAAGACTTGAATACTGATATAATTGCAAGTTATGATGATAAATGAACAAAGACAATAACTTGACTGCTAAGAAACACAAAACAATACGAAGAGGTAAATTTTACTGCCTTCCATAAACATTTTTATTTTCTGTTTCCCTTTCCTTAGAAACTTCGTCTATTACAAAAGCAATGTCTTCTCGTTAAAATGAAAATCCTATTCAATCAAGAATGTCAACCCAGTTCATGTGCCAAACCGGCATATGACAACTTTTAACACCTGTTACATATTCGAAGTGGAAATTCTGCAAAAATATCACTTTTGGCTTGTCAACAAAGGACGCATGCAAGAGTATGATTCAAAGACCTACCTACAGTTCAATTAAAAGAATAAATTCCACATATTTTCTTGTTAGTGGAACCAACCAAAAGGTCCTAACGTAATGAGCCAAAGAAAGTGGAAACCATTGCAACATGTTAAATTCCTCAAGCAAATTTTGAATCAACAATCTATGATCTTTCTTTATAAAAAGTCAAGAACCTTCCCTTGTCAAAACTTTTGTATTTCCTCCAAAGTAATCATAAATGGGTATGATCAGCTTTACTTTACATGG
Source organism: Cinchona pubescens (assembly GCA_025175665.1). Classification (NCBI taxonomy): domain Eukaryota; kingdom Viridiplantae; phylum Streptophyta; class Magnoliopsida; order Gentianales; family Rubiaceae; genus Cinchona; species Cinchona pubescens. The sequence continues at coordinate 1,708,435 of JANKKI010000170.1, forward strand.
ATTTTCACAGTATTCAGTCTTCTGGCAAGAATGAAAAGACAGAAGTTTCTCTACACTAGTCAAGTTAATTGAATAAATGATCTCATGAGGATTAACTTGTACTCAGAATAAAAAAATTCATTATATTGCATTTTACTTTAAAAGGATAAAGCTCGAGCCACTGTAAATCTTTGTTTCTTGAGCACTCGCGTCATAGTGGAGGAACTTTACCATTAAGCCAGTGTCAATACTCTCCCATCCAGAATAAAGCACTGCATATGCTTTCAAACATGGTATTTGACATTGCTTCATCACTTTATTTGTGGAAATTACCACCTTTGCTAACCTCATTTGTTAGACTACCCCAGTTTTTCTAATAGATTATCATATGTTCTCAGCAGAAGTAAAATATAAACTAATCTATCTTAACAGAAATATAAAATTTATATTGCGTTAGATTTTGTTTATCAAACATGAAGTTCAGATTTCAATCCTAAAGAGAGATAACTTGGTCATTGCTTTCAGATATGTGTTGTTTGTGATCATCACACCTGAAGTGTGAGCACAAGAGGACAAAAACACCCAATCCTCTCCCTTTCCCTGCCACAGCACACTGAAAAACTAAGGTATGACGGAATTGTTGTGCAAGAAAAAAATCAAATACGAAAAGAAAAGAGAAATTGCATTATCTACCTGCACTGGTGGCAAGATTTGCCCCAGAATGGATCATAAATGCGCTGCCCCTCTTGATCATACCCATCAACAAACAAAGTCCAAGTAGTTTTGGAATCACCCAAGAGCTTCACATCCTCTTCTGTGTAAACCTCAGGATTTGAACCCTTTTCTATATGAATCTCCACATTTTTCATCACATTCTCACCCTTCTTAGGTGTCCGATTTTCGAAGTAGCTAACTCCACTCATATTCTTCAACCTAAGCAAACAAAAATTTCAAGTATAACTTTTAGCAACAGCAAAAATATAGTAAACATCAGTAAAATTATTCAGGCAAATCAACCCAAAAAACATTAAAAAAAAACTGAAAATGATCGAAAGCCGTGGATTTTCCCTTTCCATCCCATTCACCAAATCTTTATCTCTTCTTCTTGTTTCTGGTAAATCAGGTGTCCACAGAAAGTATACATGTACCTAACTTGTATCCAGTTAAGATTCATATTTTTTTTTTTTTTTTAACAAAAAGAAGGTTACTGAACATAAACCTAGAATTTACACCTAGAGAGACCAAAAGCACCAAAATAATTCAGAAAAGGTCATGCATCCACACACACCCACACCCACACCCACACCCACAAAAGCAGAGATAGTATCTGTTTCATTTCTAGGAAAGGCCAAAGAAAAAAAATAAAAAATCACTTAATCAAAAGAAGGAAAATAAACAGACCATACCAGCAAGAAAGGTCATTTCCAATTCCCTTTAGAATGATAGCAAGACATAAACCCTTTTTCTCATATGAGACAGCATGCAAGAGACAAGAGACATCATGGACATTTTAGTCTCAAAAACCCAAAAATGTACGGAAAAAGGCCCAAAAAAAAAGAAGGTATTTTCCTCCTAAAAGCCATCATCTTTCCCTCTCCCAATAGAAAAAAAAAAAAAAAAAAACCTTTACCTTGAAGAGCGCCTGGGAGGATCACTAAAAGCTGGCACTGAAGGAGTAGAAGAGACCTTCCTCTTATGAGAAACCTTCTCTGATTTGAGTTGTTTTGAAAGATCGAAAATGCCCAATTTTTTCATTCTTTCCATGTTCTCTTGCATCCTTTGGGCTCTCTTCTCTTCATACTCTGCTGCTGTCGATGATGACCCTTTACTATTTTCTTTATGTTTGACAACAAAATCACTCTTCTTTTCTTGTTTTTCTCCATTTTTCTCAGTCACATTTCTCCTCCTAGCCTTCCTTGTACTCACCATTGTTGCTCTCTCCTGTAAAAGGAAGAAATTTTGCAGGGATAGGAAGGGAGGGAAAAAATGCAACCAACAGAGAATTAACAGTTTTGAGGGACTATACATGGCTCATCTAGCTGTTCACTTTAGTCATTTTGTTTGTAAGCATTAATAATTTGAGTATTAAAAAATTAAAAATAATATTTTTATTTTTAAATAATATAAAATTAATCTCTTAAACTTTATTATATTTGTCATTTTAGTTCATAATTCTAGTTTTATATAAATTAACATATTTTAATCATTAATCAATATAAAAATATTGTCAAATAGCTAAAAATATAATATTGCGCACCAATACCTGTGGTTCTTTAAAACTAAATGAGAAAAAAATTTAAATACAAAAAATACGTAACACTATTGATATTTTTCGACTTTTAACATTATATTTTACTTTCATACAAAAATAAGTTTTTAAATATACGATATTCATAATCATCTAGTAAAGTTGTATCAATCTATTTTCTTTTTGTTTTGTTTTATGTTTATTTAAAATAATTTTCTTCTTACTTTTTTTCTTTGTTAATATAATTTAACTAATACCTAAATTATATAAAATAACTTTATCAAATAAACAAAAGAACACAGATTTACACTCAAATTAAAATAATTTAGATGAAATACCTTTAATAATTCATCAAAAATTTTAAAATTAACTATTTCATCGTACTTTTAAATTTTAAATATTGAAGAAAGTATAATTCGAGAATTAGAATATTAATTAATTTAGAACATATTTATATTTTTAACAATAGTGACAACATTATTAAATTTTATTTTTATCCCAATTTATTAAATGTTACAAAACTTACATAAGGGGGCAAAGTGAAACTTTACTTAAATTTTAAGGGGGTTTACCGCAATTGATCTTTAGGGTAAATTTGTTATTTTGAAAAAATTAACGGAGAAGTTACCTTTAACCGTTAGTCAAAGAAGTAACGTTAGGGAGTTTAGTGCAAAATAGTCTAAATGTTAAGGGGATGTACTGTATTGAACCCGACTATATAAAAGGTAATGATACGTAATTATGTATCACCAAATTATCACTTATGTGGATAATGTTACATCATTGTCTATACTTATTTGACAATTTTCATAGTTAATTAAAGGGTTAATAACATTTACCCCTGAATTAGGTAGGTAATTACACTTTGTCCCTCTAAACTATAAAAGTACACGTTGCCCCCATCAACAATGTGCATTCTTTAAAAATTTTAAAATTAACAAGATAATTTAGTTAAATGACTTAAATACCCTTAGCACTATATTTTGATTTTTGTATTTAAATTTTGACAATGATGTGATGTTTATTCAAAAATAATGAAAAATAAATTATATAATATTTTAATATAATCCATATCAATATATTTCTTAGTCAAATTTTTAAATTTTGTTATTTCATTTTATGTTTTTTCGAATTTGAATGTTTAATTATAATAGTAGAACAATTTCTAAATGAGCTAATTTTCTATTGAAAATTATTCTTTAAAGATATTGTGTAACAATATCCTCTCTTTTTTTAATATCATTTAGCATTTTATAATTTTAATATTTGGATAAACTGTGCAAATCGCAATGTCAAATATAATATAATTCAACATTTTATCACATTTTCACTCCCTAATTATTTTGTTATTATATTTTATTATACTAATAATTTTTATTATAATATTAGTTTGTTATTATATTTTATTTTTTCTAGTTCTTTTATAAGTATCGAAAATCAAAATTAAATACATGAAGCTGTCTCTTATAATACTAAAGGTATTTAAGTCATTTAACTTGATATTATAAAATTTTTTAAGGATGAATCATGTAAATGGGGGCAAAGTGTAGCTTTTTAGTTCAGGGGGCAAAGTATAATTACCTACCTAATTCAGGGGTAAAGTATTATTAACCCTAAATTAAATATTAAGATTTTTTATTTTTAGTAAGAGTTTTTTAAGGTTTTACATTTGAAAGGTTTTATGTAGTGAGACTACTACTTTAATCTAGCATCTTTTCTAAATTTATTTCAATTTCATTGATTTAATTTGAACATTTAAATTTTAGATTTATTTAAATTTTAAAGTAATTTTAGTTACAATATTTCAATTCGAGCATTTAAATTTTAAATAAAATCATTTTAATTTCAAATTATCAAGTATAATGTTTAGATTTAAAAAATGAAGCATAAATTCAAGTTTGTTGATTTAAACCTTTAAATTTCTAAGTTATTTTAATTCCAATTTATCAATTTGAATGGTTAAATTTCAATATTATTTTAATTCCAATTTGTCCATTTGATGTTTAAATTTCGAAGTTACAACATCTAGTCTGTTGATTTGAACATTTAAATTTCAGTAATCATTTCAATTCCAATCATTCAGTTTCAACATTTAAAATTTAGAGTTGTTTAAATTTCAATGTAGTTTAATTTTAGTCTTTCAATATGAATATTTAGGTTTCTAGTTATCAATTTGTCTATCGGGAGGACAATATCCCTAATTAAGTTGTCCATCGAGAGGACAGTATCCTTTATTATTTGTTCATCGAGAAAATAGTATCCCAAATTATCATTACAATGCTTGCATTAGTATTTCCAATTTTGAGTATGAACTGCACTGACCTGATTCGGTTAAGGTGGGATATATAACCAGTTCAACTAGAGTTTGGTCCTTTTACTTATTCAATCATTTTGTTTAATTTAAAAAAATAAAATAAAAAATAATTGCGTTGGTCATTCAGAGTACGCCTTTTGGGTTTTTTTTGTTGTTGTTATTCTTAAGTTTTGTATGTTGTAAGTCTAAAAAAAAAAGAAAAAAAAGAAAAAAAAGAAAAAACAAGTTCGTGCTATATCTTTTATGCAGGTGCAATAGTGTTGGTCCCAAATCAACCTAAGAGGGGGAGTGAATTAGATTTCTAAAAATACTTTTAGAAAGATTAAACTTATTGAGATTTTTCAACTAACAAATAATATAATGAAGATAGAATCAATGAAACTTAAGGAATGTGAAGAAAGTAAGAGAGGAAATTAAACAACCAATACTCCCAAACTAACAAGGTTGAAGTATTAATCCACTAGAATGCTTCACACACTTGGTGAGCCAATAATCTTTACAAAGTAGGGAAATTCTTGCTCACACTCCTCTAGAAAACTCTTTTAGTTGAGTCAAGAATTTTACTCACAACCTCACTTTTGTACAAGATTATCACTCCACTCAAAATTTTGAATTGCACTCTAAGCTGCACACTAATACAATATAGCACTATAGCCAATTTGTACTAAAATTGCTTTTTTCTAAGGCTTTTATTCAATGCATTAGATGGATTTTACAGAACAATAGAGCAGGTATTTATAGGGAGAATAAATGGTGGTTGTAACTACTTCCAAGCGGCTCAATAATAAATGCACAAAAACTAGCCGTTAAGGTTTCGGACGTCTGAGATAAAGATGATGCGTCCGACACTGCGTCTGATCTCAGTGCAGTTGGTGAAGGATATCGTTCGGACGGCCGTGCATGCATCCGTTTCATCGTTCGGACTGAGTTTCGGATGGTTGTGTACGTCCGAAGGAAGCTTTGTTCTGACAGTTTTATGCGTCCGTAGAGGAGCATTAAGAAACTTGCTTTCTGCCTATCTGTTCGGACGGTGAAATGCGCAGCCGAGTGAATCTGTATCTGACACTCCTGTTCGTCGGTAAAACTGACATAGTTCGGACGGTGTACTGCGTCCGAACAACCTGTTTCCAGCAGAAAAGATAGCAGACCTGCACAGCTTGTTTTCAGAGTTTAGTGGTTATGTAATCGTCAAAATAAGGTTTGGGAAACATTAAATAGGAATTCAATAACTACATTTTGAGGAGTATAACAATTGATTAAATTCAAAAGGCACTGCGAACACTTTGTACCAAAAATTGGATTGTCAAAAGATTCAAGTGGACTTCTATGAGGATTTTTGCACTACTCAAGAGTAGAAGCAAGATCACAAAGTGATCAAAAGATGGAATAATGCAAAAATGGTCAAGTCAAAAGCATGTAAGCATAGCATAAGTTTTGTTTTGTAATTTTTTTTTTATTGCTCATATAATAATAAGGTGGTGGTGCTGACGATGATGGCTTGGCGATGGGATCCCTTACAAGTGACCATAATTCTTTCTCATTTTCCAAACTTCCTCTTCCTCCCCACTCCAAAACCCTTTGATTGACCCAATCAGCTCGATATTTTTCCGTCTCTATCCGGTATGCCAATTCGTATATGATTTCAGGCTAGTTTGGTCAAAATTCAATGTTCTATAATCTTTTTAAGAACCTCTTTGACCTTCTGACAAAAAAGGGCAAGTTGTAGACACTGAATTTTGATGCGTTATTGCTGTTAAGTGCCAAATTGGGGTAGGTTTTTTAAAATTTTTATGTTTTTCAAGATAAAGTCCAAATTTCACATAAATACGCATTTTTGAGTAAAATAACCATTTTAAATCACTTTTGTTAGGCACGGGCAAAAAGATCTTCTTGTACTTTAATGTTATTTTATAACTTCTAATGTTTTCAAGTTTGATGCTTCTCTTTTTGAAACAACTCGATAAATTTTGACAATCTTTTAGAACTCATTTTTGAGATTAAGTATTTGGGATTCGAATGCGCATCTTATGATCGTAATTTTTCGGGTGTCTTTTTGAATCAAAATTGAAATTCGTTGTGATGTTGATATATTTGTGTTAATTACTAGAATATTTTTTATAAACTTATATTTTTATCGTATTGCGGAAAATTAGAAAAAATTATACCGTCAAGTACAAATCAAAGTCTAAATGTAAGATCTTGTCAGAATTTTTTTGTCCAAAAGCGTACAAAAATCAATCGTCAAATCAAATATTTTTCTGTAAGGAAAGATATTACTTATTTTTATTATTATGTTATTATTATTACTAATGTTATATTATATTATTACTTATACTACTAACTAGTGCTATTACCAATTTATAGAACCAGCACTATTTTTTGACTCCCTGGAACCCAACCAAATCCCAGCCCACAAGCCGTCCACTTCCTCCCCACACTCAATTTTCTCTGAAAACCAAAGAACACCCCCCATTCCATTTTCTCTGATGTTCAAACAAAACTCTCCCCTGGAGACCCCGACTCTCATCAAAACAAAATCCCCTCAACCATTATGATTCCTCATCCGTATCCATAATATCCGTTTGGATGGAGGGGAAAGGACAGAAAAGAACTGATATAGGAGGAAAGCATTAATGACTGCTTCGTTTGGGACTCTAACAAGGAAAGAAAAGAAGTGATTTTGATGGATACAATATCCTTCCCCGTCAGCAAAAACTTTCAACCCAAAAGTGAGTTCAAAGTGAGGGAAAAACAAAAAGGCAGGATGCCAAATTTTCAAAATGGCAAGTTTGCCCTTAAAAAGCTGATAGAAAAAAAAAATGCTCGATGAATCCCAATGATTTGATAAAAACTACATCACTAGTCTCTCACCTTCCCTTCACATGCTTCCGCAAAAAAAAAAAAAAAAAAAAGTTACAAGTCTTTGCTTCAAGTTCCCCCATGTATAACAATCGATAAAGGGAATTTTGTACTTCATATTCTTCATCCATCTTGGCCTATGAACATGTTATTTTTCAAGAAGCGTCTGGTTCACATTCGAAAATCGGAATCGGAATGAGAATCATAAATTCTACTATCAATATGGAGATTTATGTCATTACCCTTTACTTGTTTGGTTTGAATAAGGAATGTGTTTCATTATATTGATAAGTTCATAATTTGAAATTCATGTCACAAGTGGGGAATAAAAGTGGGTATTTTCTAATACTTTCATTCTCATAGTGATTAACCGAACAACATCTATGTGTATCACTAACCTTGATTCCCATTCCTTCCCCTCACACCCATAAATCAGACACCTCGTCAATTCAATCTTTGGTTTTTTACTTTTTTTTTTTATAAGGATAAAAATTATTACATATAGGATGTGTTCATCTTTACTAGTTTAATTTCTATCATAAATTTCATTTATGCGATAGGATAACTCTCCTCTTTAATTCCAAAACAACCTAAGAACCTGCAAGTTAAATTGTTAAGGTTTGTTGAACAAAAAAGGGATAATTCATTGTTATGTGTATCTTTATTGTTGATATATATCATAAAGGATCCAAGAATTGGATTGCATGTCTTGTGTTTGTTTATTTCATTGCAACAAAAAATTAAAAAAATAAAAAAATAAAAAGAAGAACTTGACAATTAGTTTCTATTGAAGGTATAAACTGTCATATGAATCTTATTGTTTATTAATTATGGTTTTGAACAACTCTGAAATGTTTTGTAATGGAGAAATAGCAATAAAGCAAGCATTTATGAATGTTGTAAAAAAATCTATGATTTGTATTTTTTTTCTTATAATGTAGTAAACTACATATAGTTTTATTAAATATCTAGAGCTTTCCAATTGTTTAATTTGTATTTTTTTCTTGGGACTTTTACTATTAACTCAATGAATCTATTGTAATGTTTCAATGCTCTGGGGATCTGTTTTGTGATGGATAAATTGGAAAATACCAAATATAATCAGCAAGGTCCAAAAAAAGATATAATAGCAAAGAAGGAAAATATGAAATGAACAACAACTATGGATGAAGCATATATTCAACCTTTATTGGATTAGCATTACCAAGGATACAAAGTGGATGGAACTTTCACAACTACTTCTTACAAAAACATTATCAATAAATTGAAGTAAAAACTTGGCATCAATTTCACTAAAGATCATTTGAAGAATAGGATGAAGACACTCAAGGAGCATTTAATGACTCTTATGATTTCTTTTGAGAAGGAAAATTAAAAGGCTTTTCTTGGAATCCGTTTGCAAAATGTGGTGTGATGAACTAGAAGTTTGGAAACAACTTATAAGTGTATGTTTATTTGGATTTATTAGTTGATGTTTTATTTCTTTTGATTACAGCTTGGACTAAGATATCTATTTTTTCATGTTCTTCTGAAAAACTTGAAGCTATAAAATGTAGATATAAAGTTGTCAACAACTATGACATTTTGGAAGAACTTTTGCTAATGATAGGGCAACGGGAGAAGGTGCTGAGACTGTGAAAGAAAAACGTAAATGCTGGATGACTGAATCAAATGAAGTGCAACTTGAAAGTATTGTTGATATTGATTGACTAATATCTCAGAATGAGATAAATCTAGAAAACTTTGATTACTCAACCAAGAAATTGAAGGCCCAAGTTAGAAATGCTTGTGACCAGAAACCACCTCAAGGAACAGTAGCTTCACAAAGAAAGAAAACACAGGTCTCGAATGATGAAGAACTTCATATTCTAAAAACTGTACTTAATATCATCGCTAACACAATACGAGAAGGAAATTTTACATTTTCAAAATCTAGAGCACGTGTGTATTCAGAGAATGAGGTATTTAATGAGCTGTGTGATACTGGAGTTGAAGAAGAAATGATTGATGATTTCTATATTTTCCTTACTCAAAATCCTGACAAGGCTAGAAGTTCTTTTGGATGCTTGCTTGAAAGAAGCAAGAATATTTTGAACAAATTGATGAATGGTAGCCCTCGATAATGCTGGTCCCAAAGCAACCTAAGAGGGGGGGGTGAATTAGGTTCCTAAAAATTATGCTTTCAGAAAATAGTGAGTTTTTTAATTTAAATGCAGATATAATAAATTTACTAGAACAGTAAAGTAAAGAGAGAAATGAATTGAACAAACAATACTTCCAAGCTAGCAAGCTTGAAGTATCAAATCTTGTGAATGCTTCACACACTTGGTGAGCCAATAATCTTTACAAAGTTGGGAAGTTCTTGCTCACACTAAAACTCTTTTAGTTGAGCCAAGAATCTTACTTACAACCACACTTTCATACAAGATTATCACTCCACTCAAAGTTGAATTGCACTCACAACTTCACTCTAATACAACAAAGCACTATAGTCAATTTGCACTCAAATTACTCTTTTCTTAGGCTTGTATTCAATGTATTAGATGATTTATTCAGGTTATTAAAGCACCTATTTATAAGAGTAATAAATAGTGGTTTCAACTACTTCCTAACGGCTAAGTAATAAATGCACAAAAAATAGCCGTTGGGGTTTCGGACGTCCGAGAAGGATTGAATGCGTCCGAGGAAGCGTCCGATCTTCTTTCAGTGTTGTTGAGAGGCTTCGTTCGGATGTCCGAGCATGCGTCCGGTCCTTCGTCCGAATTGACGAGGTGTCTGATTTATGGGTGTGAGGGGAAGGAATGGGAATCAAGGCTGTCTCTTATAAAGATGAACACATCTAGATGTGTATAACTGACAGGTTCCTACACAAAAGCTTTTTTTGCTCTGAACAAGCATGTTTATGTCATCATCAAAATAAGGTTTGGAAAACATCAATCTCTCCCTTTTTGATGATGACAAACCTCAATTGGATATGACTAATCAATTTGCAAAATATCATAATTGGATATCAATTATCAACAAATTAATCATATCAAAGCACAATAATATAACTACTCCCCCTTTTGACATCAAGCAAAAAAAACTCCCCCTTAGAACATGCAGGCAGTTTTGATAGAAATGAAACAAATTTAATACATTCAACTGAAAGTTTAGTGGTGCGAGAGTCAAGTAAATACATAACCAAGCCACATAATTGTCGAACACCAAAGGAAATGTTGAAATGTTCTAATAAGCAGAGAACTGCTGAAAACAAAGTACAAAATAGGAAAAAGAACTAATGGGAGTCATTGCGCTTTTTGGAGTGCTTTTCAGTCTTTTATCGTTTGGATGGAACATCTTCAGCGGTGGCTTCACTGTCATCCTCCTCCCCGGTACGACATTGCATGATAAAGTCAAACGTGTCATCAACATCTTCATCATCTTCGTCATTGTCATCGGCAGCTCCTTGAGCAGCTTCTGCATTGTCTTCACGTGTATGTTCATCTTCAGGTTCATCACTGTCGGAAGATGACTCAAGTGGATATTGGGACTGATTCATTAGCAAATTGAACTTGAGCCGAAGCAGACATGCCAAGACTGAGTGCCTCTTGGAGAATCATTTGACGAGTTTCAAGTCGTTTGAGCTTTTGATTTGTGCGACGTTGAAATGAATTGACTCTGAGTGGGCATCGTACTAAGCCCAGATATGTGAAAGAGATGGTTCAGAAGTAGATGGTTCAGATGGAAGTGGAGGTAGTTGAGGAGTAGGGGAATGAGGGATAGCAAAATCAGAGGTGGAGGCATGGGATTGTGATTGTGCAATATCAAAGGCCGCCTTAGTTAGCCATTGATCGTTGAAAAAACGGAGGCCTTTGCATTCAATGTAGGATTTGTTAAAATAGGGAGGATATTGTTTGTTTCCGCTGAAGGGAATGTTGAGGAAATCAAAAACTTTGGTGAGAAATTTTCCAAAAGGAATGTTTCTTCGGGTATCAGTGAGAAAGAGTTCCCATAGGGAACAAAAAAGATACCCAAAATCAAGAGAAATACCCTTGAAAACATAGAAAAATAAGTAAAGTTGCATTTTTCCGGGCTCAGTACGATGCCCGTCAGTTGGCAATAACAGATTTGTGACAAGGGTGTACAGAATATTAAGTTCAGGAGAAAGCAATGTAGTTTTGGCTTCCGAGACCTGTTTAAAATGGATGTTAAAAATGGCTCTAACTTCATCAATATCAAACTGAGTATCATCAGCGGGCCATTTGTCTAACGAAAAGAAATAGGAAAAATCAGTGGGGTTTGAGATTTCACATTCAAAAATAGTGTTAATTATGTTTGATAAAATCTCAAGATCAGTGTTGTTAACACGAGAAATGAGGGTGCGAACAGTAGGACATTTTCGAAGATTGGCCGTGAACTGAAGCACCATGTCATGATAAACAGGTAAATCAAGATGCACAAGATGACCCCAAATTTGTTTTTCAAAACAGGATTTGATAATTGGAAGATTAAATTCATCAATAGACTATGAGAAGCAGGACGTTGAACGATTATAGATTTGCTTAGAAGGGAAGTATACCGGTCGGATGCCTTGGCATCGATAAATTTTGATAATGTTGGAGTGGTGGAGACTTGAGGATTGGCTGATGATTCTCCTCATACTGGAGCCTTTCCTTTAGCTTTTCGACCCCGATTTGCTGTAGAGGAACCTCCGCGAGATTTCACCATTGTAATAGAAGAAAAAAAAATTTGAAGATTGGTGAGATTTTAAGGAAATGAGATGGTAAAGATGGGGAAAATGAGATGTGATTTAGGTGATAAGGGCTATGGGTAGGATGATTTTCCAATCAATTTTGGAAGAGAGAGTGGGAATTTGGAGGGGGTAGTGGAGAGGAAAAAAATCGCCTAAGGGTTTTCGGGGAAGAGGGTAAGTCCGAAAAGGGGAATTTGGACGGTTTTAATCAAACAGGGGTACCTTTCGGACGGCCGAACGTTTGGTGTGCGTCCGACACAGCGTCCGAAAGCTGAAGAACGGACGGCCGAAGGAGGAGGCAGTGCGTCCGAAGTTCTTTCGGACGATGCTGCACGTCCGGAAGATTTCCAGAGAGTTCAAGAAAAAAAAAGAATAATGTTCGGACGAATATGATCGTCCGAGAACAGTTGCTTTCGGACGATCCAGATCGTCCGAAAGGAATGTTGTTCGGACGAAGGAATACGTCCGAACTATGAACCTATGCCAAATTTATCTGTAAAATCCCCAAACATTTTCTGAGCTATTCAAAGCGATCTAGAGCTAATGCGGGTTTTGTAAAAATATCAGCCAATTGATCTGAAGTAGGCACAAAATCAACACGAATTTCCTTTTTACAAACGAGGTCTCTAATGAAATGATGCTTAACATCAATGTGTTTGGTTCTAGAGTGCATAACAGGATTTTTTGTGAGATTAATTGCACTAGTGTTGTCACACAATATAGGAACACAATAAAAAATTACACCAAAATCTTTCAGAGTATGTTTCATCCAAAGAAGTTGAGCACAACAATTTCCGGCAGCAATGTATTCGGCTTCAGCCGTAGAAAGAGAAATGAAATTTTGTTTTTTACTAAACCAAGACACAAGACAATTTCCCAGAAAATAACACATACCACTGGTACTTTTTCTATCAATTTTACACCCAGCAAAGTCAGCATCAGAATAGCTAATCAGATCAAATGTAGAGGACTTTGGATACCACAGACCAAAATCCGTTGTTCCTTTTAGATATCTAAAAATTCTTTTAACTGCTATCAAATGTGATTCTTTAGGATGTGCAAGATTGAAATCTAGCACATAAACAAACAGCAAACATGATATCTGGTCTACTGGCAGTTAAGTAAAGTAGACTTCCGATCATACCTCTATAGTGTTTTTCATCAACACTATTACCTTCTTCGTCTTTATCAAGTTTGGTTGAAGTACACATTGGCGTACCAACTTGTTTGCAATCTTCCATACCAAATCGTTTGAGCAGCTCCTTTGTGTACTTGATTTGTGTAATAAATGTTCCTTCCTTAGTTTGATGAACTTGTAGTCCGAGGAAAAATTGCAACTTGCCCATCATACTCATCTCAAACTCTTCTTGCATTAATTGTGAAAAATCCTTGCACAAACTTTCATTAGTTGCTACAAAATAATATCATCAACATAAATTTGAACAATTAACAATCCTTTTAAATCCGTTTTTGTAAAAAGTGTGGTGTCAACTATACCTCTTTTGAAACCATTTTCTATCAAGAAGCCACTTAATCTTTCATACCAAGCTCTTGGAGCTGATTGTTTCAAACCATATAAAGCTTTGGAAAGTTTGAAAACATAATTTGGAAAATTCTTATTTTCAAATCCCGGAGGTTGTTCGACAAAAACTTCTTGGTCGATAAAACCATTTAAAAAAGCACTTTTGACATCCATTTGAAATAATTTTAAATTATTGAAACATGCAAAAGCAAGAAACATGCGAATGGATTCTAATCTAGCCACGGGTGCAAAGGTTTCATCAAAGTCAATACCTTCTTCTTGAGCGTAACCTTTTGCAACAAGTCTAGCTTTGTTTCTTATGATCTCACCTTTGTCATTTAATTTGTTTCTAAAAATCTATTTAGTACCAATAACGGGATGAGAAGAAGGTCTTTCAACTAAGGTCCATACATTATTTTTTTCTCAAATTGACTAAGTTCATCTTGCATAGCATTAACCCAAGATTCATCACTCAAAGCAACATCTATATGTTTAGGTTCAATGTGAGAAAGTAATGCACAATTATTATTCAAAGGTTTATGCAGAACGAGTAGTTACCCCATCGGATAGATCACCTATCATTAAATCTTGAGGATGACTAGAGACGAATCTCCAAGCTTTCGGAAGATCGTTTTTATTGAACCCCAGTTATGTTAATCATATTTTGATGATGACCAAATAATACTAATGGTTTGAAGACAAGTGTGCAGAAAAACAGGAAGGTTCGGACGCAAATGATCGTCCGAACAAAAACAACCACACAGAGTTTCGGACGATGGTAATCGTCCGACACAAAGAATTTGAAGCAAGCCTCGGACGAAAAACAGCGTCCGATCATATTCCAGTAGACTTTGCTTCGATCGGACGCATCCTCGGACGTCCGAACGAATACCCTCAGAGAACGGACGCAGTGTCGGACGCACTCCTGCTGCATCGGCCGTCCGAAAGGTCCAACGGCTAGTTTTCCAGTAAACAGAAAATAGCCGTTGGGAAGTTGTTGGAAGTAAATATTTGGCAACTATAAATACCCCTAGGTCTGATTTAATGAATAATCAGACTTCTACATTGATTACAAATCATTCTTGAGCTATTTGGGAGAAATAGTTGGTACAAGTGTTGTAATAGTGTAGGTAGTGAGAAAAGAGCTTAGAAGTGTAAGAGTTCTTCAAGTGTAAGAGTGGAGAGATAACAATTGTAACAAAGGGAGGTTGTGAGTGTAAAACTCTTGGCTCAACTAAAGGAAATTAGTGTGAGCAAGAGTGATCCTCATTTGTGTACAAGAGGTTATTGTCTCACCTACTTTGAAGAGACTTTTAGTGGCTGAACTTCAAGTTGTAAACTTGGTAGTTGCCTTGTAAGAAGCTCTTTGTAATTGAAAGCTCCAAGCTTGAGAAGCTAGGGAGTTTGGTTTGATTCTCTTAATCTCAATATTCTTATTTGTTCTTTAAGCTTAAATTGTTGAATATCTATTGTATTCATTTGTGCTTAAGTTTTCATTTGGTGCATAAAGTTTGAATTTCTATTAAGCACATAAAAAGGTTTGTTTTTAGAGAAAACCTAATTTCATTTCCCCTCTAGGTTGACAGGGGCCATCTAGATTGTATCTAAAGACAACTCTTAACATTAAATGAATAGCATTAAAGTAAAGCACCTGTCTCTTATACACATCTAGATGTGTATAAGAGACAGGGGCATTCTATCACTAGACCTCCCATGTTTAATGGCATTAATTTTGTTTTTTGGAGGGATAGAATGAAAATTTTTGTTCAATCTAATGATATTGATTTATGTTATATTATTTGTGAAGGTCCTTTAGAAGCTAATATTTTTGATGAAAATACTCATAGATTAAGGCCTAAGACTAGATATAAAATAAACTTATCTTTAAATGCTAAAGCCATTAATATTTTGTATAATGCTTTGGATGCAGATGAGTTTTCTAAAGTAAAAGGTTGCATATCGGCCAAGGAGATATGGGACAAATTGAAAGAAATCCATGAAGGAAGTGAGATAATATCATTAGTTTCATCAAATGTAACATGCACAACTTCTTCAATTAAAAGCGTAAAAGGCTTCTTCTATTGTAAACTCGGTATGCTTTCTTGTCACTAGAATATCCTAGAAAAATTCCTTCATCCGATTTTTTGTCAAATTTTCCAAGGTTCTCTTTGATTTTTAAAATAGAGACATTTGTGTAGAAACGACTGAGAAATAGATTAGTGAATGTGACTTACAAAAATAGTTCATAAAAGTTTTATTTAAAGAAGATCTTGATAAAACTCGATTCATAACATAACAAGCCGTGTTAACCGCTTCGGCCCAAAAGTATTGTGGTAAGTCACATTCACTAATCATAGTTCTAGCCGTTTCTTGAAGAGTCCTATTTTTCCTTTCAACAACACCATTTTGTTGAGGGACTCTAACAACCGAAAACTCATGAAAGATACCGTTGTGATCACAAAAGTCGGGAAAACCCCCAAATTTAAATTCGGCACCATTGTCATTCCTTAAACGAACAATTTTTGTATCCAATAAATTTTGAATTTTGGAAAACAATTTTACAAATTTTTCAAATCTACTTCATTTTTGTGAACAAGAAATAATACCCAAGTAAACCTAGAATAGTCATCTACGATAACAAATGCATATTTGCAACCACCTAGACTAGCATATTGAGTAGGTCCAAATAAGTCTAAATGCAACAATTCTAAAGGTTTATGAGTAGACACAAAATTCTTTGGTTTAAAAGAAATTTTGACTTGTTTACCAAATTGACAAGCATCACAAATTTTATTTTTCAGAAATTTCAGTTTTGGCAAGCCTCTTACCAAATCTTTCTTGGCAAGTTTTTCAATTAAATCCATATTAAAATGACAAAGTCTTCTATGCCAAAGCCAAGGATCATCTATGGAAGCGGTAAGACATTTTACATTGCTATTGCTAATTTTATCAAGATGAATCACATACACATCATTGTGCCTAGTGCCCTTGAATAAAATAATATGATTTTTATCAAGGATAAGACATTCATGCTTGGTAAAAAATACATATAATTTTTTATCACAAAGTTGACTAACACTACTGTAATAAATTATAGTTCAAATTATCAACAAGAAGCACATTCTTAATCAAAGTTTCACCATTTTTACCTACATCACCAATGCCGATTGATTTTGCTTTATTGTTATCTCCAAAAGTGACTTTTCCACTGTTTTTGGATGTGAGATTTGTGAAGAGAGAAGCATCACCCGTCATGTGCCTTGAACATCCACTATCTATGAACCACTTAGCATTATTGGTGAGGTTAAGTACCTACACAATAAATCAATTGATAACTTTTGGTACCCATATTTTCTTGGGTCCATTTGAGTTAGTGAAATTGCTTTCAATCCATGCAACTTTCATTCCAAGTTTTTCGTTCTTCTTGACATAACACATATTCTTAACATGTCCATGTTGTTGGCAATATCTACAAATAATGCTTTTATTACCATTCAAAAATGATTTTGGTTTTACACTAAACATGACAAAATTTTTGTTGATAGCTATATTTCTATTTCTTTTCATATCAACAATATTTTCTTTCTTTCTAATTAGGAGAGCATTCAAATCATCCATTCTTTTCTTCAAGGAGGCTTGTTCTTCCTTGACCTTTGATCTCACATGCATTCTTTTCTTCAAATCACGATTTTCTTGTGATAGCCTATTGTTTTCATTCACAAGTTTAGAGTTAGCATTCAATAAGGCATTTGATTTTTTAACTAACTCCTTATTTCTAGCATATGATTCCTTTAAGCTATCATGCAATTTCAAAATGAAAGCTTCAAGATCATCTTCACCATTTTCATCATTAGAGTCATAGTTAGAATTTACCTCATCATCTCCAATGGCCATGAAGGCCATTTGTGCCGACTCCATTTCTTCTTCAACTTCTCCTTCGGAGTTGCAATCATCCCATGTGATTTGAAAGTTGTTGAATCTTGGTTTTCTTCCTTCTTTCTTTTTCTTGGAAGGACACTCATTTGCAAAATGTCCGAGTTGACCGCATTCAAAACATTTATCATTTTGCTTCTTTATTTCAACAGTCTTGACTTCCCTTTGAAATTATTTGTGTTTGTAGCTCCGCCTCTTCTCATTCTTCGTTTGTTGATGTAATGTTTAAGAAATCCTTTGGTGATGAGTGCAAGATCTCCTTCATCAAGATCTTCATCTTCTAGATTGATGGAGCTGTTTTCATCTTCCTCTTGAGAGGTCTTTAGAGCAATGCTCCTTCTTGGCCTTGCTTCTTCATCATCCACAACCTTGGCCTTTAACTTGAGTTCATAAGATGTAAGAGAATTGATTAGTGATTCAATAGGCATTAAATTTAAATTCTTGGCTTCCTCTATAGCAATTGTTTTGGCATCCCATTCTTTGCTTCTATAGAGCATCTTAGGATTTTTCTATTTGTTTCACCCAAAGAGTACTCCTTACTCAAGGCTTCAAGATCCTTTATAATGTCATTGAACCTGCAGTACATTTTGTCAATGTTCTCATGTGGTTCCATCTTGAAGGATTCATACTTGGCAACAAGTAAGGATTTCTTTTGCTCACGAACATCATCGCTCCTTCAAAAATTTCTTTCAACTTATTTATATTTCTTTAGCAGAACTGCAACCCTTCACGCGAGTTGATTCATTTGCATCCAAGGCATTATATAACACATTCATGGCTTTTGCATTTAATGTCAAGTTTGCCTTGTCTTGTGGAGTGAGCTCATTCCTTGTCTTTTCTCTTCTTCTATTTGTGTGATCATCAATGATAGAAGCTTCAAATGGACCTTCATTGACAACATACCATAAATCAATGTCAATAGATTGCAGAAATATTTTCATTCTATCTTTCCAACTAATAAAATTTGCCCCATTAAACATGGGGGGCCTAGTAACGGATTGGCACTTCAAAAAATTGGCATTAGATGTGCCTAAGCCATGAATGGTGTTATTGAATAGCAAAAACATGCATATTGAAGAACTATCTCTTATACACATCTAGTTGGTCCCCAAGCCCCTTATAGAGGGGGGGTGAATTAGGTTAAGAAACATTATGCTTTAGAAAATAGTGAGCTTTTTAATTTAAATGCAGATATAATAAATTTACTAGAACAGTAAAGTAAAGAGAGAAAAATTGAACAAACAATACTTCCAAGCTAGCAAGCTTGAAGTATCAAATCTTTTGAATGCTTCACACACTTGGTGAGCCAATAATCTTTACAAAGTTGGGAAGTTCTTGCTCACACTAAAACTCTTTTAGTTGAGCCAAGAATCTTACTTACAACCACACTTTCATACAAGATTATCACTCCACTCAAAGTTGAATTGCACTCACAACTTCACGCTAATACAACAAAGCACTATAGTCAATTTGCACTCAAATTACTCTTTTCTTAGGCTTGTATTCAATGTATTAGATGATTTATTCAGGTTATTAAAGCACCTATTTATAAGAGTAATAAATAGTGGTTTCAACTACTTCCTAACGGCTAAGTAATAAAAGCATTTTATTTTCATTTTGAACCTCCTGTCTCTTGAACACACCCGAGGAAGTAAAATCCGATCTTCTTCTTCAATGTTTTGAGAGGCTTCGTTCGGACGTCCGAACATGCGTCCGGTCATTCGTCCGACAGAGGTTTCGGATGGTCCTGAGCGTCCGAAAGAAAGGCAGTAGGAATCCCATTCTTTCTGCCAGTTTGTTCGGACGGTGCAATGCGTCCGAGGAGTTTTGTCCTAGTTCGGACGGTTCTGTGCGTCCGAAAGATCTGTTCCTGCAAAGCTTATTTTACAGAATTAAGTGTTTATGTCATCACCAAAATAAGGTTTGGAAAACATCAGATAATGATCCTAGAATGCAGTGTTTTCTGGCCAAATATCAACATTCCATGAGATGACTAAAAATGCTTTTGTTGGCCAGCAACTGATTTTAGAGATTATAACTCCTTTCTACTATTTATTGGATATTTTAGCTTTTGAAATTATTTAAGTCCTTATAGGTATCTATCTTTTGGATTTAATATGTGCAATCTGATAGAAATATCTTTTTTTTTTTGGATTAGGATCTATATACTCATGTGGAAGTATGGATACATGCTATGCAGATTCTTTTTGTAATATTAACATGATTATCCTAAAATAGTAATAAGTTAAATATTGGAAATGTTTTGTGGACTTTTATGCTGGTGATTTGGAAGTTATTCAGAATTTGATAAGCTCATATTTGTACTATATTTTATGTGTCAATTACCACGTTTTTATGTGTTGTAAGCAAGATTTGAGTTATAGTGAAAAAGAGCAGAAATAGATGGAAAAGATGAAAGAGCAGAAATAGATGGAAAAGATGAAAAAAAATGCTAAGAGCGGAACATGCACAAGTATGAAGCCAATTCGGATGCTATTTCGTATTTCAAGCATAACTTTTGAGTCCAAGCTCCAATTGAAGCGATTTGAGATGCATTGCAAATCTAAGGGATAGAGCTACAACTTTTGTGTTTTACACTTTAACAAATTCCAAAAGCATCAAGGTGAAAATTGAAGCCAAAGGCGGAGCACAATTATAAAGCCAGCGCACATGCGTTGGAGCTGTGCAGAGTTCTGTGCATGTGCGCTGCGTCTAGAAGCGAGATTCCCTGGTTAAGTTTTTGCACATGCACGCTAAGAACTCCGCACATGTGTACGGAAAGAAAAAAGAGCATAGGGATGTTCTGCCTTGTGCGAAGCTTCTAGCGCATGTGCGCTCAAGGCGGTGGGATGGCGTGAGTTCGAGTTTTGGCATGTTTCTTCACCCGGTTGGACTCTCTTTCAGCCAATTTCATGTTCTTATCTATAGACCTTAATTGTAACCCTAAGTACTCATTATAAATACCCCATTTAGGGTGAGAAAAAAGAGGCCGTACTTTTATTTTCTTTTGGTTAGGTTTTTAGTAGTAGAAATTCTTCTTTATTCTTTCATGACACTTTGTGCCTAAACCCTTTTCTTGGTAGAGGGAATTGAAGCCATGGTCAATTCTACTAAGTTGTGAGATTTCTTGTGCTTGAATTTATTCAATTATATGTCAGGTATTGATTATTTTTTTGTGATTAATTTTATGGTTGTTCTACTTTTAACTTATTATTGCTGCAGAATAACTAAGTTATTAGAATTAATCTACTGCTAGATGTTTTTAATCGCGTGTGCTTAATTCAATATGTGAAGCAATTGAATTTGATAATTACTCTATTAGTATTATTGAATTTAGGGAATTTAATCATCTAATTGGCATAACCGCGTGTGTTTATGTTTAATTAGTCTAGTTGTTCTGATTGATTTTAAAGCTTCTATTAAATTAATCTTTGGCTCGTGTCTAGATTAAATTAATAGTTAGGGTTAATTGGATCGCTTGTTGAAAATTAACCAACTTTAGAAAGAAATAAGAATCAACTTTGAATTGGTATTCGTTCGAGTTAATTCTTCAATTAGTGCTTGATATAAAATTGAATTATCTTGTGTGTCAAGGATCAACTAGTGAAATTGCCATGGTGGATATGACCAAAACCAAGACCTTTCTTAATTGAATTCTTTTTAGTATTTTATTGTTTTAATTTTGAGTTCAAAAGCATTCAAACAATCCCCTTTTCCATTTAGCACAAGAATAAACTTCGTTCTCTGTGAGACGACCTGTACTCTCTGCTACTACATATTGAGAGTTATTAATTTTGGGTGCCTACAACAGTGTTACAACTTGGCATTATTTTTTGACACAAAAATTTTGGCACGTTGTCGGGGAACGGTTTGATTTGTTTTTGTGTGCTTGAATTTTTTTTTTTAATTTAGTAGTGTAGACTTATTACTTGATCTCTTTTTGATCTCTATCATGGTTACCAATTCGCATGAGGTTTATTGTTTCGATTTCATTATCGAGCAATTACCACCACAACCTTGGTATGACCCCTACACGCATAAGTACAATCAAGGATGGATAGATTATCGTGAGTTGGGTTATCCATCACAAGATCTTCCGTCTATACATCCAGTTATGCCACAACAACCTTACACCCAAACTGGTAAGTCTTTGGAAGAATTAATTTATTCTCTTGCTGCTAATACTTTGCAATTTCAACAGGAAACAAGAGCGCAGTCTACAAAGTTTGGAGCATCAACTAAGTCAACTGAATTCTTCCATAAGTAGACTAGAATCTCAAGTGACTGACACATAGAGAAGATGAAGAAAGGAGCAAGAACTAGAGATGGGATTAATAGATGTGAAGCCTATTGAGGATAACTCTAGTTCATTGCTTCTGATTTCAGTGCCTCAAGATCTTTCAGAGCAAGAGCCAATCAAGGTTTTAGGTTTAGCTATGGACGAAACATAATAGATTCTAACTACTATGAAAGATACCCACTTGGCTGTTAATAGGGATTCTATTGTGGTGCCATTATACCCCACATTCTCTTATTGATCGATCTTAAAAGTTAAAGACTATGAAGTGGCTTGTAAAGAGTTCAATATCTTCGAGTCTCCCAAGGACCATAAGGAAGGGATTAAGTTGGTTTACATAAGCGACAATGGGGTCACAGTTGAGTTTATAATTAATGGAGTCAAGAAGGAGATTGAGGATAAGTTTACGGCGAGCAATTACAATGAGGGAACCTATGCACAATCGCTAACAATTATTGAGGTCTCTTTCCTCTGGTATAGAGATGGTAATTCCGACCATCTTGTTCAAAGTCGAGCCAACGACAGTAAACAAAGGCGCTACATGGGAGGCAACCCATGTTCATTTTAATTTTGTTTTGTTATTTAATTTTTGCAACTCTATTTTTGTTTATTTTAGTCTAATAGGTTGGTATAGTTTACTTTCATGCCTAAGATGATAATGGATGTTTGAAGATTTTGTGTGCTTTAGGGTAGGCAATTTTTTATGTTTTGGAAAAAAAAAATAAAAAAAAATAAAAAAATTGATTTTTTGTTCTGCCTTCAGCACACATGCGCGCTGAACTTGCAGTGCATGTGCGCGTGAAGGGAAATAAGGAACGTAACCGTTCCAAATCCCTTTTGTTTCTTCACATTCCTCTTCTCTTTCAAATTTCTCTCAAACCCTCAAATCCCCCACTCCAAGTTTTCCAAAACTCACCCCAATTCCATCAATCAACCCTTACACCAAAATTTCTTCTTCCTTAAGGGAAAATCGAATCAAGGTATGAATTTTTTCTCTTTTTCCTACAATTTTCCTTATGGGTTTCAATTAATTCTCAAGAATGTGTTGAGTCTTTTTATGCTTTGATTGATGGAATCTCATATGGAATGAACTTAAAACGTAAATTTGGTGTGATTATTGTTTGGATTGTTGATTGAGGATGGATTGCATGTTCATTATATACACAGAAAGTTCCACTTTCTTTATGCATGTCATGTGTTTGATAATTTGTTTCAATGAATAAAAATGTTCAAACACAAGGCATTGATGTACGAATGTATTTCCTAGACCATTGATTATGCCATGTGAATTCTTTTTAATTGGTTGTCATGCATAGGAATATAAGCCTTAGTTTTAGGCATTATTTTGCTTGGATTTTCATGTATAATCTAAGGCTTATAATTTGGGGGAATGGCCTTTTATTTAAGCGTGGGGTGTTGTAATTGTTTGTTTGGGGGTCATATAAGAACGGACACATGTTTATGTGTTATAGGAATGGGAAGAACAGCAAAGAAAATAGCCACAGGCAAGGATACCAGAGAATCCCCATCATCCGGGGTTCCACAACCAATAGTCGGTGGTGGGTTACGTTTTTTAACTGCGGCAGCCAAATAGAAATATGACAATGAATCTCAAAACGGGCTGCAATTAAGGAAAGGGGAATACAAGTTCTGTTGGCAGGGGTGCCAGAAATCAACTTAAACATTTGCAATCTTGTATGGGAGCTTTTCACCTCAACCCCCATAGATGCCGTCCTTCCGGTGGTGCATGAGTTTTATTCTAATTTTGATCATTATAGCTCTACCGGGGTATATGTACGGGGAAAAGAAGTGGATGTGATACGGGTTGATGCCCAGGGTATGTAGAACTTGGTCACAAACGTAGGGTTTATATGCACAAGCGAAAGGTAGTTGTTAATAGACCTCCTTGACGACCTTCTTGCGACCCTTGTTTCGTATCTCAGCTATCTTAGCATTTGCTTCCTGTAATGTGCTTGCGGGCCTTCTCGTGCAACTTCTTGACCATTTCAGCCTTCTTTTGTCCATCTACATTGACAGCAGAAGAAACTGGTAGTGGCAGTAAATCCAAAGGAGTAGTGGGATTAAAACCATACACTAATTCAAATGGTGAAAACTTAGTGGATGAATGCATAGCACGGTTATAAGCAAATTCAACAATTGGCAAACAATCTTCCCAAGTTTTCAAATTCCTTTTCAAAACAGCACGTCAATAAGGTCTAGTGTACGATTGACAACCTCAGTTTGACCGTCTGTTTGTGGATGGTAAGCTGTAGAAAACAACAATTTAGTACCCAATTTATTCCACAATACACGCCAAAAATGTGACAAGAATTTAACATCCCTATCAGAAATAATGGTATGTGGGATGCCATGCAAACGCACAATCTCCCTAAAGAACACAGATGCTATATGAGATGCATCATCAGATTTTGTGCAGGGGATAAAATGTGCCATCTTGCTAAACCTATCTATTCAACCACAAAAATGCTATCCTTGCCAGACTTAGATCTTGGGATACCTAACACAAAATCCATGCAAATATCAGTCCAAAGATGACTCGGTACAGGCAGTGGCATATAAAGACCATGCGGCTTCAATTTGGACTTGGCACGTTGGCAGTCTGCATGGTCTTTATATGCATTTTGTGTTACCTGTCTCTTATACACATCTAGAAGGATAGCATTTTTGTGGACAGTAGGTCCTGCAAGATGCCATTTTATCCCATCAACCTGTCCCAGGTAATCCCTCAAGATGTGTATAAGAGACAGCAGAATACACACTTAGTCTCATAAAAAGGTAACCTTCGTGAAGATAGAACTTTCCAAATTTCCCATTTAGACATGCGGTATAAGTATCGAAAAATTATGATCAGAAACATACAAAGATTTAATATGCTCAAATCCAAAGAAATTAGCATGCAATGTAGTGATCAAGGTGTACCTACGGGACAAAGCATCCGCTACAATGTTATGCCTTCCCACTCTTATATTGAACCACATAAGGAAATGACTCAATGAACTCACTCCACCTAGCATGTCTACGACTCAATTTGTTTTGGCCCTTTAAGTGCTTTAGAGACTCATGATCAGAGTGAATAATGAATTCTCTAGAGTATAAATAATGACTCCAATTTTCCAAAGCACGTACTAAGGCATAAAGTTCTTTGTCATAGGTGGAATAATTTAAAGAAGCACCACTTAATTTCTCAGAAAAATATGCAATAGGTTGCTTCTTTTGTAACAATACAGCTCCTATACCTATGCCAGATGCATCACATTCAATCTCAAAAGGAGTATCAAAATCTGGCAAAAGTAAAAGAGGGGCAGAGGTTAACTTAACTTTGAGCGTGACGAACGCCTTTTGTTGAGCTTCTCCCCATCTAAAGCCGACGTTCTTCTTGATAACCTCAGTTAGCGGGGCTGCTATGGTGCTAAAGTCCTTCACGAACCTCCGGTAGAAACTCGCAAGCCCATGGAAAGCTACGCACTTCAGAAACACTCTTGGGGATCGGCCAGTCCTTGATAGCAGCAACCTTGGACTCGTCCACTTGGATACCCCTAGAGGAAACAACAAACCCAAGAAACACAACACTTTCCAAACAAAAGTGGCATTTCTTAAAGTTAGCATACAACTTTTCTTGTCTTAAAACAAGCAAAACAGCACGAACATGTTCAATATGCTCATTAAAGCTTTTACTGTAAATCAAAATATCATCAAAATAGACAACGACAAATTTACCAATGAAAGCTCTAAGAACATGATTCATAAGCCTCATGAATGTGCTCGGTGCATTAGTGAGACCAATCGGCACGACTAACCACTCATACAAACCATGTTTGGTTTTGAAAGCAGTTTTTCATTCATCACCTTCTCTCATCCTAATCTGCCAGTATCCACTTTTTAAATCTATCTTAGTGTAAATGCTGGATCCATGTAACTCATCAAGCATGTCATCAAGACGGGGAATAGGATGGCGATACTTTACCATGATTTTATTGACGGCGCTGCTATCCATGCACATCCTCCATGAACCATCAGGTTTAGGTACTAGTATTGTAGGCACAGCACACGGGCTCATACTTTCTCTTACACGGCCTTGACTAACTAGTTTTTTGACTTGCTGTTGAATCTCCTTAGTCTCTTCAGGACTAGTTCTATAAGTGACAGCAATTCACTATGATCACGGCCTCCAGGACTAAGTCGATTTGATGCTCTATGCCTCGAAGAGGAGGCAAACCAGAGGGTATGTCTTCGGGAAAGACATCACTAAACTCCTGCAAGAGAGCTTTAAACATACTTGGCAGAGAATCATCTAGGTCAGTGGTAGAGAAATAAACATCCTTATACACAAGCAAGACCATAGACAAATTACACTTGTACGTCTTTAAAACTTGACTGTCTCTTATACATCTTCTTTCACTTTAGACTTAGCAAACTCCCTTTCATTAGTCTTCTTTGACCTAAGTTCGACCAAAGCCTTGTTATGCTCGAATCAACATTCTTTTTAATGTGATTTTGCTCTTGAAGGACTTGTTGGGGAGGTAGAGGATGCAACACAATGGTTTTACCACACATCCCTTCAAATTAGAAGGAATTAGTGTATGGTTTTCATCCTCACCTGTTTCCTATCAAATTGTCAAGGGCGTCCAAACAGTAAATGACTTGCATTCATAGGGACGACATCACACAACACTTTGTTATTATATTTGCCTAGGTTAATTGAGACATGCACTTGCTTAGTTACTTTTAGTTCACCATTGTCATTTAACCATTGCAGTCTATAAGGTCTAGGGTGTTTAAACGTTGGCAAATTTAGCTTATCTACCATGTATTGTGAAGCTATGTTCACGCAACTCCCATTATCAACAATTAAACCACAAGTCTTACCTTGGACATGGCATTTGGTGTAGAATATGTTCTCACGTTGTACCTTAGTAGGGTCGTCAGTGGCTTGAGCCTGCAAGTTTCTTAGTACGACCAAGACTTGTCCATCCATGCCCACAATGTTCATATTTGTGGTCCTTCTAATGGTGGCATCTCGTCTTCACTTTCACTCGTCCAATTGCCATCAGGGTGAGTGTATAAGACTTTCTTATTCGGGCATTGGGATGAAATGTGTCCTCTCCCACCACATCTGAAACACTGAATGTCCCTTGAGCGGTTAGGGGCCGAGGTATTACCTTGGCTGGTTTGGGCCTTTGGCTTTGCAGGAATGGGGTTCTCCTTGAATTTCTCCATTCTCTTGCTGTGTAATCAGGGTTAGTCTAGGAAATCTCCAATTTGAACTGGAAGTAGAGCTAGACTTGGATTTACCTCGGAGAGCCTTTTCGCTCAAGGGACATTCAGTGTTTCAGATACACAGCTCTGACATCTGATAGTCCAAGTACTCGTGAAGATCAACCACGTCAGCAATCTCTTTGTTGAGGCCGTTGATGAATCTCTCCATGGTAGGTCTCTTCATCTTCATACAAGTGAGCTTTGCTCATTGCCATCTCTATCTCTTGGACAAACCTCTTTCGAAGAAGGGGTTTGAGGTTAGTCCAACGAGTTATAGGGTAATCACATATTCTACGTCGTTCTTTTATTTCAGATACCCACCAAGTCATAGCATAGTCAGAAAAGCAGGATACAGCCAACTTATATTTCTTTTCGTTTGAATAGTCATAACAATCAAACAAAAAGTCTACCTTTTGTTCCCAGTTCAAGTATTCTTCAGGATCGGCTTTACCTTGGAACGTGGGCATGTTTGGTTTGAGAAAGCCAATTTGCGTGTCCCCTCCTCCTGGGTGGTGAATCCCCTCCCTTGGTTCTCGTCGAGGGTTATGCCTTGGAACTTGCTCTCTTCTTTGGATTTGTCGTGGACCACGCCTCCTATCAAAAGTCAAATTGGTTAATTCATCATAATCTAAATCATAATCAGACTCTCCTTTGTCTCCTGTCTTGAGTATTGGTTTGGTGTGTGGTCTCTCGATTTGGAGTAGTTGAAGTAGATGCTTGTGGTTTGCCTCGAAGTTTTTGAATTTCAAGACTCATAGTGGCAAATTTCTCATCAAAGTCCTCCATCTTATTTAAGATCCTTGCCATTACACTTTGCATAGCAGTTTCTTGCATCTCCTTGTTCCTTTGTTGCACGTCCTTTTCAATTTGAGTTTGACCAAAATTCTAGCCAAAGCTCTGATACCACGATGATACAGGTTGATGCCCAGGGTATGTAGAACTTGGTCACAAACGTAGGGTTTATATGCACAAGCGAAAGGTAGTTGTTAATAGACCTCTTTGATTAGCCACAAGGCAATCTTTTAACTATGAGCAAGGAATTGATCCAAAGCCTAATTGGCAGAAAATCAATACCTGGTGTTGGTTATAACCTCAAGTGCTCAATCTTGAAGCCCCAACTAGATTCCTAGTCTAGACAAGACTAAAGAGAATCTAAAATTCTAATAAAATAGAATTCACTCGTATGAGAGGAAAAAGAAAAACTGAAATCTTATTGCCAAAATTCATTCTTCAATTGTGTACAAGACCTCTCTATTTATAGTTGAGGGTGGAGGATTCTAGGACTAAATTATTCAATGTGGGATAGCTAGTTTTAATAGTTGGGCTGGATCCTACAGCCCATTAGCCTTTAAACCCAATTCTTGTACACTTAACTAATGGCCGAAATACATGGCCCAAAAACAAATAATTACGTCTTCAAACCAGCCCAATTAAACACACTAACACTTAAAACAATTGGGCTCAAAATAAAAGACTAGACAACTAAATAAAAGAATATTCCATGGCCGAAATAATGAGGCTAAATTTCGACTTGGACGTCCATTACTAAGAACGTCTTAGACTCTTTAGTGGACTTCATCTCCAAAAGGTTTGTGAGCTCTTCTTGATCTTCAACAACTTCAACTAAGCCCAACATAGCTTCATTGAGGTTCTTAGTTCTTGATCTCGTAATTCCGGGACCTTGTGGAACTTGAAGTGCGGATTCCGTGAGCCTATATCGAGCCTTTGTGGACAATTGATCACCATCAAGTGCTTGGGATGTATCAGGATGTCTCTGCCAATGAAATCAACAGAGTTTTGGAGGTCGTTCGTGTTCGTAACAATGAATGGCCCGACACTCGTAATGCCAATGTAGAGCTTCAACAGATCACAAGCGTTCTTTGTGACAGAGACATGGACTGGACTTTTATGGCAGATGGCATGACGGCTCGGCATTTTCACGCGAATAAACTTAAGCTAGCATGGTTTGTCTGGTTTAAATTCTTTTGTGCCAGCCTTCTACCGGTAAACCATCTCACCCATATCACTATAGAAAGGGCCAAACTTTTGTATTCTATTGCTACCAAAAAAGCCATAGATGTCAGTCAGCTCATATGTCAACAAATCAAATGGGGATTATGGTTTCCCATCTGATTACGACTCTATGTTTGGAAAGTGGTGTGGTGATTGAGCCTTCTGCTGAAGAAAAATTGAGGCTAGGCCAGATGATTGCAATGGAGGGTATACGAGCTCTGGTTAAACGCACTCGGTCCCAAGCTTCTACATCACACATACATGAAGCTAATGATTCAGATGATGAGCCGGTACCTATTCCACAGCAATCGCAGGAGGAGCTTCTACATCAAATCTTGGCAGAGCAACAGCAGATGGGCCAACGTTTTGATTCATTTATGCAATATCAGTTTACGTGGTAGAAGACCGTGGAGGCTAGTCAAATGGCCAGAGAGCAGGGAGAGGACCCTTCTACATTTCTTCCCTTTCCTCATTTTCTGCAAGATTTGGGGCCCTATGCTCCCTGAGTTTTTTTTGTTTTATGCCTTATGTGTTGGGCCGTTTTCTTTTTTTGATATTTATCATCATTAATTTCCTAGACTATATTAGACATTCATTCTTGTTAGTTAGGTTCATTTTAGTTAGTTAATTTCCTTTTAGTTATGTTTCATTTTCGTAATGGTGTTTTCGTTTATTTTTGTCTAACGACCAATCTTATTATGTTTTCCCTTAAGGGAATAATTTTTTCTTGATTCTTGTAGGATTATTTTCTACAATTTTCTTGTTTTTCTTATTGTCTCAAGGGGATTATTTATTTGTTTTGTTCTATTTTGTTTAGTGTCTACTCCGGCTTTCATTAGCAACAAGGGGATATTTATAGCGGATACTGCTCCAAACACGAATTAAATCCAGAGAAACTTTTCTTTTTCCCATTTATGCTTTTATTTTTGCATTGAGAACAATGTTTATTTTTAAGTGTGGGGTGGGAAAGTTATTTGGATTTTTAAGTTGTTTGGTGCATTTTTTTAACTTTCCTTTGATCTGAGACTTTATCAAAATTTTTGAAAATTTTTGTGGATTAATTGACCATTTTTTTAGAATTTCAAAAATTTTCGCTTAACGTATTTTTTTTTTCATTTTTCTGCAGAATAAATCATTAGTTGGACCATGGATGAAGGAGTAGTCGGTGTTAATGCTTTCCATTCATGATTTTCAAGACTTTTGAGCATCGTCTAAGCCATACATTAGTTTTTGATTTGGGATATTTAGAGAAATTTATGTAGACTCAATTATGTTGCATCCCAAAAACTCACTTTGTTACATTTTCGAAGCTAATTCTTAGATGACCTGATTTAGTTTAAAAATGAGAGTAGTGTTCTTTTTCGTTTGTTGAGCCATTCTAGCCAACCATTTTAACAATTTATTTCTAAATACCTTATTTGAGCCCTATTCTTGTGAAGAGAAATATCATTCACCTTCTTTCACATAAACTCAATTTACCTACCCTTATTGAGTCTAATGTTCTTTTCATTGTTTTATCCTAAGTTTTCCCTTTAAGAGCTTACTGTGCACATTATATGTTGAGGGGATATAAGGGTAGAAGTTTTTGAGAAGTGAGTGATGTACATTTTTGTAGTGAAATGGGGTATTGGAAAAAAATTGTTGAGAAAAAAAATAAATATGGAAGCTTTTGAATTTGCAGGTAGTGCCCGTCACTGGTACCTGCATAGTTTTTGATATCTTACAGGTGGTGCCTATCACTAGTACCTGTATTTGCAGGTAGTGCCTATCACTGGTACCTGCGTGTTTATATGTTGCGGGTAGTGCCTACCACTGGTACCCGTACTGTGAGCGGACATAGAAAATAAAAATGATGATATGATGTTTATATGTCCGAGGGAGGTTGGCATGTTTGGTTGTTCAGAATTTTTCAGGGATGTTTATTACTCAAGTGTTGGGTTGTGGATGTTTGATATTTCGCATGTGAAGAGAAGTTATATTTTAATGTGTGGCCACTATTATTATAAAGCTCTTGTTCTTATTTGCTATATCCTCTCCCTTCTTTGGCTAACTAATATCCTAACCTACAGTACGAGCTAAAAGTCCTACCTAAATTTGAATTGAATCGGTTGTCTTGATTAGTGGAGGGTTGTAAGAAAAGTGAACTATGGGGTGTTTAGAAGAATTTTGAGGGTCTTCATGATTTAATCTAAATATTTTCAAATCTAAGTTTTTGAATGGCTATACTGGTTCATACACATACACTCGAATTTCATGTTTTGGTTTTTATTAGCATTTGAGCTCTTGGGTTCATAGACTACTCTGATTGCTGATTAGTTATTGATTATTTATGTGAAATTTGGGGGAATATGTTGAGTGAAATTTTGTTGTGCTTAAATATTTTAATTTTATATTTGATCGAGGACGATCAAAGGCTAAATGTGGTGTAATTTGATAAGTTCATAATTGTACTATATTTTATGTGTCAATTACCACATTTTTATGTGTTGTAAGCAAGATTTAAGTTATTATTGAACTTAATTTGGTTATTCTTAGTTTTTGCAGGGTTATAGTGAAAAAGAGTTGAAAAAGATGGAAAAGATGAAAGAAAATGCTAAGAGCGGAACATGCACGAGCATGAAGCCAATTCGGATGCTGTTTCGTATTTCAAGCACAACTTTTGAGTCCAAGCTCCAATTGAAACGATTTGAGATGCATTGGAAATATAAGGGATAGAGCTACAATTTTGTGTTTTACATGTTTAGCTTTTTCAAATTCCAAAAGCATCAGGGTAAAAATTGAAGTTGAAGGCGGAGCACAATTATAAAGCCAGCGCACATGCGCACATGCGCACATGCGCTGGAGCTGTGCAGCGCATGTACGCTGCGTCCAGAAGCGAGATTCCCAGGTTAAGTTTGCTCACACATGCAGGCTAAGAACTCCGTGCTTGTGCACAGAAGACAAAAGAGCACAGGGATGTTCTGCCTCACGCGCACATGCGCGCTAAGCTTCCAGCGCATGTGCGCCTGAGGTGGTGGGATGGCTTGAGTTGGATTTTTGGCATGTTTCTTCACCCAGTTGAACTCTCTTTCAGCCAATTTCACGTTCTTATCTGTAGACCTTAATTGTAACCCTAAGTACTTATTATAAATACCCCATTTAGGGTGAGAAAAAAGTGGTTGACACTTTTATTTTCTTTTGGCTAGGGTTTTTAGCAGTAGAAATTCTTCTTTATTCTTTCATGGCACTTTGTGCCTAAACCCTTTTTTTGGTAGAGGGTGAATTGAAGCCATGGTCAATTCTAAAGAGTTGTGAGACTTCTTTGCTTGAATTTATTCAATTATATGTCAAGTATTAATTATTTTTCTATGATTAATTTTATGGTTGTTCTTTTTAACTTATTATTGCTGCATAATAACTAAGTTATTAGAATTAATCTACTGCTAGATTGTTTTAACTGCGTGTGCTTAATTCAATCTGTGAAGCAATTGAATTTGATAATTACTCGATTAGTGTTATTGAATTTAGGGAATTTAATCATCTAATTGGCATAACCGCGTGTGTTTATGTTTAATTAGTCTAATTGTTCTTATTGATTTTAAAGCTTCTATTAAATTAATCTTTGGCGCGTGTCTGGATTAAATTAATAGTTTGGGTTAATTGGATCGCGTGTTGAAAATTAATCAACTTTAGAAAGAAATAAGACTCAATTTTGAATTGGTATTCGTTCGGGTTAATTCTTCAATTAGTGCTTGATATAAAATTGAATTATCTTGTGTGTCAAAGGGTCGACTAGTGAAATTGCCATGGTGGATATGACCAAAACCAAGACCTTTCTTAATTCAATTCTCTTTAGTATTTTATTGTTTTAATTTTGAGTTCAAAAGCATTCAAAAACCCCCTTTTCCATTTAGCACAAGAATAAACTTCGTTCTCTGTGAGACGACCTGTACTCTCTGCTACTACATATTGAGAGTTGTTAATTTTGGGTGCTTACAATAGCATTACAACTCAGCATATTATTTCACACCAAGTCTTTTTCAGCCTGTTTTACGTACAACTTTTGCTAAATTTATAGAGATGAAATTTGCTTATAAGTGGGCTTCCATAGCATTTTGTGTTTCATGTGAATCCATTGGCATAATTCAGTTTCTCTTGTTTCACAAGGATCCGTTAGTATAATTTCTTTTTGTGAATTAGGTCATTCCTTATAATACTGAAGATTTGGTTACACGCATTATACTTCGATGAAAAAGGTTACAAGGTATATATCTGGACTCAAAAGGATATACATATATATGCACGCACACACATATGTATGTGTGTATATTTGTGTGCATATATATATATATATTTATGTGCACACAGATACACACACATGTATATATATACAGACATATATATATGTGTGTGTGTATATTTGTGTGCATATATATATATATATATTTATATGCATACAGATACACACACATGTATATATATACCCGTGTGTGTATATATGTATATATATATACACACACATACATGCATACACATAAATACATACATATACCTATACATATATGTATATACACACACACACATACATATATATATGTGTGTGTGTATATATTTATATATGCATGCATACATACACATATATACGTGTGTATATATATACACATACGTGTATATATATATGTGTATATATGTGTGTACGCGCGTGCGCATGAGTGGGGTCTTCTCCAACGAGCACGGATGGAACTGGGAGTTCGTTAATTCTAAGGTGCCAGTTGCTTCCCAGTGAAAGGTGTTGCCTTGGACAGCTCTTGATTATTTCTTGGGAAGGGGAGAGACACGATTATCTGGTCTTCATCCTCTTCGAGGCTATTTACAACCAAACAATATTTGGAACAAATATGTAGGAGGAAAAGTACTATTCTTTCGAGAAAGCATATTTAGAGTAGCCAAATTCCATTAAAACTATCCATATTAGTTTGAGGAATCTTCAAATGGCTCATTCCTTTTCCCAATGTTCTAATGGGTTTTGGTTTTTGTTTGCCATATAAATGCCCTTGTTGTGACAATTTAGAAGGCATAGACCATTGGTTTGCAAATTGTGCATTCTCTTCATCAATTTGGGAATTTTTTGGAGCTAAGTTTGATGTTCCTAAGCTGCATGGTATGCTCAATCAGATGTGTTACACATGGTGGATTTCTTCTTCGACGTTGGAAAGGGAGCTATATGACTTGGTTCCAATGCTTATATGTTGGAACATGTGGACTGTTCGCACCAAGCTCATGGCTGATGAAGTGCTACCGTCTGTAAAAAATTCCACAATTCACAACATCATGACTGCACTAATTGACTCTAGCAGAATCAAGAGTTTCTTGGCAGGTAAGACCTTTGATTTCTAGATTCGTGTAGCCCGGAAACAACGCCCTATCTACTCGGTTGTAGCCTGGGATTAAAGCGCAACAAAGTAGGGCTAAACTCAATGTGGATGGATCATCAATGGGTAACCCCAGGGAAGGCAAGGGGTGGTGGTATTCTTAGAGACTCTAATGGTAAAGTTATCCCTAGTTTTTACTTCTCACTAGACAAAGCAACTAGTCTTGAAGCCGAAGCAATGGCCTTGTTTTACGTGCTGCAAATGGCTCTTTCAAGCGGCTTTGACGTTGAAATGGAGACGAATTCCTTGGTCTTGTTCAACATTGGTCATAGGCAAAATGCACATCTCTTGGAGAGTGGATCCCTTAGTTTGACATATCCAATACCTTATAGTACTTGACGGATTTCAGTTGTCCCATATTTATAAGGAAGCTAATGGAGTGCCAACAATTGATATCTTGGCAAACCTAGGAAGTAGTTTGGCATCAACACATACTACCTTCACATTGTTGAGTATATGCAACGGCATGGTGGGGGATCTTTGATTAGATGAACTCGAATTTTCTAGCCTTAGGAGGCTTAAACAAGCTTCATTGTAATTTTATTTTGCTTTCTTATAGCTTGTGTAACAGTAAGAGGTTTAGTCCCCTTCTTTGTACTATAATTTCTAAATTAATAAATTGCGAGTAGCGCCCCACACCAATCCAGTTGTTAGCTAATTAAAAAATACACACACACACACACACATATATATATATATGTGTGTGTGTGTATGGGTGTGTGTATATTTTTGTATGTATGAATGTATATTTGTATACAAATGTATCTATATATGTATATGTATATGTCTATATATGTGTGTGTGTGTCTATACACACACACATACATACATACATACATATATATATATATATACAAAATATATATATGTATGTATGTATATAAATGTGTATATATATATATGTATGTATTTATGTATATATATGTGTGTGTGTGTGTCTATATATATGCATCTGTGTGTGTGTATATATATATGTATGTGTATATATATGTATGTATATATGTATGTATGTATATATGTATATATATATATGTATGTGTATATATGTATATGTATTTGTATATACACATACATATATACGTACATAGATACATGTATGTATATGTGTGTATATATATATATATATATATATACACACACACATGTATGTATATATATATGTATGTATATATGTATATGCACATACATATATACATTCATATATATATATATACATGTATGTGTACATATATGTATGTATATATGTATATACATACATATATACATACAGTGTCCGTTCTGGAAACGAGACCTCTCTTCCTGGTGGCATGGATTAATTTGCTCCACTCAGAAACCAGGCAATTGTTTTTAGGCTTATCCTCTGCTTCGCGGGTTAATGGCATTTGTCCTGCACCGGGATCTCTCAGGGGGCAGATGGTCCTGAATAATGGAGAACCCGGGTTTCTGCTTAGTTTGGGAAATGTTTAATTGGTGGCCCTTGGTGGGCTAGTGTACTTGTAATTCATCAGTTGACTAAAAGATTGTTGTGAATAAGAGGCTTATTGAAAATTAATTTATTGCCTTGTACATTCAGAAGAAATTACCACGTGGTAGTTGGTAATTACGTAGTTAATGGCCCTAATGTACAAATCAACGCTGATTATTCCTTGATTATTGAGGTATCTGAGTACAGAATGCTGGAACCTCCTGGGTATCATGGAGGTGTTCTGGATCCTGGGAGTGATCCACATATGCCATGTATAGAAGAAACTGACCACCTTCAACTCTTCGCGAATGTTGTAATTCATCAGGAACTAAACGTCCATAATCCAGTGCTGTTAGTGCTTGATGGCCATGAGGCTCTTCACGTGTACTGGATTTATGAGGTTTCAAATCCAGGTGCCTCGCATGCAACGAAGGCTGTAGTAATCACGATGCTTGGGACTCTGGATCCATCTATTTGTCTAAGGTCCGCGCAGTGGGAAATAAAGAGACTAGCCTTGTTGCTTTTCTACCTCTTCTGTTGGCGGAGTTGCTGTTTGATTGCCGGTCGGGAAGAGGGTTTCTTCAAGGAAAATGAATGTGGCATTCTTGAGGGTCCAGTCCTTAATGCCCTTGTTGTCTTCTTTTTCTATGTATTGGACGTTGGAGCTGTTACCACCGGGATTGCATAGTATAATAGATGGGATCCCACCTTTTATAATGCGGGGCTTGCCGTATTTTAAATTGGAGTACCGGTTGTGCTGGTTTCCTATGAACTCTTTCCAGTGCTTCAGATACTATGATGTGACATCATCTATGACATTATACAGGGCATTGTCACCGTGACTACGGTGGTCCACGTGTCCGGCATAGTAGTTGTGCCATCCTAAACTGCGTGCCCAGGAAGTTTTGCCTATTCTAGATGGGCCTTCTATGATTAGGCTTTTGGGCCGGTGCGGTCTCGTAAGCATTAGCCTCTTGTATATTGTTTTGGACCCATTCCCATAATGCATCCGGGACTTGATATTCTACAGGGAATGGGTTTTGGTATTGGACTGGAGGTGTTTTGAAAATAAGATCAAAGTGATAGTTAATATTTTCATAATTTAATATGAAAGATTTAGGATCAGCAGTTTTAATAATATTAAGTGTTTCCTATTTATTACCTGCATTGAGAGCAGCTGCGTATGATTCCTTGTCCCCCCTTTGTTGTTTTGCTGGTGAAATTTCTGTCCTCACAGTAATCGCCGTATTTTGCTATGTATTCTTTGACTGTCGTGGCATTTTTTGCCTCTTGGATATTAGGGTGAAAAATTGCAGAGGTTCTGGGATGGGTGAGGTCGAATAGCCTTTGATTCTAGGTTTCCAACTTGTATGGAAATTGAATGAGACAGTGCAGGTGGGGAGAATTGTCTTTGTGACTGTGATATAATTTGGTGGCTTGGCAGTGAACAGGGTTTTTAATTTTAGGGGAGCTTCTTTCTTTGCCTATGGAGCAATAGGGATAAGTGAGGAAGGTGTTCTTATTTTGGAGACGGAAAGAAGGACAATGTGGCAATTTTGTAAATAATGGCTTCCAGAAAAAGGGAGGGAGCCTCTGAAACTCTATGCCCTATTTAAAGGAGGAAGGGAGGGAGGGACTTAGGGGCAAAATGGGCCTTATAATATTACTAGGCCCCTTTTGCCGCCACGTGTCAGCTGCTGATTGACTGGAGTAAAAAAGTAGGTATAGGTTTTCGCAGGAAAATGTACTGTTGGAGTGGGGAAATGACTTTTGTGCCCTTCAAAAAAGTGCATTGTTAGGAAAATAGTGGTACTGCTATAGGGAGGGACGGATGGAGTTATGGGGCCTGTAATGTATGGAGAGGGATGGAGAGGTTTGAAAATTCAAAATTTGAAAATGATAGGATAGGCTGTGGGGCCCAGTTTTGTACATAAAGCAGCTGTCCTCTACAGTCCTTTTGTAATCTTTGTCGGGGGTAATGATTGCTTCATCACATGGAATTTTCTCCTTGTCCTTGGGAATAGGTGGGACTATTGATTCCCAATTCAAATTTTGCAGTTCCCGCGGTGTGCAGCTGCTTACTTGGAGAGGAGGGAATTAACAGTGTTCTCCGAGGTATTAAACTGGGCATTTGATTTTACCAGGTATTCTTGGAAGATGCCAGGGGTTACGAGGCTGCGTTTGACTGTTACGCTTGGTGGGGGAGTTTACAGTGTTCGCGAACTTTTAAGGGAGATTACTATGTCCATTCTGGAAACGGGACCTCTCTGCCTAGTGGCATGGATTAATTTGCTCCAGTCAGAAACCAGGAAATTATTTTTAGGCTTATCCTTTGCTTTGGGGGTTAATGGCGTTCGTTCTGCACCGGGATCTCAGGGGGCAGACAGTCCTGAATAATTGAGAACTCGGGTTTCTGCTTAGTTTGGGAAGTGTTTAATTGGTAGCCGTTGGTGGGCCAGTGTACTTGTAATTTATCAGTTGACAAAAAGATTGTTGTGAATAAAAAGCTTATTGAAACATTAATATATTTCCTTGTACATTCAGAAGAAATTACAACGTGGTAGTTGGTAATTACGTAGTTAATGGCCCTAATGTACAAATCAACGCTGATTGTTTCTAGATTATTTAGGTATCTGAATACAGAATGCTGGAACCTCCTGGGTATCATGGAGGTGTTTTGGATCCTGGGACTGATCCATATATGCCATGTACAGAAGAAACTGGCCACCTTCAGCTCTTTGCGAGTGTTGTAATTCATCAGGAACTGAACATCCATACATCCAGTTCTGTTAGTGCTTGATGGCCAAGAGGCTCTTCACGTGTACAGGATTTGCGAGGTTCCAAATCCAGGTGCCTCGCTTGCATCGAAGGCTGTAGTGCTCTTAGGACTCTGGATCCATCTATTTGTAAAAGGTCCATGCAATGGGAAATAAAGAGACTAGCCTTGCTGCTCTTCTGCCTCTTCTGTTGGCGGAGTTGCAATTTGATTGCCGGTGGGGAAGAGGGTTTCTTCAAGGAAAATGAAGGTGGGTCCACATTCTTGAGGGTCCAGTCCTTAAGGCCCTTGTTGTCTTCTTTTTCTAGGTATTGGAGGTAAGAGCTGTTGCCACTGGGATTGCATAGGATAATAGATGGGATCCCGCCTTTTATAATACGGGGCTTGCCGTATTTTAAATTGGAGTGCCAGTTGTGCTGGCTTCATATGAACTCTTTCAGTGCTTCAGATACTGTGGTGCGACATCATCTATGACATTATACAGGGCATCGTCATCGTGACTACGGAGGTCCACGTGTCAGGCATAGTAGTTGTGTCGTCCTAAACTACGTTCCCAGGAAGTTTTGCCTATTCTAGATGGGCCTATGATTAGGCTTTTGGGCAGGTGTGGTCTCGTAAGGGCCTCTTGTATATTGTTCTGGACCCATTCCCGTAATGCATCTGGTTCTTGATATTCTACAGGGAATGGGTTTTGGTATTGGACTAGAGGGGTTTTGAAAATTAGGTCAAAGTAATAGTTAATCTTTTAGTAATTTAAAACGAAAGACATATCAATATTTAGGATCAGCAGTTTTAATAATATTAAGTGTTTCCTATTTATTACCGGCATTGAGAGCAGCTGCGTATGATTCCTTGTCCCCCTTTGCTGTTTTGCCGGCGAAATTTTCCTCCTTACACTGATCGCCGATATTTTGCTATGTATTCTTTGACTGCTGTGGCATTTTTGCCCCTTGGATATTAGGGTGAAAAATTGCAGAGGTTCTGGGATGGGTGAGGTCGAATAGCCTTTGATTCTGGGTTTCAAACTTGTATGGAAATTGAAGGAGACAGTGCAGGTGGGGAGAATCGTATTTGTGGAATTCCTGTGCGACTTTGATATAATTTGGTGGCTTGGCAGTGAACAGGGTTTTTAATTTCAAGAGAGCTTCTTCTTTGCTTATGGAGTAATGGGGATAAGTGAGGAAGATGTTCTTATTTTGGAGACGGAAAGAAGGACAGCGTGGCATTTTTGTAAATAATGGCTTCCAGAAAGAGGGAGGGAGCCTCCGAAACTCTACACATACATATATATACATATGTGTGTATATATTTTTATATGTATACATACATGTGTATGTATGTATGTGGGTGTATATATATACATATATGTGTATACACAAATACAATCACATATACATATATATATATATGTATGTATGTGGGTGTATATATGTATATATATACATATATGTGTATACACAAATACAATCACATATACATATATATATATATATATATGTATGTATATGTATATGTATATATGTATTTGTATAAACATGCACGCGCGTGCTCAAAAACAGATATATATATAAATATAAATATATATATATATATATATATATACACACACATATCGTGACCTTTTTGCTGGCGACATGTGGAATTACCCTTCAGTTGTGATCTTACAAATATTATTTCTCTTTCTGTTGTCTGCTAAGGATGGGTAATATTTTCCCTTTGCACATTTTAAGTGTTATATGTTGTAGGTCAAATTTGTATTTATATTTTGTTTTATTAATATTTAGGGATTCTTTATTAGTAAAATGTTTGGTCTTGTGATAGGAATTAAACCCCTTTCGATGATGGAGTTGGATTAGTGGATTATTGGTTCAACTGGTTGGTTTCTAGTTCAACAGATGGGTCATTAAAATATATTATTTTATTGATGTATAATACTTTAAAATCATTATATAGTAGAAATATAGTAAAGAACTTGGTGAGGTAGGTGGATCAATGGGTTATTGGCTCAACTAGTGGGTTACTAGTTCAACTGGTAGGTAATTAAAATATATTATTTTATTGATGTATAATACTTCAAAATCATTATATACATGAAATATGATGAAATATTGATAAGCCTATTGTAAATTTTTAATTAATTGTAAATGAATTCTGTAATAATTAATTTTTAAAAATTTAACAATTAATTGAAATAAATAATTTTAAGTTTTTCACAAGTGTAATTTTGAAATACTATATAAACGAACATTGGAAATTGTATTGCTACTTTATAATTTTATATTTATATGATCGTTATTTCTTTACAAATTTTAATATTACAATATTGTAGGGAGTAACTTCTTATTGTGAAAAAAAGCAGGATATGATATTATTTTGTTAATCTATGTCTCTCATTTTTTAATAAAAATAAGATGTCAAGATTGATGCGGTTTGTGATGAACAAATTAAACTATCCTAATCACAATTCCCACTAATTCTATTAGTGCACGGTATCAATGTCGTAGAGTGAATAGGGATCATTCTCAAGAGAAAAAAACACCCAAACAAGTACCAGAAATGGCCAACAACTTCTATCTAGACGATCGAAGAGAATGATTGGATTTCAAAACTAAAATGTGAAAGCACATGAAAATTAAAGACTAAAACAACTAGACTTCAAAATGCGATTAATCAAATATTATGAAAATAAGCAAATACTAGATTAGCAATTTTTCTAAATTAACTTACGTTAAATCAATCAAATTAACCGTGCATTTATGGAGATTCAATTTCTAAAATTCAACTCAATCATGATCTAGGCTAGTCTCTTGCGATGAAAGTCCTATCAGCCTAGTTGTTCATTAGGAAGAGATTACCCTTGGGTCTAGTCCTAATCAAATTAAATAGTAAGTAAATTTAATTATCAAGAATGAACTAGAGACTCAAATTGAACATGATTATGAATTATCTAATCTAGTAACTCTCATTAATCTACCCAAGACTGTGGTTAGCTACCCTTTAGAATTGTCTCATTTATGATCATTATTACGCATGAGTACGATTAAATCAATTGTCAGTTCATTAAGTTGATTCATTGAAAAATTACATCATCGGTACCTAACCCTAATGAAATTAATTCATGATTGGACAAATAAAAATGCAAAAACTAATAATAATGCAAACAAAGAAGACAGACATTACACTAAAAATGGATTAGCGGATTGCAGAAAATTAAATAATAATAATAACAATAATGGAATTAAAATACGTAAATGAAAGAGGATACCAAAATTGTGCTAAACTAGAAACTTTGAATTGATTGAACTTGATTCTTGAAAATAAAAAGTTTAAATTAAAGAGTACAATGAAGGAGAAACATGAAATGCTAGAGAATTAGAGAGAAGAGTTAGATATTTTCTCCAAATTCAAAAATATTGCTAAAATTTGTGGAATCAATCCCTTTACAAGTCTAGGAAATTCCCAACTTATTCCTGTCAAACTCCTAATAATTAAGAGGTTTCTTAATCAGGTAATTTTTACAATGAAAGCCTACTATAAGTAAAAAGCTAAAATCCCGCCTTGGAAAAATATTTCCAAAATTGGCCCTGCAAGTAAGGTTTGTCACAGCGGATAGATTTCTTCTTAGAATATTCACCACAATGAAGTTTGCTTCTATCTCCAATTTTTATTGGTTCGCCACCGTGGATGATAGAATGTGGAATGCTCACCACGGCAAATGGCTATTGCATGGTCCGAAATTTCAGCCTTTTCCTGCTAGATCTTGACTTCCAACTTTGGTAAAATTCTCCTTTTACCTGCATAAAAATTAAACCAAAATAATATAAGACAAATAACTAAATAAAACTCAAATAAACGCTAAAATTACTTAAAAACACATAATTTCTCTTAATTAAATAATTTGACACAAAACATTAATAAAACACTATAAAACAACTCAAAACTATAAACTAAGTCTAAAAGTACATAATAATAACCTTAATTCTAAAGTTATCAAACTCCTGCCAACTTAGACTTTTGTTCGTTGCGAGCAAAAGAAATGATTAGAACAAAAATGAATAGACAAATACACAATATAACTCTAAGGGAATTGTATCAATATTAGTGAGATCATTGAGCAAAATATTAGATTAGATTTATGAATAGGAAAATTTTACCCATGATCCTATATTCAGCGTAAAAGTGCCATGCTCTCATCCTCGCATGAAGGAGTAAGAAGCAAAATCACTCAGCTGACTACCCTTGACAACTTAAATCTACCAAATTCAGCCATACAACAACATGGTTGGGTACAAAGTGCGATTCATCCTGTAATTAATATGATCTGTCCAGATAGGATCAAATAGGACTTAAAAGTAATGCAGGCTAAGGGACAAGGTAAGATGAATATAAGTAACCTTAGTTGCATTATATTTCAACTTTTCACAAATTCCCGCATTCTCAGTAAATATCACCACATTGGCCAAACAAAAAACTCGCAAACAAAAGAAATCTTAACAAAACAGATAATGTTATCAAAGCTGCACTTCAATTCAAGAGGTAATGATACTCTTACTCACAATTCCATCAACTCGAATAACAATTATTTAATGTGTATATTTATAGACACACACACACACACACACATATATATATATTTTGTAAATAGTAACAATGCCTTCTCATCTATCCACCATTTCAAATCATCCAAACAATGCAATATCATTCATGTCATTAAGGTGATGGATAAAAGAGAAGTTTAACAAATGAAAAAGGTAAATTGGCTAATCATATGGTTTTCTCAAAGAAAATTAGGCTAATTAACCTTAAAGGAGGAAACTAGGGATATTATTTAAAAAGGTTAGGCAATTTGGTTGAAATGGTCTAAAGAAAGTGCCTAAATCATTTTCCAAGTCTAAAAGTCGCCCATATTTGTCACGTACAAGAATCCTCAACCCATTTTCTCAAGCAAAATAAAGTTTTCATAAACCATTAATATTACACTCAAGAAAATTACTATGCTCCCCATTCACTCACATCACTCTTGGGCATGTACACATGGGGTAGTATCATTTTTATAAGTCAATGGGATCACAAAGAAAAAATT
Organism: Cinchona pubescens; assembly: GCA_025175665.1. Classification (NCBI taxonomy): domain Eukaryota; kingdom Viridiplantae; phylum Streptophyta; class Magnoliopsida; order Gentianales; family Rubiaceae; genus Cinchona; species Cinchona pubescens. The sequence goes on from JANKKI010000170.1 coordinate 1,752,347, forward strand.
TCTATACAATTATAATTACCAATTTAATTAAATTGACTCATCATTCACTTCCAAGAATACACGTTCATAGAGTTATTGCATACACTTCGACACAAGACACTTAAACACAATTTGAAAACACAAAGACACAAAACATGCAAACATAAAGACACAAATAATTTATACTAGACACTTAAAAAAAGAAAAATGCAAAATTTAAAAGCACAAAACTTAAACCAAAACATAACACAGAAACACCACCATAAACAACACATATAACACAAAAAGACCACCTCCAATCCCTCTAGCTTGAACTAGGCATTGTCCCTAATGCTTACCAAATTGGTGAAAACACAAGTGCAGAAAATTAAAAGAGTTCAATTATTTATTTGCAAAAAGAAAGAGAAATGGAAGAAAGACACCCTGAGCCAGCCCCATATGGGTAACCTTGTCATCCTCCTCATTAAACTCCTCCTCAGATTCTCTCTTATCTATTTCCTCTACATCAGATACCACCTCTTCGTCTTGCAAGCTGTAGTGCCAACGTTCAACTTATTGCTCCACAGGCCAGCCACTCATGTTTAGTGGTTGCAAATTGTTCATGCCGTGGGCAATAATGTCAATCTTCTGATGAATCACATGCAAACTCTCACTATGGTAAGTCAGGATTTTTTGGACTCTTTAATGAGTGCGAGGTAGACATTAGGTGTTTTTAGGATTATACGACAGAGGCCAGATGCAGAGGTTTTGCTAATGGCCTATCTCATCTTGGGGTTGTCTTTGTTGCACAGCCAGCCAATCTTGAATATTTTTGCTGTGCTTTTTGAGGGTGATTGAATCCAAGGACCTGTGATTGGGTTATCAGGTAGAATGTTGTAGCCATTCTTGATGTGAACACATTAATTGGAGCACAAATATGTGATTAAATTTAGAAAAAAATTAAGCCAAATTGGTCCTTGTTCCCATGCTGTAGAATCTCCTGTTGGATTTCAAAACCAATATCATGTGACATTTTTTTCATCAGTCCATAAACCAATAAAGCTCTTTCCTTGGTGACTTTGCCTAGATGAATGATTGGCATAATGCAAAAAGTTATAAAATAGTACCAAACAAGAGCGCGCATAAAAAGAAAAGTTCTATTAAACTGTCTGGGTTTATCGCCATGGAAAACATCCCATTTAACCATGCCTACTAGAATCTTTTCATCACACAGCTTCATGCTAGGTAATGTCATAATCAATGTTAGTTCTCAAAAATTGATCATATTCATAATTTTCAATATTAGGGAGCTGATAATGAGCATTAATGATTTCCCAATGAAAATCCTTAGGCTTTTTTCATGCTACAACAATTGTACCAAAAATATTATAGGAATTAACAATAAGCTCTCATAGAAGAATCTCATTACTCGTATTTTTTGGTAAGTTTTCAAACATTTCCCATCCCTTACTAGCGAGTGCATACTCAAAGTCTTTCCTCACATCCCATGTCTCACAATCATTGGGAATTTCATCCAAAGGAATATTGAATTGAAACCCCTCTCCCGATAAGGCTCGCTAATCCTAGTCAACTTCTCTTCATGCTTATTTTTAGCTTCTGGACTAATAAATCTACTGCAATTATATGTAACCGGGGGTGTTTTGGGTTGTGGTCAAGCCACTAGGTTTGGAAATGTAGGAGGTTTTTTATTTTTTAGCCATGACAATTTCAAATAGCAATAACTGGATGGAAATAACTGTCGTCCAAAGGAACCAAAATAATCAAGACAAGAAACTAAATATTTACCAAAGAGAACAATATAAATCAAGACAACTAACAAAGATATAAACCATAATTTTGCACAGAAATAATTTAAATAATTCTATACAGTACAAAGTAGTGAATAATAACTTGAAGAGAGTGTAGGAGAGATGTTACTTGCCTGAAGAAGAAAAACAAATTGTAGTTTAGAAAGAGCATTACTCCCTTGTAAGATTAAAAGCTCCCACTTTTGCCTTGAAAATGTGCTTGGATGTAGATGGATATGGAAGATTTTGGTTGTGGGTAATGGTATTTCGTAGAGAATTTGTGGAAGTTATGGTAAAAATGGAGGATTTAAAGGGATTATGGTGGATTTGGAATGGGAATGTGGTTGGGGTTTTAGGGAAGAAGTAGGAGAGAAGGAGAGAGAAAAGAAAAAGTTTGAGAAGGAAAAGGAAAGAAAAGAAAGAGTTTTTAGGAGTAGAAGAGGGAAATTTTGGATTTGGTAGAGAAAATACAGGGAAAAATTCGAACAAGTTAATTTTGAAATTCAAATTCCCGAATGATGGGACGTTCACCGCAGCAAAGAAGTATGCCTTTAAAAGGTTCCTGTGGGAAAAAATGCTTTTGTTTCTCGAATTAGGACGTTTGTCGTGCGAATGAAATTACCTTGGTGGGGTTCACCATGGTGAAAAATGCTTGTGCCGAAAATTTCCATTTGTTCACTATTCGGTAGAATATGTTGGCCCAAAAGCAATCTAAGAGGGGGGATGAATTACGTTGTCTCAAAAAAACAAACCTTTTGAAGTGTCTAATGAAAATGCAAACTTTGTGCAACAAATGAACACTTAAACACAAATGATCAAAGAAAAATATTTAATAAGTGAAGCTTAAAGAAAAAATGAAAAGATTGAGATAACAAATATCAAACCAAACTTCAAAACTCCTCAAGTTTTGAGTACATCCATGAGTAGTACTTCTTCAAAGAAGGTGAGGCAATAATCTTTTTGTACACAAAGTAGGTTCACTCTTGCATCAACTAAGTTCCTCTAGTTGAGCCAAAGGGTTTCTATTTACATTATAACCTCACTTTTGTACACCTTTTATCCCTCCACTCTTGCACTTGAAGATCACTTACTATTATATTTTTGCTCATACTAATTCCCTCTAGTTGAACCAACAGAACTATTCTACCCAAACCAATACAACCCACAATATTTTAGCCTATTTCTCCCCAAATAGCTCTTACAAGTGTTGGTATTGAATGTAGTAGTTCCAAACATTAATTGGATGTACTTGGGCTATTTATAGATGAAAGATGTGATGAAATTTGAGCTCTAACAGTAAAAAAATTAGCTGTTAAAATCTAGCCGTTAGGAGTTCAGATGGTGGTTCGGATGTCTGATCATGCGTTCTACAGCTTTATGAACAGTGTTTCGGACGGTCTTATGCGTCCTACAACTTGACAGAAACTTCTTCATTTTGAGTTCTTTTCTTCAGACGATCCTGTGCATCCTACAACTTCTGGTTCGGACAGTCATATGTGTCCTATTCTACAGCTTCTGGTTTGGACGGTAACATGTGCGTCCTACAACTTCTGGTTCAGACGATCATATGCATCCTATCACACAGCTTCTCGTTTGGATGGTCTTGTGGGTCCTAAAGCTTCTGGTCATGTTTTGGACACTCTCTTGTGTCCGATCTTCATTCTTTCGGACGCTCTTCATCGTCTGTAAGGTGTTCATATTTTTGTTGTTTTTCTTGATTGTATTTGAACGATCATTTACTTTCGAACCTTCCTATTTTTCTGCGCACTTGTCTTCAGGCCGTTAGTACGATTTGGTCAACATCAAAACATAATTACCATAACTGCGTTTTAACAATCTCTCCCTTTTTGATGATGACAAAATAATTGGACAATTCTAAAAACAACCTTAAAATATGAAGCACAAGACAAGAGGTTTTGTCCATTATTTTTCCCCTTTTTGGCATCATCAAAACATAATAGTATAAAGCAATTTATACACACAATCTCCCCCTAAATTAAGGTCGCATCAAGTATCAAATATCTTCCCCTTAAACTTAATGCATGCAATTCGAGTAATTTTATAAGGGACAAGTCAAGTTTAAAATGTTTGTTCCCTTCAAATAATTAGGTAGAAAAGAGGAAATTCATGCAAAGGATTAACATCAAGGCATTTTTTGCTCATTCTTTACCAAAAAGCATCATCAAAACAATAAAGCATATGTGATGCAAATTAATTTCCAACGTATAATCCATTTATAAAAAAGAATGCTCCCCATTTCTTTTGCAAATAGTGACTTAATATAGACAAAAATTAGGGATACTTTTATCCAATCATTCTAAACAAATTCAATCACATAGTTGACTAACATTCAAGAGATCATAGTTCACATTAACAAAGTTCACATTAACAAATGAAAGCACATTAACAATTAAATGTCACCTAAGATCATATGATTTAAACACCCTCCATTGATGATCCATCTTGAATCCTTTAGTTCTCTCCAAACATACCTACACACAAAGTTAAACAACAACTTTTGGTTCCTAAACTTTCTTGGGTCCATCAATTGGGTTAGTAACATGCTTAAGAACCCAAATAGAATTTATTCCCAACTTTTGATATCTTTTGACATAACAATCCCTTTTCATATGTCCATGTTGACAACAATAACTGCATACAATATTTTTGTTTCCATAAAAAGAAGATTTAGATTTTACAAGGTAAAAACCATCCATTCTAAAGGTGATAAAATTTTTGTTGATAAGCATATTTCTAGTCCTTTTCTTTTCCAAAAGATTTTCCTTTTTCTTTTTTCAAAAAGTGCATCAAGATCATCTAAATTCTTCTTTAATGAAGCTTGTTCTTCCTTGGTCTTGGTTTTTACATCTAATTTTTTCTTCAATGCATCATTTTCTTTTTTCAAACTACCATTTTCATGCACAAGTTTTGAGTTTGTACTCAATAAAGTATTAATCTGAATTTTTAACTCTTTGTTCCTAGCATATGATTCTTTCAAATATTCTTGCATTTTAAAAATAAATAATTCAACAGCATCATCATCATCACAAGCCGAATCATCATAAGAATCATAAGTAGAGGATACCTCATTATTTCCAAGAGCCATAAAAGCCATTTGATCTGCCTCATTTTCTTCTCCAACTTCTCCATCCAAATTGTAATCATCTCATGTGATTTGGAAGTTGTTGAAGTGAGACTTCCTTGAGTCTTTTCTCCTTTTTGATGAACACTCATTTGCAATGTGTTCTGATTTGCCATATTCATATCATTTTTCATTTGGCTTCTTGTTTTTTCTTTTTGTGAAGCCTTCAATGCTATGCCTCTTTTTTGCACTTGCCTGCTCATGATCTTGTACCTTATATTTTAACTTCAATTCAAAGGAGGTTAGTGAATTAATCAAAGACTCAATAGGTAAAGCATTCAAAATGTTTCTATTCTTTCACCCAAAGAATATTCTTTACCTAAACCTTCCAAATTCTTTACAATATCATTGAACCTACAACACATCTTGTCAATATTCTCATGAGGTTACATTTTGAAGGATTCATATCTAGTCAGCACAAGAAGTGACTTCTTTTGCTCTCTTATATCTTCACTTTCTTCATGGATTTCTTTCAATTTGTCCTATATCTCCTTAGTCGATTTGCAACTTTTCACTGTAGTAAACTCATTTGCATCCAAAGCATTATACAAAATAGTCATGGCTTTAGCATTTAAAGATGAATTTACTCTATCTAGTCTTGGGCCTTAATCTATATGTATTTTCATCAAGAATATTAGCCTCCAAAGGACCTCCATGAACAATGTACCACAAATCAATATCAATGGATTGTATGAAAATTGTCATTCTTTCCCTCCAAATAACAAAATTAATGCTGTTGAACATGGGAGGTCCAATAATGGAATGCCCTTCTAAAAACAAAGCATTATTGGTTGCCATAATGATCTTTATTCTAAACTGATTAAACCAAAACAAGAAGAGACCAAGCTATGATACCAATTATTGGCCCAAAATCAACTGAGAAGGGAAGTGAATTAGGTTGTCTCAAAAAAACAAACCTATTTGAAGTGCTTAATGAAAATGCAAACTTTGTGCAACAAATGAACACTTAAGCACAAATGATCAACGACAAATATTTAACAAGTGAAGCTTAAAGAACAAATAAAAAGATTGAGATAAAGAATATCAAACTTAGAGTACATCCACTAGTAGTGCCTCTTCAAAGAAGGTGAGGCAATAACCTTTTTGTACACAAAATAGGCTCACCTTTGCACCAATTAAGTTCCTGTAGTTGAGCCAAAGGGTTTTACATTAAAATGTCACTTTTGTACACCTGTTATCTTCTACTCTTATACTTGAAGATCACTCACTAGTCTACTATTGCTCACACTAATTCCCTCTAGTTGAACCAACAGAACTCTACTACCCAAACCAATACAACCCACAAAATTTTAGCCTATTTCTCCCCAAATAGCTCTTAAAAGTGTTTGTGTTGAATGTAGTAGTTCTACACATTAATTGGATGTCCTTCGGCTATTTATAGATGAAAAATGTGCTGAAATGGAATTTGAGCTCCAACGGTAAAAAAACTACCCATTAGGAGTTCGGACGGTGGTTCGAACGTCCGATCATGAGTCCTACAGCTTTATGAACAGTGCTTCAGATGGTCGTATGTGTCCTATAGCTTGATAGAAACTTCTTCATTTTGAGTTCTTTTCTTCAGACGGTCTTGTGCGTCCTACAGCTTCTGGTACGGATAGTCTTGTGTGTCCTACAGCTTCTGGTTCGAATAGTCATATGTGTCCTATCCCACAGCTTCTGGTTCGTATGGTCACGTGTGTCCTAAAGCTTCTAGTCATGTTTTAGATGCTCTCTTGCGTCCAAGCTCCGTTCTTTCGAATGCTCTTCATCGTCTGTAAGGTGTTCATATTTTTTTTTTGTTTTTTTGATTGTGTTTGGCTGATCATTTACTTTTGAACATTCTTGTTTTTCTACACACTTGTTTCAGGCTATTAGTACGATTTGGTCATCATCAAAACATGATTACCATAACTGGGGTTCAACAGAATATTGATTAGGATATATTGTTTTTTGCAAACAATGAACAAGTAATAAAAACCTTAATTATCCTAATCAATTTCTATGTACTCGCAAATATTCGACGTGAGTTTGTATATAAGATGAGTAGGGATCGTTTCTATGAGAACTATTGGAACAATTACTAGGTTGACAAGCATATTTACAAGTTAGACAAATTAATTAGCAGTTTTTAACTAAATTTGAACTAAATTTAATCACAAGAAATTAAAATAAAGATAGGAATGTAAAATTCTAACCCTACGAAAAGCAATTAAATATAATTAACAAAAATCCTAATTTAAATCTACCTACTTGCGAGAATTTAATCTAGAACAAGAATTTAAATTAATCTACCCAATGAAAGCAATTAAAAGCGATGAAATAAAATCCTAACTACTAAAGTACGAAAGCAATTAAGAATTTAAAGACAATACAACAAGAATGATAATTAAAGAACAAGAATGGAATAAGAACAAAAATTAAGTTGCTTAAAAATAAACCAAACTCAGTCGTTAATTGCAGCAAAAACAAATATTGATGATCGTTGAGTCTTGAATTCTTGACAAGAGAATGAAATTTTAGCTGAAACAATTGAGAAAATCTACCCTACGGCTAAATTATCGATCTAACTATGAAAAACTAAAAAAACTAAAAATGGCTGGTGATGATGATGATTTTCTGTCATTCTCTTGGTGTATTTATAGATGTTTTTAGGGTTTTGGGGTTCCAGGATGATAAGTAGACATTTTTCCATGTAACCAGCCTACAAGAGGATTTTTCTTGCAAAATAAGTAACTTTGTGCAACCTGTCCATCAATTAGTGCCTAGGTGCTGCTTCCAGGAAGCTGGGATTGCCTTTTTGGAATTGGTGTTGCAGCGGCTGGGCGCTGATTCCAGAAAGGTTGCTTCACTACATCTTCAATTTTTGCCATGATGCAGGCAAAATTTGGAAACACTCAAAACATTAAAGTTGTAAATCTATGTATTAGATTTCTGAAACATCTTGAATCACCCTTATTGTACCAAGATCTTAGACAAGAAATTTACGCTCAATCTACCAAACTGTATCAGAATTGCTCCTCGCTGGTGCATGAAATTACAATTTTGCTCTTTTCCTCCACTTTCGCGATCAATTTGGACTCTTTCTTCACTCAAACCCTACAAAACTCAAAATAAACTATTTTAGCATAATTACTCAATTCCTGCTTAAATTACATTAAAACGGAGGTAAAAGATACATAAAATATACTACATTTATGAGCTTATCAAATACCCCACACTTAGTTTTTGATCGTCCTCGAGCAAAACATAGAAATAAATCACAAACATACTCAACACATCTCATCAATTCTCCACATAAATAACCAAGAACCAAACCATCATAAGGAAAATAGTCAAATGATAATAAACTCATATACATGAATTTCAGTGTAGGTGTGTGCATAGCCATACAAAAATAACTTTTAAGACACTTAGATCAAATCATGCAAACCTTTTGATTTTTTCTAAAAACTCCATAGCTTACTCTTCTAGAAAGTACATTTCTCGACTAATGTAGACAATTGACTCGACTTAAATTAGGCAGGACGTTCAGCTTGTAACATAAGACTAAGGTCTTGGCTAACAAAGAAAGGGAAAAGGATAAATAAATAAGAAAAAGAGCTTTTAATTAATGTTGGCCACACATCAACATAAAACTTCTTTGTGAACATTAATGCTGGCCACACATCAACATAAAACTTCTTCACTCGCTTGTGGTTCATAAGTAGAAACTTGGGAGCACGTCCTTCTCGTAGGTGGCTTAACAGCCCCCTCCATAATAAGTTCTTTCCTAGCCTTCAATCGTTCCTTAACCAGATCCATAGTCACCCTTGCCCTTAAGCACAAAGCGGTTATTAAATGTGGATACCATAACCCAAACGACTTCGTAGTCGCTGAATAGCAGATCTTATTATGAATTAACTAGCCGACATTTATGGATTTTCCAGCGGCAATACATCATAACAATTTAGCACGTTCCATAGTAATATCCGAGATTTCGATGACTTACAGGAAGAAGCTGGACACATACAAATTTAAACCAAACTTGCCATTCAGATTTGAGTCTGTTAAAAGCAAAATGTCGAGCTACATCACCACCTGCTGTATATGTCCATTGTACCTCTCCATCACACAAGATACTGGTAATTGTGTTATGCTCCATATTGGCATCCTTAATCTCAGGCGACTCATTTCGTCGGACTACCAATATGTCCACCTGTTGTCCTCACACGTATACCTATTGGTCACTATAATGAACCAAATTAGAGTAGAATTCTCTTACCACAGGTAATACGGCATCAATAGGGTTGGCAATGAAGTGGTTCCATCCATATTGCCTTAGGACTTGGCAAAGCGTCGGTGCTCCACATTGTGGTATATATATATATATATATATATATATATACCATTTTCTTTAATAACCCACACTCATGCAATTCTATAATTACACTTAATAACCCATCCTATGCACTCGCAATTAAATCACAAGATTAGTGGTTGTGTTTAAGTACACAAAATCAATGGAGTTATCCCACGGCCGACTAATCAAAATATGAACAATATCGCTCTATACTAATGAAAGACGCCCTTGGATGAAAATTCATGCAATTATACCAAGTGTTTGTACATATTCATTCATTGAGGCATTTTGACAAACACTTGGTGTGTATAATCTAATAACTCCATAATTTCAAAAATAATGATCTAATTACTTAGTAGCAGCCACCATACACCACTATGGATATCCAAAATGTAATTCATAATCATAATTATGCTACACTACCATGTATTATATGTTTGAATATAAATGCAAACACATAAACCCTTACAATTAGAAAATAATAAAATCACAAGGTAAAATAGGTGAAAAATATGACATACCATCCTTATGATCATATTATTCTATAATTGAAGTAATTCTAATGATTGGAATCAAAATTCCCATATAAAATAAATCCAAACATTTTATCGAACACATGGTGTGCATAAAAATAATTCAACCTGATGGCTATTGAACAAAAATTCACATAAAAAATTACCCCACACAACATAAAGATTTAAATTCATGCATAATGTATAAATTAAACAACCTAGAATCAAATAAGCATGAAAAATTGCACCTTTAATTGATATGCAAGAAAAACCCATAAAAAGAGCAAATTTAAGAACATTCATACCTTTGATGATGTATAAGTTGTGTGGATGTGAAATTGGAATAATATAGGATGATGAATGTAATGGGGAAGTATGGAATTTGTAGGTAGAAGAACTTTTTAGGAAGAGGTTCGGGGAGAGAATCGAAAAATAGAAGAAAAAAAATGACTTTTGATTTTGATACCCGAAAGGTTAAATAACCCTTCTGCTCTTTGCTTTGCAGTGCCTAGGCGCGAAGACCAGTAAGGTTATTAACCTTTCTGGTTGTCGCACCCAGGCGCTACAAAATTGCAGCGCTCAGGCGCGATGACTAGAATGGTCATTTGTCCAAGTGCTAAATTTTTTTTTTTTCAGTTCAAAATTTTATAAGAAACACTCATCCTTTGACCCTAAGACATACTTTTCTTCAACTTTTTTCCCACAATTAATATAATGCACATGCAAATGACACTAAAGCAAGAAAAATGAAATAAAAAGATATGAACAAAAAACCAAAAAGAAAGATGGGTTGCCTCCCATGTAGCGCCCTTGTTAATAGTTTTAGGCTCAACTTTGGCTCGTTTGATCAATGGATGGCAAGGTGGACGGTTTCTCGCCCCTCTTGAATAATCCCACTGTAGTAGCACTTCACTCGTTTGTCATTCACCTTGAAATTGCCTTGACTTCCTTTGAGTTCTACCGCACCAAACGGGAATTTTTACACTACTTCAAACCGGCCACTCCATCTTGACTTCAATTTCCCTAGAGAAAACTTGAGCCTTGAATTGTATAATAAAACCATGTCCCCAGTCTTCAAATTTTTCTCGACAACATGTTTGTCATGCCATAACTTAGTCCTCATCTTGTACAGTCATGTATTTTCATAGGTTTCTCTTTGAGCTTGTCTAATTCATTTAAATCGAGAAGCCTATTCTCACCAGCCTCCTTCAAATCATAATTTAGAGTTTTGATCGCCCAATATGCCTTGTGCTCAATTTCAACCGGAAGATGACAAGCTTAGCCATAAACCAATCGGTAAGGTGACATACCAATTGGGGTCTTCAAGGCGGTCTTATATGCCCAAAGTGCATTGTCTAACTTCTTGGTCCAATACTTCTCGACGAGTTTATTGTTTTTTCTACTATGCACTTCAACTCCCGATTTGAAACTTCTACTTGCTTAGAAGTTTGCGGGTGGTATGGTAGGGCAATTTTGTGGGTGATTCCATATTTAAATAAGACAGATTCGAACAACGAATTTCTAAAATGTGATTCTCTGTCATTTATAATAGCGCACGGAACACTAAACCGTGAGAAAATATTTTTTCTCTCATAATTTGCTACTACTCTTGCATCGTTCGTTGGTAGTGCTGCAACTTCAACCCACTTGGATATGTAATCACACTGTCACAAGTATATATTGTTTACTATTCAACGATGGAAAAGGGCCCATAAAATCAATAACCCACACGTCAAAAATCTTGCACACTAGAATGTTTTGCAATGGCATTTCGTCTTTTCTGGACAAATTTCCCGCCCGTTGACATTGGTTGCATTGGATTACAAAATCTCTTGCATCACGCAACAATGTTGGCCAAAACAATCCACTTTGCAACACCTTTACAGCCATCCTTTGTGAGCCATGATGTCCCCCTACTTGTGAAGAGTGGCAATGAAATAACACACTTAGCACCTCACTCTTAGGAATGCATCACCGGATTACATGATGCTTGAACTAGCGATAGAGGTAAGGATCATCCCAAATATAGGACTTCATTCTGAAAGAAATTTCCTTATTTGATTTACATCCATGGTGGACGGAATGATTTGTTGGCCAAGAAATTGACAACATCCGCATACCAAGGTGCCCCGTCCTCCATTCTCATCAAATGTTCTTCCGAAAATATGTCTCATTTATGGGCACTTCACCTTTTCTTGCTATAGGTCCTTCAAGTCGTGAAAGGTGATCCACCACACTATTCTCGGCTTCTTTCTTGTCCACTACCTCACAGTCAAATTCCTACAATAGTAAAATCCATTGAATAAGTCTAGGATTAGCATCATTTGTAGTCAATAGGTATTTAAGGACAGAATGATCAGTATGAACTATCACCTTATTACCTATCAAATATGACCTAAACTTATCAAATGCAAAAACTACTGCCAACAATTCTTTTTCTGTGGTGGAATAATTTATTTGGGTTTCATTAAGGATTTGGCTAGCATAATACACAACATGCAATACTTTTTCTTTCTTTTGACCCAATGCTGCACTTACAGCATAGTCGCTTGCAGGTATATTCCAATTTGGTGCAACTATCACGGGTGCGGTAATCAATGCTTCTTTTAACTTATTAAATGCAGACAAACATTTATCATAAACAATAAAAGGCACATTTTTTTTGCAATAAAGTAGTTCACATAAAGGGCGAGAAATGAAAGAAATTTTTTTAATGAAACGCAGGTAAAAATCGGCATGCCCAAGAAAACTCCTTACTTTCTTCACATTCATGGGAAGTGGTAATTTCTCAGTGATCTCTACTTTGCTTTGATCTACCTCTAAGCCCTTAGATGAAATATGATGGCCTAAAACAATCCCTTCCTAAACCATAAAATGACACTTTTCCAAGTTAAGTGCCAAGTTTGAAGACTCACATCTTTCTAACACACATGGAAGATTACTTAAACACGAATCAAAAGAGTCACCAAACACACTAAAATCATCCATAAAGACTTCAATAAACCTCTCAATCACATCATGGAAGATAACAAATATACATCTCTGAAAAGTACTAGGAGCATTACATAAATCAAAAGGCATGCGCCTATATGCAAATGTGCCATATGGACAAGTAAAAGTGGTTTTCTCTTGATCTTCAGGGGCTATTGCAATTTGAAAATACCTGAATAACCATCGAAAAGCAGCAATAAAATGCATTCCAGACAATCTTTCGAGCATTTGATCTACGAATGGTAAAGGGAAATGGTTTTTCCTGGTGGCTTCATTAAGTTGTCTATAGTCGATACACATCCGCCACCCTATCACCAATCTAGAGGGAATTAATTCATTATTTTCATTTACGACCACAGTCATCTCCCCTTTCTTTGGCACTACTTGCATAGGGTTAAACCACTCACTATCACTGATAGGATATATAATCCGACATCTAGCAATTTTAAAACCTCCTTTTTGACTACTTCTTTTAAAGTTGGATTTAATTGCCTTCGAGGTTGTTTGATAGGCTTATAGGTGTCACTAAGAAATATTTGATGCATGTAAACAGTGAGACTTGTGCCTTTTGCATGATCTATGCTCCATGAAATTGCTCCATGATTCTTCTTTAACACAAAAATTAATTTGCCCATTTCAATGTCAGAAAGAAAAGCATTTTCAATGACTGGATATGTATCATTCTCTCATACAAAATTAACATATTTAAGATAAGAAAGCAATGGTTTGAGCTCAACCTTGGGGGGTTCATTGGTTGGATACCCCATTTACATTTATTCCTATGCTTGATCTCCTCAATTGCCCTTTCCATCTCGTCATCTATCACATTCTCTTTGTTTCTAGCTTCCATCTCTTCTTCATGGATATTATTCATGTCTTCAGTCTCCTCTTTCAGGGATTCTTATAAAAATCATTAACCAAATCATCAATGATATCTATATTCATAACGTTATCATATTCTCTTAGAAATTTAAAAGAATAAAAAACATTAAAAGAAACAATATAATCATTGACTCTAAATTATAGGTTTCCAGCTTGGACATCAATGATGGCACGTCCAGTGGCCAAGAAACGTCTTCTTAACATGAACGGGGTCATCACATCTTCTTTCATGTCAAGCACGATGAAATCGTCCAGTAGAAATACTTTACCAACTTTGACAATAAGATCTTCCACTACTCCTACCAGTTGCAATACACTTCTATCTATCGGTTAATTGGAGAGTGACATTTGTTGGCTTCAATCCTCCTCCATTCAACCTCTTAAAAGTGGAATGAGGCATGAGGTTGATAGAAGTTCCCAAATCACATAGAGCTTGGTTGAATGTCACTCCTCCAATTTCACATGGAATTGAGAATGAGCCGGGGTCCTTAAGTTTAGAGGGAAGCTTCTTCTAAATGATGGCACTACACCCTTAGTTCGAGCATAAAATTTTGTCCCCTATCAATCTCTTTTTGCTAGATAATATCTACTTCATAAATTTAGCATAACTAGGCATACTTTCTATTGCTTCAATAAAAGGAAGGTTAATCTCAATTTTTTTTAAAAATTTCCAAAAACTTCCTAAACTTTTTCATTTTTTCATCCTCTTTCAATCTTTGGGGAAAACGAACACTTACTTGCTTACCTGTAGATGCCGAATGATCTTCAGACTTATCTTGTTGGTTAAGAGTTTTTGATGGTTCCTCATTGTTGTCCTTGCTCTTCGATATGTCTTCTTTTCCCTTTGCACCATTCTTCATCTTGTTCTACTCATAATCCTCCACTTTCTTTGGCTCCAGTGTTTTTCCATTCCGCAATGTGACCACTTGAACATGTTCTCTCTCTTGGTTATTAACCCTTGGGTTAGGAATTGTATCACTTGGTAATGTTCCCGCAGGTCGTTCATTGTTTTTGCAAGCTATCTACCCCAATTGCATCTCAAGGTTTCTTGTGGTAGCTCATAGATTTTCATACTTCCTTTGCAACCTCTGAAAATCTCTTCTCAAGTTATCATCATTAGATGCCTCATGAGTCACATGTGTGGGATAATTTGAATTTTGAAATGGCGGTCTTGGTTGTGGAGGTTGGTACGAGTTGTTTTGGTATGGTGGAAAATTCCAAGGATTTCTTTGATGTGGTGGTAAATATAGTCTAGATGACGATGGTTGATTGGACAAATTTTGTTGAGGTGCATTTGACTGAAATGACAGATTTTGAACATTTGCTTGGTGATTCTTGACCACGAAAAGTTAGGATGGTTTCGCCAAGACGAGTTATATGTGTTTCCATAATTTGTGGGTTGATTTCTTGAGGTAGGATTGTGATTAGAAATGAACTGAATTTGCTCACCTTGCACCACTGATGTTTCACAACGGCCATTTTGGTGATTTTCTCCGTAGAAATCACAATTCAAGATTCCTTGGTTTGTCGAACCTATGGAGTTCACTGAGTTTCTTCCCTTATTCTCTACAGCCTTTGTCAAGTTTGTAATGCCACTTATCATCATGTTCTGTTGAGACAAGAAGGAATCATGCTAGGCCTACCTCCTTTTTGGACATTAGCTTGATTCACTTGTGGTTGTTGTTGTCCAACTGAAGGAGTTATGGCTCCATAACAGTAATGGGTATATGCCATTCTTTCCAACAATTATTGTGCTTCCTCCAGGGTTTTGTAGGGAAAAGAACTTCCCGCACTAGCATCAACTATCAATCTAGTCTCACGAAATAGTCCATTATAGTTAGGGTTTGAATTTGCAGCCATTGAGGCATAGGATGGTGTGAACACTTCCTCAACAACTCCCTAAAGTGGTCCCATGCTTCACCTAGACTCTCTCCTGTGATTTTTCTAAACGGTGTGATCTCATTTCAGAGCTTAGCGGTCCTAGCCGGTGGAAAGTGTTTGGATAGGAATTCTTGAGTGAGTTGGTAGCCTTGTCGATATGATTGCAGCCAAGACCTTGCTCTATCACGTAAGGAAAAAGAGAATGATGTCATTCGGATACAATAGGGATGGACTCTATTGTACCGGAATGTATCACTATCTTCTCAAAATCTGATTAAATGCTCATAGGGATGTTCATTTGGTCCTATTCCAAACATAGCGTGTGTTTGGAACATTTGTATAGGTACAGGATTGATTTTGAAGTTATTTGCTTGCACGGGCAATCGAGCAATATTAGAACTCGCCCCTTCGAAATTACGTATGGCACAATCTCTAAGACGTCAAGGGTTAGCATTAGCATGGTTAACCAAGTTGCCATTGTTACCTGCAACCTCTTCTTGTTCATTAAGATCATGGTTTGGATTCTCCATTAGATTGCCACCTCGGTATGATTCATGTTGTCTACGATTTCTACTTATCGTCTGTTCAATTTTCAAGTCAATCGGATGAAATGGTTGATTACACGAACGAGTATCTACCGTAAACTACAAAAAAGGAAAACCAAAGATCAAATATCGAAGACCAAATCCAAACAAACTCGAGAGAACAAGAAATAATTGTAAATAAATAAATAAAAGAAATAAAATGTCTAATCCAGTAAGATTCACTATACCTAATATTGTTAACAAACAAAAATAGTCCCTGGTAACGGCGCCAAAAACTTGTTCAGTGGAATATTGATTAGGTTTTTACAAACAATGAACAAGTAATAAAAACCTTAATTATCCTAATCAACTCGCACACACTTGCAAGTATACGAGATAAGTTTGTATATAGGATGAGTCAGGATCGTTCCCACGAGAACTACCTTGGAATAATTACTAGGTTCACAAGCCTATTTACTAGTTAGACAAATTAATTAGGAATTTTTAATTAAATTTGAACTAAATTTAATCAAAAAAAATTAAAATAAAGACAAGAATGTAAAATTCTAATCATCGGAAAGAAATTAAATATAATTAATGAAAATCCTAATTTAAATCTACCCTACTTGCGAGAATTTAAACAAGAATTGTAAATTAAATTAATCTACCCTATGAATGTAATTAAAAGTGATGAAATAAAACCCTAACTATTAAACTACGAAAGGAACTAAGAATTTAAAGGCAATAAAACAAGAATGATAATTAAAGAACAAGATTCTAAAACAAGAAAAAAAATTAAGTTGCTTAAAAATAAATCAAACTCAGTAATTACAGCAAAAATAAATGTTGATGATCGTCGAGTCTTGAATTCTTGACAAGAGAATGAAATTCTAACTCAAACAATTGAGAAAATATACCCTACGGCTAAATTATCAATCTAAGTATGAAAAACTAAAAAAATAAGAATGACTGATGACCATGATGATTTCCTCTTCTTCTCTTGGTGTATTTATAGATGTTTTTAGGGTTTTGGGTCTCCGGAATGATAAGTATACGTTTTTCCACATAATCGGGCCCACAGGAGGACTTATCTTGCAAAATAACCAACTTTGTACAACCTGTCCATTGTCGGCGCCTGGCCCTGCTTCCAGTAAGCTGGATAGCCTTTCTGGAATTGGCGCTTGGGTGCTGCAAAATCACTGATTCTAGAAAGGTGGCTTCATTTTATCTTTAATTTTCTCCATGATGCAGGTAGAATTTGGAAATTTTCAAGATATGAAAGTTGTAGTAATATGTCTTAGCTTTACGAAACATCCTGAATTATCTTAATTGAAGCTTAGACAAGAAAGTTATGCTCAATCTATCAAGCTGTGTTGGAAATGCTACTCACTGGTGCACGAAATTCTAATTTTGCATTTTTCATCCACTTTGGCGATCAATTTTGACTCTTTCTTCACTCAAAAACCCTATAAAACTCAAATAAACTATTTTAGCTCATAATTACTCAATTCTTTCTTAAATTACATTAAAACAGAGGTAAACAACACATAAAATATACTACATTTATGAGCTTATCATTCACCATGGAAAATCAAAAGGTAATGACTCTTTCATCATGGAAAAGTTTGCTTTCATCTTAGTTAACTTTTTCTGTATTTCGGACAGTCTATCATGCTTTTTTGCTCCTTTATCTACATGTAAAGCCTCCCAAGCAGCAATTGTTTTAAGTCATTAGCTGGACTTCCTTGTTTGATCAAGCTAGAGGAACTATTTCGTGTCTCTCTTCCACTTCTCTACTAAGTTACACATTGAGTCAACTACCATAAACCATGAACATGGAATTCTTGCCTCTAATCTTGACCACTCCATAATAAATTGCTTGCACTATCTCATAAGGTCCACTCCATCCAGATTTGAGTTTCCCTGGGAATAGTTGAAGCCTAGAATTATAAAGTAGCACATTGACACCCGGATGTAATTCTTTGTACAAAATGTATCTATCATGGCATTTCTTTGTCCTTTCTTTGTAAAGCCATGCATTGCCATAGGCTTATCCTCAAAATTCCTCTAACTTGTAGAGTTCTGGTAACCACTTTTAACCAGTTGCTTTATAGTCAAAGTTGATGGCCATGATTGCTCGAATGCCTTGTTCCTTCAATTGGTAAGTGACATGCCTTTGTTAACACCAACCTGTAAGGTGAAGTATCGATAGAGTTCTAAATGTCATCCAGCATGCCCATAATACATCATCAAATTTAGGAGACCAGTCCCTAAGAGAAGTATTGTATGTTACCCAATATTTTTGCAATAAAATTTCTGATAACTCTAAGAAACTAGTGTTATATGTACCCTAAATTTGATAATTTTGCTCCTAGTTTCGAGTATTTTTAGTGTTTTCGTGTATGTTTTTATCTATTTTTTGTTTATGTGTTAGAATGTGTTTATTAAGTTCTTGTGTACTTATTTAGGTGATAATTAGCATATTTTATTAGGTTTTTCCATTTAGAGTTGTGTTGTGTCTTTGACTTAACTTCATATGGAATTAAGTTTTCGTTCGTCTTTGTTTGTCTTTTGTTTTTTGGCCTATTTTATGAGAATTTTATTTAGATATTTAGGTGTTATTTTAAGTGTTTATTATATATAATAATATTCTCCTATGTGTTAGGGTCGCAAGAAAAAAAAAATAGCGCATTAATCGGAAGTCGGATGAATATTTTGGAAGCAAAACTATGAAGTGCTGCATTTCAGATGTTTCAGTCCATATCGCGATCTCAAATTTGAGATTGCGATCTGGAGGCGGCTAGAGCAAAAAATGACTTTGTTTGGGGCTGATTTTTGCTGCACAATTATGCCACTACCCTAGCACTATATATACCCCTTTTAAACCTCGTTTGAGGGAAGAACTTAGCTAGTAGAAGTAGGCTGGATTAGAGAGTAATTTTCTTCCTTTTTCCTCCCCATTTGGGGAGGGTTGCATTCTTAGATTAGATTAGAGTAGGATTTCTCTATCTTGTAATCACAATTTCCTAGCTAAAGATTGAAGCTTTTTAGTGGTAAGTTCCTTGTTTATGTTAAAACTCTTTTAGTTAAACTTTAATTTCATATTTCCTTAGTTTAACGAGTCTAATTAATTTTATATTATTTCTCTCTTTGCATGATTTCTTAGTGTAATTGTTAGATTAGTTACTGTGTTTCCTTCAATTATGCTTCCGTAGTGATAATTCATAGTTTAGATTGGTTAATTAGGATAAATTAGTTTATGGGCTTTTCATTTAATTGCTTTCTTAACTTGCTTTCTTAGTTTAATTGGTAGATTAGTTAATGAGTTTTCCTTAATTGTGCTTTCTTAGTGTTAATTTGTAGTTTAGGTTAGTTAATTACTTTTTAAAAATACTTTCTTTTTACATGCTTTCTTAGAATAGATTAGGGGCTTTCTCTAATTGTGCTTGCTTAGGGATAATGAATGGTTTAGATTAAGACTAATTGCTTGCTTAATATGCTTTTCCTTTTAATTGTTCCCTTTATTTTCTTTCTAAAGGTACTTCCTTTTTAATTACTTTCTTAGCGATTAATCTTTTCTTTAAATTGCTTTATTAGTTCGATTAGTTCTAGTTTTAGTTAAATCTCTTCACTTAATCAATTGCTTCAACTTGAAATCTAACCAAATAACCAGTAATTATCGACCAATCCTTGTGGGAACGATTTCTACTTCCCTTTGCTACTAGTTGACAACCGTATATTTGCGGGATGCCACCTAGTTAGTAGTAGGATTTAGGTATTTTATAAATTTATAAATAGGTGTGTAAAGGCATCAGTTTCAAACTAAGAATTTTTGAAATGTGAATCTCTATCACTAATGATGCCTCATGGAACTACAAACCTAGAGAAAATATAGTGCTTGATGAATTAAGTAACCACCGAAGCACCATTAGTAGGTAATGCTGCCACTTCTACCCATTTAGAGAAATCGTCTACAAGTATTAAGATATATTTGTTGGATAAAGAACTCGAACAGTACCAAAAAGTCCCCAAACATCAAGTAGTTCAACTTCCGCTATACTGTTGAGAGGTATATCATCCTTCCTGGATATATTTCCTACTCTTTGACAAGCATCACATTGCTCCACAAGTAATCTAGCATCTCTAAATAATGTAGGCCAATATAGCCCACTTTGAAGAACTTTTGCAGCTATACGATGGTTTTCGTGATGATCTCCTACAGGGAAAGAGTGCACATTTTCTATACGTTCTTTATCTCTTTCTGAGGCACATATTTCTGAATCACTTGATGTTCGTATCTTTTGTACAAATATGGTTTGTACCAAAAGTAGACTTTTAAATCAGAAAAGGAAATTCTTGTTTTTTGTTATAACTCAATTCTGGTCGGAGAATTTTCGCTGCAAAATAGTTCACTAGATCAGCATACCACGTTCTAACACTAATTGCCATTAGTTTCTCTTTCAAAAAATTTATCCTTAATTGGTATTGATTCCTATTGACATTTCCTTCTCAATTTTATAGTGGCTGTAATCTAGACAAATGGTCGGCCACTATGTTATCAATACCTTTCTTGTCGGCCACCTTCTAATCAAATTCCTACAACAACAAAATCCAATGGATAAGTCTTGGTTTGGCATCCTACTTAGACAATAAATATTTTAATGCAGCATCATCTTTGTGCACAATCACTTTAGAACCTATCAATTATGAATGAAATTTGTCAAAGGTAAAGACTATAGCTAATAGTTCTTTCTCAGTTGTGGAATAATTAATTCGAGATTCAGTTAAAGTCTTGCTAGTATAGTACATAATATGAAGAACTTTAGCCTTTTTCTGACAAGTTACTGCACCTACAGCGTAGTCACTTGCATCACGGATTCATTCAAAAGATTTAGACCAATCAGCTGACACAATTACTAATGCAATTACTAGTGCCTTCTTGAGAAGTTCAAATGCATGAAGACATTTTTCATCAAAATTAAATGCCATATCTTTCTCAAACACACAATTCACATAGGTGTTCAGAAATAAAGGAAAAATTCTTATGAATTGCTTTTAAAAACCAGCATGCCCCAAGAAACTTTTTATTTCTTTTACGTTGGTAGGTAGAGATAGTTTTTCAATCACTTCTACTTTAGTTTTGTCTACCTCAATACCCTTAGCAGATATTTTGTGTCCCAACAAAATTCTCTCCTGTACCATAAAATGGCATTTTCCCGATTCAAAGCAAGATTAGTGTCTTCAGAACATTGAAGAACCAAAGACAAATTATGCAAACAGTCATCAAATATGGTTCCAAACACAGAAAAGTCATCCATAAAAACCTCAATACACTTTTAAATCATATAATGGAAAATAGAAAATATTCAACTTTAAAAAGTGCTTGGTTCATTGCAAAGGCCAAAGGACATTTTCCTATATGCAAAATTACCATATAGACAAGTGAAAGTTGTCTTTCCCTGGGCTTTTGAAGCTATGGCAATCTGGCAGTACCAGGAATACCCATCTAAAAAGAGAGAAAGTGAAAACCATGACCATCTAAACATTCTAGCATTTGATCAATGAAGGGAAGGGGAAAGGTGTTTTTTTCCCTTCTATCATTTGGTTTTTCTGAGTGCCCTTGTTTAATTTCTTGTAATCAATGCAAACCCCTACCTGGATACTACTCATTATGATCATTCACAATCACAGTCATCTCCCTCATTTGAGGAACTACCTGAGTAGGACTGATCCACTTACTATTACCAATGGCATAAATTATATTAGCATCTAATAATTTCATTACTTTCTTTTTACTGCTTCTTTCAAAGTAGGATTTAACTGGCGCTGTGGTTATCTACATGGTTTGAAAGCATCTACCATTATAATTTTATGCATGCAGAAAGCAAGGTTAATCCCTTAATATCACTTAAACTCCTAGAAATTGCAAATTTATGCTTCTGAAAACATCCAATAATCTTTGCAATTGATCATCAGACAAGTATGCACTTACAATAATAGGTAATGTATCATTTTTCCCAAAAATGCCTACTAACCTTTCAAATGACAAGGAAGTGGTGTTAACTCTACCTTGGGAGGTTCATTGGTTGGAGAATCTCCTTGCATAATTCTTCTTGTGGCATTGACTCCTTGTCTAGATGATTTGCCTCTAACATCCTTAAGAAAACTTTTTTTACTTCACCATGTTTTTCCACATCTTGTGTTTCTGTTAGAGCCTTTTCCAATAGAAGCTATGTAACTTGATTCCTATAAAAAATCATTAGAAAGTGTATCAACTAAATCAATCATCATGTTATCATCATAAGCAGAAGGAAGTTTAAAAGAATCAAAAATAGAAAAATTGGCAGCTTGATCATCGATTCTCAATCGTGATTTTCCTTCTTGCACATCAATAAGTACCCTTCCAGTTGCTATAAATGGTCTCCTAAGGATCAATAGTATTTCTTTATTTTTCTCCATGTCTAGAATGACAAAATCTATAGGAAGGTAACACTTATTCATACTGACTAGGACATCTTCCTCTATCCCCACAGATACTTGAGAGTTCGAGTTCTTTTCAATTTAATATCCGGTAAATAGAAAGTTGCATCAAATTAATTGATGCTCCCAAATAACAAAGTTCCTTCTCAAAATTCATCCCTTCAACAATACATGGGACGGAGAATAAGTTAGGGTCTTTTATTTTTGGAGATAGTCTCTTCTAGACAACGGCACTACATTCTTTTGTTAAGTGTAACATTTCATCACTTAGTAGATTCTTCTTCTTGAAAGTGTTGCTTAATAAATCTGGCGTAGCTAGGCATTTTTTCAAGAGTCTCTATAATTGATTTCCACCTTTTGAAAAATCTTCAAAAACCTCTTGAATTTACCATCCTCCTCCTTGGCCTTTAACTATTTACGAAAGAGAATTCGAACTGGTGTTTCTGCTGGTATACTGTCAGGCTAAGTGTTAGGTTTCGTTTTTGGTGGAACCTAGTACTACTCCTGTATTAGCCAATCCTTCTTTTCTTCATTTTGATTGACCTATTTAGTACCAGCTATTTTTCTATATGTCACTTCTCAATGTTACATCCTTTGCTTGCTACCTTGAATTTGGAATAGTATTACTACGTAATATCCCTAGTGGTCTTTTTGCCATCATTTTTGCAATTTATGCAACTTGAATTTTCAAATTCTTTCTTGAAGCTTCTTGACTATTCATTCTTTCAGTGGTTGTTTGGCAAAATGCTTCATTGAATCTTTGACTTGCTCGAACTCCAACTATAATGATTGAATTTGGTTGGACTGCTATTGAGGTTGAAAGTATTGTTGCTAAAATGGGGGCCTAGGATTTAGATTATTTGGTTGAATACAAGTTCGGTTTTGTTGATTTCCCAAGAAAATTGGGATGATTCCTCTAACTTGGGTTATAAGTATTGCCAAACTAGTTGTTTTGTGGTATAAACTGGTTCTGGTTCCCCATGTAATTCACTTGTTTTGAATCTGTAAAAGAAGAAAAAGAATAATTTAGTGGACTACATTGGCCATTAGGATGATCACCTGTACAAAATTCGCAGCAAAACAAGTGGTTGTGGAGTGCTCCCAATATTTGTTGTTATTCTATCTATCCACTTTTCTAGTTGCTCCAACTGATTTGTTATGAGATTTTGTTGTGCCGTCAGTGCATCCATGCTGTTTGTTTCAAGAATTCCTTTGCAATGTTCCATTGATCGAGAACTTGCTGAATCCTGATAATTAGTTGATATCTTATCAAGAAGCTCTTAAGCTTTCTCTGGAGTCTTATTTTGAGTTGATTAGTTGATGAATCAACCGCCTCTCACGTCTCTTTATATAGACCATGATAAAAGTCCAAATTTTTAACCACAACGACAGACCATGATGAGAACATTTATCCAAAGGAACAATGAATCTCTCCCATGTTTCACCCAAAATTTTCCCATGCTGCTGATTGAAAGAAGTAATGTCATTCCTGAGCTTGGCTGTCGTGGAAGGTGGAAAGTATTTTTTCATGAAAGCTTGGGCTAGTCCCTCCCAAGTAGTGACGGTTCCTTGCTTATAACCTTGCAGCCAAACCTTAGCCTTGTCCCTCAATGAGAAAGGAACTATTTGAGCTTGAAATCATCATCGCTAACTCCATTCTGCTTGCATGTATCACATACTTCCTCAAAATTCATGATATGATAGTGAGGATCTTCACTAGGCAAACCTTCAAACATTGCATGTTGTTGAAGCATAGAAATGAGACCAAATTTGATCTGAAATTTGTGTCCTGAATAGGTGGTGGAGCAATACAAGAATTTGATCCTTCAAAAATTGGTATAGTATATTCTACTAGAGAGAGATTGTTTACAACATGTCCATTGTGACCATTATCTCCGAACTCTCCATTATTCCCATTATTGCCATTGTTTCCCAAATTTTCTCTAGATTTTCTGGTGGTATAACTGGTTGCCTTGGTAGTCTCTCTTGAACCATGCTTAATTCTGCTTCATGTTGCTATTGTCTTTGCTTTCTTCATCTAAGGGTTCTTTTGATCTCAGGATCAAAACCTCTGATGTTTCAGTTATGAGCGCATAAACAACAAAACACTAAGAAACAGGATTATGTGCATCAACATACAGAATTTTGACCATACTGATAATTTGAATAGAGAAAAAATTCCACAAGAAATAATTATGCTAAACAAGAAATAAAAAGAAAGAAAAATGTCTATAGTGAGAATTGACTTGGCTTTCAATACTGCTTAGAAAAATATTTGTTCCTCGGCAACGATGTCAAAAACTTGATGCAGTTTTTGATGAACAAGTTAATTTATCCTAACTACAATTCCCGCTAATTCTGCAAGTGAATAGGGATCGTTCCCATGAGAAAAAAACACACACGCAAGTATCAGAAATGGCCAAAAACTTCTATCTAGACGATCAAAGAGAATGATGGAATTTAAAAATGAAAGTGTGAAAGTACACGAAAATTAAAGACTAAAACGGCTAGATTTCAAAATGCGATTTATCAAATATTAAATAAATAGGTTAGGTACTGGACTAGTAATTTTCAAAATTAACTTAACGTACGAAATCAATCAAATTAATTGCAAATTCATGCAGATTTAATTTTCAAAATTTAACTCAACCCCGATCCCTCACAATGAAGAGTCCTATCAACCTAGTTGTTTGTTAGGGCGAGATTGCTCTCAAGCCTGGTCCCAATCAAACTGAGTAGTAAGCAAATGGAATTATCACGAATCAAGTAGAGACTCAAATTGGATAGATTGTGAATTATCTTATCTAATAACTCTCACTGATCTATGGTAGAGGGTCGAGTCCTATGTTATCTCGGCTGATCTACCCAAGGCCAAAGTTAGTTACTCTCTAGAATTGTCTCATTGCGATCATTTACCCACGAATACAATTAAATCAATTGCTGATTAATTAAGTCAATCCATTGAAAACATGCTCTGTCTGTACCTAACCCTAATGAAATTAGTTGATGCTTGGATAAATAAAAATGTGAAAATTAATAGTAACGCAAACAAGAAAGATAGCCATTACACTAAAAATGGATTAGACAGATTGAAAATAATTAAATAACAATAATAATAATAATAATTGAATTAAAATACGTCAATGAAAGATGATACCAAAATTGTGCTAAACTAGAAACGTTGAATTTATTAAACTTGTCTTGAAAATAAAATGCTTAAACTAAAGAATGCGATGGAGAAAAAAATGAAGAACAAGAGAATTAGAGAGATGAGTTAGATATTTTCTCCTTATTCTAAATACTATTAAAAACTGTGGAATCAATCTGCTAACAAGTATAGAAAAACTCTCCACTTATTCCTACTCATCTCCTAATAGTTAAGAGGTTTCCTAATCAGATAATTTTCAAAATGAAAGCTTACTATAAGTGAAAAACTAAAATCCTACATTGGCAAAAAAATTTTAAAATTGGTCCTCCATGTATGGTTTGTTGTGGTAGACATATTTCTTCTTGGAATGTTTGCCGCGACAAAGTTTTCTTTTGTCTCTAGTTTTTATTAGTTCGCCGTGGTGGATGATTAGAACGTGGAATGTTTGCTGCAACAAATGTCTATTGTATGGTCCGAAATTTCAGCCTTCCCACTACATCTTGACTCTAGATATATTTTGGGTGCCTAAAATTGAATTAAACACAAAGAACCCAATAAAACTCAAATAAAGAAAAAATTACTTAAAAAACGTATTTTATCCTAATTGGGAAATTTGACACAAAATATTCATAAAACACAATAAAAAAACTCAAAACTATAAAAACTAAGTCTAAATGGACATAATAATAATAACCTTAATTCTAAGGTTATCAAAGATGTCATTATATAATTATATTATTTCGTTTATTTAAAAGAAAGTATAGAGAAAATTATCGGAGTTCAGAACATATAAAAGAAATGAGAAACCATATTCACCACAATCATATGATATGGCATAGTGGTTAAGGCGTGTGTTGCGTTACCACAGGTCTCAAGTTCGAGACCTTGCAATTGTAAAAATATTTTACAACCACATATTACTAACTTGGTCAATTGCCATTAAATCGGGTAGATTCTAGTAGACGCTCGATTTTCACAGGTCAATTTCCCAGTCGCAAAAAATTAACAAGTTGATTTCTTATTTGGCCAGACTACTAACCCTGACTCAATTTAGTTACTGGTTCACTGGGTTAACCGGTAGAACTGTTGAAGAAGGACAAGTTTAATAACTATGGGTCTTATAATTAACTGCTAGACAGTATCAACAAATTATAGACATGGTTCATTATAGACACTGTTCATCATGTTTGATATTGTGATGCAAACAGGTTATCCCATTGACTATTGAAATGGATTCCAAGACAATTGTAGACATGGTTCGTCATAAATCTCAAGTCCTGTGGAGGCTGGATGCTCATTTTCGAAGATTGAAGACCCTTTTACAGGATAAATCCATTTCCATCTCGGATAATTTCAAACAAGCTAACTCAGTGGCTAATGCATTATCAGGTGAAGCTAGCACATCAATGACCTTGGCAACTTACACATCTCATTCTCTTCCTCAAACAATTTTAGGTCTAGCTATTTTAGAAATGCTCAAGGTTATCACACATTTGATTTTGTAAACCTACTTCCACTGTTTATGGTTAGCTATGGTTTCTCATGTACTTTCCTAGGAGGTAGTGGCTTTATATCCCCCTCCTTGTAAAATATTTCCCCTAAATTTTTAAAATGTGTGTTAGGCCCCCCCCACCCCATCAATGGACAGATAGTTTATCCAAAAAAAACATTGTTTTTACAAATGTATTTGGTTTACTTAGTTTTATATGTGTTTATTACATTGAATACCTTTGCAGAACATCACAGTACTTTATTTGTACACTTATTTATGTATGGGGTCCTAGAGTTTCTATAGTGTTTCAATGTCATTGGAATGCCACAAAAAAGACAAGTTTTATTGGATGTTAACTCTCTTAAAAAGAGTTATTTTCATGTGTTCTAGTGCTGTGCAATCACCTAGTTATAAAAATATATAAAACATCTAAATCCTACTACTAACTAGGTGGCATCTTATAAGTATACAGTTGCCAACTATTTGTACCTATCTAGTCAAGGGAAGTAGGGATTGTTACCACAAGGATTGGTTAGTAATTATCGATTATTTAGTTAGATTACAAGTTGAAGTGGTTGATTAAAAGATGAGATTTAACTTAAAGTAGAACTGATGCAACTAAGAAAGCAAATAAAAAGTTATCTAGTGCATTAAAGTAATGATTTACACTAAAAAGAATTTTTCACAAGAAAGCATTTGAAAAGAAAGCATTTTTAGACAGCAATTAGAGAAAGTAATTAAAAAGGAGAATATCTTAAGCAACTAATTAACTAATCTAAACTGCTAATTATCACTAAGGAAGCATAATTAAAGAAAATCCATTAACTATTATAAAAAAGCATGTAAAAAGAAAATATTTTTAGAAAACAATTGACTAACCTAAACTACAAATTAACACTGAGAAAGCACAACTAAGCAAAACCCATTAACTAATCTACCAATTAAACAAAGAAAGCAAGGAAAAAAAGTAATTAAATGAAAAGTCCATAAACTAATCTATCCTCAATTATGTAACCAATCTAAACTACAAATTATCACTAAGAAATCATTTTTAAAGAAAATCCATGAAATAATCTAAAACAATTAGACTAAGAAATCATGTAAAGGAAGAAATTAGATGAATTAAACAAAGGAAACATAAAATTAAAAATAAATTAAAGGAGTTTTAACATAAACAAAGTACTTACCACTAAAAAGATTCAATCTTCAATTAGGAAATTAAGAATACAAGAAAGAGAAATGAAAATCCTAATCTAATCTAAGAAAAAACCCTCACAAAATGGGAAGGAAAAGGAATAAAATTACTTTCTAATCTAGTCTACTTCTACTAGCTAATTTATGCCGCAAATAAGATTTAAAAAGGGTATATATAGTGCTAAGGTAGTGGGATAATGGGGTAGCAAAAAACTGTCCCCAAAAAGATTCATTTTTGCCCTAGCAGCCTTCTGTGTCATGACATCAAATCTCGATATCGCGACATCAAACTGAAACTTTGACTCCCAGAAGTTTGGCACAGGCTTGGTGTTGTGACATCAAATTTTTGGTGTCGCAACACCGATTGCAACTTTTGCAACACTTCATAGTTTTGCTTAGAAAATCTTTGTTTGATGTTCAATTGATGCGCTATTTTTTTTCATGCGACCCTAACACATAGAAGAATATTATTAGCTACAATAAACACTTAAAATAATTCCAAAATTTATAAATAAAATTTTCACAAAATAGGCAAAGAAAATGAAAGAAAAATAAAGACGAATGAAAACCTAACTCCTAATAAAGTTAGGTTAAAGACACGATACAACTCTATATACAAGAACCTAATAAAATATGCTACTTAACACCTGAATAAGTACTAAAACACTTAATATACATATACTAAAACATTCTAATACATAAATGAAATAGACAAAAACACAAAGAATGCTCGAAACCAGTAGCAAAACCATCAAGTTTAGGGTATATATAACTATTGATAAATTGACCAACAAAATAAAACTTTTGATTTGATTGAAAACAATGTTTTTCAAATGAACTCATAATAAAATATGAATCCCTTTCTTTTTGAAAATAGTAATTCATGATTTTTAAATTTCTTTTGTCGCAAAAGAGCTATTTCAACACACACTAAAATCCATGAAATGCTAAGGTTAAATAATTCAATCATATGGATTGAAAATCATTTGTTATCATTTAGTACCATAATTCTTTCATTTTCCATCCAAAATTCACCCCACAAATATTTACATTCACAAAAAGAAACCATTCCAACACAAGTAAATAATATCCCCAAACTTGTCATTTTATTCAAGTGATGAGTACAACTCATCCTACCACTAACCCAAAATAGAACAAACACATAATAATGCTACTAGAAAGCATAAAAGCAAAATACTAGGCAATGATTTTGAATTACACTTGGACAATCAAAAAACAAAAATAGAATATAGGCAACATACTAACTAAGTGAATGCGAATGAAACTAATTAAGCACAAATTGACATTAGAAATAGGAGTTCTATCCTGATTAATTATGGACTTCAACAATTAATAAGCACAACACTAACAAGGCAACATAATGATAAATTTCAAGTAAACCATATAAATGCTATTTCCAATTAAAATGAGTCCCAGAGATTGATTTTCCTTCAACAGCCAATCTTGGAGACACTAAGGAAGGGTCCTTGAGGCTTCGTGGGGTTCAAACAATTTAAAGAAATAGAAAAACACGCAAAAGGTTAACAAGGTTTTACAAAACAAATGGGTAATCTAAATGTCCAACTCATCCCCCCAAACTTAGTTTCACATATAATTGGTTTCAAAGAGACATTCAACCATCAAGACTACTCCCCATCCAAATCAAGGATTCATGTGATTTTCAAAAAATAAGCTCAACAATTTAGAACATGAAGTGTATCGACAACAAGAATATCCATAATCAAATGATAAAACCAAGTCCAATTTCATTTCTAAAGCATATCTATCAATCACGACTCACAAGCCTTACATTGCCATCAATATTATCATTAAAAAACAAAATTATCTAAGACAGTCCAAAATTAATCACCAACATCAAAACATAAATTAAAATAAGCACAACACTACAAGCTTTTATTACCCATTGGATTCTTAAACTAAAGCAAGTAAACTAAAATAAAGCATAGTAAATAAAATAAAAAGAAATACTCCCTTAACACCAAGGAGGCTTCCCAAGAGTATTATGATCCTTGGTGAAATTGCACCATTGCTTATCTCCTCTGAAGTCCCCAAGGAATTGGACTTCAGCATTGGTAGATTGTGCCTCCCTGGTCCCCTCTAGAAAGTATCCTTCTTCTTCCCCCACTTCTTGAGCTACTTCTTGATCCACTGACACCCCAATACATAAGTGTCGAGTGACTCGGTTGCTGTGATTTTGAATTCATCAGAGTCCTAGGAACCAGTTCTTGCCAGATATTTTCAATTTGTTCTTCCTGAACCGGTTTTTCACCTATTGGTAGGGGTTTGGAGTCCATTATTCTATATACCTTTCCTTGAATTTCTTAGGCAAGTTGGTCTTGTAACTTATTATTAGATGTGGCTTGCTTTTCTCAGAATCTATCTATTTCTTATTGAAGTTGCGAATATTTTTCTCAGAGTCTAACTATGTCTTCTCAATCTTTGGCCATGACTTCTCAAAATTGAGCCAATTCTTCTCAATCTTTGGCAATGGCTTCTCAAAATTCTTGAATTTGTCTCCACATGTCCATTGATTTTGCCTCATTGTATACTTTGATTGATGGGTGAGAGAATTGAGGCTTTATTGATCAATATAAAGGCTTTCTAGGTAGAGGGAAAGAGTAGATTTTTTTGCTAGCTCTCATAAGGATATGGATGGCCAGACTATCCCACTTGATAATCTAAGGGATAAGAAGAGTAAGCATAACAAGAATCATGATCATTGGGTATACCTTCATTATCTAAAAATGATAATTTCATTGGTATGAATAGTTCCAATTAGGTCCATGCATCTTGAATAAATAAAAACAAGAAAAGGAACTAAAACGATTTAGAAACAAGAAAACTAGGAAAGTTTAGACTACTAGCTAGTCTAAACCATCCACCACAAAGAAAATCTTTTTGTATTTTTCAAAATAAGAACACAACTACAGAATGAATATTTTTTTTGGTTTTTCAAATAGATGAAACAACTATACAAGAAAACAAAAGATTTCAATCTAGTCTTTCAATTAAATTATATTGATATTACTAAAAACCAATCTTTGGCAACGACGCCAAAAGCCTAATTTGCAAACACCTAGTTATGAAATTTATAAAACATTTAAATCCTACTGCTAACTAGGCGGCATCCTGTAAGTATACAGTTTGTCAACTAGTAGTAAAGGGAAGTAGGGATCGTTCCCACAGGGATTGGTCGGTAAATACCTATTATTTTGCTAGATTACAAGTTGAAGTGGTTGATTAAAAGATGAGATTGAACTTAAACTAGAACTAATGAAACTAAGAAAGCAAATTAAAAGTTATCTAGTGCATTAAAGTAAAGATTTACACTTCTAAAAGCATTTTTCTTAGGAAAGGAAGAGGAAGCATTTTTAGAGAGCAAATAGAGACAATAGTTAAAAAGGAGAGCACCTTAAGCAGGTAATTAACTAATCTAAACAACTAATTATCACTAAGGAAGCATCATTAAAGAAAGCAATTAACTATTCTAGAAAAGCATGTAAAAAGAAAGCATTTTTAGAATGCAATTAGCTAATTTAAACTACAAATTAACACAAAGAAAGCACAAATAAGGAAAACCATTAAAAAATCTACCAATTAAATGAAGAAAGCAAGGAAAGAAAGTAATTAATTGAAAAGCACATAAAGCAATCTATCTTAATTAACAAATTTAAACTACAAATTATCTCTAAGAAAGCTTTTTTAAACAAAGCTCACAAACTAATCTAACAATTAGACTAAGAAATCATGTAAAGAAAGTAATTAGATGAAAGCAATCACCAAGTTAAACGAAGAAAATGTGAAATTAAAGATAAAGTAAAGAAGTTTTAACATAACTTTATACAAAATATTTACCACTAAAAGATTCAATCTTCAGCTAGGAAATTAAGAATACAAGAAAGAGAATGAAAAATCCTAATCCAATCTCAGAAAACCCTCCCCAAATGGGATGGAAAAGGAAGAAAATTACTCCCTAATCTAGCTTGCTCCTACTAGCTAAGTTATTTCTCAAATGAGGCTCCTACTAGCTAAGTTATGTCGCAAATGAGGCTTATAAGGAGTATATATAGTGCTAGGGAAGTAGGATAATTGTGCAGCAAAAATCAACTCGAACAAAGTCATTTTTGCCTAGCAGCCTTTGGTGTCACAACATCAAATCTCAGTGTTACGACACCAAACTGAAACTCTGACTCCCAGAAGTTTGGCTTGGTGTCACAACATCAAACTTTTGGTGTCGCGAGACTGATTGCAACTTCTACAGCACTTCACAGTTTTGCTTCGAAAATTTTCGTCCGACGTCCATTGATTTGCCATTTTCTTTCATGTGACCCTAACACATAGGAGAATATGTATTAGTTACAATAAACTCTTAAAATAACTCCTAAATATATAAATAAAATTCTCACAAAATAGGCAAAAAAAATAAAAGACAAACAAAGACAAATTAAACCTAACTCCCAACAAAGTTAGGTTAAAGATACGACACAACTTGATGCGAACCCTGTGCGCAATCAACTTGATGCCACAAAACCCAAAAAGTCAAGATGGCACCAAAACCCCAAGGATCGACTCCAAAGTTGGCCACAAGAGTTTGGACAGCAAACACACACAAACAAGAACGGAACAACAGACAAGAATCAAATAAGAATTCAACATGTTATCCATAGTGAGACAAGAACCAAACTCTTAACAAGATTTAAAGCGAGAATTGACCTGTTGCCCATATGAATCAGGCAAGAACCAAATCTATAAGTCGGTCAGAACAATCACCGTTGCTCAAGCGATGATCCAAACAAAGTCTTAATCCAAAGACTAAAAGAAAGAACTTTTTCCTCATGAGAAAGACAATTTTTTGATAAACACAAAAAGGTGCTGAAATTCATCCATATGATAATGCCTATTTATAGGCTTAATAAAGTCCTAAAAACTAGCCTAAAAACTCCTAAAAAGGTAGTGCTAGGGTTCTGCCATAAGTTGCCCCAAGATTTGGGCTAAATGGGCCTTATTAAGGTTAATTAATGAGTCTAAAAACTAAGAATTAAATCAACAACTAAACCGACGTAAAACCAACCCAATTTACACAACACTTTAAATTATTTTTGGGCTTTACATAACAAAGACCAAACTAAAATAAACTTGAAAGGAAGTCCAGCCTTCTTGGACTTAAAGAATCTCCACTTGTGCTTCATTTTGAAGAATTGCACTTCATGTATTATTGAATTGAGAATAGTCCAGTCCAACTTGATCGAAATACCACGAATGTGCCCCAATCTTGGCAAGAGTGAGTCCAAGCTTGCTTTAGCATTCATCTCCTCATCTTGACCCATTTTTAGGCTGTTCGGATCCATATCATCATGTAATAGCCTATTTATAGGCTCAATAAAGTCCTAAAAACTATCTTAAAAACTCCTAAAAAGGTAGTGCTAGGGTTCAGCCATAAGTAGCCCCAAGATTTCGGTTAAATAGGCCTTATTAAGGCTAATTAATGAGCCTAAAAACTAAGAATTAAATCAACAACTAAACCCAACTTAAACTCAACTTAAAACTAGCCCAATTTACACAACACTTTAAATTATCATTGGGCTTTACATAATAAAGACCAAACTAAAATAAACTTGCAAGGAAGTCTGGCCTTCTTGCACTTAAAGGATCTCCACTTGTGCTTCATTTTGAAGAATTGGACGTCATGTATTATTGAATTGAGAATAGTCCAATCTAACTTGATCGAAATACCACGAATGTGCTCCAATCTTGGTGAGAGTGAGTCCAAGCATGCTCTAGCATTCATCTCCTCATCTTGACCCATTTTTAGACTGTTCGGATCCATTTCACAACTCTATACAAAAGAACCTAACAAAATATGACTAATTAACTCCTAAAACACTTAGTAAACTTATACTAAGACATTCTAATATATAAAAGCAAAATAGACAAAAACACACACAAAAACAGCGAGAAAGCTGAAAACTAGTAGCATAACCATCAAGTTTAGGGTACATATAACTCTAGTTTTCTAGAGTTATCATCTATCTAGGGTTTCTCGTGAGTTTTGATGTTTTTCTAGTATGACTTTAGGGTTATAATCATTTTAGCCTTTTAGTCAACAGTGTTATTTTATGTGTTTAATGTGTTTACGTGCATTTAATAATGTGTTTAATTTTGTTTTTATATTGAATTGGTTTGGGGTCAATCGGGCGATTAACATATTAATTGAGGTAAACCGAGCACAAACCAGCTTTAAAGCCTTATATCCTTGGAGTTATGCAGCCATGGCTGGGTGCGGTGTCAGTAGAATGGGCAGTAAATTGAGGCCGTGCAGTGCTAGGTTGAGGTCGTATGGCCTCAGCACTGAGCAACTGTATGATTTGTTTACCTTGTTTCTAAGTCTATTTTATGCATTTTTTGGGGTTATTTTGCCAAAACACTTATACAACCCCAAGACCTATATAAGTAGAGTTTCTTGTGTTATTTTATGGGAATTTTGACATAGGTTTCAAGTATAATAAACACTCAAGAAGTGATCATTCATCAAAGTTCCAAGATCAAGAAGAAGATTTAAGATCAAGGCTTTCGACAAGAGCTTTTGTTCTTTTTCCCTACTCTTCTTGTTCTTTGCTATGGAGACAATTTTAAACTATTTCTTCTTTGTTTGTTTTTTATTTTTACTTATACACTAAATTAGTTTTTAAGATTTCAATTGGACCTTATCATGTATTTTGGATTATTGTTCTCTGCATGTGTTTTGTTCATAATAGAGAATGAGTTATTATTCTTAATGCTTTTTCTCTATCTGATTTGATATTCAATCGTATCTTGAAATAAATGTATGAATACTAGTCAAGAATAATACATACTGTAATTCATTTATGTTCATAACAGAAGAGAATTTTCATGAATGAATTGTGTATCCTTGAAAGAGCACTAACAGACTGAGGTTCCAAATATCTTGATGTTCTAATTTTATTTTCTTAGATTAACTATGAAAAGACTTTTTTCAAAATTAAATCTAATTAGAATAGTTATTAACTTGAGAAAGTCTAATACAAATAAGGGAACTTTGCTATTTTATCTTCATCTTAATTGATTCTTGTTTAATTTGAGTCTGATGGTTATGTTATTTAGTGAAGCCAATTCCCGAGCATCTTTAGTTCTTGTTCTTTTGCCTTTTATGCTTTCATTAACTTAATTACTTTACCTTTTGGTTTAATCTAGTTAGATAATCTACTTCTCGATTCAATTTCTCAGACAAAGCTATAGTCTTGTTGTGATTATTTGTGAATCCTTTACTCTTCTCCGTGGCAACGATACTATACTCTTACCACATTATCACTTGTTTGACGAGTGCACTTGCCGGTGTGTTTAACACATATCAAATTTTTGGCAATCATTGCCGAAAAAGAGTTTGATTGATTACTTTTGCCATAACTTGACTTGTTAATCTGAGTTTTCGTTAATTTTCTTTTTGTTTTAGTTCTTCATTTGTTTAACTATTATTATGATCTATAATTTGTCCAATTATCCATATGATGGAACTACTTGTACTTATAATGCTAATGTACCCAATGAGTTAGTAGTTCAATTGCAAGAATTGCATAGGAAGGTTTATCAATTGGAACAATCGCAAAATGCTTATAACTTTTATGGTGTAAACCACCAAAGTTTTGAGTATCAAATAGGTAGCACTTATGATTTTTCATCCTATTACAGTTCTAAATTCTTCAAATTCCTTCAAGAGTTGTGATTATCTGTGTGATCCTACATACAATCCTAGTTGGGAAAGATTATCCAGATTAGTCACGGTATAAAGATCGGTCAAGTTACACAGATCCATATCACAAATTCACACTACACCTAGAAGATGAATAGTTTCATATGGAACAAAAATGTTTTTTAGATATCCAATCTTGTGGAGGCGTTGACTAGATTCATTGACAACACTAATGAAAGCTCGAAGAATCAAAAAATGGCATTTCATGGACTCGAGATGCAAATTGAACAACTTGTTATTGTGGTCTGAGAAAGGGAACTGGACCCACTATCATCTAGAGTTCCTATTCTAATTGAGACATTTGGAGTTATAATTATAAAAGACCCTGAAGAGACAACTGTAAGTGTGAATTCATATGGTAGAGTGGAAGATAAGGGCACAACTGATAATTAATTGGAGCAAGACATTATTAACTGCATGCTTGATGAGTTTGATCAGGTTATTGTAACTTTTGAAAAAAAAATTGGTGTTATGTATTGTAGGAAACTTCACCTCAACTAAAACTTCAAGAGCTGGTTATACCAAGGAGGTTAAGAAAGAGCCTGTAAAGATTGAATTTTACCGAAGGGATTACAATGCTATTTTGGTTGGCGATGAAGATGATAGAATAACAAGTGTGTATGGCCATATTGTCTGAAAGAAAGAAGATAGTGAATCTAACTTGGTTTCGCCATAAAGCTTCTTCATGCGCAGTAGACGAAAATTTGTTGAAAATCCCAAAACCACTTTGGCTTTATGAGGAGAATATTCTTTATTTTTAATTTTCTAGTCTTTAATTATTGTTTGGATTGTGTTTTGGCAAGAGCGTTGTATTATTTTCAATTTTTCTGTAAAGTTTTGTTCATGGGTATGTGGTGCATCATATTTGTTTTTCCTTTTATGTTATATTTACTTATTTTATCCATCTTAAGGATTTGACTATTTTAAATAACTCCCTAGCTAACAGATGGTAGTGTTTAGGATTTCTGGTCCCTCTTATCTAAAGTATTGTAGAGGGTTACAAAAATATTAGTTAGGTTTTGTTTATTTTTAACATGGTTTGTAGTGGTTGGGTTGTGTCGTGTTTTTGTTTATTGTCTTGTGATTTAATTGTAGTGTATATTCTTTGTAATGGTTTAAATATGGTTACCTTGGTGATTTCTTTTGGTAAGTAAAGAATAGCTAAAGTGTGTATAATGCTTTGGCTATCGATCCCATTGATTTATGATTTGCAAATTTTCTTTGTTGAGTGCTTTTTTTTGAGTCTTGTCAGTGTCTTAGTAAGTAGCGATTTACTTTTTTCTGTGTTGAGTTCTTATCTAACAGTAATAAGTCTAGTAAATAGAGTTATTTTACCTCTAAAAAGTATGGTATTTTGATTATATTAGTACCAAATTATGCATTTTTTATGTGTTTTTACTTGAATTTCATGTTTAGTAGTGGTATTAGTAGTGTTAGAGTAATATTAGATCTTTTGGTAGTAATTATGTACAAATTGATTAGTAAATAATACATATTATATTTTGGTGCTTAATTGTAGGGATAATTTTCAATTGGGCAGTAGTTTGAATAATTGAACAAGTCAAGGAATAAAGGTAAAAATAGAAGAACTATTGATGGTACTGAATTAAAAGGTATGAAGACTCATAGTGTGGTGTCATAACCATTTAGGAACTCTTCAAGTGTTAGATATTGTGGTGTTACTTCCAAAGGCGTAAATTTTCATACGAGGATGTCAATTGGCCAAAACCCTAGTCAACTCTAATGTGGTGTAGCTGTGTTGAATTCAAAGAAGGCAAAAATGACGCTACAGTCTGGACCACTTTTCAGAGAAAGGAAATATTGACCACTTTTAGAACGGTTGTGACAATTGTAAATTGCCCTAATGTGTGCACCTAAAAAACATAGTAGAAGGTGTTTGTGCAGTAGTAGTAAGATATATAGGATAAGGCTTCTTTAGGAGTTATTAGTAGAGACTTTCCATTTTTAGTAAAGAAGTAGATTTACTTTTCTTTTTCTTATTTTTCAGCATATTTAATCTTAGAAATTGTTCTATTTAATGAATGCAAGTTTATAACTTTCTTTACTATTGTTGTTGGCCTTTTCATTAGCTTTCATTAGATATAAATATCTCTTATTTTTATACTCATTTACATTTTCTGCTACCATGACAAGTATACATTAGAATGATGATGATCTTAGCTCTTTCCTTAATAGTAGCTATGACTTTACTTTTCTTTGTTTTGTATTCCTTTAATCATGTGTAGCTAAATTAGCAACAGATTAGATTATAAAAACGTGAACTTTACACTGTGTGGGTGATTCTAAGTGGGTAGATTAGTAAATAGTGGATATTTGAGTGGTAGTAAACGATTTGGGGTAAGTTGTGTGATGGAAGGGATCTTATTTTGAATCATATTTGTGAGGTTAACACAACATATGAGTGTTGATTGTTAATGCTTATATAGGTTTACCACTTAGTTAGAACGGCTAGCAGTTGGGCCTATTCACACAAATTTTGAGTATGGAAACGATATTGAAAATCAAGAACAAATAATAATAAAAGTTAATTCAATGAATTTAAAGGTACATAACTCTGATTTTGTATTTTTTTTTTTACAAAAAATACTCGCTTGATTCTTGTACCTCTAAATTGCAGATCTAAGGATGATAGATCTTCTTGCTTAAGATGGTGATTTGTTGACTAGAAGAAGATTTGTCGAATAATTATAGTGGAAAACTTGAGTAGATCTTGAGGGAAATATCTCTCGATCTATAAAGAGGTTGAAAACTTGAGCACTTGATACGAAGAACTTGAAAACCAAGCAACACTTGACAACTTGAAATGAAGATCTTCCAGGAATTCGAGAATTTGACGATTGAAGAACGCAAAGAGTTTCGAAGACTTGGGAGACTGGATGTATGTAGCAAATCTCTAATGCATTGTCTTGTCTAAAGTATAGCACCCTTCTTTATAGGTTAAAATAGAGTTCCATATCCTAATGGGTTACTTGGGATTTAAGTTACCATAATTAAAGACAAAATGTTGGGCTGATCAATGACATTAGCCCAAAATACTTTAATGGAGTCTAGTCGGTTTAATTTAATATATTTGACTAAACCCAAGTTTAAGGAAGTCCACTTGTTATATCCTATGAACTATTGAGTCTTGTTTTGAACTTTTCATTTAAATATAAATTAATTAAGACAATATTCAATTATTGTCTTAACTAATTATAATAAAAATTTAGTAATTTATAAATGCCCCACTTCGAGGTCCGGTGAAAGAGCTTGCTTGCCAGGCATCGAAGACGAGACTTGAAGTTCTTGTACTCCGACAAAAGGCAAACAGCCCGTTAATTAATCTTGAAGGACCAAATTTGGTGCGGCTCGTAGTGACTTTGGAAAGAAAGATCAAATATAGGCCAACTTTCCAAGCCCACAGTGTAGCCCACACTCCAAATGGCATGGTTGTGGTCCATGGAACAACAGACATGTAAGATGATAACTCAGTTTCCAAGTATGCAATTGCAACATAAGAAACACTCAAATGATGTTCCACCTTTTCCACTCAGCATTCAATAGTAATGCTTATCAAATCTCCTTACAAAGCTTGTAATTAAATATTTTCTCCGTTCCATTTTATTTGACATTGTTAAATTTGTACATAATTTAAGAAAAATTAGTATTTGACACCACTAGTAAGATATTTTTTTTCATAATTGTCCTTCAATTAAAATATAAAAATTGTTAGTTGATTTTGGAGTTTCAAATTTTGAAATGACTTGTGAGAGTAATTAATGTTGAAACATGAATTTAATGCTATGTCTTTGAAACTTGCATGAGGGGTAAAATAGATAAAATGACCTTTAAAAATTTGTCATTTTAAGGGGTGATAAATAATTTAGGACAAATAAAAATAAAAAGAGTAATATATAAAATGAGACGGAGGGAGTAATACATTAGCGCTCAATTCCCTTTGTCAAAACAAAGACAATACTTACTATATATATAACTTCCAAGTCCCAAAACTACATAATTCCAAAATGAATCAACAGAATTTGGCAACACTTGCACCATACTTCATTGAAGCGGACTAAACCCCTTCTTTTTATTATTATTATTATTATTATTATTGTTTTAGCAAATCTTTCCGATTCTTACCATGTCCGAAATTAATTAAATAACAAGGAAATTTAAAATAAAACAGCAACTTCGAAATCCTCTTGCGTGCTTGGTATTGAGAATCTTTGTTATTGAAAATGGGGAAACGAAAACCGAAATTGAACTTTGCTTTCCAGAACTCAAGACTCTTCATCACTTGCTCTCCAGTACAAGCCCGGTGAACAACTCCTCCTATTCCTGGAAAATTACCATTTTGTTGAAACTACAAATCAACTCCAATTCGCTTAAATACAAAGGCTTCAAGGACAAATCTTCAAACTGGCAATCAATTACCATATTTCACAGTCTGCGAATTCCTCCAGGCATTACAAAGTTGCTATCTCTTCAAAGTTCCAATTCTAGCTCCAATCAAAGCAGGGTAATTCAACCACAGGAGAAACTACCAAATTATTCGCCTTCCATTAAAGAACAATAACTTAAGGCCTAATTAACCGACTTGTAGATTCTATATAATTGCAATTCCCGCACCCAATTTCTTCACCTTATAGCTCTGAAGAATTATCACTGCGTGCATAGGTAAGGCTTAACCTCCAAACTTCATTTAACAGGCTAGACTATAGGTAATTCCAATACTCTTCACTTGGCTTATAATCAAGCTGGAATCCTTTTTTTCCCTTGATCTTGAATTGTTTAAATAATTGAATAACAATGGTAATGATAACTCCTATTGTGTGGCTTGTTTGCTGAAAATTTTGGCCCTTCCAATATTCAAGCATTGTGTGGCTTGTTTGCTGAAAGTATTGGCCCTCCCAATATTCAAGCATTGCAGGCTTTGTTTTCGTATTATCACACATCCACTGTTTGTTGAATTTACTGAGAGAGCTCAACATTCGAAGGGGTCAATCACCCCTTTTAGTTGATTAAGAGAGAATGCAACAGCTTACGACTTCTTCCCTTAAGAGCTCTAACCATATCGCCGTGATTTCTGGCTATTTTGGAAACTTGAAACAACATCTGCAGGACATTGGAGCTCCAATTATCGCACTTACAATTGTTACTCCCCTACTGCACATTCTATTGGAGGCAGAGGCATCCTTGATGAAACATAATTCCTCGAAGGCACTTTAAACATCCAAAATCCCGTTGGACTCGCTCTCGTCACCAAACTGTCAAGCAGAAATTAAGCATAATCAGTTTTTTTTTTAATTTTTAATTTTAATTTTTTTTTTATATATGTATACTTATTGTTCCAATTTGCTCGTAGGAACTTTTGGCAACATGCAAATCAAAGGTGGCAAAACAACTGAACTATATCTCTAACTTCCTGATAACAAGCAAGGCTCAAATGCTCACGACTTATCCATGCATGTCCTACAACTTACCATAGGCGACTTGGCAATAAATATTGATCCTCTAGATCCACCAACTCATTTTTCCGAGTGGTTGGCCAAATCTACGAAGGTGGTGATTTGCCCCTCTTCGTCCCTTAGAAGCAAAGAAGTGCACATGTTGCTGCCTCATGACCATGGTGGAGGACAAAGTGCCAAGAAGTTTTTGCTTCCCTTTGCTCGAACCAATTGGACAAGACTGCCTTATGGATGCTTCAGCTTCTAATTTTGGCAAAACTTGTTACACAACATGGTATTGGGACACATCAAAGATGTTCTCACAAGACAGTGCTTCTAGATGCCAAGATCTACAACACCGTCCATGCATCCTCGTTCACATATGACCATTGCGACATTGTTTTGCATGCTTTCCTCAAAATTTGGTGTCACAGGGTGAATACCCTACACTTATCCATTAGCGAATTATCTATCTCACTTTGGGACTTGGCAAGCTCGGTGGCCTTTCAGTCCATGGCACTCTTTATGATGAAGTCATTCCCTCAACTGATGAACTTTGTTGTACTAGCACTGATGAAAAACCCCCGTTTCCGCAAGATGTTCAAATTATTGATTGGATTCAATATTGGTTTAAGGCCCAAGTAGATATCTGTCTCCTCCTTTTAGAATCAATAGGCAAAGAATTTCATCAAAGTCACGTACTACTCATAGTCCTAGTGGAGTCATTCACAATGACTGAGTGATCAAGATTATTATTAAGACAAAGTCGAGCCGTTCCTTGACTTGGGATTTTATAAGACTTTGAGGGATGAGATGTACCTTGCTACATTTTTTTCTTGTTGGATTTGAAAATTCCTTCTACTTCGACACAAAATTGACCACATTTGTCCTAGTGTATTTAAAGAGGTGAGCTTGATAGCTTGTGGACAAAAATTTTCCCTTGCTTTACAGTTCTATCAAGTATCTACAATGGCATAAATGAAATTGTCTATTCTTCAAATTTGCGAGAATCCACTATTATTTTTCTAATATTGTATTTGTATGGATGGATTGTCTATTATTTTGAAAGCCTTCCACATTAATTGGAAAGTTAATTATGGGGACCTAATGGCTAAATTTGGTGGTGAGAAAATGGCCAAAATTTTCCTTACTAACGAAGCGAGATGCCTTCTCTTAAAGATGAACCCATCAATACTTCCTAGCTTATGCTTGGTTCAAGAGAAGGATCATGTCTTTGTCAACAATGGAGATTTATCACTCTTCATGGACAGACTACTTTATTAGCACTCGTTCATGTTACTTGATTCTTCGCTTGAATAATCTTCACATTGTTGAACCATATAATACTTGTAGGTTTAGCCGCAAGTTTGACATTTTTCAAGATGTTCTTTACAACTTGAAAGAGAAGCCCCCTCCTTATTAATTGGTAGACAGTGCAATTGTGGGAATCCTGTACTCGTGTGGCAACGCAGTCTAAGATAACTCCGTTAGCCCAAAGAAATAGCTTTTTTGTTACACAAGATTATCATCTTTGATGGTGAAGAAGATCAAATGATGGTTCCAAACATACAATC
This sequence comes from Cinchona pubescens, assembly GCA_025175665.1. Classification (NCBI taxonomy): domain Eukaryota; kingdom Viridiplantae; phylum Streptophyta; class Magnoliopsida; order Gentianales; family Rubiaceae; genus Cinchona; species Cinchona pubescens. Next base: position 1,795,511 of record JANKKI010000170.1, read on the forward strand.
AAGATTAACTTGAAGAAGAGAAAAAGTATCGAGTCGTGTGCACATTTGGCATCTAAGGATAATGAGGCTATCTATTCTTCACATGAGCATAAGTTGACCAAAGGGAGTAGCTCTCAAAAGCATCCTAGTTCAATCAAGTCAACCACTTTTCAACACACTTCACTCCAAATGGACAAAGGAAATGGTAATAGATAGAAGTAAATCATTAGATGACAAAGTGAGTAACCCATTTTCTGTGCATCATCAGACAAGAAAAGGAGATCCTTTCAATACTTCAATCAAGATCCTTAAATATTCAAGGAAGACAATTCCCGAAGCTTCGAATAAAGAGACCAGGGACATTCCCACTCAAAATCCGAAGAGCAATTTGATAGAAGAAGAGGTGAATGTGCCAAATGAGGAACAATTATCAAAGGTAGTGGCAAATATATCAACAAATGGAGGAAGAATGTTACAGGTCACTCCTTCACCCAAAACTCTTAATGCAGCGATTGGAAATTTATCATGCAATAACATTTGTGCTGAGGAAGAGTCAAAAGAATGCAAATTCGGTCGTGATCATCCTTGGAATTGATCAAAGAAGGGAAAGAAAAGAAATAACACACTAGACTTGGATATGGCTATTACTGACTCAGAAGTACTCATTCAAGGCGCATCCAAACTCAACAATACCATTATAGGAACTTTCTCAATATCGTTGTTACTCCATTTAGTGCCTTTTCCTTTGTTTTTTTTATAATATTGATATTGACCCCACACTTATCCCCTTTTTAATTCTCTCTTTTAAGTTTGATGATCATGAGCTACCAATAGACCATGTAGATGACACTCTTGAAGAAATGGAGATTTCAGTGATCGGGCTTAGAAAGTTTGATGTTTTGAGAAATGTCATTCATAGTTCTTCTAATGCAGACCTTACCAAGAATTTTGAGGATGGAGTGAATGATGCAGCAAACAGTCAAGCTGGGACTCAAATATAAAAGACCGTCATGACATGGAGGAATCCATCAGTTCAAACTACTCTAGAAGAGCAGCCACTCAAGATCTTCAAACCTCCAACTTGGCCATTGCTTCCAACTACCTCCGAGTTTCATTCGGAAGAAGTTATCTCAAACTACTAATGAGAATATGTATCCAAGTTGTGAAGGAATCTTAAGAAATAAATTTCAAAGACTTCCTTGAATACATTCCATCTCTATGTCAAATATACAACAAAGTTTTTTGAAGAGATGGGAAGCAAATGGACATCTTGGATTTTTAGGTCTAATAAATACATTCTTTGAGAATATAGAAACATATAACTCTATCAAAGCATCACTTGATGGAAAGATGACTCAAGAATCATATGAAGAACTTTTCTTAACTGCTCAACAAAACCTGTGTAGCATTGAGATACACGAACAAGAGCATGTAAAGAATGTATAAGATTTAGAAGCATAGATAGCACAACATAGTAGCAAGGAAGCAGACTTGAAGCAGTAACTTGAACAACTATGTAGTCAAAGGAAGGAATAAACCTTAGCTCTTAATCAAAGTTAAGAGAGCCTTAAAAGGACTCAAGTTGAAGTTACCAAACTAAGAGAGGAGGTCCAAAAGATGAGACTAACGCACTTACCTGTAGAAGATGCAAAGGCTTTGGGTAAAATGGAGGGTCTGCTTGAAGAAGAATAGAATGAACTTGCAAACTTTCAACATTTTGAATAGCTCCCATTTTTTTTTCATACAGCAATTTCATTTTGGATGAGTAGAAAAAGACTAGTCTTGACATGTTTTAGCTTTAGTATTCCTAGTGTAATAAAGAGCATTTACATAGAATAAAGATGCCCTTTTATTCACATTCACATGTGCCCTTTTTTTTCCATGTTTCCATCAATTTTTTTTGTCTTAATCAATACAAGGTTGTGATAACTCATGCACCAACTAGTCTAAACAAAAATGGAATTTTGATGTTGATATGACTGAACTTGAAAATGACTTCCAACCTGCCCATGTATCCCAAAAAAAGGTATCAAGTCATCACGTAGTTCAAAGTACTTTATTGCTGTCCACAGTTTTAATTCACGCAAGCCAAGAGGTTTTTTTTTTGCTCCTTATTTTTGCCTAGGCCACCTCTTGTGAGGTTTTCAACCTAGCAGACTTTTTTCTATTCTTATATTTGCCTGGGCCACCTCTTGCGTGGTTTTCAACCTAGCGGACTCTTTTTTTTTTTTTTTTAGAATCCCATGCAGTATATCATAGTTTATACTCATGTGGGCTAGGATTAATTTGCAGAGTCAACCTTTATGCATGAAATTGCTTGAAGAACTTCTCGGTGATCGGACCAATCTTAACGCCATCCTTGTCTACTAGTTTGTATGCGCCTTGGAGTAAACTTCTCCAACCATTCGAGGCCCATCTCATTTTGGGGAGAATTTGTTTCCCATGCAATGATTGGTGATAATTGGCCTTCTTATTGCAAGACACAAATCTCTAACTTGAAAAATCTGTGGTTGCACTTTCTGGTTGAATGCTTTGGACATTCGAGCATAATAACATTCAAGTTGCTATTGAGCTTGCAACCTCTTCTCATCAAGAGCTTCTAGTTTTTCCAAATGAAGACAAACATTGTCTTTAGTTGTGAGGCTTTCTTGAATTGAGATTCTCAAGGATGGTATTTGACATTCTAATGGTAGAACTGTTAAAATCCCATAGACAATTGAATATGTTGTGGCTTGTGTAGGTATCCTAAAAGTTGAAATTCTTGTAAGCTCAAAGTGCTTCACCAATTCTTACATGCCAATCTTTCTTAGACTTAGACACCACTTTCTTTAGTAAATTGCACATGATCTTGTTGAAAGCTTCTGCCAAGCCATTTGCCGGGGTGTTGTACATTGAAGAGTTATGCTGCTTGAACTTGAATTGTGCATACAATTGGTTCATCAAACTATTATAAAATGGATTTCCACTGTCTACGATGATGTATCGAGGGACACCATACCTAAAGATGATAGAGGTCTTGATGAAGGCAACAAAATTCTCTTTCTTTACTAGTTTCAATAGAATAGCTTCTGTCCACTTAGAGAAATAATTAGTTGCTACCAAGATGTAGAGATGACCTCACGAAAATTTAGGTAATGGGTTAACTACATCTAGACCACACGTATTAGAAGGCCACGAAGCTATGGTAGAATGTAATGGCTCTGGCGGTTGATGAATCAAATTCGCCTGAAGTTGACAAGCCTTACATTTTTTTTTGGTATGATTTAGGATAGTCTTTTACTATAGTTGGCCAATAGTAGCCCATTCTCTTAATTCAACAGTGAAGCTTTGGCATAGATTGATGTGCTCCACAGACATCTATATACACTTCGTCTATAGCCTTGGTAGTCTTTGCTCCTTGCAAACAATGTTGAAAGTTCTCCTCATAAGATCAACGATACAATATATCCTTGTAAAGCACGAATCTAGGGGCTCGACGCTGAATTTTAGTTTGAGGTTCTACATCTTCAAGTAACTTTTTGTCCTTCAAATAGTTGATTAACAGTTATATCTAGTCATTTCCATCAATTCCAGAGACCCAGATTGCACTTGCCTTCTCTATGAAGTACTCCGGCAAAGATGGAACAATCTATTTGCAACAAATAGCAACATTGACTTTTTCATCGTTGGACAAGGCTAGGGTTATTGCTAGATTTGTAAGAGCATTTGCCATGCAATTTTCTTTCCTGGGCATATGCTCCAAAGAAAAACTATTGAACTATCCCTCAATAGTTGGATTGGGTAGCGTAACAGAAGTAAGGACGCAAATCATCTTTCTTCACGTCATACTGCTTCAATACTTGACTCATCACCAACTTAGAGTCTCTTAGAATGTTCATTTCTAGTCGCATTTGAAGCCCAATAATCAATGCTTGATATTCAGCTATATTATTAGAGCACAACTCATTGAACACCATCAAAAAAAGGATGAATCTTTCAGGTGATATAAATGCAATTCCTATCCCCACGCCTATTGATCTAGTTGCACCCTCAAAGAATATCATCCAAGGCAGTAGGACTTCTACGAGAAAAACATCTTCATTAGGAAAATTATCAAAGAGTTTCCATTCAGTAGGAATCGGATGGTCAACAGGGAATCAGCTAGTGCTTGTCCTTTAACTACTTCTTGAGGCACATAAATGATGATTGAATATCATAGACCATAAAGCAAAATGTCAAGAAAGCACAAGCTCTGAAATAACAAACTTCACCAAATCTGCTCGCATGATCAAATGAATCATGCATATGTCTCAAAATATTGCTTCAACTTCTTAATTGCCTAAAATAAGGCTAGGCATATCTTCTCAATAGGGGAGCACTTGATCTCATTCTCGGTTAGTGAATCACTTAGGTAATACAATGCTTTTTCCTGTCCCTTTTTATTCTCTTGTGCCAAGAGTGCACCTACAGACTTTTCATGCGTTGAAATGTACAAGATTAGAGGCTTTCCTGGAATAGGAGCTCCAAATATTTGTGGATTCAAAAGGTACTTCTTTATGCTCTCAAAGGCATTTTGACAAGACTTATCCCATTGAAACTCGACATATTTCCTTAACAAATGATTGAATGGTTGACAACGACCAGTAAGATTAGAATTAAACCTTCAAATGAATGCTAGATTACCTTGAAGGCTCCTCAACCCTTGTAAATATTTTGGCATGGGCATCCTTGGTATAGCATTGATCTTGCTTGGATCCATCTCTATACCACAGTGTCAAACAATAAATCCAATAAAGTTTCTAGAAGGAGACAACAAATGCACATTTGAGTGGATTCATTTTTAAATTGTACCTCCTAAAACCATTTTGGATTTGACAACCAAATCATCTACATAACATTTGATCCTCTTGTGTAACATGTCATCAAAGATATTTTGCATGGCTCTTTGGTAAGTGACACCTACATTTTTTAAACCAAAAGGTATCACCTTATAACAATATATCCCCTTAGGAGGGCAAAAAGTAGTACATTCCTCATCCTTTAGTGACATTCCAATTTGATTATATCTAGAAGATCCATCCACAAAAGAAAGACTTTGTACACAGTGGAAGTGTCAACCATGAGATCAATGATAGGCAAATGAAATTCAACTTTTGAGCTTGTCTTATTGAAATCTTGAAAATCAACACAAATACGAATTTGTCCATTCTTCTTCTTAATAAGCACAATACTAGAGATCCACGTTGGATATTTAACTTCGTGAATGAATCTATCTTCGATGAGCTTATTTACTTCGTCTTCAATACGTAATCTAGTGACAAGGTTAGGTTAAAGCATCTGCTGTACCTATTTTATCGTTCAAGCACCATGCTTAATTTCAAGGCAGTGAACTGCTACTTTTGGGTCTATACTAGGCATTTCTTTTTTTTCCCATGCAAAACATTGTTATACTTAGAAAGCAAGTTAAAATACTCTTTCTCCTCATTGGGATCCAAAAGTGCAATAATGAAGATTGTACATGGATCATCGGAAGTCCCCAAATTCAACTCTATGAGATTATCAATTGTTTCTTGCCCCATCCTCTAGTTGTAGGGGTGCATCTTCAAATTTGTCCTTTTGGCTGATAGTTGGATCTTTCTTCACTAAGATATGATGTAGAGCTACCACTTCTTCCTTGTCATCTTTACCTACTGGCCTAATGTTAACAACTGTGCACCGCTTGAGTATCAAAGAACCTTCAGTGAGAATTTTTCATGTTTGTTGGCGCCTCATGCGTGATGGCACGACACTTCAAATTTTCTTATCATTTGTATCCTTTAAAAAGCTTACAGTATCGAACTCATGACATTTTTTTCCTTATCAAGGTAGTCTTCCTTGCCCTAGTCGATCAATTATAGAATGTAGTCTGTCAAAAACTAAGTTGGGAGACTCATTACTGCCACCAATTTGAAGTTGCGAATGAGGGCCCAATATTTCAAATACCGAAGAACGTAAAGAAGGTTCTCCTACGCGATCAAAAGTCAATACTTGAGTTTGTGACTTCTTTTGCATGTTAATGCCATTATGCTCTTTTCCGCAAATAATGTGCTGGATATTGATTATATTTCTACTCTTCTTGATAGATATTCTCATAGGCTCATTTGATATAAATCACAATCCAGACCTAGGAGCATCAACATGGTATCCTTGTTCTCTCAACTTTTTTTTTGTGTTTTATTGAGTGCATGAATCCTTTCACCAGTTATCTTCGAAACTAGTTCACCTGACTTGGTAGGGATTGAGAAATTATATCCATATTTCTCAAGCAATTTGTAAGCTTTAGCTGCATTAAAATATCCTTGAACTCATCTACTGGGAGGTGAACCAGTTATAATTGTTGAGATTTTGTTAGGCGACTTGCAAAATTTTGTTCAATCACTTTAGGAGCCTTTTCTTGAATGAAGGAAGACTGCCCTTCCATTCATTTTGATCATGAGAAGCTATTGTAACATCGATTTTCTCCTTTTCTTTTTGAGGCGTTGAGGCAATTCCAATACTTGCAAGTTTCTTCACATAACCGTCCAAAGTAGTATATACTCCATCTGGCTTTTCTTTTGTGTTGCCACTTCAAATTAGGATTTCCTTTTAAGCAAAGGCCTCTCATTCGTTGTTGGAGTCGACATACAATTTTGCATCAGCAAAATGTGACTCTACCTTAGTGAATGGTTTAATATCAACAACAACCTTCTTAACAATTCCATTTCTAATGTATTTAAAACATTGATGAAAGGTTGATGGTACCATCCTATTCTCATGCACCCAAGGCCTCCCTAGCAGTAAATTTAGCTTCAAGATGTCCTCGCCTCTATCACATGGAAGAGAGTACTAGGATTCAATTCACCAATAATCAAGTTTGGGCAAATCAATCCAATTGCTTGTTGGCCTTCTTGATTGAAGCCTTGATTATTAAGTGACTTGCAGATTGGTCATCTAGTGAACACCAAGCTTTTTTGTAGCTGACATCAACATTATGTTGATGGTAGAACCACCATCGACGAGTATGCGATTTGGCTTTTGCTCATTGATGAAGAAAGCACGATTATGTGATATCATTCCGAGCAGAAGATCTTCGTCAATGAAAGTAATTGTTACATGACATACTTTTCGATCGCTACTCTTTGGTATAGGATTTTTAGAACTACTATCCTTACCATCATATTCTTGAAAAACATGTACGAGCAAATGTCTAGTCTCTTGCAGAATCTCGAATAGATCATGAACGATTGACTCTAGTGAAGGTGGCTCCAATTCCAAGAACGGTCACTATTTTTTGTCGGCTTTGGAAGAACATCAACACTTGTTTAGTCACATCCTTATCCTCATCTTCAATCAAATGAGTCATATTAACATTTTCTACTTGGTTTTCACATCCTTATCCTCATCTTCTAGCTGAATCTCGGCCTTTAACATCCCTCCATTTTCATCTTCTAATCACTCGATAGATTTATTCTATCCGAACACCTCTATATGACTACCATACCTAATAAGAGGGAGCATATGAGTGTTGATAAAAAAAAAAAAAAAAGAACCATCCCTCAATTTCTTACCTAGGCGTCTTTTTGTACATAAGTCATGCTTCCACGGGTACTGGGCCTCTCACTCATTTGAATCCTATTAAATCTACCCAATTTCTAGTGAGCATTGCTTTGATAGTGTGTTTGCGAAACATCTTGAACATCTCCTCTTTCATCCGTTCCTTCCATTCGTTAGTTAAATCTGAAATTGGGTTCGGATGATCATTTTCGTCCGAGCCTTCTTGTTTTTCTGCACACTTGTTTTCAAGCCATTAGTAAGATTTGGTCATCATCATGAAAACATGATTATCATAACTGGGGTTCAACACCTATAATACTAGGTTTTCATATCATTGCCAACTAGAATCAATCTTATCATGAATATGCCATTCCATATGACTCAACAAATTTACATCACAAATAAAAACACCAAATATAAAAATAACTAAACATGGACAACTTAATCAACACATTGCTTGCCAACACCACACTAACACAAATAACTAAGCTAGGCAAGCGGAAAAAACAACAAAATCTAACTAATAATCTCATGAAAATAAAAAAAAATTAAAAACGACACTTCCCAAAAAAAAAATTGTACAAATTTAATAGGCATTCAAGGTCCAGAAGCTCCAAATGGCCTAACATCATCTCCTCCTTTCCTTGTTCTTGGCCCATCTCTTTTGACGTCATCTGGAGTTCCATAATGCCACTCCGGTGGTAGAGTGGTCCTCGGCTAGTGAGACATGTCAAAGTTCCCTAGCTGACTGAGCTACCGTGCTAGGAAATCCATGACTCTTTTGCCACTTCTACTTGAAATATTGGCTATGACACACAAGGAGCTCTCTTTGTGTCTCAACATTAAGTAGAGGATGGAAAATAGGGTCGGAAGCAAGCCTATGTAGAGGCACAAGCAATGGTCCCTGAAGTCTTTCTTATTGATCTCTTTTTTTATTTTTATTTTTCCCTCAGTAGCTAGTTATCCTTCTGCCTTAACTTGCACAATGACAAAGGCAAACTTGTATGGATGGACGATTGACTGAAGAGCCTTATTATTGACTGGTGTTGGCACGTCACAATTCTTTGTAGTCGGGATCTACAAACCTTCAAACTGGCACGATTGAGTAATTAAATTTGGAAAGAATAAGGCCTTATGCTTCCTATTCCCATTCCTCAAGATTTCCAATTAAATCTCTCAGTCTGTGTCAATGGTTACCTTTCCATAATAGCGAAGACAAGCAAGTTCAGTCAATGTTTACATCGATGGTGCGGGAAGCAGGTAAAATGCGGGTACACAACAATCACATCTAGAAGTGCATCTAAACTCTAGCCTCCGAATTTAAATACTTTAACCTAATCCACTTCTGATAGTGTTTTGTAATGTCCTAGTGCTCCCAACCATCAGTCAGCTGACTACAAACCTCATTATAGTCAATTTTTCCCTCAAGAAACCATGTAAATTTCTTGCCAAATAGTATATCTCATTTAGGACGTCCAAGCGGTAACTCATGGAATATTCCTAACCTTCACAACATAATCACTTGCCTCTAAAGTATTTCATGTGAACTTGTAAACCATATTTTTGTAAGCCACTACAGTTGAAGTTTTGACAAAATCTTTCTATCAACTTGTTGAATTTGATTAAAAATGGTCCGATGCAATTTATCGGAATCATAATTATTCTCAATCCGTATGCAATTTATCGGCATCATAATTATTCTCAATCCATACTTGACTCAAATTTATCCCTCACCCAAACTGATATTTTCCAAACCTTATTTTGATGATGACAAAAACACTCAACTCTGTAAACAAGCTGTTTTGCAGGTCTGTTATTTGTTCTTGCTAGAGACGGGGCTTTCGGACGTACTGAACCGTCCGAACTGGGTCAAAACTTCTCGGACGCATTGCACCGTCCGAACAAACAGGGAGAAAGAAATAGGATCCTACTGCTTCTCTTATCGGACGAACATGACCGTCCGAAGCATCTATCGGACGAAGGAACGGACACATGCATGGACGTCCGAACGAAGCTCTTCAACAATTGCATGAAGATCAGACGCTGTGTCGGACGCATCCAATATGTCTTGGACGTCCGAAACCCCAACGGCTACTTTTTGTGCATTTATTATTTAGCCGTTAGGAAGTAGTTGCAACCACCATTTATTGCTCTTATAAATAACTGCTTTGACATTAAGTAAAAATTATCTAATACATTGAATACAAGAGGAAAGCAATTTGAGTACAAATTGGCTATAGTGCTTTGTTGTATTAGTGTGCAGTTGTCAGTGAAATTCAACTTTGAGTGGAGTGATAATCTTGTACGAACAGTGTGGTTGTAAGTAAAATTCTTGGCTCAACTAAAAGAGTTTTAGTGCGAGCAAGAAGTTTCCAACTTTGTAAAGATTATTGGCTCACCAAGTGTGTGAAGCATTCTAGTGATTCAATACTTCAAGCTTGCTAGCTTGGAAGTATTGGTTGTTTAATTTTCTCTCTTTACCTCACTGTTCCATTGATTTTATTATATCAGTTTATATTTATAAAATCTCAATATTTCTGAAAGTATATTTTTTAAGAAACCTAATTCACCCCCCCTCTTAGGTTTCTTTGGGACCAACACAAACAAAGGATTCACTCAGTTTTTGCAACTTGTCTTGTAGTTTCATAGTCTCAAGGGACACATAAACATTGTCATCAAAAGCTTGTTTATCAGTTTGTTTTCGTTTATTCCCCATTTACCAATTTAATCAACTTACAAAAATAATTAACCAACAAATTCTTGCCTTAAACTTAACCAACAACTAGTCTAAACAAATTGCTTCAACAAATTATTGTGAGATAGTAATTTACCAACACACCAAGCAAAAAAAAAAAAAAATTACAAGTACTTTAATCCAATGATTACCCTAAAGTAAATAAGGACAATCTTACTTGAACCGGATATGTAGCACAACATTGTGTTGCAAAATAATTATTAACTCATGTTCTCTTCCACCAACTTGTGAAACAATTGTTGAACAAATAGGACAATTATATTGGGATAATATTTTGAGAAAAGAAAGAAAAAGTTCTTGATGGGAAAGAAAGAGTAGAGAAGAAATTTTTAGAGATTAAAATCAAAGAAGGAAAAGAAAAGGAGATAGGATTTTATTCCTTTGGTTTTGGTCACCTAGAGGAGAAGAAAAGAAAAAAAATATTTGTTTTGAAGAAGATGTGCAATTCGAAATGTTTTAAAAAACCTTCAAATAGCAGCTGGTTCAAAGCGTGTTAACCACTGAATACAGTTGGCCTTCTGTGTCAACCACAGTGAACAGTTGATACCATTAGATCATCCCCTATTATTGGGTGACCTTTTGTTTTACCTGCTATCAACGGGTAATTATCCTTGAGTCAGCTGCTAACTCTGCCAACTCAAAAAAAAAATCTTCTGTTACTCTCTTTTGTGCTAATCATTCCAGCCAACAAAACACACAATAAAACTTGCAATTAGAAATTCTTAGCTTCCTTATTAAGCTAAATTTAAATTAAACAATTAATTAAAAATAAATTAATTAAAATGAATTGCTTAGGTTGTCTCTCAAGAAGTGTTTGTTTAAATTATTAGCTCGACTGTGTTACTTTTCGTGACCATTTATTTGACAAAATGGACTTCTCGAAATCCATCTCAAAAACACAATCTCGATCAGTCTTTTGTCCATCATCCTTGCTTCGGTTGTCGGCTCGACTACAAAAAAAGTGCTCGTAGAAGTGTGCCTCTTCTTTTTCTACTATATTAAACACAAGGATATCTTCACCAGCTCTCAAGTTCACTTGCTCTTTGTGAACATCAACTAATGCTTTTATAGTAGCAAAAGGAAGGTCTTCCAAAAATATTCAAAATACCATTACGATCCTCCTCATCCATATCTATGCCCACAAAATTGACCAGATACCTATGCTTTCTTGCTTTAACCAATCATTGCATATTTCTCCTAGTTGTTCCATTGTACTTTCATTTGCCAATTGGACTGCTTAATTACTTTCTTCAGAGCCTCTCAAACCTATACAATCATAAACTGGTAAAGGCATCATATATATTCCTAAACCCAAATCGCAGAAATTTTTGTCGAAATAAAAATCACCAATAAGGCAAGATATGGTGAAACTTCCAGGATCTTTCTTCTTCTTTGGTAATATACTCAAGAGTTTCTTATTGCAAATTAATTCATCACACATCATTTCAGTAGTGTTCCATAGCCTAAGTTTCTCTTTTATTCAAGCAATTTCCTCGGCTTCTCGCTGAATTTCGGCCTTTAACATCCCTCCATTTTCATCTTCTAATCACTTGATAGATTTATTCTATCCGAACACTTCGTATATGACTACCATACCTATTAAGAGGGAGCATATGGGTGTTGATAAAAAAAAAAAAAAGAACCATTCCTCAATTTCTTACCTAGGCGTCTTTTTGTACATAAGTCATGCTTCCACGGGTATTGGGCCTCTCACTCATTTGAATCCAATTAAATCTGCCCAAATTCTAGTGGGCATTGCTTTGATAGTGTGTTTGCAAAACATCTTGAACATCTCCTCTTTCATCCGTTCCTTCCATTCATCAGTTAAAATCTGAAATTCTTTAGTGATTTTGTCCATCACCAACAGCTTTGACACATCATTGTTCATTGGGTTGTGAGGGTGGTCTTCTTGCCTACAAAAACCCTTAGTATCCTCATTAACTGTATCAGTTACCATAGTTCTATCATAATAGAAGGGAGTTTAAGAGAGTTAAAATAGAAAAATTGACAGTTTGATCATTGACTCGCAGTTGTAACTTCCACTCTTGGACATCTATTAATGCCCATCCCGTAGCTAGGAATGGCAAAATAGACAGCCAAGAATCAAGGGCTTTTCTCTATCTTCTTCCATATCCAAAATAATGAAGTCCGCTGGTAAATAACAATTCCCCACCCTAACCAGCACATCCTTTACAATCACTTGGGGTATTTTATACTTTGCTCAGCTAATTTGAGAGATACATTTGTGGGCTTTATCTCTCCACCATTGAGCTTCGTATAAATTGATAAAGGCATCAAATTCATAGACATCGGAAGGTCTGACGAAGCTCTCTAAAATTCAACCCATCCAACAGTACACGGGAAATAGGATCCTTAAACTTTGGAGGCAACTTCTTTTGAATGATTGCACCAGTTTTCTCTTATTATTCAACATTTTCTTCATGAATTTAGCATATATAATCATGTTCTTCAATGATTCTATGATGCGAATGTTGATTTCTACCTTCTTGAAGATCTCGAGGAACCTTTTAAACTTCTTTTGATTATCTTACCTTTGAGTCAGCTTGGAAATAGAATTCTAACTGATAGATGGGTAAGTTTGGACCTTGAGCTCCCTCTTACAAGGAATTTTGTACTTTGTTGTCCTTTACCTTTGCATCTCCATTGCTATCCTCCTTGTTCTCTTTTTGTTCACTTTCTAATTCAATCTCTTTCTTACTCTCTTTTTCTGTTTCCATAGCTTTACCGCTCCTTAATGTGATTGCTTTTGCATGATCTCTAGGATTGGCTACTGTGTCACTTGACTTTGCTCCAAGTGGTCTCTCTGCCATACTCCTTGCCATTTTTCCCATTTGATTTTCCATGTTTTTAACTATTATCATTAGATTTCTGATTGTATCATCTAATCCCTTTAGGTTGTGAGAATGTATCGGCGAGCCACAAGTTTTCCAAAGCACTGACATTGATGGAGCTAATGTGAGGAATATGCTCAAGGAGTTCCAGGGTTATTTTATCTTTAAATTATATATTTTGAGTACTTTAACCCATATTTTTGGTGTTTAATTGATTATTTTGATCTAATTGTGTTTATTTTGTTTTTGCACATTCGCTTTACTTTTAAATATTTAGTTATTAATATGAACTTTTGTTAATTTTGGGATTAATTAGAATAACTTATTTAGATAATTGTTTTGCAGGGGAAGAATTTAACGAATGAAAGTCAAGATTACAAGTAGCCGAGAAGCAAAGTGCAATTTAATGAACATTGAAGACAAGAGTTGAAAAGAGCTTGATGTTGCAACACCAAAAAGTTGATGTTGCAGCATCGAGGCGGAAGTTTGAAGTTCAATTTTCTGCTCGATTTTGTGACACCAACTATTTACAATCGTGACATCAAAGCGCGTTTACAAAATTTATAGGGCAATCTTGTAATTTTGATTGACAGCTCTCCAAATACTCTCTTGTAGGACAAGCAAGTACACATAGTGGCAGTGAAGTTAGTTTTTGGACCAACTTAGTAGTAGTTCAACTTAGAACACAAGTTTTTTTTTTTTAATTAAAAAGTTCTCCTTAATTTTCCTTTAGATCTATTTTAATTTCTTTGCAATTGTTTAAATTTTGATTAGTGAATCTTCGTCGGTTAATTGCTAGCTCTAAATAGATATATTTTTTACTTGCTTTCTAGTTAAATTTCTTGAAAATCTAGTTACTTCCATTCCAAGCTTTCTTAGGATTCTTGCTAATGTAGAGTTTTGATAGATAATTTTTTTTTTATTTCTTCACCTTAAATTCTAGTCTTTTCTATTGGGCTTTCTTTTATTAAAAAAAAAATTTAAAAATATTTAGTTTTAATCTAAGTTTCCTTAGCAAAAATCTAACAGTTTTAATTAGTAGGAAAAATGGAATTTACCTTGCTTTCATGCATTATTATTACTTTCCCTACCAAATCGGGGATTACTTGCTCTTTAGTTCTTGCTTCACTCTAGTTAATTTAATTGGATTTGGAGTAATTTACTTGCTTTCATTAGATTAGTGTAGTTAGTCGTATAATTAATTTTTCACTTGCTTAATTGGAATATAAGTTATTTGCTTATTTTCCTTATCTTTATTAGTTAATACTTTAGTTCTTTAGATTTATTTGTTTGAGTGTTGAATTATGGATTTGGTTAGGATAGGTTTCCTCATCTTTTTTGGTTAGCCTAACTGTACGTGGACCCCTATATCTCGGTACTTGTTGACAAGCAATCCTTGAAGGAACGATACCATTCATCCTAGGCTATTATCCACCCCATATACTTGCGAGCATGAGGATAGAGCTCAAAGGATTTGTGTGAATTTTTTTATAACTTGTTTTTGTATCTAATGATTTTTATCCATAGCGCAAATCAGTTTTGGCGCTGTTGCCAGGGATTGTCCTTGGACAATATTGGCAGTATTGAGCGCTTTAATGGTCCTGTAGATTAGGCACTATTTCTTGTTTAGTAGTTAATCTGAGTTCTTAGTTAGTAGGTTTAATTGTTTATGTTACTAGTTCTTGTTTGTGGATTGAAGTGGCACTTGTGACTAATTGGTTGAATTTGCTTCTTGTAGTGCATGGTTAGAAGAGAAAAAGAGCCTTCAATTTTTTTCAAGAGATGACAAAAGAGAGAAGGCATTAAGGGAAATTCAGAAAGCCAAAAGAGTGCAACAAGAATTGGAAAGACTTCAAATGGAAAATCCTCAACAAAATCCTAGAATGTTGAATGAGATTTGGGTAATAATGGTGATGATGAACAAGTTGAAGGGCTTGGAAATCATAGAATAGGATCTAACTTCAATGGAGGACTTGCGAATAATGGTAATGGATTTCATGGTAATGGTCATCCTCTTAGAGACTATGCAATGCCAAATTTTGATGGGGCTACTTCTAGTATTGCCCGTATACCGGTACAAGCAAATAATTTTGAAATCAAGCCCGATCTTATTCAAATGTTGCAAGCTCATGCAATATTTGGTGGAGGCCCAAACGAGGATCCATGCACGAACTTGATGAGCTTTGAAGAAGTGTTGGACACATTAAAATTCAATGGAGTCCATCCAGATTATGTGTGTATGAAAGTTTTTTCTTTCTCATTGAGAGAGAGTAAGGCTTGGCTCACTACATACAATCACATGCCCAAGAAACATTTACAACATGGAATCAATTGGTCCAAGAATTATTGGCCAGACATTTTCCTCCATCAAGGACCACCAAACTTTGAAATGAGATAACGTCATTCAAGCAAGACACGGGATGAAGGTATTAGTGAGGCATGGGAAAGATTTAAAGAATTTTTGAGAAAATGCCTATATTATGCTATTCCTCTTTCTTTGCAAATCCAAACATTTTATAATGGTTTGACTCGAAGACCAAATCAATTGTTGATATATCCACGGATTGTTCAATATCTTTCAAAATGCTGGAAAAGGCTCAAGTACTACTTAATAGGATGGTGTCTAACTATTATTCTCATGGTACTATTGCTCAATCGGTAGCTCAACAACATGTCAATCAAGCCAATGCTCAACATGGAGGTGTTTTCAAATTTGGACTTTAATGATGTATTACTTGCCCAATAAGGAATGTTTATGAATATAGTGGATAACTTCACAAGGGCTTTGATAAAACAAAATTTTGGAAGGGCGGGATGAGGTTCAAATATCGTTAATGCTATTAGCTCTTCGTTGCAATTACCTCTTATTTGTGATTTTTGTGGTGGTTTTCATCAAAATGGGCAATGTGAGGTTCTTTTTAGTACACGTGAGCAAATCAACTATGTATCTAATCAACCTTCATTCTCAAGGAATTCTCAAGGAGTTTTTGGAAATACTTATAGCATTTTATGAAGGAACCATCAAAACCTTTCTTGGAATAATCCCAACAACCAACAAAATCCTCCTTACCAACACAATCCTGCACCTCAAAAACTTTCAAAACCAAGCCTCAAAATTTTCATCTTCTAGACCTTATCAACCACCTTACCAAAGAAATTTTCACACTAACTCTTATCCACCTCAAGTATATCCTCCCTATCATAAAAATCAACCAAGGCCTTAATTTCAACAATACAATCTTCCACACCCATGAATTACCCATGAATTACAGTTAAATTTCCATAAAGAGTGTGAGTAGATGATGATTTCCAAGCACAATTTGAGAATTTGAGGAAAGAAAATGAGAACCAAAGGAGAGAGATTGAAAACCAAAGAAAGGAGTACGGAAACTCGAGAGCCATGAAAAGGAATTTTGAGGTTTAATTGGGACAATTGGCTAGTCAACAAAATGAAAGAACCTTGGGTACTTGCCAAGCAATACAATTCCCAATCCAAGAGAGCAAAATGGTGGGAAGCAAGTACAAGCTACCACACTTAGGAGTGGCAAAGCTTTAGAGGGGAAAGCTAGTAAAAGTTGATCCTCAAGAAGCCAAGAAAAGAGAGCGTTTGAGGATATTGATGAAGAAAAAGGGGAGTCTTCAAAGGGCCAAGGTAAAATGAATAAAGAACATAGTAACCTCCATGACCAACATAATAAAGGCAAGGATCCTACACTCCAATTGTCAAAGAAAGTTAGAGTTCCATTCTTACAAAGGTTAAAGGAAGAAAATTTAACATACCATTCAAGGAAGAAGAAAAGGCAAGGCTTCACTTCCAAATTTAACATAACATTCAAGGAGGCACATGAAAATTTTCCTTCATATGCCAAATTTATGAAACAAGTTCTCATGTCAAAAAGAAAATTGCATGGAAATGAAATCTTATGCTTGATAGAGAACTGTAGTGCATTGCTCACAAAAAGGTTGCCTCCAAAACTTAAAGATCCCAATTTTTTTTCCATTCCTTGTAAAATTGGCGTTGTTCAATTTGAGAAAGCCTTGTGTGATTTGGGGACTTCCATAAATCTCATGCTCTATTCGATTTACAAGAAATTTAGTGGAGGAAATTTGAAGCCCACAAGTGTATCCTTGTAACTTAGGACTGGAATATTAAATTTCCAAGATGTAATCATAAAGATGGGAAAGCTTTATCTACTGGTAAATTTCATAATTTTGGACATGGAGGAAGATAAAGAGATGCGTATTATCCTTAGAAGGCCATTTCTTGCAACCGGCTATGCACTCATAGATGTACAAGAAGGAAAGTTTGCATTTCAAAATTATATTAATGACGAAATTGTTACTTTCAATGTTTTCGATTTATTAAAATTTCCTTCTAATTATGAAGATGTTATGAGCATATATTTTGTTGATGATTTGTTTGATGACAATCGTAGGTACAAGTTGGAGAAATCTCCATCAAAAAAGTTTTGTTGAATCTAAGTGATATAGTTCAAGAATATGAAGAAGTAGAGAATGTTTACACCAATTGGATAACAATGTTACAATGCATGAGAGTGAGCAGGGAAATAATGGTAAAAGTAAATGGGGGGTCTCCAAAGAATGAACCCCCTAAGGTGGGATTTAAACCTCTCCCTATTCACTTGATGTATATTTATCTTGGTAAAAATGAGACCTCTTCAGTGATTGTGAATAATTCCTTGACCAATGAACAACTTGAGAAGTTGACTGTGGTGGTTAAAATATAAAAAAATACTTGATAAGCTCATAAATGTAGCATATTTTATGTGTCATTTACCTCCATTTTCATGTAATTTGAGCAATAATTGATCTCAAGTTAATTATGAGCTTAATTGTTTTATTTTATCTTTTGTAGGTCTTGAATGAAGAAGGAGCCAAAATGATCAAAATGTTGGAGAAAATCAATAGGCAAAACGTATGCCGGCGGGGAACGAATTTTGGCACTGTTCAGTATTTTGATTATAACTTTCTTGTCCAAATTCCAATTGAGATGTTTCAAGATGTTTTCAAAAACTAAGAGGAATATCTATAACTTTCATGTTTTGAGTTTTTTCAAAGTCTATCAGCATCGAGGTTGAAATCAAGGTGGAAGTTGAAGCTAGCAAACTATCATTTACACATGTACGTGAGGAAAGCTGACAAAAAGGAACTTTTGCTTCTGGAAATTGCACACATGCACAAGGAAAGGCTGCACTTGTGCATGTGTCAAGTAGCAATTGACATGAATTGCTTGTTTTGGAAGTTTTCTCCACCCGGTTGGACTCCTTATCAAGATAAAAGTATTTTTATCATCTTAAGGGTCTAAACCCCTGATGTATCCCCTATAAATACCTCACTATGAGGGGAGTTAAACATAATGTAGCAGTCATTAGTCAGATTAGACATTAGAATAGAAATCATCAGATTAGGGCAAGGGTTTCGTTCTTCTTGTTCAAGACTACAAGTTTCATCAACTTTTCTTTCCAGCTATGTTTTGAGTTTGATTTCTTGGTTTCTATTCTACTTAATTTCAGTTCTTATTTCAATTTTATAGTTCTAAATTAATTTTCCTATGATTTACATTTCTGTTTTATTGGTTTAAGTTTGTTTACAATAAATTTTATTTTTTTGCTAGTTTTAATTAGTTTTGGTATTTGTTCTTATTTTCTAGTAGTTAAAGGTACAACAAAACTTTTACAATTAATTTTTCTAACTATGTCGCGGGTTTATGAACCCTTGTACTTGTCCAATAGTCCTTATGGGAACGATCTTTACTCACCCAATCTACAAACATAGCTCGTATTCTTGCGAGCGTGTGTAAGTATTGATTAAGGTTATTAAGGCTTTAGTATTTGATTATTATTACTTGTTTGTGAATTGAATTGCCTAATTAATAATTACACCAAACAAGTTTTTGGCACCGTTGCCGGGGACTATTCTTGGCACAATATTAGGTTTAGCGAGCTTTACTAGATTAGACTTTTTATTTTATTTTAATTATTTACGGTTGCTTTTGTTATTATTATTATTTTTTTGGATTTCTGCTTTAAAATTTGAACTTTGGCCTTTTTTCTTGTTGTTTATGGTAAATACTCGTTCTTCCAACCGACCATTATTTTCAGGTGATTTCAACAAACTTTGACCAAAAATAGTAGGAAACCACAGGAATCAAGCCAAGCAGAGAATTTAATGGAGAATCCAAATTGTAATATTGGGGATAAAGAAGAAGTAGCAGGCAATCATGGCAATAGAGGTAACATTAATCACATACCCCTTAGAGATTATGCCACACCAAATTTTGATGAGGCAAGTTCTGGCATTGCCCGAATACTCATACAGGCTAATAACTTCGAAATCAATCTAGTTTCCTTAATTCAAATGCTCCAAACCCATGCTATGTTTGGAGGTGGACCAAAAGAAGATCCCTATGCTCATCTAATGAATTTTGAAGAAGTCATTGACATACTTAAATACAATGGGGTACATCCCGATTATATTCAAATGAGAGCTTTTCCATTTTATCTATGCGATAAGGCAAAGGCTTGGTTGCAATCATTCCAGCAAGGTACTTTCATGACGTGGAATTAGCTCAAGAATTTTTGGCAAGTACTTTTCACCGTCAAGGACTGCAAAGTTCTGCAATTACATTACATCATTCTGACAGATCACTTGGGAAAATGTAAGTGAAGCATGGGAGCGTTTTAAAGAACTACTCAGAAAGTGTCCATATGATGCCATTCTATTATGGTTGCAAGTACAAACGTTCTATAATGGATTATTTCTGGAGACGAGATTGATCGTTGATGCAAGCATAAGTAGCGCTTATCCTCTTAAAACTCGGGAGGAAGCACAAGAGTTGTCGGAGGGGATGGTAACGATCCATCAATGCATTACTGTCATTGCACAATCACTCTTTCGGTTGGACAACAACCGCAAGTCCATCAAGTAAGTGCTTAACAAGGAGGTATGATTAATCTTAGCGATGCCTTCTTAGCTCAACAAGGCATGATGTTGAATATAATAACCAACCTGACAAAGGCCCTAGAGAATTTAGGGAGAAGGCTAGCGAACTCCTTAGATTCACTACCTCAAGGAACCTTAACATGTGATTTTGCGGAGGAAACCATTAAAATGGCCTTTGCAAAACACCCATGCCACAAGGTGAGCAAGTCCAATTCATTGCCAATCAGAACTCAAGGTCAAGGAATCAGCCTATTCGTATTATAATACATATAATAAATCTTGAAACAACCATCCAAATTTTTCTTGGACAAATAAAAATAATGTTCAAAATCCATCCTTCCAACCAATACAGACACAATCTAATTTTTCCAATCAAACTTCATCTTTTCGACTATATCAACCATCTCATTAAAGGCAGTCAAGATTCAAAACTTCCCACCTTAGTCGAATAACTCATGCCAACCTCTACCACCACTACCCTCAGCTCAAAATCCTAATTATCCTCTACATGTAAATCATGATCAATCCAATGAGGATAATTTGAGGGATTTTGAAAATTTTTGGAAGGTATATGAGAATATGCGAGCTACCATGAGGAACTTGGAAATGCAAATAGGACAATTCGGGCAACAAAACAATAAAAGAATTATGGGAGCATTGCCAAGTGATACTATTCCAACCCAAGAGATAATACCCATGGGAGAGAGCAAGTACAAGTAGTTACTTTGAGAAGTGGTAGAACCGTGGAGCCAAGGAAAGTTAATGAGGATGATGCAAGGACTATGGAGAATAGTGAGACAAAGGAAAAAGGAGAGGCATCCAAGAGCACTGATGATCAAGAATCACCTTCCAAAGCTCTGGACAAACAAGGAAACACGAAGGACCTCTCTACTAAACCAGGTAAGCAGGTAAGTATTCATTTCCCTCAGTAAAAGGATGAAGGAGAATAGAAAACAAAGAAATTCAAGAAATTTTTTTAATTTTCAAAAAGATTGAAATTAACATTCTTTTCATTGAAGCCATTGAAAATATGCCTAGCTATGCCAAGTTCATGAAATAGATTTTATCGAGCATGAGGAATCTAATGGGGGACGAGATTTTGTGCTTAAACGAAGGATCCAATGCTATTATTCAGAAGAATCTTCCCTCCTAAGCTTAAGGATCTTGGCTCATTTTCCATCCCATGCGAGATAGGAGGAGTGATATTTCAAAGAGCCCTTTGTGATTTTGGCTCATTTTCCATCCCATGCGAGATAGGAGGAGTGATATTTCAAAGAGCCCTTGGTGATTTGGGCGCCTCCATTAACCTTATGCCTCATTCCACTTACAAGAAGTTAAATGAAGATGGAGTCAAACCAACAAATGTTAGTTTTCAATCAAAAGATCGAAGTGTGAGGCAACCGATAAGAGTGGTCGAGGACCTCATCGTCAAAATCACAGGCAAAGTATTCCTATCCACAAACTTCATAGTTCTCAACATTGAAGAAGATGTGGTGACCCTTTTAATTCTTGGAAGACTTTTTTTGGCCATTGGATGAGCAATTATAGATGTTCAAGCCAGAAATTTACAATTCAGAGTCAATGATGAAATTGTTTCATTTATGTTTTTGATTCTTTTAAATTTCCATCTGAATTGTTGGTGTAATGAGTGTTGATATTGTTGATGATTTTGTTATGGATTTTTATAGGAAATCTGTGTAAGATGGCACCAAAGACATGGAAGGCTTCTATGGAAATGTGATGGAATCTAGTGAACAAGAAAGCACTCAAAAGGAGGACTTCGAGGAAAGCAATTTGGATAGTAATGGTAAAGAGGGGTCTCCGAGCAAAGAACCCCCTAAGGTTGAACTCAAACCACTTCCTTCTCATTGTAAATATCTTTTTCTTAGAGAACATGATACATACCCTGTCATAGTGAGCACTTCACTTTCAGATATTGAATTCACAGGTCAGTTGACTTTTGTTCTTAAAAGCATCATGGGGCAATTACATTGAGTATTGAGAACATAAAAGGAATAAGCCCTTCAGTATGTATGCACAAAATAATCCTTAATGAAAACTACAAGCCTATTAGACAACCTCAAAGAAGGTTAAATCCAACTTTAAAAGAGATAGTTAAAAAGGAGGTTTTGAAATTTCGCTGACTCCGGAATCATTTATCCGATAAGTGATAGTGAATAGGGAAGTCTAAATGATAGTGAATAGGGAAGTCTAACTCAAGTAGTTACAAAGAAAGAGGGGATCACAGTAAAATAAGAAAAATGAACTACTTCTATCTAGATTAGTGATGGGTGGCAGATGTGCATTGACTTGAGGAAACTTAATGAAGCCCCTAGGAAAGATCATTTTCCTTTGCTGTTCATTGATCAAATGCTTGAGCATTTATCTGGACATGCATTTTATTGATTTCTTAATGGCTATTCAAGGTATTTTCCAATTCCCATTGGCCCTACTAAGATCAAGAGAAATCCACTTTCATTTGTCCATATGGAACTTTTGCTTACCAGCGTATGCCTTCTGGATTATGCAATGCTCCTAGCACCTTCCAACAATGCATGTTTGCTATTTTCCATGACATGATTGAGATTTTCATGGACCATTTTAATGTTTTTGGTGACTCTTTTCATTCTTGTTTATATAATCTTGCTTCTATTTTGGAAAGATGTGAGCCTACCAACTTGGCACTATACTGGAAAAAGTGTCATGTTATGGTTAAAGAAGGAATTTAGTTAGGCCATCGAATTTCCACTAAGGTCATTGAAGTCGATAAGTCTAAAGTAGAAGTCATTGAAAAATTGTCTTCTCCAACTAATGTGAAAGGAGTGAGGAGCTTTTTAGGTCATACCAATTTTTACTGTCATTTTATTAAAAATATTTCTTTCATTTCTCTCCCTTTATGTACTTTTTTGCAAAAAGATGTGCCTTCTATTTTTAATGATGAATGTTTGTCAGCTTTTGACGAAATTGAAAATAGCTTTGATTATCGCACCAGTCATAGTCGCTTCGAATTGGAATTTGCCTTTTGAATTAATGTGTGATATAAGCGACTATACGTTTATGTAAAAAGAAAGATAGAGTTTTGCATGGATTTAGTATGCTAGCCATATCCTTAATGAAGCTCAAAAGAATTATTCTACTATGAAAAAAACAGTTACTAGTAGTAGTGTTTGCATTTGATAAGTTTAGGTTATATCTTATAGGTAATAAGGTGATTGTTCGTATAGATCATGCGGCCCTTAAATACTTATTGACAAAAAATTATGCAAAATCTAGACTAATCAGGTGGATTCTACAATTGCAGGAATTTGATTAGGAGGTGGTAGATAAAAAAGAAGCCGAGAACACAATGACAGACCACCTATCGAGATTAGAAAAATCAAAGGCGAAATTAGGTGAGGAGGTGTCAATCAATGAGACTTTTTCAGAAGAGAACTTGTTGCGGGTGGATAATAGTGCACCTTGGTATGCTNCTCAGATATTTTTAATTTCCTCGTGGCCAAGGTAATCCCATCCACTATGGACTCTAATCAGTGGAAAAAGTTCCTTTCCGGAATCAAATATTATATTTGGAATGACCCTTATCTATACTTTTGATGCAAAGACCAAGTGATCTGGAGATGTATTTCGGAAAGTGAAATAAGAAGTGCCTTATATCATTGTCACTCTTCACCGATAGGAGGGCACCATGGCTCTCAAAGGACAGCGGCAAAGATCCTTTAGGGTTGGCTCTACTGACCTACATTATTCTGATATGCGAGAGACTTTGTGCTACAATGTGATGAATATTAACGTGTTGGTAACTTGTCTAGTCTAGTTTCAATGAAATGCGATTGAATAATATCTTGGTTTGTGAAGTTTTTGATATATAGGGCATTGATTTTATGGGCCTTTTCCACCATCACACAACAACAGATTTATTCTTGTAACGGTGGATTATATGTCCTAGTGGGTGGAAGCAGCAGCACTATCAACCAGTATACAGGATGCTCGAGTGGTAGTGAATTTTGTGAAAAAGAACATTTTCTCAAGGTTTTTTGTCCCGTGAGCAATCATAAGTGATGGAAAATCACACTTTAAAAATTCTTTATTTGAATCCATCTTGTCCAAATATGGTGTAACCCACAAGATAACCCTAACACATCATCCGCAAACTTCTAGGCAAGTGAAAGTCCAATCTAGTGTTGAAGCACATTCTTGAGAAAACCATAAATTTTTCAAAGAAGGATTGGTCCAAAAAGCTTGATGACGCACTATGGGCATATAGGATAGCTTTCAAGACTTCAATAGGAATGTCTCCTTATCGAGTGGTCTACGGTGAGGCTTGTCATCTTCTGGTGGAAATTGAGCACAAGGCATATTGGGCAATTAAGAGTCTAAATTATGATCTGAAGGAGGTTGGGGGAAAAAGGCTTCAAGATTTGAACGTTGGATGAATTTTGAAGAGAAGCTTATGAAAATGTAAAACTTTACAGGGGGAAAACAAAGGATTGAGCACGATAAGCATATTTCAAGAAAAGAATTCAAAGCTGTGGACATGGTTTTATTGTATAATTCAAGACTAAAATTGTTCTCCGAAATATTAGAGTCAAGATGGTCCGGACCATTTGAAGTAGTGTGGCCATTCTTGTATGGCTCAGTGGAACTTAAAGGGAGCCAAGGAAACTTCAAACTGAATGGCCACCAGGTGAAGCACTACTATCGAGGAATTATCCACAAGGAATGGGAAACCGTTCACCTCGTCAATGCTTGATCTTACGACCCAAAATTGAGCCTATAACTATAAACAAGGGCACTGCATGGGAGGCAACCCATGTCTTTCTATAATTTAATTTTTCTTTCTGCATGTTTGGTTTTATTTCTTACACTTGTTATTCGTGTGGATATCATCCTAAAATACATATTAAACAGACTAAATGTGTTTTCATTGATTTATGGCTGGTTTGAGTAGTTGGAAACCATTGTTGGATGTTTATGGGTCTTAATTTATGCACATGATTTGCACATCAATTGGTGCATATGTCCGCAAATTTTGGAAAGGGTAAATTGTATTTCTCGGCTAGTGCAAGTAGCTTGCGCATGTGCTCAAGTTACAAACCTGAATAGAGTCTTCATGCGCGAGTTTCATCTTCCGCATGTGTGAAAATCACAAATTCATTCTCTTCCTTTTCAACTTCTCGCACACATGCGTGAGCCAAAGTTGGCACATGTGCGCAAGCCAATAAAAAGGATCAAATGGTTTCCTTTTTCTAATCAAACCGAAACATATTTTTCCAACCCTTATCTCTTTACAAATTCCTCTCAACCCCAAGATTTTTAACCCTCAAAAGTGAGAGTTAGAGATGTTTTGGTTGACTTCAGTGTTGAAAAAATTAATGCCACCTTTTGTTGGTAGCGTGGAATACAGGGAGTTACTAGATGAAAAAATAAGGATGTGAAAACCGTAAAAGGTGATTTATGCTATACTATTGTTGATTGGGTTATGAATGTGACGGGGACTAGAGAGCTTAAATTTCCTCGTAGTGGTTTATCATTAATTGCTAAATTATGACTTTATTTTATTAGTTGTAGAATTTGGGGGTCAAATTCATTGAGTTCCATTTTGAGAGACAAGGCATGCCTTATTTATACTATTCTTGCAAGGATGCCTTTAGATGTTGGTAGATTGATTAGACAGGGGTTCCTAGAAAATGGGTGATTTGAGATATCCATTTTTTATGCACCAAGCTTAATCACTCATTTATGTATTACTTTAAGATGTCAAATCATTCTCGGAAAGCCCAAGACCCATCCAAGAAGGTGAATCAACAAAGAGTATGTTTACAAAATGGTCCAAGAATTTGAAAGACATCAACACAAAGGAGCCCATATGCCACCACCACCGCATTCACGAGCAATATGAATTCCTATGCCAGCAAAATATGTCTTTAATGCACCAAGCATAGAGGAGGAATGCAATGAGCTTCAAGGATATTGGACATACAACCACCTTGTCCTCACAACAATTTCTGTCCATCATTGGTGAAGCTCTTAGGGTCACATCGCTCAATATTTGGACTCAACCAAGGCCACCCCTAGCTTGGCATTACAGTTGACTGCACAGTCATGCTTACTACATACCACCTGAGAGACCATCACATCAAGGGAAATCACAACAAGCAAGCCAATATAATAGTGTTGAGGATGGACAAGAAGAGATGGAACAAGATAGAAATGAAGTGGAAGATGAATAGTGGTGATTCGAGTGTTGTGTAAAAGATCACTTGATTCCCAATTCCTTATATCTTACTTTAATTCATGCACTTTGAAGGATTTGAAAACTATTTTTATTTTCAGTTTTTTTAGTTACTTCAGTTTTTTATTATGTACCTTTATACTTTGGGATATTTTGGTTTGAAAACTTTCTTTTGAGCAGATTGGCTAAGGGCTTTAGACTGATGCCAAGTATTTTATTTGTGATGTTTAAGTGATTAAATTGACTATTTTGAGCCTATATGGATGCCTACTTGGTTGTTTTTAGATTACTTTTCCTCTTAGTGATTTCTTTTGATTAGATTATGTTTTAGGTTATGTTACTATGGCTTTAAGTTTAATCATGTGTGTTGTTTGTTAACTTTTGGGTGAGTGGATGGATAAGTTTTACTCATCAAGTGAATAAAAGTGTCAAGTTTGTGGGTTTTCTTTTCTTGTATCGGGAATGAATTTTTTTGTGGCGCTTGTATGTAGGTGTTTGATGACACTTGGATGGAAATTTGATTAATTTGATACTCGATGATGATACTGGAAAATTTCTATATCTATGCCTATTTTGAAATCTGTTCTATATGTATGCCTATATGAAATGGCGTTTCCAAAGGGGTGGAACTCGCATTCTCTGAATGCGAGTTCCAAATTTTTTTTTTTTCAACAAAAAAAAAAAAAAAAAAAAAATTAACGTTGACCGACCTCGCATTCGAGGAATGCGAGGTCGGCTCTACTAATCTTCTGCGAGGCTCATTGCCTCGCAGAAGATCAGTCCCCCCAATTCCCTCGCAATTCCCCAAGTCCCCAAATCCCGTAAAGTGAAAACTAAACTTGGAAAATATTTCGATACGGAAGATTTTTTTTTTTTCACTCTTTTGTTGCCCTTGTTGGGTTTGGTTATTGGCAGGGAGAATGGTCGTAAAATAGGGGAGGTTCTGTCAAAATTTTATCAAAAATACAATAAATTAATAAATTAACGGGTTTACACATTTCATTCGCGTACTATTTCGTTACTGTTATAGTTTATGATTTACGATTCACTATTTAAATGATTTTATCTTACAGTCAAATCCTTCATTTTTCTATTTTTTTAATAGTGCACAATTTCCATTCGTAATATACATAGTCAAATTTCCGAAATCATTCATTTTTTCTATTTTTGTAATAGTGCACGATTTCCATTCGCAATATACATAGTCACATTTGCTAAATTCTACAAAACAATATATATATAGTCAAATTAGCTATAACAAAAAAAAAAAAAAAAAAACCTAAATTCATTACAACGGAATTTTTTGCGATTTAAAAAAAAAAAAAAAAAAAAAATTTATGACCTCGCATTCGACGAATGCGAGGTCATTTTGACTGACCTCGCATTTCCTGAATGCGAGGTCAGTCAAATAATTTTTTTTTTTTTGAAAAAAAAAAAAATTCTGGAACTCGCATTCGGAGAATGCGAGTTACACTCCTCCGGAACAGCAATTTCAAATAAGCACCCAAATAGAACAAAGTTAGAAAAATGGCATATTTTTAGAATTTTCTCTGATGATACTTTACTCGAAATGCTATATGATTGAACTATTTGAATTGGGCACTCCAAGAACTTAAGTGTGTGCGAGTGGTTCTTTTGCAACTCAAGAAGTTCAAAAACTTTGTAGTACCATTTTCAAAAAGAGGGATTAATATGTTGGGTGAAATTCATTTGAAATATTGTTTTTAATAAAATCATAAATATTAGTTTGTTAGTCGATTTTTTGTTGTCTTTTAAAAAAATTGTTTCGAATGGAATAAAAGGAATTTTGGACATTTTGTGTGTTTTCATAGGGACAATGTTATCCTAATTTGCGAATGATTGGTTTTAGATATTAATCTTAGGTATGTTTTACTCCTCTTCTTTGGTTTAGGGCCATGCAAAAGAAAAAAAAAATTTCTGCACTTAGGAATAAGGCAAGTACAGGATTCTAGCATGTACCTATGTTATTTCTTCGAATTAAGCCATTAGAGTACTAATAAGGCGAGTATGAGATTCCGGAATGTATCCATGTTGTTTCTCCAAATTAAGCCATTTGGAATTATATTTTAGAATACTGACAAGTCGAAGGGAGAATGATTGTAATAATTATCTTTGATATCATACTAATCATTCCTTGATTGATTAATGTTCCCAAATTGTGTGACATGTACATGTAGGTAGATTCCTAATCAACTTCTGTTTCCACACAACCTTGTCAGGATGGTTAAAAAACTTGGTAATACTTGTGATTTGAGAAAAGATTATGTTGTGAATGAATAAAGCTTACTTCTTGAAATCCTTTTTGAGAATGGTTAATGCTTCATACAGTATTTGAACAATATGTAGAATTTGAACTTGTGAAATGGTCCAATTATCATATGGTATTTTAGATCCCTTGAGAAATTTCCTTTTTATTCATTAATACATCTAGTGTTCATATTTTGTGGTAACTTTGGTAGTGTGTTTGTTTGGTTATTTAGTAAAGTCCCTTTTATTTCTTGTTTTGCTGGAGACTAGCAAAATGGCAAGTTTGGGAGTATGATAACTCTAGTAAACTAGAGTTATTTTATCTTTAAATTATAGCTTTTGAGTAGTTTAACATGTATTTTTGGTGTTAAATTGAGTGTTTTGATGTAATTGTGTTTATTTTGTTTTTGCATTAGCATTACTTTTAAATATTTAGTTATTAGTATGAACTTTTGTTAAGTTTGGGCTAAATTAGAATAACTTATTTGGATAATTGTTTCACAGGAGAAGAATTTAAGGGATGAAGGTCAAGATTACGAGTAGCACTAGAGCTAAGTGCAATTTAATGAAGATTGATGACATGTAAAAAGTTGAAAAGAGCTCGATGTCGGGACACCAAATAGTTGATGTCGCGACGTCAAGGAAGAAGTTTGAAGTTCAATTTTCAGCTCAATGTCACGAAACCAACTATTTGGTGTCGCAACATCAAAACGCGTTTGCATAATATATAGGGAAATCTTGTAATTTTGATTGACGACTCTCCGAATACTGTCTTCTAGGACAGGCAAGTATACATAGTGGTACTGGAGTTAGTTTTTTAGACTAACTTAGTAGTAGTTTAACTTAGAACACAAGCTTCTTTTTTATTAAAAGGTTCTCCTTAGTTGTCCTTCAAATCTTGTTTTAATTTCTTGCAAGTTTTAAATTTGATTTGTTAATCTTCGTGGGTTAATCATTAGCTCTACATAGGTATAATTTTTACTCGCTTTCTAGTGAAATTTCTTGAAAATCTAATAACTTCCATTCCAAGTTTTCTTAGGGTTTTTGCTAATTTAGAGTTTTATAGAATTTTTTTTTTATTTCTTTGCCTTAACCACATTATTGTTGTAATTTCTATTCGCTTTCTTTTATTAAACCAAAAATCCAAAAATATTCAGTTTTAATCTAAGTTTCCTTTGCAAAAATCTAGTAGTTTTCATTAGTAGGAAAAATGGAATTTACCTTGCTTTCATGCTTTATTATTACTTTCTATAGTAAATGTAGGATTACTAGCTCTTTAGTTCTTGCATCGCTCTAGTTAATTTAGTTTGATTATGAGTAATTTATCTGCTTTCATTGTAATAGTGCAATTAGTCTTATAATTAATTTTTCACTTCCATAATTAGAGTAGAAATTATTTGCTTATTTTTCTTAGCTTTATTAGTTTAATTTAGTTCCTTAGTTTAATTTGTTTGGGTGTTGAATTATGGATTTGGTTAGAATAGTTTTCAACATCCTTTTTGGTTAGCATAACTATACAAGTACACCTAAATCTTTGTCTTGCTAGCAAGCAATCCTCGAGAGAACAATACCGCTCATCTTATGCTATTATCCACCCCATAGCTAGAGAAAAATACTTGCGGATATGAGGATAGAGTTTAAAGGATTTGTGGGGATTTTTTTCACGACTTTTTTTTATTTATTGATTGATCTTTATGCATAGCACGAACAATAGGCATCACCTAGCTATTGAGCACCCAGGTGCACCACTTCCACCAGTACCTCTACAAGCTCTTTTCGTCAACATGCTTAGTGGATACGTGTATAATTCCCCTAAAACCAATGATGAGCTGAAATAGATGCATGGGTATTGGTGGAAGGCAATTACCAAGATTTACGGATATTTGTGTAGTTAAGCAAAATCAAACAAGGGATGATGGAATTATTCTCGTAAAAACCATAATTAAATGAAAGCGATAAAAACTTAATTTAAGGCTAGATTAACTAAAAAGCAAGTAAGTGAAAATAACTAATTACGATATTAAGAAACTAATTAAGTTATTCTAGTAAAAGCAAGTAAAGAAAAGCACTTAATTTTAACCTAAATTATCCAAATTAAAACTAAAATTGAAAGCAAGCAAAATTACCCAATAAAAAGGGCTACAATTAAGAGACTTTGAAGACTAAAAGCAACCATTTCTAAACTAGAAATTGGAAAGATTTAAACTAGAAATCTAAGTATTTTTGGATTTTTGATGAAAATAAAGAAAGCCCACTAGTAATTAACTAGAAATTAATGCAAGAAATTGAGAATTCTTAACTAGAAATGCAAGAAATTATCAAGAACCCTAATTTACCTAAGAAACCCTAAATTGCAAGTAAAGAAATTCTTACTAAATTAGATTAGAAAGCGAATAAAAATTATATCTATGCGAAACTTGCGATTAACCCACTACGATTATCTAATCAAAATTCGAACTTGACAAGAAATTAAAAGAAGATCTAAGAGACAATTAAAGAGAAAATTCTATTAAAGAAGAAAACTTGGAGTTCAAGATACCCTAAACTATCCTAAAATCTACTAACTGTCTACTATTTATTCTACTTCCTAGTTTTTAAGTAGCTTAAATAGTGTAATGTTAAACTTTACACAAGGCAAAAATTAGGAGTTCTTGGCTGAAAGTTTACCAAATTGCCCTTACAATTTAACTCTCACCTCCCTCAAGACGGCTGTTACGAACCCCCTTCTCCACTAGTACCCTCTCCGGACTTCCTTTTCCTAGACCCATTTTCTTTTTCTCTCATTCTAACTCTTCTTTCAGCACTACCATAAAATCCTCTAGTCATTTTTTATCAACAAAATTCAATCATAAATTTAAGAATTCAACCCCCAATCAAGAATCACAACTACAAAATCACAATCAACAATTTCCAACAATTTTCCAAGTATTTCAATTCCAAATCAACTCAAATCAAGTGTCAAGTCAATAATTCAAACAATTGGACAAATCAATATCACAATTCTCCTAAAACAAATTCGCACCAATTATTGTCCAAAATTCAACAATTGAGATACCAGTAATTTCTCCACAATTTAATCCATAAAATCCCACAATTATCTTTAACAAATTATCAATTAAAACTAAGAACCAAAAATCAGTCAAGGAAAAAATATTACCCATTTTTTTTAGATTGAAATTTCCGCAAAAATGCTTGTGTATCAATCCCCCTTGAAGTCCAAATTTCTCCAAGTATCCTCCAAGCGAATGCTATATTTGATGTTCCTAGAAGACAATAGAATGATATTAATGGGTGTGGAGTTTAAAGTGAATTTTAGTGAAGATGAGGAAAGAATTTTGAGGGATTGGGGTAAGGGTTTTCGGTTGAGAGAAGAAGAAGAATAGAGAAATTTATGAAAAGAGGAGAAGAAATGGCTTTTAAAAAATACGACTCTACCCTTCAAGATCACAATCTCGTAGGAGTTGAGATCGTGATCTCAAATTTGAGATCGCGATCTCGAATTGGAGCAAAAATAGCCTTTGCAGAAGTTTGGAGTTGAGATCGCGATCTCAAATTTGAGATCGCAATCTCGACCAAATGACCATTCTACCCTCCAGAAGTTTGAGTTTGAGACCGCGATCTCGAGCTCAACTTCTGCAAAGTGAATTTTTCACGCTTAGCCGAAATTGCTCCACTCTTGATCACTTTTCTCCATTTGCAAGGACAACCTACAAACAAAAATTCACAAGTTAGGATGCCAATTTTCACTCATTCTTTAGCACCATTTATTCAACTCAAAAACTCAACTTTTTTTTTATAGCAAAAATTCTAACATAATTCAAACCAATTTACTCAAAATCAAGCCAATTAAAAATCACACCAAAAGAAAGCAAAAACAACTAAATTAAAGACTTGGGTTGCCTCCCAAGAAGCGCTCTTTTATAGTCACTTGCTTGACTATGGCTTGGACTTCATTCCAAGTAATTGAGGATGATTGATCCTCCTTTCCCTTTTGGTTTCCATGGAAAAAGTTTGATCCCCTTTTTCTTCATGATTAAAGCTTGATTTTTGGGTTTTCCATGCACAAGTCCTTTCTTTCTAGCTTTAGCCATGGCTAGTGCCCCAATTAACATCTCCAATTATTTCTCAAACCATTTTCTTTTCTTTTTGATGCCTTCTCAATTTCTTGACATCACCATTCTGCTTATTCTTTGCAAAACTCTCTTCATCCTTCGTCAACACACATCCCTTATCGGGTTATTTTTCCTTCAATTCATTTCTAGAATCCTCCTTTATTTCCAACACTTGCTTGAGCGAATTGCGTTAGTTAACTTCATTTTGCTCTTCATTTGACCTAGCAAGGATAGAATTAAGAGATTGATTAGCACATTTCTCTTCAACAATGGGAATATTGTCATTATATTCAAACACATCAAATTGAATTGATTCATTTTCAACTCGTAAGATCAACTTCCCTTTGTTCACATCAATTAACGCATGAGTAGTCGACAAGAAAGGCCTTCCTAGAATCAATGGAATCTCACTCTCTTCACCCGTATCTAGCACAAAGAAATCAACGGGAAATACCAACTTTTCAACTTGTACAAGCACATCTTCTAACAAGCCATATGGTTTCCTCTCAGATAAATCCGCCAATTGGAGTGTGATATTAGGTTGGCTTGACATTGTTGATCACTAACTTGTCATAGATGGCCTTTGGCATGATATTTATGCTTGCCTCCAAATCACAAAGTGATCGATGCCACGTTTTTCCTCCAACATTCACCGGTATCATAAAACTACCGGGATCTTTAAGTATAGGGGGCAACCGCCTTTGAACAATGGTACTACATTGGGAATCAAGACATACTTTCTCATAATCATCCCACTTTCGCTTCCTTGCCAAAAAATCCTTCATGAAACGAGCATAGTTGGGCATCTTGGTGAGGAAATCAATTAAAAGAATGTTGACATTAATCTTTTTCAACATATCCAAGAAATGGTTGAATTGCTTGTCTTTTTCCTCCTTTCTTGGATCAATGAGTCATTGAGGGAATGGCACTTTTATTGATGTATCTATCTTCAATGGTTCCTCCACATGCTTCTTCTTGGATACCTTGATCTCATTCTTTTGTTCCTTCTTGGCTTCATCATCAACCACTTCCCTTCTGTTCATCCCTTCGTGCAAGCCAACTCTTGCGGGTGGAAAGTACTTCGCCAAGAACTCTTGAGCAAATTGGTTCCAAGTGGTGAATGTTCCTTGGGCGTGGGATTGCAACCATGACTTTGCTCTATCACGAAGAGAAAAAGGAAACACCCTCATCCGTACACAATTCAGGTGTACTCCATTAAATTTGAATGTGTCCAAGACTTCTTCAAAATGATGAGGTATGTGTAGGGGTCCTCATTTGGTCCACCTCCGAACATGGCATGCGCTAAAAGCAATTGGATTAGGGCGGGCTTGATTTCAAAATTGTTGGCTTGCACGGGCATTCATGCAATGCTCGAGTTCGCCCCATCAAAATTGGGTAATGCATACTCCCTCAATGGCCTTCCATTCCCATTCATGCCATTTCCATTCCCATAGCCACCAATCTCATTATTTCCAACTATCTCTTCTTCTTCATTTTCCATGTTCACATTCCTTTGATGAGCATTTGCATTTGCCATCTCTATCCTTTCAGTTTGCTCTTGTGGTACCCTTCTCAACCTTCGAATTTCTCTTAGCTCTTTCTCCCGTTCCTTGTCTAAGCAAATGAATGGTTCTTGAGCTACTCTCACCATGCACTACACACAACGAAGGCAAATAGTCAATTGAAATTCCAAATCAATTCCACAAGATATCCAACAAACATAAAAATTCACAAAATTAACACCTAAACTAAATTAGACTAAAATGCTTAATCTACACGACCTGTAAAGTGCTTGATATTGCCAAAAACCGAAGACAATCCCCGGCAACGGCGCCAAAAACTTGATTGTTTCGTTAGGTAGAATTCAACTTTGAAATGACAAACAAGCAAAAATTAACCACACTAATTCACTATACTCTACCTAACTTCCGCAAGTATATGGAGTTGATAGTGGTGTAGGATGAGTGGGTATCGTCCCACAAGGATTGTTGGAAGGCAATTACCAAGATTTACGGATATTTGTGTAGTTAAGCAAAAGCAAACAAGGGATGATGGAATTATTCTCGTAAAAACCATAATTAAATGAAAGCGATAAAAACTTAATTTAAGGCTAGATTAACTAAAAAGAAAGTAAGTGAAAATAACTAATTACGATATTAAGAAACTAATTAAATTATTCTAGTAAAAGCAAGTAAAGAAAAACATTTAATTTTAACCTAAATTATCCAAATTAAAACTAAAATTGAAAGCAAGCAAATTACCCAATAAAAAGGGCTACAATTAAGAGACTTTGAAGAATAAAAGCAACCATTTCTAAACTAAATATAGGAAAGAGTTAAACTATAAATCTAAGTATTTTTGGATTTTTGATAAAAATAAAGAAAGACCACTAGTAATTAACTAGAAATTAATGCAAGAAATTGAGAATTCTTAACTAGAAATGCAAGAAATTATCAAGAACCCTAATTTACCTAAGAAACCCTAAATTGCAACTAAAGAAATTCTTACTAAATTAGACTAGAAAGCGAATAAAAATTATATCTACGTGACGCTTAGGCGATTAACCCACTATGATTATCTAATCAAATTCGAACTTCACAAGAAATTAAAAGAAGATCTAAGAGACAATTAAAGAGAAAATTCTATTAAAGAAGAAAACTTGGAGTTCAAGATACCCTAAACTATTCTGAAATCTACTAACTATCTACTACTTATTCTACTTCCTAATTTTTAAGTAGCTTAAATAGTGTAATGTTACACAAGGCAAAAATCAGGAGTTCTTGGCTGAAAGTTTACCAAATTGCCCTTACAACTTAACTCTCAGGGAGTCGAGATCGCGATCTCGACTATAATACATTAAGGCAATTTCCCAAGTCGAGATCGCGATATGGAACAATTGAGATCGCGATCTCGACACTAATACATTAAGACAATTTCCCTAGTCGAGGTCGCGATATGGAGAGTTTGAGATCGCGATCTCAGCATTCTTCATTTCTTCCATTATTGCAATTTGGTCCTTTGAGTTTTGTGCATTCCAGCTTCGAACCTCTAATTTTGACCTGCATAATATTAACACCATTAAGCAATTAATTGAACTAAAAATTTAATGAAAACTTATCATATTTAATCAAGAATGGAAATACAAACACATATGAAAGAAATTAACCAAAGTTTTTAACTACTTACCCAAAATTCGGGATTTAAACTATCAAAATGCAATAATTTAAAGAAAAATAACTCTAATTTACTAGAGTTATCATTGAACCTTCAATTCTTCCAGTTTGAATTCCTTTTGAAAAGTCGCCATTGCTATTAGTTTTGTTCTTGTTTTTATTATTTTAAGTGTGTAGTTCTGAAAAATGTGCAAAATATGGGCTTCAGTTATTCATACCAAGGCTATCATAGTCCTCATAATTATGGAAGCATGACCAATGAGCATATTTGTTGTGATTACTCTCTCTACCCTTATACTTCTCTAATAGGATGGTCCAACCATCCAAATCCTTATTCAAGCTGCAAAGATTATCTTTATTCATTTTCTACAGCTATAAAGCCTATATATGAAACAATTGGAGCCCCAAAATATGAGTGACTATCCCTTGGATAGCATTGGAGCCCCAGAATGTGAGTGACTATCCCTTGCTCACAATGATGAATGCTATCCAAGGGATAGAACAACTAACACTTCAAACAAAAGGGAATTTCCATGACCAATTAACACAGTAGAAGGGCATGGTCAAGAAGTTCACATGATCAAACACTACTTACAATCATTTACAGAACAATGCAAGTGTGAGGGGATTGGTCATCAATTATGACTGCTATAATTGTGATTATACTTAAGCCAACTATGAAGAACCTATTAGAGGATGTTTCACAACAATCTGTCATCCTATACTAGTTGGGAAGCCATATTAACCCAAGAAGAAGATGAGACAAGATTGGAGAAAATGATTCTTGCCTTCAAAGAAATCCAAACCAAATTCATAAAGATATTAGAAGACATAGTTTCTGAATTGACAAGAACTGAAGTGGAAAATAGACACTTTGAGGATCAAATTGAAATGGTGTGAGTCATGGATCATGTGCAGCAAAGAAGAACCACAAGAATGCTCCAATATCATAACCATTAGGTATAAAGAAGTTCAAATTTGGAGCGTTTGTTAAAAAAAAAAAAAACCAGCTCAAGGAGTAGAGAATGACGGATACATTCTAGAGTTAACCTGGGAAATAAGGTCTACCTATACTGAAGTCCACAAGTTCTTGGGAATTTTAGATGTGCTACCAATGGTAATAAATTCACCAAGGACTTAGACATCCATGGCAAGCCTCCTTGTCCTTGGTAGGGGAGTATTGTCTTCATTTTCTCTTTACTCATGCTTTAGTTAGTTTACAAATATATATAAATATATATATATATATATACATATATGTGTGTGTGTGTATGTGTGTGTGTGTGTGTATGTATGTATGTATGTATGTATATTCCTTGTTTTGTGTTAAATCCCGTTACCATGTGTTTTTTCCCTTAAAATATTTGGATTCCATGAAGTCCTAATGACCCGTACTTAGTGTGCTAAGCATTGTTTGTTGAAAAAGGATCGACAACTTCTAGGATTCATGTGTTTAATTGAGCTTTTTCTTCATATGGTTTACTTGAACTTGCTTGCCGCTTAGTGTTATTTTGTATTGACCTCATTGTTGATGAAATCTATGATTGAAAGTTAAAATTTAGTTTAAAGTTTAATTTGTTCTTAGTTGGTTGCGTTCACATTCACTTTGGAGAAATGTTGTTCTATCATTTCCATGAGCTTTTTGGTTGTCTGAGTGTAGTTAAAAGTCATTCCTTAGTATTACGTTTAGCTAGTTTATATGGTCATATGCTTTCTAGTAATAGTTTTATATCTTGTGATTAAATGAGTGGTTGGATTAGTTTACAACTCATAATTTGAAATAATTTCAAAATTTTGGTGGTAGAATGCTATTTTTGTGTTTGTTTGCAAATTTGAAAGTGGATGTTGAACATATATTGCACTTCATGTTACCAAAAATGGGATTTAACCCTTAAAATTCAACCATGATGTTTTCACTACTTTGTAAAAACACTTTCTCAACTAGTTTTTCCATAAGAGTTTTCCTAATGCCAATTTCAAATGCAGTGGTTAATTGATAACTCTATGTTGTAGAGTCATTTTCCATTTAGTTTGATCTAGAATTCAAGGTGGGGTTTTGATGTCTCCAGCATTAGTGTTTTTTATTATGTCTCTAGCATTCAAGGTGGTGTTTTATTTTCCATTTTGTGTGTTTTATTATTTTTTAATTATTTTGGAGTCTCTAGCATTTGTTCTTTTTATGTTTGTTTTTGGATATTTTATAGGAGAAGGAATGATTTGAAGATCAAAGAAGAAATATGGAGCTCAAGGTCCAAAAGTGATGTTTGAAGTTGCGATGTGTATCAGCAATTTACAAATCATTTGGGAATAGAGCACCGAGGCGCTCTGGCAAGAAGGATTCTTAGCATGTTGCTGGTTTTCCAGATCGGGGCAATTCGTATGCCTATTCTTTTTGGGCCTCTATGTTAAGCAGCATCTCTAGAAGTTTTGACTCTTAAACCTCCTTAACCCAAGAGAACATTTAGAACCTATAAACAGGACTTAGAAATATCCTTAGAAGATTGATTTTTGTAATCTTAAATTAGTCGTACTTTAGTTGTAGTGGAGAATTCTCGTTACTTAGAGAAGAAGAACATCATCTTCCGTAAGAAGACCGAAGGATCAATCTTGGCCACGGATTCGAGTTTTCTAGAAGTTTGCTTTACTTCATTGCCCAATAGCTTCATTAGAGAATCTGTTTTGATCTTTCTTATAGCTTTGGAGTAGTTTTCTTTCTTAGGATTTGATCTAGCCACGACTACTTATTATGCACCTTTTTATTGAGTAAAAGTTCAATTCTTTTAATTCACCTGTATGTATGTGAATTTGTGAGTTCAATGCCTTCGTATATGTAATTTGGTTTAGTTGTCTATCTGAAGGAATGATCTAATCTATATTATCCGTATGGTACATCTGGATTGAACTTATAATCGCAGAATGTAGCAAAACAATTTTCACCATAGCTTGGATAGTATTACTTGAAAGAAATTCTAAATAATCTACGTGGCAAGTTTATACACCTTGAGGGAGAGCTTATTGCAAAGGGTTATATCAGTTACCACAATTCTTGTGATATCTGCATTAATTAACTTTGAGAGGACTTCATTAATAGTGGCTAGAACCAAAATAGTACTCACTTGGAATAGCCAGTACTCAGTAGGGAACATTGTCAACATACCATTGTTTAAACTGATTTCTACAAGATTTAAGTGTGAGCATAATCATAATTATCGTGAAATCAATATCCTTAACAGTTTTATTATTCCAATCTAAGTCTAGCTGTTTAAGCTTGTTTGATAGTATTAGTTGGCAGATAGAAAATTGTTGCTCATTTGCCTTGATAACTAAAAGCATTATTTAAACCATTATTTCTAACATAGTCCTCATGAGAACAATACTCTTACTCTTAATTACTTTATTATTTCAAAGACTAATGCACTTAGCTAGTGGTTTTCCACTCATAAAGTTTTGGCGTCATTGGCAAGGACCATTTAATTAAAAATAATTCAGTCATTGTGGTTCATCTAGGATTTTGTGTTGATTACTATTTGGTTCTTCAGTTCACTTTGATTTTCTAGTTTATGACCAGGAGGAAAGAAGGTGATCTCGAAAAGGTGAATCCCGAAATTGAAAGGACAAATGGATAGATTATTAGAACAACACACAAGATTGAAATGGCGGAAGAAGCAAGATACAGAGCACTTGAAGATCGTCAGGAGTATAAAAACATGAGAGATTATACTATGACTACAAAGACGAAAGTGCAAAGTATTCAAAGGCCAACAGTGCGGGCATTTACCTTTGAGATTAGGCCTTCTATAATCAACATGGTGTAGTCTAGTCAATTTCGTGTTTTGATTCAATAGAATCCTAATACTCATTCTGCCAATTATTTGGAGCTGTGGGACACTTTTCATTATCAAGTGGTATCCAGAGATGCCACTTGGTTTGTCTGCATATGTTCCTGTTTTCTTTAAGGGATAAGGCTAACCATTGGTTGACTTCTCTAATACCAGGCTCAATTCTCTTTTGTGTAGAATGACATGGAGTCTACGGGTTCATTCGATCGATATTCGACTTTTTAACTTATTTGAATTTTGACTTGAAAATCACTAAGTCAAAGTTGGGACATATAAATCCAAAGTCAATTAAAGTCGAGTTGTTTAAATTCAAATTATTCGACCGGTGAGTCGAATAAGTCGAACTTAAATCCACTTTCATTATATATTATAATTCTAAAATTGAGTACATCATTTCATAAATTCCATGTGTATTCCACAAATTCAAAATATAACATAGTAGAAATAAAAGATAATACAAGTTCATAGATAATACAAGAAAAATATATAACCAAATTACAATTGCAATTACAACATTCTTTATAAGCAAAAGCAAACTTCAACAGTGTTGAGTGGTCAATTCTTCAAAGATCAATGATTGTTGATTCAGTATATTTGGCCTTTACTAAATTTAGAAAATGACACAAGAAATATAATTATTTCGTATCTTATATTATATTTATAAATGTCTTTATCAACTAACTTATTTTTTAATTATTCTAATTTCCACATTATTATCTTTAGATAATGTGTGTGTACAAAAATGTAATTCATAATAAAATATTATATATATATATATATATATATATATACAAGTTTAAAATAGATTATGTGTACAAATTTATACACACATATCTTTGTGTGTGTATATATATATAAATAGCTTATACAAAGGATAAATTGCCATAAACCCCTATATGGTATGGCCTTAAATACCCATAGGCCCCATGTGTTTTGGAAATATACCTTAAATCCCCATGTGGTCTGGAATAAATTGTAAAATGGACGAAAAACATCCAAATTAGTGGTTTTGGTTGAAAATATGTTCTTACCCCCATATTTAAATTAGGATAAATTACTATAAACTCCCATATAGTATGACCCTCGAATCCATATGACCCTCATATATTTTGGAAATATATCCTAAACCTCCATGTGGTTTGAATTAAATGATAAAACAGAAAAAATTATCCAAAATCATGCTTTTAAAATTATAGTTTTACTCCATATATAATTTAATATCAAAGCTTTTTAGATAATTAATCTTTTCCTATTTTCAAAAATTTTAACTTTCAATTTGCATTATGAAAAAATGGAAAAAAAATTATATTAGTTTACAAAGTTTACAATTACAATTATAGATTTCTAAATTACTGCATGGAAAAAAAAAAAAAAAAGAATTAAATTCTGTTAACATTCTTTGGCGGAGGTAGTTTTCAATCACTTCAATTTTAGCATTGTCTACCTCTGTACCCCTAGCAGAAATTTTATGTCCTAATGCAATTCCCGCTTATACCATAAAATGGCACTTTTCCTAATTCAATGCAAGATTAGTGTCCTTCCAACGTTGAAGAATTAGGGACAAATTATACAGACAGTCATTAAATGTGGTTCCAAAAAAGAACAAGTCATCCATAAAAATATCAATGCACCTTTCAATCACATCATGAAAAATAGTAAACATACATCTTTGAAAAGTGCCAGGTGCATT
Organism: Cinchona pubescens; assembly: GCA_025175665.1. Lineage (NCBI taxonomy): Eukaryota > Viridiplantae > Streptophyta > Magnoliopsida > Gentianales > Rubiaceae > Cinchona > Cinchona pubescens. The sequence continues at coordinate 1,836,925 of JANKKI010000170.1, forward strand.
GCATAAACCAAATGACATTCTTCTATAAGCAAAGGTTCCATAAGGAAAAGTGAAGGTGGTTTTCTCTTGATCCTATAGGGCTATAGCAATTTGGAAGTACCTGGAGTAACCATCTAAGAAACAATTAACCCATGTCCTGCTAGATGCTCAAACATTTGATCAATGAAGGGAAGGCAAAAGTGGTCTTTCTGGTTGCTTCATTCAATTTTATGTAGTCTTATAAACCTTCCACCTGGAAACTACTCTAGAAGGAATTATTTCATTATTCTCACTCAATATTACTGTCATCACTCCTTTTTAGGCAACACTTAAGTGGGGCTAACCCACTCACTATTGTTAATTGCGTAGATTATATGATCTACCAATTTCATTATCTCCTTCCTTATTGCTTCTTTTAAAGTGGAGTTAGCCAATGCAATGAGGTTGCTTGCATGTGTTATAAGTGTCAATCATCAGAATTTTGTACATGGAGATGGTAGGGATAATCTATTTAATGTCATTCAAGCTCTGTGCAATTTTATGTAGTCTTTATAAACCTTCCACTTGGCAACTACTTTAGAAGGAATTATTTCATTATTCTACCTTGAAATTACCGTCATTCCTCATTTTTAGGCAACACTTGAGTGGGACTAACCCACTCACTATTGTTAATTGTGCAGATTGTATGATCTAGCAATTTCATGATCTCTTTCCTTATTGCTTCTTCTAAAGTGGAGTTTAGCCAATGATGAGGTTTCTTGCATGGGTATAAGTGTCAATCATCAAAATTTTCTACATGGAGATGGTATGGCTAATCTATTTAATGTCATTCAAGCTCTGTGCAATTGCATCCCTATGCTTTCGCAAAACATCATGTAATTTGATCAATTGTTCATAAGACAAAGTTGCATTTACAATGATAGACAAAGTCTTCTTAACATCTCCAAAAAAAAAAAAACATACTTCAAATGAGAAAGGAGTGGCTTTAATTCAACATTGGAGGATTCGTTCGCCGGAGACCGCTTTTGCCTAAGTCTTCTTAAGGTACCAATTCCTTTTCTGGAGGATTCGCTGATAGCAACTTCAAACAAGCTCTTGTCGCATTTTTTTGTTTACCCAAAATCATTTTGCACGTTAGGGCTCTAATGGTAGCCATGGGTTCTTGTTCGAGAATGAGAAACCTAGAGAGTATCAAATCAATGTACCTTTCCTTCCAATACCTTATCTGCAGTGACTCAAAGAATATAGGTCAAATAGTGAGTTTTATAAATTCTTAAAAAATTTCATATTAACATTCTTTTTGCAGAAGCATTAGAACAAATGCCTAGTTATGTCAAGTTTATGAAGGAACTATCGTCTAGAAAAAGAAGAATCACAAACTTCAAAATGATAGCTTTGATTGAGGAGTGCAACGGAGTTCTCTAACAAAAATTACCGCTAAAACTTATGGTATCTCAGGAGCTTTTCCATCCCATGCATGATTGGCACACAATTTGTAGATAAGGCCTTGTGTGATCTAGAAGCAAGTATTAATTTAACGCTATTATCTATTTTCAAGAAATTTGGGATACCATAAGTAAAATTGATAAATGTGACCCTCCAACTGACCGACAGGACTCTAGCTCATCCACAAGGCATCATTTAGGGCATCTTGGTAAAGGTTGATAAGTTTATTTTCCTGTTGAATTTATAATACTTGATTATAAAGAAGATACAAACATTCTTAGTATTCTTGGTAGACATTTTCTATAAATAGGTAGGACTCTAATTGATGTACAAAAAGGCGAGCTCACCATGAGAGTCCAAGACAACACGGTAACGGTAAAGGTTTTTGAAGCTATATATGTCCTTAACCTAGTTGAGGAATGTTGTGTGTTAAACACAGTCACGGGAATAATGAAGACAGATAACGATGAGCCGATAGTACAGATAAACCCTGTGGAACCCAAGGTTAAGATGTTGAGGCAAGTGAAAAGAGTAATGAAGAGGAGGACAAATTATCAAGTACGTCATTTAAGGAAAGCTCATCTTGGAGATCCAAAAAGAGCATATAGAAGTCACGAAGTGCATTTAGGATTTCAAAGAGCTATTAATAAGGCAATTACCATAAAAATGGAAGATTCAGAGTGTTTCACAATCTCGTGCCTAATCAGCACAATGGTAACTAAACAAGCATTGTGTGACCTATAGGCAAGCATAAATCTAATGCCTTCAGCTTTGTGTAAGGAAACAAGAGTAACTATATCACAGAAAACCAACGGACATAGTCAACTCACGGATAGGAGTATAAAAGAAACCCGAGGAGTCATAAAGGATGTATTGATAAGTGCGAAGCAATTCACTTATCAAGTGGATTTTGTGGTCACCAATATGGGAGAAGAAGAATATTTGGATGCAGTTGTATTGATATTTGGACTACCATTCCTTGCCACTGCAAGGGCCTCTTATAGATGTGGAAATTAGGAAGCATAACCATAAGATCAAGCAATGTGTATATTTCATTCTTAATTATCCAACCCAAGATGTACCCTCACGAGCACTTTACAAGCTTGAACGATCAGAAATGGGTGAAACAAGTGACATACACAATGACTCTCCAATTACTTGAAAGCATGAAAAGAGTGATAACATCAGGCTAAAGATGTTTAAAAAGATCTTAGTACGAGGCAACCAGCATTTTCAACTCTTACTTTTGAATCTTATACTTAACTTTCAATTTTTAACATATTTTGTTTTAGACCAACTTAAATTAATTTCATGTTTTAGATCTTAAATGATGCCTAGAGGGAGTTTACAAAGAAAAATTTGAGCTACACTGGAAAAATGGTCAAAAATAGAATAAAACAGGGAACGGCTCATAGCCAGGCGCTGCTCTTGCCAAGGCCAGTGGGAGGTATGCGCAGCCACTATGGGCTGGGTGTTGGATACCCCTATGGACATAAGAGGCGTGCCCAAGCTACGACCGCCTAATAGGATAAGTAGGGCTGTAAATTGCAGCCCATTCTTTCTATACACCTCCAAACACCTTCAAAACACACCTAAACACCTCTAAACACCTACCTCATTAAGTCTCATACAAAGCCCATGTCTAATTACACCCTAATTCTTGAATCTAAACATCAAAAAGTGACTAAATTACTGCAATTTTGAGATTCAAGAAAGATTTCTTGGTGTAAATTGGTTAAACCCTTCTAATTTAATGTTTTTTAACTGATTTATTTCATACATTTGTGATTATATTGGTGGTTTCATTTGTTCTTAGCTGTTTATGAACTTGAATCTTTTTGCTTTAAATAGGTTTGTTTGGCATCTTAGGAAGATTTCTCTGTGCAATTTACACTATTCGGTATGTGAGCACTTCAATTTGGTTCAAATAAAGTTCAATTTTGAGTCTATATTAAAAATTTTACAATGCTTCCTAATGGTAAAAACTTGGCTAAGGAGTTTAGCTCCAAGAGAAAATTAGATAAAAGAAAATTTTCACCTCTCAAAAAGCTTTACAATGGTATGAAAAGCATGAAAACAATAAAAAGGTAATATGTGAATGGGGGTTTAAATTGGACATATATTGGGCACGTAATGACCTAAGGGTCATCGGCTTGGGATAGGTTATGCACACACCCGGAATTCGCTATTGAAGAAATAGTTAGAGAGTTCTACGCTAATTTCTTATAACATGATAATGGAATTGTTTTTGTGCGAGCGGTCAAAGTTCTATGCGTATGTGAATCTTTAAACTCTTTCTTTGACTTAGCAAAAAATAGATAATGATGGTTTATTTTAACATCAAAATCAATTTGAACCAGATTCAGATTTGATAACTAAAACTATATGCAATAGTGTTGAAGTGACTTGGAAGAGAGCACAAAATGCTTTAAGAACAAAAAATTTCATTTTCAAGTACTTATTTGAGTCCTATCGCAAATATATGGTTTAATTTCATGAACAACAACTTAATTCCAGTCTGTCATGCCATACACATCACTGTCTATAGAGTTTTCTTGCTATTTTGTCATCTTGATTGGGTTGGACTATCCTCAATTCATTCCAATTTTTCAAAGTCAAGTACAAATGGAGATCCTTTAAATCCATGGGAAGAATATGATGTTATGTTTTACTAAACTTTTTAGTTGTTTATATCTATTACTATGTAAAGCCCAATAGTAATTTAAAGTGTTGTGTAAATTGGACTAGTTTAAGTGTTAGTTTAATTATTACTCTTTAATAAGGCCCATAAGACCCATAAATTAGGCTTACTTTTTCCGAATTACTAGTGTGTTAGAATTAGGATATCTTTTAGCTAGCTTTCAGGACTTTTAAAGCCTATAAATAGGCCTTTACATGAACGAAAATTGCAGCATATTTTTATCAATAAAATTTGTCTTTTTCGTGAGGAAAAAGTTCATTCTTTTAGTCTTTGCTTAAGACTTTGTTGGGATCATTGCTTTTGAAATAGTGATTGTTCCAACCGACTGGCATATAGATTTGGTTCTTGCCTGATTCATATAGTCAGCAGGTCAACTCTCACTATAAATCTTGTTAAGAGTTTGGTTCTTTTCTGGCGATAGACGACGAATTGAATTCTTGCTGGATTCTTGTGTGTTTTTTCTTTCATGTTTTGTGTGCTTGCTGTTCAAATTCTTGTGTTCAACTTTGGAGTCGATCCTTGGGATTTTGGTACCAACTTCAATTATTGAGTTTCGTGGGATCAAGTCGATTGTGCACGGGGTTTGCATTAGATTGGTATCGGAGCTAGTACAATTTTGGTCACTTCTGTTTATTTTCCACTTTAATTTTTCCAGATTTTTTCCAAAGAAAATCATACCTTAGTTTTTGCACAAAAAAAGAATAAATAAAAAAATTGTTACCGTTTATCATACTATTCACATATTGTTCATCATTATTTTTCATCGCTACTGTTTATCCAGAAAAAAAAAATTCCATCCATGTTGGTGCTTCTTTGTTCTTTATTGTTCTTGCTACTATATGAAAAAAAATATCTTAGCCAAATTCAAAAAAAAAAAAGGTATGGATCTTGGCCGAATTGAAAAAAAAAAAAAAAAAGAGAAAAAAAAATTGTTTGGTCGAAAATGAAACAAAAAATGCTGAAAAAAAGGTGAAAAAAAAGAAAAGAAGAATCAGCAATTGAAAAGAATGAGGGAAAAATTTTTAGGGTTTACCTATTTGGTTGCTTATATATATAGGCATTTATTTGTTTATTTCCTGATCTAAAAAGGTTTTGGTTTCTTACATTTATCCTACTTGTGTTTGCTAGTCCTTATTCCTATCCTAATTGCATTTGGTTTCCTTATTCCAATCCTTTTGGAATTGGTTTCGTGTCCTATTCCTATTTAGAATGGGTTTCTAATCCTAATCCTAATCAGATTTAGAAAACCCTAATCCAATTGCCTTAGGAAGCTTATCCTAATCCTAGTTCGACTCGAAAACTAAATCTAATCTGAGTAGAATTTGGATTACTTACCCTAATCCCAATTGAATTAGAAAATCCACCAAATTTGGGCACTTTCTATTTTTGGAAACTTTTCGTTTTTGAAAAATTTCTATTTTTGGGAACTTTCTATTTTTAAAAACTTTCTAAATCGAGGTCTAGTTTCAAATTTGTAACTCTGTTCAAAAACACTTAATTTTTTAGTTCATTCTTTTAATTTCTTTGCTAGTCTTAAGTGCTACTTTTTTTGTCCGTATGTGCTTAGTTTCTTTTTTATTTGGTAAATTTGCTTATCAAATTCTTATTTGCTTTCTATAACTTTCATTGCTTCAATTACTCTCAGATATTTTGTTGTCTCTTTTTCCTTGAGTTTAAACCGAAAGTTTGGTTTCTCTTATTTGGCATTGATCTGTGATTTTTTATTTTCTTTATCTTCCAACCAATTAAGTGGTTAAAACATAATTGGATCTCACTTTAGTCCTCGTAGTCTTCTAAAGACTTTGAGAGTGAACTAAAGAGAGGAAAATGGCACTGTGGTGAGATCATATGAGTGATGAAAGTGTTGTCATTCAATTGAGGGTATACACGAGGGATTAGTGATAAACTTGATTGAATTTCTTTCCAAAGAGTAAGGCCGTGTGGTGAGGAAAAATTCTGATTATTTTTTCTAAGACTAACTACTTTGTTTTGTGAGTTTTATTTGTGATGTCTTGTAGGCGGGAAAAGACTTTCTTCACTAATGTTCTTGTGATTGAAAGGGCTTGGGATACTGTAATTGATAGTAGAGTATGAATTAATATGGCAAGTACATATCTTGTTAAAAAGTTGAATTTGCCAACTTCACCACATCCAGAACCTCATAAGTTCCGATGGTCAACCAAAAGTAAAGCGTTTGAGGTAACAGAGTAAGTTATTGTATCCTTCACTACTGGTAAGTATTCCAATAAGGTAGTTTGTGATGTATCAACTTTGCACACATGACATTTTGATAAGCTCATAAATGTGGTAGATTTTATGTATCGTTTACCTGAGTTTTGGTGATGAATGAGCAAGAATTGATTAATTAAGAGAATAAAATGGTTTATTTTGAGTTTTGTAGGGTTTGAGTGAAGAAGGAATCGAAAAAGATCATAAATTGGATGAAAATTGCAAAATTGGAATTTACATGCACAGGCGAATAGCAATTTTGACACAATTTGGTAGATTGAGCGTAACTCTCTTGTCTGATCTTTAGTTGGGGTGATTCAAGATGTTTTAGAAAGCTAAGACATAAAACTACAAATTTTATGTTTTGAGTTATCCCAAATTTGGCCTGCATCTTGGTCCAAATCGAGGAGAAATTTGAAATTGTTTCTGCCCCTAGCGCGCAGGCGCAACAAAATTCTAGCGCCTAGGTGCCACCTCCAAAAACTCCATTATCTGGTTCTGCCCCTGGCATCCCGCCGTGACAAAATTGTAGCGCCCAAGTGCCGATCGACGAATAGGTCGTGCAAGGTTGCTTATTTTGTAAGAAAAGTCCTCTCGTGGGCCCGATTTTGTGGAAAATCGTGTACTTATCATCCCAGAGCCCCAAAACCCAGACTAGAAAAAACCTATAAATACACCAAGAGAAGGGGAGGAAACAATCATCATCATCAGCCATCATTAGTTTCTTAGGTTTTCAATAGTTAGTCTATAATTTAGCCGTACGGCAAATTTTCTCAATTGTTCGAGCTAGAATTTTATTTTCTAGTCAAGAATTCAAGATTTGACGATCATCAGCATTTGTTTTTGTTGTAGTTAATGAGTCTAATTTATTTTTATGCAATTTAATTTTTTTCTTATAGCTTTCTTCCTCTTTAATTATCATTCTTGTTTTGTTGCCTTTAAACCGTTACTTACTTCTGTAGTTGATTAATTAGGGTTTTATTGGATTGCTTTTATAGGGTAGATTAATTTAATTTCTCGTTATTGATTAAATTCTCGCAAGTAGAGTAGATTGATTTAGGATTTGAGTTAATTATATTCAATCCGTAGGGTTAGAATTTTACATTCTTGTCTTTATTTTTATTTCTCATGATTAAATTTAGTTTAAGTTTAGTTTAAGCAAACTCCTACTTAATTCGTCTAACTAGTAAATAGACTCGTGAACCTAGTAATTGTTCCAATAGTCCTTTTTAGAACGATCTTTACTCATCCTATGCACAAATTCACCTCATATATTTGCGAGTGTGTCGGAGTTGATTAGGATAACTAAGGTTTTCTACTACTTGTTCATTATTTTCATAAACCTAATCAATATTCTATCGAACAAGTTTTTAGCGTTGTTGTCGGGGATTATTTTTGTATGGTAACAATATTAGGTGTAGTGAGTCTTACTAGATTAGACTTTATATTTCTTTTGTTATTTATTACAATTATTTCTTGTTCTCTCAAATGTATTTGGATTTTGTCTTCGATAGTTGATCTTCGGTTTTCTTTTCTTGTAATTTATGGTAGATACTCGTTCATCCAATCAACCACTTCATCCGATTGACTTGGAGATTGAATGTACGATAAATAGAAATCGCAGATGACAAGACTCAAACCAAGGTGACCATTTAATGGAGTACAATCCAAACCGCACTGTGAATGAACAACAAGAAGTTGCAGGTAACAATGGCAACTAGGTTAATGCTAATGCTAACCCTCGACATCTTAGAGATTGTGCCATACCTAATTTCGAGAGGTAAGTTCTAGCATTGCTTGGCTGCCCGTGCAAGCAAACAACTTTGAAATCGAGCCTACACTAATACAAATGCTCCAAACACATGCTATGTTTGGAGGAGGACCCAATGAAAATTCCTACGAGCACTTGATCCAATTCGAGAAGGTCATTGATACATTCCGATACAATGGAGTCCACCCTGATTGTATCCATATGAGAGCATTCCCTTTTTCTTTATGTGATATAGTAAGGTCGTGGTTGTAATCATATAGGAAAGGTACTTTCACAACATGGGACCAACTCTCTCAAGAGTACCTAGCCAAACATATTCCACCAGCTATGACCGCTAAGTCCGAAATGAGATCACATCATGCAGACAAATCACTAGAGAGAGCATAGGTGAAGAGTCGTGGGACCGCTTCAAGGAGCTATTGAGGAAGTGCCCGCACCATGCTATACCTTTGTGGCTGCTAGTCCAAACCTTCTATAACGGACTATTTCTAGAGACGAGATTAATATTTGATGCTAGTGCAGGAGGTTCATTCCCCTATAAGACTCCGGAAGAAGTACAAGAGTTGTTAGAGACAATGGCATCTACTCATTATTATCATGGAGCAATAACTCCTGTAGTTGGACAACAACAACAACAAGTGAATGAAGCCAATGTCCAACAAGGAGGTATGTCTAGCTATGATACTTTCTTATCTTAGTAGAACATGATGATGAGTGCCATTACAAACTTGACAAAGGCTGTAGAGAATAAGGGAAGAAACTTAGTGAACTCTATTGGTTCGACATCCCAAGGAATCTTGATTTGTGATTTCCATAGAGGAAATCACCAAAATGGCTTCTGCGATACTTCACTTATGCAAGATAGCAGATTCAATTCGTTTCCAATGAAAATCCTAACACAAGAAATCGGCCTACCAATTATGGAAACACATATAACCCGTCTTGGTGGAACCATCCCAACTTTTCCTGGACAAATCAAAATAATGTTCAAAATCCATCCTTTCGACCATCACAGCCACAATCTAATTTTTCCAATCAAGATTTATCTTCCCGACTATATCAACCACCATACTAGAGAAATTTCCAAAATTTTCTACCTCACCAAAATAACTTATACCAATCTCAACCACTAAGAACCCCACCACAAAATCCCAGTTATCCTTCATATGTAAACCATGATCAATCCACTGAGGATAATTTGAGAAGAGACTTTGAGGAGGGAGTATGAGAATTTGTGAGCTTCTACTAGGATATGGAACTTCAATTATACAGTTAACTTGCCAAAATAATGAACGACCTACGGGAAGATTGCCAAGCGAAACAATTCCAAATCCAAAGAACCAATGCAGTGCTATTTCACTGAGGAATAGGAAGGACTTGGTTATGCAAAATGACAAGAGATCTTACACAAAGGTTGATACTAAAGCTACGAAGCCAAAATCCAAAACAATTGAAGAAAAACTTGAAATTGAAGATAACAATGAGAAGACCAAGGAGAATGCAATGAAGGAGTTAGAGAAGAAAAAAGTAGATGATTCTTTTAAATTGGATCTTGCAATAAAAGTGTCATTTCCTCAATGACTCATTGATCCAAAAAAGGAGGAAAAAGAAAAAAAATGCAATAAGTTTCTCTATATGCTCTAAAAGGTGAATGAAAACATCCCTTTGGTTTTTGTTCTCAACATGATGCCCAATTATGCGTGGTTTATGAAGGATCTAATGGCTAAGAAGCAGCGATGGGATGATGATGAGACAGTTTGTCTTGATGTCAAGCGCAATGCAATTGTTCAACAGAGATAACCTCCCAAGCTCAAGGATCCCGATAGTTCTCTCTACCGCTGAACATTGGTGGACACACGTTGCATCGTTCACTTTGTGATTTGGAGACGAGCATCAACATTATGCCGAATGCCACCATCTATGATAACATAGAGATCACCAATGCAAAACCAACCAAGATTACATGCCAATTGGTAGATTTGTTCAAGATAAAACCATATGGCTTGTTGGAGGATGTGCTTTTTCAAGTAGAAAAGTTAGTGTTTCCTGTGGATTTCTTTGTGTTAGACATAGGCGAGGACAATGAAATTCTATTGATTTTAGAGAGGCCATTTTTATCAACCGCACAAGCTTTAATAGACGTTAATTAAGGGAAGTTGATTTTGCAAGTTGATAATGAATATGTTGAAATTTATATTTTTTATTATTATGATAATGTTTCAATATTTTAGAAAATTGTGCTAATTATTCCCTTGGTTCATTTGTTGATAGGTTTAAAAATGAGGTACCAAGGTGGGTCAAGGTAATGCACTAAAAAAAGATGTTGAAATAAATGAAGAATCCAAAATTGACTTGGAAAACAAACCATCGGATGATGAAAGTAAGATGGGAAGGATTCATGGATCAGTTTCACAAGCAAATTCTCTGGAAAGGTGAGGGTTTGGGTAAAAGGACCATGAGCAAGAAGAAGAAAAAGTAGTGCAAAAAGCAACTTGAAACTATTATTTGTGCACTATATTTGGCAAATGCTTGGAAACGAGGGCAAGTTCACATTCATGTCTGAAATCAAGCATCAAGAGTGATAAAAAATAGTGTTGAATTTTTCCCGTAGAAGCCAAAAAGAAAAAGATGGCTAACCATCCTTAAGTGCCTGAATTGATCTCAAGTGCCGAAGTCGAGTCTAGGACTATAAATAAGGGTGCTATATAGGAGGCAACTGATGTTTTTTTCTTAATTTTATTTCTTATGTTTTTGTTTTGTTTCTTGGTTTTATTGTTTTTCTTAATGTATTAAGGATTTTTGTGTTTCGTTTTTGGTTTTAGTGATTGATGTTTTCCACCTCGACTCTGGTTTATTTAGTTCAACATATACAACACCAAACGTTCTTCCTTGATAGAAAATCTTCCCTCTTTCCCTTTTTACTCTTTCATTTTTTTTGCATTGGGGACAATGTTATACTCTAACTGTGGGGTGGGGAGTTTTCTTAATTTCTATTTATCTGGAAGTTTGTTTGTTCATTTTGTTGAATTTTTGCTTTTACATTTGTAGCATAGTTTTTGATTTGAGAGCTTTTCAAATTTTTGAAAATTTTGTTCACAAAGGTATGATTTTACATGATGTTGGTAAGAAGGGTTGAAATTGAAAAGGTATGATTTTATTTTGCTTGTTGCACGAAACTTTTATAGGTGTTTGGTCAATTAAGTATGGGCTTACTTCTTTGAAGGATGGGTGTTTTGATGTTCAAAAAGAAGTTTTATGTTAATGAGGTGCACATTAATTTAAAACTTTTTTTCTTATTTGTTTATCATTTACCCTTTCTTTGTTAGTCAAAACCCTAACCTTACGTTACAAGCTACAAATCCTACCTAAATTAAGTCGAGTCAGTTGGCTACATTAGTGGAGAAATGTAAGAAGAGTAAGCTATGGAGTGTTTAGTTAAAAATTCAAAGAGTTTGCATGATTTTATCTAAGTGTCTTAAAAGTTATTTTTGTACGGCTATACACACACCTATACTAGAATTCATGTATAGGGTATATTATCGTTTGACTATTTTCTTTATGATGGTTTGGTTCTTGGTTATTTATGTGGAAGATTGATGCGATGTTTTACCTATGTTCGTGATTTATTTCTATGTTTTGCTCGAGGGTAATCAAAAACTAAGTGTGGGGTAGTGGAGACTTTTCTTAATTTCTATTTATTTGGTGTTTTGCTTGTTCATTTGTTTCAATTTTTGTTTTTATATTTAGCTTAGTTTTTGATTTGAGAGCTTTTCAAATTTTTTAAATTTTGTTCCCAAATTTCTTTGCATGTTTCTTTGATTTTCTGCTCAATAATTTTTTAGCTAAGTTGTCAAGAGTAAGATTGTCGGTGTTAATATTTTTCTAGCATGATTTCTAATTTTTTAGCATTAATAGGCCTACAATGTTATAACTTTTTGGTCACTAAGAGATAATTGTGTAGGTTTACCTATATTGCCCTCCAGACACTTCCTTTATTACATTTTCTAGGCAAAATTTTAGATAATTTGATTTGATTTAAAGATGAGGGTAGACATTTCTTCAAACGCTTGAGCCTTTCAAGCCAACCATTATTGTAAAATTTATCCCTAGAACCCTATTTGAGCCTTAATTTGTTTTTAATGGATAGAAGCACCATTAATTTTTTTTCTCTAACTCATTTTTTATCTACCTTTTTGAGTTGTTTTAAATGTCCCTTAAGAGCTTTCATGCCATATTGATTGCTTCGTTAGGTAGAATTTAACTTTGAAAGGACAAACAAGCAATAATTAACCACACTAATTACTATACTCTACCCAACTTCCGCAAGTATACGGAATTGATAATGGTATAGGATGAGTGGGTATCGTCCCACAAGGATTGTTGGAAGGCAATTACCAAGATTTACGGATATTTGTGTAGTTAAGCAAAATCAAACAAAAGATGCAATGGAACTATTCTAATAAAAACCATAATTAAATGAAAGCGATAAAAACTTAATTTAAAACTAGATTGACTAAAAAGTAAGTAAGTGAAAATAACTAATTACTAAATTAAGAAACTAGGCAATCTGTTCTAGTAAAAGCAAGTAAAGGAAAGCACTTAATTCTAACATAAATTAACCACATTAAGACAAAAATTAAAAGCAAGAAAATTACCCAATTAAAAGGACTACAAATAAGAAACCTTGAATACTAAAAGCAACCATTTCTAAACTAGAAATTGGAAAGAGTTAAACTAGAAATCTAAATATTTTTGGATTTTTTATAGAATTAAAGAAAGTCCACTAAGAATTAAATATAAATTCATGCAAGAAATTGAAAATTCTAACTAGAAATGCAAGAAATTATCAAGAACCCTAATTTACCTAAGAAGCCCTAAATTGCAAGTAAAAATATTCTTACTAAATTAGACAAGAAAGCAAATAAAAATTATATCTACGCGAATCTATGCGATTAACCCACTACGATTATCTAATCAAAATTCGAACTTGACAAGAAATTAAAAGAAGATCTAAGAGAAATTTCTATTGAAAAAGAAAACTTGGAGTTCAAGATATCCTAAACTATCCTAAAATCTAACTAAACTATCTACTACTTTTTTCACTTTCTATTTTTAAGTAGCTTAAATAGTGTAATGCTGCACAAGGCAAAAATCAGGGTTTGCTGGCTGACAATTTACCAAATTGCACTTACAACTTAACTCTCAGCCAGTCGAGATCGCGATATGGAACAATTGAGATCGCGATCTCGACTCTAATACATTAAACCAATTCCCGAGTCGAGATCGCGATCTCAACTTTAATACATTAAGACAATTTCCCGAGTCGAGATCGCGATATGGAGAGTTTGAGATCGCGATCTCAACTCTCCTCTCAGCATTCTTCATTTCTTCCATTATTGCAATTTGGTCCTTTGAGTTTGGTACATCCCAGCTTCCAACCTCTAATTTTAATCCAGCATCCCTGCATAATATTAACACCATTAACCAGTTAATTAAACAAAAAATTTAATACAAACTTATCATATTTCATCAAGAACGGAAATACAAACACATGAAAGAAATTAACCTAAATCTTCAATTACTTACCCAAAATTCGGGAGTTAAACTATCAAAATGCTATAATTTAGAGGAAAATAACTCTAGTTAAGGGGATATAAGGATGCAAGGTAGTTGTATGAGAATGTTTGAATGAATGGTGTACAATTAAGTGTAGGGGTGTTAAAAAAAATTTGTTCATCATTGCAGGTTATGCCCGTCACTGGCACCTACATTGGATTGTTAACTGGTAATTCCTATCACTAAGTACCGACGTAGATTTTTTTTTTTCGAGAAATTATGTGCCTATCTCTGCGTAGATATTTTTTTTTCAGGTAATGCCTACCACGGGTATCTATTTTGGGGAAAAGAAAAGAAAAAAAAAAGGGATATATTTTTACATGGTGTTGGTGAGGGGTTGAAATTGAAAAAGTATCTAAAGATTTTATTTTGCTTGTTGCACGAAACTTTTACGGGTGTTTGGTCAATTAAGTATGGGGTTACTTCTTTCAAGGATGGGTGTTTTGATGTTCAAAAGAAGTTTTATGTTAAAGAGGCGCACATTAATTTAAAACTCTTTTTCTTATTTGTTTATCCATTTCCCTTTCTTTGTTAATCAAGACCCTAGCCTTACATTACAAGCTAAAAGTCCTACCTAAATTAAGTCGAGTCAGTTGTCTACATTAGTGGAGAAATGTAAGAAAAGTAAGCTATGGGGTGTTTAGAAAAATTCAAAGGGTTTACATGATTTGATCTAAGTGTCTTAAAAGTTATTTTTGTATGGATCCGGATCAAGAGAAGAATCGAGTTTAACGGGAATGGCATAAGCCAAAGCTAGATCACCGGAGTTTAGGCAAATGGGTACGAGACAAAAAGGTTTTGAAATGCATTTTCCTTCTAGCGGGCACTCTCGTACTATGTATATGTATGGGTGTCCTACATTGAACTGGAATTCATGTATAAGGGTTTATTATCATTTGACTATTTTTCTTATGATGATTTGGTTCTTGGTTATTTATGTGGATGATTGATGAGATGTTTTAAGTATGTTTGTGATTTTTTTCTATGTTTTGCTCGAAAACGATCAAAAACTAAGTGTGAGGTAGTGGAGAATTTTCTTAATTTCTATTTATTTGGTGTTTTGCTCGTTCATTTTGTTCAATTTTTGCTTCTGTATTTGTAGCTTAGTTTTTTATTTGAGAGCTTTTCAAATTTTTGAAAATTTTGTTCCCAAATTTCTTAGCATGTTTCTTTGATTTTCTGCTTGATAATTTTTGATCAAGAGTAAGGTAGTAGGTGTTAATATTTTCCTAGCATGATTTCTAATTTTTGGGTGCTAATAGCCCTACAATGTTATAGCTTTTTGGCACTAAAAGATAA
This sequence comes from Cinchona pubescens, assembly GCA_025175665.1. Lineage (NCBI taxonomy): Eukaryota > Viridiplantae > Streptophyta > Magnoliopsida > Gentianales > Rubiaceae > Cinchona > Cinchona pubescens. The sequence goes on from JANKKI010000170.1 coordinate 1,851,966, forward strand.
TTGTGTAGATTCACTTATATTGCACTCCAGACACTTGCTTTATTACATTTTTTACACAAAATTTTAGATAAGCCATCTTCGGTTTGACTTAAAGATGAGGGTAGGCATTTCTCTGGACGCTTGAGCCTTTCAAGCCGACCATTATTGTAAAATTTATTCCTACAACCCTATTTGAGCCTTAATTTGTTTTGAATGGATAGAAGCACCATTTATTTATTTTTTCTCTAACTCATTTTTTATCTGCCTTTTAGAGTTATTTTAAATGTCCCTTAAAAGCTTTAATGCCATATTAATTGTGAAGGGGATATAAGGATGCTAGGTAGTTGTATGAAAATGTTTGAATGAATGGTATGCAATTAAGGTGTAGGGGTGTTAAAAAAAATTTTGTTCATCATTGCATGTGGTGCCCATCTCTGGCACCTGCATTAGAGTGTTAATAGGTAGTTCCATCACTAGTACCGACGTAGATTTTTTTTGCCGGAAATGATGTGCCTATCACTGCGTAGATTTTTTTTTTTTTTTTTTTTTTGCAGGTAGTGCCTACCACTAGTACCCATTTTGAGGGAAAAAAAAGAAGAAGAAAAAGGGAGATAATTTTACATGATGTTGGTGAGAAGGGTTGAAATTGAAAAAGTATGATTTTATTTTGCTTGTTGCACAGAATTTTTATAGGTGTTTGTTCAATTAAGTATGGGGTTACTTCTTTGAAGGATGGGCGTTTTGATGTTCAAAAAGAAGTTTTATATTAATGAGGCGCACATTAATTTAAAACTCTTTTTCTTATTTGTTTATCCTTTTCCCTTTCTTTGTTAGTCAAGACCTTAGCCTTACGTTACAAGCTAAAAGTCCTACCTAAATTAAGTCAAGTCAGTTGTCTATATTAGTGGAGAAATGTAAGAAAAGAAAGCTATGGAGTGTTTAGAAAAATTCAAAGGGTTTGAATGATTTGATCTAAGTGTCTTAAAAGTTATTTTTTGTACGGCTATGTACACACCTACACTGGAATTCATGTATAAGGGTTTATTATCATTTGATTATTTTCCTTATGATGGTTTGGTTCTTGGTTATTTATGTGGATGATTGATGACATGTGTTAAGTATGTTTGTGATTTATTTCTATATTTTGCTCGCAATCGAAAACTAAGTGTGAGGTAGTTGATAAGCTCATAAATGTCATATATTTTATGTATCTTTACCTAGTTTTTGGTGATGAATGAACAAGAATTGATTAATTTTGAGCTAAAATGATTTATTTTGAGTTTTGTAGGGTTTGAGTGAAGAAGGAGTCGATAAAGATTATAAATTGGATGAAAATTGCAAAATTGGAATTTACGTGTACTGGCGAGGAGTGATTCTAACATAGTTTGGTTTGATTGAGCATAAATTTCTTGTCCAACCTCTAATAGGGGGTGAATCAAGATGTTTTGGATAGATAAGAAATAGAACTACAACTTTCTTGTTTTGAGTTTTTCGAAATTCAGCCTACATCGTGGTCAAAATCGAGGAGGAAATTGAACTTGTTTCTGCCCCTAGCGCCCAAGCGTGGCAGAATTGAAGCGCCTAGGCGCCAGCTCGAGAAACTCCTTGTTGTGGTTCTGTGCCCCTGGTTCCCAGGCATGTCAAAATTGTAGCGCCCCAACACCGATAACAGATAGTTCATGCAAGGTTGCTTATTTTGCAAGAATAGTCTTCTCGCGGGCCCGGTTACGTGAAAAATTGTGTACTTATCTTCCTGAAGCCCCAAAACCCTAAAAACACCCATAAATACACCAAGAGAAGGATAGAAAACAATCATCATCATCAGCAATCATTAATTTCTTAGGTTTTCATTAGTTCAATCAATAATTTTGTCGTAGGGTAGATTTTTTCAATTATTCAAGCTAGAATTTTATTCTCTTGTCAAGGATTCAAGATTTGACAATCATCAAAATTTATTTTTGCTGCAATTATTGAGTTTGATTTATTTTTATTCAATTTAATTTTTCTTCTTATTGCTTTCTTCTTCCTTAATTATCATTCTTGTTTTGTTGCCTTTAAACTCTTACTTGCTTCCGTAGTTGAGTAATTAAGGTTTTATTGGATCGCTTTTGATTGCTTTTACTAGGGTATATTAATTTAATTTCTCATTCTTGATTAAATTCTCACAAGTAGTGTACATTGATTTAGGATTTGAGTTAATTATATTCAATTCTTTCCGTTGGGTTAGAATTTTATGTTCTTGTTTTTATTTTAATTTCTCGTGATTAAATTTAGTTTAAGTTTAGTTAAAAACTCCTGATTATTTCGTCTAACTAGTAAATAGGCTCGTGAATCTAGTAATTGTACCAATATTTCTCGTGGGAATGATCCTTACTCATTCTATATACAAACTCACCTAGTATACTTGTGAGTATGTGGGAGTTGATTAGGATAATTAAAGTTTTTTACTACTTGTTCATTGTTTTCAAAAACCTAATCAATATTCTGCTGAACACATTTACAACTTGGTCAGCTATAGGAATTATCTAAAAATGATTTTTATGATAGCTATACTAAGGGCATCACTTGTATAAAAAAGGTAAAAAGTTTAAATTTATTCCTTCGCCACAACATCAAATAAATGAAGATACATTTTTTAAAGATTAGAAATTGAAAGAAAAAATCTTGATTGGAATAAAAGTAAAAAGCAAAGTGGGAAAAGCCAAATAGCGGGCGAAAATCAAGATAAAAGGATTATAAAGGCTTCGGCCATAGGCCAAGAAAAAGAGAAAAAAGAGGAAGAGATCAAGAGAATTTATTTTTTCATGCCTAACGTTGATTTATCTTTGTCTAGTTTTCTTTCTTATGTTCAACCCTTCAAAGGTGTAAATCATGATGCACTAACCTTCCGATTGAGTAGTTCATAATTCCAACCAAAGCGAGGTAAGGAAGATACGGTAGTCAATACCCTATCTTCAAAGGTATGAACTTATTTTTGCTTTGTGTACTGAAATTCTTATATTTGAGCACTTTAAAAATTGTACAAATTTAATTCCGAATTTAGAATTATTTTTATTGTACATTTTGTTTATTTCTTGCTTAAAATTATTTCCTGTGACTTGGTTTTTGATAGTTGTTGTTTTGATCAGCAAAGACATTCAATAGCGCTTCTTGGACTTCAATTCCAATTTGTGGAGCATTGTTTGGATAAATCTGTCCAAACTTAATTGATAATCATTTATATAGTATCAAATCAAATTCGAATTGTTGTGTTAGCATGTCACATGATTTTCGACATTTCACTTTTGTTCAAACAACTTGGATAACTTTGTTAGCTTGGTTAACTTCTTTTATGAATATCAAATTTCAAGTAAAGTTAACTTCAAAGTATTCAAATTTTATGAAAATCAAGTTAATTTTTTGTTATGACGTGATAACTTGTTTGATTTTATTTTACTTAAACACGCTACCCAAATTTTTGTTTCTTGGTTTTTGAGCAACCTAAGTTGTGTGATTTAGGTCAAATGCTTTGTAAGAATGAAATCCTATCAATTTTGCCTCAAAACACTTTGACTAAAATTTTTGTTTTTGGTCAAATAACTTGCCATTTGTGTCAAAATCAGTGTTTTTCGGCAACTGCTCAAATTGTGCTTAACTTGTCAAAACTGAATGAGGCATTTTGTACTTTGGTGTGCACATTTGTTTAACTATTTGGATCATTATTTCGTAAAACTTTATTGTGTTCACAATGGAGCATGGCTTCAAGGCCTATCTCTTGCCAGTCCTGTGTAACATTTGACTAATCTGTGTTTTTCTTATACAGGTTCAAATTTGAGGACGAATACTTTCGAGGAAGAAAGGCAGTGTTAGCTGCTTGCTCTATCAAACTTGTCGCTCACCCCATTATAATATTTGTACAGAATTACAGATTATACAAGGACGATCATGTGTATAAGGAATTGCATGCCGATGGTTAGACTCTTGACTTCCAAAGAAAGGTAGTATTGTTAGCAGATCAAGAATTAGAGAAATATTAAAACATTTTGGGTTTTGTTTTGTGTTACCTTGGGACCGTTGGATAGTTTAGTTTATAACTATTTAGCCACATATTCTAGACATTAGTTGTTATGGATTGTTTAGTAATTTAATGAAATTGTTTAGAATTCTATTTCATATTTGGAATACTGTGCCTTGTGCCTTTGAGAAGTAACTCTTAAAGGTACGACAGCTGTCATGTGTCGACATATGCGGGCACGGAGCATAACAGTTGAAGTGGTATCAAAGCTATAGTTTAGAATTTATGATGCAATTGTTAAGGATTAAAATTGAGCTTAAGTGTTACTTTGACTTTGACTACTTTAAATTTGATACCAATTAGGCAAGTGATTGGAAGTATGTATATCATATTTAGTTTGATAAAAGTAAGGAGATTAATGTGTTACCGATAAGAGAAACTAATTGGAAATACTTGAAATTTATGTACAAATATAAAGGGGGTTGGACGACCTTCAGGAAATAGATGTCTGTTATTAGAGCCTACCTTAGGATTGACTTTTGTTGTGTCAAATATCTAAGATGGGGATTTCGAAGTGCTCTGTGGGAAGGAAATGAGGAACTTAGAATAAGATGAACATGTTAGTAAAATATATGGATGATAAAGAATATGTTACGAATAATATTTTGAAATACCTCTTGAAAAATGATCAAGAGTAAAGAGATTAAAAAGATGATGATATTTGTTAACGTTTGAATTTTTAGTAGCCATTTGTGATAGAAATTTTTTGATTTTGATTTATTTTGGTGCTTCATTATTACTAAGGATATGTTCCAAAAAACATTATGTGTTATTTTGAAGATGGTATAATTTATTTCTCACAACTTGTTTATTTTCAAAAGGATTTTTCTACAAATGTGTCATGTTCTGTAAAAAAAAAATAGAATTTTTTCAAAAATATTATTTAAATTTTTCACCACTTAATTTGTTTAAAAAATAAAAAATAATATTAAATAAATAAAATTTTATGTACTTGTGTTACATTGTGTAAACTATAATTATTTTTTTGTAAATTGATACTTGATCTAAAAATACTTCCAATTATGGGATCCATGAAGTCAAAATTTTGAGGCAAGTACCCAATATGTTGGATATCAATTACTCAACTAAGTTTGATGCGTTCAAGAAATTTGTTTTTATTGAGATGACTTCCGATAATGTGTTAAAGAATGTGAAATTTATTAAGGATTACATGGTAAGATTCAATACAATTGACGAATGTCGAAGTGAAGAAGCTCGGAAATTTGTTGGAATATTTTTGCTACAACTTGAGTGGTCGAGGAATCTTATGTGTAGCCACTACAGAATATTGGATTTTGATATCTCATTTGAAATTTAGTGATTGTGACTGTGAAAATCTATGGAAAAGAAATATAAGTGATCGAGACTATCTTTAAGAATGAACTGTTAGCTAAATATGGTATTATGGTGGACTATAAAAAAAGTGTGCAATCTTTTCTGGATGCGTAGTATTGACTTATTAAGGTAATACGGGTAAAAAAAGACACCACAAGGAATATTGATGGGTGCAGTAAAGTAGTGAAGGTAAGAAAGGTTTTTAGGGATACTTAACTCCTGTGGTAGACAGCTAATAGAATGAAGAGAACTTAATGATTGTGTGGTTAAGGATTGTTTGAAAGTATTTATGGAAGAATTTGTTTAACTTAGAATATCTTGGATAAAGAAAATTGGAATTGAGATAAACTTGGTACATGGGGTTATTCCAGTATCTAAACACTATATGGGAAGCTTCAGTTGTGTTGAAAGTATTGAATGAGCAATTACAAGACTTATCAGATGAGAAATTTACTAGACCAAGTGTTCCACTATAGGACACCCTTTTAGTTCGTAAGGAGGAAAGTTGGAAGTTTGAGGATGTGCATTGATTATAGGGAATTGAACAAAATTACTATTAAGAATAAGTAAACTCTCCCTAAAATAATGATTTATTGATTAATTTAGTGATTAAAGGGTGTGAAGGTACTGCATATTATTGATTAAAGATTTAGGAGGTTGATATACCTAATGGTAATTCTTCAGATGCGTTATAAACACTAAAAAAAAAAAAATTGGTGATATTATTTGGTTTGACCAATACTTGTACAAGATTCATGGATTAGTTTTAGGTCTCAACTGGATAGATTTGTGATGGTGTTTATTAATAAATACATTTTGATTTACTTTCTAAGTAAGGAAACTCATGAGAAACATTTAAGAGGAATTTTTGCCATTTTAAAGGAAGATAGGTTTATATAAGAGCAATTTTTATATGACAAGTGATTTTATATAAGGAGTTTGTGGATTCTAAAAGTTAAGGACAAAGTGGACTAGCCATGATCTACAAGTGTTACCGAGGTAAGAAACCTTTCAGATTAACTGGTTACTGTCACACGTTCGTTAAAGTGTTTTCAACTATTGTAACACCATGAAGAGGGTTGACATAAAAGAAGGTATAATAAGTGCAATCTTTGGAATAAGGAAAGAACTTTCAATACTTGAAAAAGGAGTTAAAACGCTACCTATTTTTAACCCTACCATTTGGAACTTGAGAGTTTGTAATTTTAAAGAGAAGTCTAAGAATGAATTAGATTGTATGTTGAAACAAGCGATAAGGTAATTGTTTACCATTGAGGAAACTAGAACTCTAAAAGAAGAATTGTCTGACACATGGAACAAGTGTGAAATAGTGATTGTAGGGGTTTGATTTGAAGTTTTGAAAACATTATTTTTATATGATGGACAACGTGAGATGTTCACGGATAATAAGAGTATTAAGTATTTAATTCATTCAAAGAGAGCTGAATATGAGACAAAGGAGATTGATAAAATGATCGTAAGATTATGACAATAAGTGCCACCCTGTAAACCAAATAAGATGGCTAACGCTTAAAGTTATAAAATTAAGATCGGAAAGACTCTAATATTGAGACAACAAAAGGATAAATTAGGAATGGAAATAATAGGGTCAACGAATAACTTATTTGATGCTTTGACTGTGCAACCTATTTTGGTTGAGAGGAATGAAAATGTCCAAGGAAGTAAAGAAAAGCTCGATGTCCAACTTTAGTGTAAGGTGTAAAGATATTTTATGGATACGTGGTAAACCGTATACCTAACAATGAGGATTTAATGAATGAGTTTATGATGGATTTTTAAAAGAAGGAATGGTAGCAATACTGCTGTTATTTGGATACTGAAGGATCATTGAACTAAGTTAACGCATTTTAAATCCGACCATAATAGGACAACATGGAAAAATTAGTGGAGTTATATGCGGGTAAATTGTGAGGTTACATGGACTATAAGTTGGACCAAGACCATCATTTTTTATTTACTTCTTATTTTGGGTTTGGTACTAAAAGGTTATGAGAATGAATTTGGCATGTATTACCATTTATCCTCAAATGGACAGTCAATCTGAGAAGACCATCCAAAAACTAGAAGACATATTACAAGTTTATGCATTGGATTTGGAGGAAACTATAATCGACTACTAAAACTAATGGTGTTACCAAGTGATATTGAAATGACTTCATTTGAAACTTTATATAGATACAAAAGTAGATTTTCCCTATATTGGAGTTGAGTTAGTGAAAAATTTTATTTCTAAATTTGATTTAGTGATAAAGGAATTTAAACAGGTAAAATTCCCAATATTAAGCTATTGATAGATAGGAACAATCGAGATGTAGGAATGGATTGGAAAACAAGTGTATTAGTTAAGTTTTGATACCTAATCTGTCAAAATGCATAATGTATTTCAAGTATTAAAACTATAAAAGTATGTACCTAACTCGAGTTATACGATCAAGTTTTAATCATTGGACGTTAGAGAAAATTCTTATGAAATGATCACTACTAAGAATTATAAACCACAAAGATCAAAAGCTTTAGAGAAGATAGATTTCACATGTAAAGTTTCAATGAACCAGTCAAATTGTTGGGGGAAGTGATATGGAAACAAGAAGAAAATATATGGACAAGAAACATGTTCCCTTTGATCAAGGTGTGAAAGTTTCAAGGATGAAATCTTTTGTAAGAAGGGCATAATATAAACCCCTGTAATTTTCAAAAAAAAAAAAAATTAATACTAATATCAGTATTTGATAATATCTAATATTACTACAATTTTTATTTAGATTTGAACTACTTGTCACTATTGGATAAAAATGTGTTATGTGATATGGTCATCGACATGAGAAGACTTAATTCTTATAAATTTGGATTTTCCTATTCATCGTGAGTTATGTAATTTGAACCAACTTTGTGTCTAAAAACATTTTTAATTTTAAGTACAAATCTTTTACTAATTATTTGCTAATTTTTTTAATTAATTTTTTACTAAATTTTCAGCCAACTTAAGTGACCCAACAATAGTAGGATTTGAGGAAAAAATTAGCTAAATTATAGGAGTTAAAGTTTAAAAAATTTTTGGAGTTAAAATATGTATAAATATGGGACATTGTAGGGTTATATCATTATTTGTTTGGTCAATATTTTGGGAGGTTTAGAGAAAGAGTTTTTGTGCACATTAAAAACTTGTCATTTATCGAATACAGTACAACTTTACAACCAAAATTTTTCAATAATTCTGTTTTATTATTTATTTGATTCGTCTATAGAATACCATACTTAAAATTATGTTCCGTAATTATTATTATTTGGTTGACTTATTTTAATAAGTTTAATTGTATTTTTTTATTATACAAAAGTTGCATTATTTCAAATTATAAGAATTTATTAATTTATGTTTTTCCAAAAATTATTTTTGTATAAATTAAATTTAGGATTTAAAAAAAAAAAACAAACAAAACTATGCTTTTGGTCGACCTCTGCTGGTGATGGTTGGGCCATGGTAGTGGGCTATGTCGTAGTTGGTGATCAAGGTATTTGATTAGGAGTTGGTGCTTGGTGGTTTACGGGTAAAAGAGAAGAAAGAAGGAAAGAGAAAGAGAAGAAAAAGGAAAAAGGAAAACAAAATGTAAGAGAGAGAAAATGGGAGTTGGCTTGATGGGAAGTAGTGTACTACTTTTGTTAGATTGGGTTAATTATTTTGGGATATTGCATGGCAAGTCCTCTAAGTTACTATGATTTGATTTTTGGATTGGAAGTTTAAATACTTTTGATATGAATATTTTAAGGGTATTATAGGACTATTTTTTTAATAATAACCTAACAAATAGTTTTGAAATATTAGTAGTAATAATAATGTCTATTTTTTAATGTTACACTTTTGGATATATTTGGCAAAAATATTTTTATAATGATATAAACATGATTAAATATTTCTAGAATTTAAAATACTTTTATCGATGGCATGATAGTCTATATACGAGTAAATTGTTATGAAATTGAATTTAAATAATATTTGACAATTTTATATAGGAAATTAGTCGGGTTCTTGCTACGTTTATGCTACTTCGAGGTTAGTGGTTACTACCGCTTTGGAATTCCGAAAATATTTTGTCTAAATATTATTTTTATATGTATGTATGTAAGCATATATACATACATACATATGTATATGTATATGTATATGTATATGTATTTATATACATATATATATGTATTATATATATATGTATTTATATATATATATGTATATATATATATATGTATGTATGTATGTACGTATGAATGTGTGTATGTGTATATATATATATGTATATATGTATCACTACTAGAAAAATGTCAATTAGTAACGGAAATTATAAATGACTGTATTGCAACGGAAATAGCAATGAATTTTTTATTAAAATAAAAAAATATTTTCAAAACAATTGCAACGGAACTTCCATTGCAAATATTAAAAAAAAAAAAAAAAAAACTAAAAACTAAAACCAGATTCCCGTCAGATATTTCAATCTGTGGAAAAATTATTGCTTTGATTTTGTTGGTGGACTAGTAACAACAAAAATACCCGTTGCTATTATTTCTTTAAAAAAAAAAGTTGGCATATTAATCCAAAAAGAAACTCCGTAGTAATATCCCATAAACCTATTTTTTCTATAAGCAACAGAAATTGCGTTTCTTTTCCCTGTCCCTTCAATCTCTCCTTCCCCATCTCGCTCTACTTCCCTCGGTCTGTCCTACTCTCCCTTCTTCTCCGTTTCCTTCCCTCTTAGAGCTACACGAATGATCGATTAGCAACGAGGAGAGCCGCCATCACCGCATCTTCACATCAACCCACCACATCTTCAAGCCACATAATACAAGCTATTTCCTCTTAATCTAATCTTTTCTCTAATCTTGCCAAATAAAAGCTTCGTCTATTCATCCCCTTTTTTTTTTTATCTATTTTCCATCAAATCCTCCTCTCCTTTCTCAAGTCCTTACCCCCATAAATCCTCTGAATGTGTTGCTCCGATTAACTGATTTGAGATGTTCTTGTATCAAGGGCATATATTTATTTCCTAGGTAAACTATTGTTGTGTCTTTAATTACAATTTTTTCCCTTTTTCCATTAAATTTTTGTCCCTTCACTCTTTGTTTCTACATAGGAAAAAAAATGAGAGAAACCTTAATTTGTTATAGTTATCTGTTCGACAATGGGAAAAATTAATGGGTGTTTTTAAAAATTTTATTTTATTTATTTATTTATTTTGTAAATGAAGAAAGTACTTGGTTAAACATTACAATAGTAGTAATATGTTAATTGTTGGTGGCATTAGTTAATCTATAGTTAGTTAATCGTATAGGTCTGTGTAGCTATCATGAAATTCGAGTTGATTATTTGTTAGTAGTACTGTACTATTAAAATTGATACCTTAATTTGTGTTAATTTGTGAGTATACTACACTGAAGACGGAGTTTTACACTTCATGAGAATTTTCAGTTTTGCTTTTTTTCTTAACAGTTGATTGTAATCTAGAGCATATTTAACAAATTCACTAGGCAACTCTACATACCATGTACTAATTTATGTGTTCTGATTCCCAATACTTCTACTATTGGGAATACTATGCTACACTTACCGATTCACTAAATTTAGTGAACTACTTTAGGTTTAATTCGTGAAAGATTGACTAATTAAATTTATATTTTTTTGTAATTTTTGTCATCTCTAATATTAATTTGGTTCATTTTATTTAAATATCGTCGTTTGACCCATTTTTAACTTTAAGTACTTTAAAAGTTGATTTTTACTTACGAACGCATTCAAAGACGATTGATGGCAATCTACGATGGGTAGATGAGCGTGCACACGAATTTCACGTAAGTATTATATATTCAAACAAAACAAATTCTTGCATCGTGATTAAAGTGAAATAAGAGATATAATTATATGCATATATTTTAATGTAAATTGAATTAGTGTTGCCTGACTTTATTATTGCAACAAAAGATACTAAGGTGGTTATTTGTCCTAATAGATTAAGGACGAGTCTTTCCTCTTTTTTCCTTTTGTGTCATTCAATTATTTTGCAATCTAACTTCCATTGGCCTCTTTGAATGGACACATAATTAACAGAACTATATAGAAAATATTTATGCTTGCCAATTTTCTGAAATCTACTGAGCTTGTCCTTCATTTCAGGTCCTGGCATGTTGCGCTTTAAAAAGTATTCAAAACTTAACAAATTCATAGAAAAAAGGGAAAGGTGTTTTATGAAATTTCATAATTACTGATGTTTCACTTATTATAATAGAGGATTTCTTTTTCTAGGACAGTTCTAGAAAGTAGTAACATGGCCAGTCAAAATGGGATGATAAATTTGAAACATAATCACAATTTGGAAGAGCAGCATAATTGAAAAGAGAATGTGGAAACCCACAAACTTTAAAACTAAAAAGTACTTATATGTATAGTAGGATTACACTTCACACTAAAGCACCAAATGTATGTCTTACCTTGTGAAGAGGTATGTCCTTTGCCTCATGTACGTACCTTCAAGCCTACAGAAATTTCCTCATATCTGCAAAGATTCTTGAAACTGAAAGGGTATCAAGAAATGTTCCCTGATATCTCCCTGACAAAAGGTCTAGAACTCGAAAAGGATACACCTAATGAAGATAAAAAAAAAAATTTACTTGTTAAATGAAATGGCTAAATTTCAATTGACCCAAGTTCTATGTAATATTAGATTCATTATTCACACAGTTGATCAATAGTAAGAAAATACAAAATAAAACCAGCCATTCCGGCTGAGAAAAGAAAGGCACATTTATTGTTGATATAATCTTGGAATATGACTTCCCTTTGATGTAATATGAGAATATGACTTCTCTTGGACTGCTTTTACATTGTTGATATCTAAATAATTAAAATCTCAAACAAAATTTAAATTAAACAAGAGATATAATTACTCATAGAATGGAATATAACTATTATGTGATTGGTAGGACAAATTTACTACAAAGTGGAATGCTATACTATTTGCTTATAATAGTTCACAAACAGGAGAGACATCATGACCGCCGCCATCTGAAATGGATGAATAGATAAAAGAAGTTTGTCAACCGAAGAAAGGACGTGTTTATGGACTGCCAGGGGAATCCAACTTGGTTAGAGGCAACTCCATTTCCACATCAAGGGTCGATTGGGAGAGAAAATGGGAGGATCAATTGCAAGTAAACGAGACCCTCAAGAAAATAACAAAGCAGTTTCAGAATACAATTCAAGATTTGCTGCAAAAATTAGTTGAAAATGAACGAGTCCATAGTAGACTAGAAGCTATTGAGAGAAGAATGACTTCATTATAGTCCAATCTTGCATACGCTCAATTTGGCTCAACTCCAGGCTCTTGCTTGTCACCATTTGGTCCACCACCTGAATTCGTGGTGGTCACATCATAGTAATAATGAAGAGGGTGTGAGTGGTGCATCTGATGATGACGATGAAGGTGGTGAGAATGATGAGGAGGATGAGTGAGAGATTTAGATTTTAAATTCTAGTTGAGTTTTATTCTTTTTTTGATACATGTTTGTTAAATTATATAAATGTTTAGTTCATATTTGAATTGAAATAAATGAATGGTGTTAACTACTATTATTTGATTGGAATTTGTTTGTTTGAAATGACAATTTGGTTGTGATTTTGATTGGTATTTGTTGGTTTTAAATGATAGTTTGGTTGTTGGTAGGTTTTTAGGTTTTTTAATTTTTTTTTAGGATTCGCAACCGATTTTCCGTTGCCAATTTGGAATGGATTACTTTCAGTTGGTACTTAGCAACATAATTTTCTGTTGCAAATTGACAGTTAGCAATAGAATTTCCGTAGCAATTTAGCTACGGGAAATTCTGCTGCTAAATTGTAACGGAAAATTTTGTTGCTAAAATTCCATTGCTATGGCTCTAATTCGTTGCAACTTGTTAGCGACAAGGTATTTAGCAACGGATTTTTTTCGTTACAAAATCCGTTGCTAATCTTATTAGAAATGGATTTTTCAAAAAAAATCCGTTGCTATTTCTGATGGTAAAATGCTTTTTTCTGTTTGTGTATGTATCTATGTATCTACATCCATACATATATATATACACACACACATACGTATGTACATACATATATATATTAACTTGTTTGACCCAACAAAGGCAGTGTTAGCTACTTGTTGAGTGATTTGTCGCTCACCTTATTATAATTTTTTTACAAAATTAGAGATTATACGAGGACGATCATGTATATAAGGAATTGGTGCATGTCGATGCTTGACTCTTGACTTCCATGGAAAGTTAGTGTTGTTAGTTGATCAAGAATTAAAGAAATATTAAAATGTTTTGGATTTCGTTCTGTATTGTCTTGCAATTGTTGGATAGTTTAGTTTATAACTATTTAGCCGTATATTCACGACATTAATTGTTTTTTATAATATGTATTGTTTAGTAATTTAATGAAATTATTTTGAATACTGTTTTGTTTTTGTTGCTTTGTACCTTTGAGGGGTAGCTCTTAAAGGTAAGGCGGCTGTCACATGTCAATATATGCAGACATGGGGCTTGACAGAATTTGCTTGTTTAGTTGGGCAGACTCGCTCATTATGTCCAACCAAACCACAACAAAAATAAAATAGGGGCAGATTTTTGTACTTGAAGAAAATCTAATAGGAAGCACCATTAAATTGCACCATTAAACCATGCAACAAATGCTTCAATAGATTCAGCTCCATCTTTAGTTTAATATATCGTCGTTCTCTGCCACCTATTTCTGGAATAATAATATTCAAAACTTCATCAAAAAATTCTTTTTATCTTGAAAGTAGCACTAACAAAATACTATTCCGTGGGAACATTCCGTAACTGAATCCAAACCAGAATAGATGAAACAGTAGAGATCTTATCATCAAGTCCCATTTTCCATTATTGTAAGATAAGAATATTGATTATAAAAAAACTACGAGTCCTAGCCAGAATCTTGTTAATATCTCCTTGATTAGAGAAGAAGAACTGAAAAATATTGGATCCCAATTCAACAATATTAAGATCCTTCAAGTAGTTCCAGGCAATAAGCAAAGTGTTCTTAAAACCTATAAAATTCACCGTTTTACCACTATAGATTTTTCCCCAACAAACTCAAATTACGCTCATCAATTCTAGTACCCATGTGACACGGTCAGCTCATTCAGACGAAGAGATTTGACCCAAAAAAGTGCTCAGACTATTCTCCAGAAGAATATGGAACATTCTAGAGCCTCTAGAATTTCCCAGAATGCCCTTAGATTCCCTAGAATATTCTATAAGGAATATTCTTTGTATAGAATTCTCTAGAATCATGTAGATTTGTAATTAATTAGTAGGTTCTAGAATTCTCTTTTGTAAGTATACAAAGGGGCCAACTCCCTCATTTGTAACATACCTCACAAGTTTGAGCAATTCAATACATAGAGCTTCGTTTTCATTCTCTCAATTTTCTCTTCTCTTGTTGTGAGTGTGAAGAAAGGTTGACGTAGGGTGAAAACCTAAGTGCCGCACGGGTTGAGAGCACTAGAAAGAGTAAGCCCGTGACAAGTGGTATCAGAGCGAGTTCTTGTAGCAAGCGTTTGGCAAGAAGACACTGTGGCTAGAACTTCATCTGACGTAACACATGATGAGGTCTCTCAGACCAAGAAGGACGGGAGGGGGCGAGAGCCATCAAGAGATATGCTGGCAGCTGCCGTTGTTCGTGTGGAGAAACTCGAGTTGGCCATGGCAGAAACCCGCGACTCAGTCGAGGACACAGTCGTATGCATTGACGAGGTCGAATCTAGGGAGGAAGACCTTAGGGAAGAAATGCAGGATGCCCTGAATGCTGCGGTAGATGATTTGGCCCAGAGGTCCGAAAGTCTGGAGACAAAATTAGTGTCCATCAAAGAGGAGATTGCGGCCATGCGTACGGAGCGCGACCAAGTTGCTACTAGCTACTGTGAGAGGAGTTTGAGGCACTCAAGGTAGAATTGATTGCCTTGAGAAGAGCTGTTGTTGGCGGGACGGTGATGCTGTAGCCTACACCCCGATCAGACACTCCAAAGCCCAAGGCGTTCAATGGACATAGGGAGACCAAGGTAGTGGACAACTTCCTATGGTCCATGGAGCAGTACTTACAGAATGCTAGAATCTGGATCGATGAGCAAAAGGTAAATCTTGCCTCGTCATACTTGACCAATTACGCTTTATTGTGGTGGCGGCGTAGGAGTGACAATCGCAGTGGCACTGCCATCACTACTTGGGACCAGTTTGTGAACGAGTTTCATAGCTACTTCTACCCTCAGTATGCAGAGAGGGACGCTCATGCAAAACTTCGCCGACTAGAGATGAAGGCAAAGTAAGAGAGTACGTGAGAGAGTTCTCCCAATTGATACTACAATTTCAAAGCATGAGCGAGGAGGATGTCTTCTTCCAATTTATGGATGGACTTAAGCCATGGGCCACGGTTGGAGCTAGAAAGAGAGAATGTTGACAACCTTTCCAAAGCAATGTCGGTGGCTGAGTCCCTCTTGGAGTTCAAGCCACAGGAAAAGCCAATCCCACCAAAGGAAAAGCCCAGTTTCTCCAAACTAAAGGGTAAAGAGATTGCGAAAGAGAGCAGCAAAGAATTTGGTGGGAGAGCAAGGGAGAAGTCTCCTTCCAAGAGCGAGGAGAAGTCGTTCACAGCAAAGGAGAAGGGCAAACGACCATTGAAATACTTTTTCTGCGATGGTCCACACATAGCGCGGGAATGTCCTGCGAAACCAAAATTAGAAGCCATGGCCATGGAGGAGGAGGAGAAATCAAAGGAAAGGCAATTGGGTTCATTACAGATCCTAAACGCTATCAAGGTTAAGAAATTGCAAAAGAAGAGAGGTTTGATGTTCGCTGATGTAGAGATAGCGGGCCACAAGCTAAGTGCTCTAGTGGACATTGGAGTTATCGACTTTTGCATCTCCATCGAGGCGGCCCTTCCAGAAATTTAAGCTTCAAGTGGGGAAAGGCGTTGGCACCTTGAAGACAGTCAACACCAAGGAGGTCCCTATCCATGGGTTCGCGAACGACGTAGACGTAGCCATTGGGAAATAGAAGGGCAAGACTTCACTTGAGGTAATTCCTCTTGATGATTATGATGTTGTGATAGGACTTGACTTTCTTGATCGTATTAGTTCCATGCTACTTCCCTTTGCCGACTGCATATGCATTTTGGATCCTCAATGCCAATACGTGGTACTTTTGAGGAGGGAGTTTGGAAGGGATCACAAGACCCTATCTGCCATCCAACTATGCAGTGGGTTGAAACGAGGAGAGCCAACCTTCCTTTCAACCCTAAAGATGGACGAGGGAGACAACCAAAGGGAAGTGCCTCAGGTGGTTGCGGTAGTACTAGAGGAATTCAAAAGTGTGATGCTAGCAGAGCTGCCGAAGGAATTACCTCCTAAGAGAGAAGTAGACCACAAGATCGAGTTGATCCCCGCTGGACCAAGCCACCTGCGATGCTCCCCTATCGCATGTCCCCTCCGGAACTTGCAGAGTTAAGAAACTAGTTGAAGGATTTGCTGGATGGTGGTTGCATCAGACCCTCAAAATCTCTGTTTGGTGCCCCGATATTGTTCCAAAGAAACACGATGGGTCCCTAAGGATGTGTGTGGACTATAAGGCCTTGAACAAACTGGCAGTGAAGAACAAGTACCCCATTCCATTAATTGCAGACTTGTTTGACCAGCTTGGAGATGCATGACGATTTTTCAAGTTGGACATAAGATCGGGGTACTGGCAAGTACACATTGCGGAAGGCGACGAACAAAAGATGGCATGCGTGACTCGATATGGCGCTTATGAGTTCCTCGTCATGCCTTTCGGCTTGACCAATGCCCTGATAACTCTAGTAAACTAGAGTTATTTTCTTCTAAATTATAGCATTTTGATAGTTTAAATTCCGAAATTAGATAAGTAATTGAAGATTTTAGTTTATTTCTTTCATATGTATTCATTTATGTATTTTCAATTTTGAATTAATTATTATAATTTTGTGTTAAACTTTTAGTTTAATTAAGTGCTTAATGGTGGTAATATTATGCAAGTTAAAAATTAAAGGTTAGAAGCTGGAAGGAACAAAACTCAATGGACCAAATTGCAAAATGGAGGAAATGAAGATTGCTGGAAGAAGAGTCGAGATCGCGGTCTCGACTGTTCTAGACCGCGATCTCGACTCGGAAATTAGTGTTACTATTTTAGAGTCGAGATCGCGGTCTCAAAAATTCCAAACCGCGATCTCGACTCACTAAATGCTAAATTGTAAGGGCAATTTTGTAAACTTCCAACCCAAAAACCTTGATTTTTGCCTAATTTAATCACTTGTTCTAAGTTTTAGTCTTAATTAGATTAAATTAGGTTACAATTTAAATTGTAGTTTTCATTAGAATAGTTCTATCATCTATCAATTGATTTAGCTTAACTACACACATACCTTTAAACCTTGGTAATTGCATATGATACCATCCTTGTGGGAATGATCCCTACTTCCCTATCTACTAGTTGACAACCGTATACTTGCGGCATGCCATCTAGTTAGCTGTAGGATTTAGGTGTTTAATTGAATTATAACTAGATGTGTTAAAAAGAGGCATCAAGTTTTTGACGCCGTTGCCGGGGATTGTCTTCGATTTTGGTAATATCAAGCGCTTTATGGGTCGTGTAGATTAAGCACTTTAGATTAGTTTAATTTAGTTTTTAATTTTGTTGATTTTTATGTTTGATTTGGTTGTCTTGAGGAATTGACTTGGAACTTCAATTGACTATTGTGGTTTTGTGTAGTGCATGGTAAGAGGAGCTCAAGAGCCATTCATTTGCTTAGACAAGGAAAGGAAGAAAGAGCTAAGACAAATTCGAAGGTTGAGAAGGGTGCAACAAGAGCAAGAAAGGATAGAAATGGCACATGCTAATGCTCATCAAGGGAATGTGAACATGGAGAATGAAGAAGAAGAGGTAGGTGGAAATAATTCCAGCACATGCAATGGGTGGCTATAGGAATGGGAATGACATGAATGGGAATGGAAGGCCATTGAGGGAGTATGCTTTACCTAATTTTGATAGGGCGAACTCAAGCATTGCACAGATGCCCGTGCAAGCCAACAATTTTGAAATCAAGCCCGGCCTAATCCAAATGCTCCATGCCCATGCCATGTTCAGAGGTGGACCAAATGAGGACCCTTATACACACCTCATGAATTTTGAAGAAGTATTGGACATATTCAAGTTTAATGGAGTACACCAGGATTGTGTTCGTATGAGGGTGTTTCCTTTTTCTATTCGTGATAGGGCAAAGTCGTGGCTGCAATCCCATACCCAAGGAACATTCACCACTTGGAACCAACTTGCCCAAGAGTTCTTGGCGAAGTACTTTCCTCCTGCAAAAACCGCTAAATTAAGGAATGAGATTACATCGTTCAAACAAGATGTCGGTGAAAGCCTAGGGGAAGCTTGGGAAAGATTTAAAGAGTTGCTAAAAAAATGCCATGCACAACAAGCCATACCTTTGTAGCTTCAAGTTCAAACTTTTTATAATGGTTTACTTCAAGAGATGAAATCCATTGTCGATGCCTGCGCCGACGGTTCTATCTCATATAAGACTTCGGAAGAAGGTCAAAAGTTGTTAAATAGGATGGCATACAACCACTACCATCATGGACCGATAACTCCACCGGTGGTTCAACACCGAGCTAATCAAGCCAGTGCAAGTAGTGGAGCATTGAATCTAAACATGCAAGACGCCCTTTTAGCTCAACAAAGCATGTTCATGAATGTGATGAATAACATGGCAAAGGCGTTGGAGAATCTAGGGAAACCTAATAGTGTGAATGCTATGACTTCTTCTCCAACTCAACCAAACATACATGTGATTTTTGTGGAGGCAGCCATGCCAATGGGAATTGTGAGATGCCATGTGGAGCCAATGAGAAAATCAATTATGTGGTTAATCAATCTTCATTTCCAAGGAACCAATCAGGAGCTTATGGGAACATTGCTTACAATCCGTCTTGGAGGAATCACCCAAATTTCTCATGGAGTAATACCAACAACCAATCCAACCCTCCTTACCAACCAAATTCTCCACCTCAAAATGTCCAACACACTCAAGCTCCGAATTCCTCATCTAGACCTTATCAACCGGCACATCAAAGAAATGTCCAACCCAACTCATATCAAAATTTACCCAATCATTCTTTTCAAATCCAACAACAAAGACCTCCTTTCCATTATGAAAATTCTTTCCAACCCATGTACCATGATCAATATGCTCCTACAGAGAATTTGGGTGAAGAAGGTTGGAAAAGAGAAGCCGAATATTTGAGAAGGGAATTGGATAGGAAAGCGGAAGAGCATAAAAGAGAATATAGAATTTGAAGGCTTCAACAAGGAATTTAGAGATTCAATTGGGACAATGGGCAATGTTGAATAATGACAAACCTATTGGGGCATTTCTGAGTGATACTATTCCAAACCCCAAGGAGCAATGCAATGCCACTTTTTTAACCCTAAGGAGTGGAAAAGAATTGGTTGAATCTAAGGAGAAGAAGAAGGTGGATGAAGGAAGCAAAAAGCAAAAGTCAAGGTAGTTGAAATTGAAAAAGAAGTAGTTGATGATGTAGCCAAGAAAGAGCAAAAGAATGAGATCAAGGTGTCCAAGAATAAGCATGTGAAGGAACTTTTGAAAATAGATCCATCAATAAAAGTGTCATACCCTCAAAGACTCATTGATCTAAGAAAGGAGGAAAAAGAGAAGCAATTCACCAATTTCTTGGATATGTTGAAAAAGATTAATGTCAGCATTCCTTTGATTGATGTCCTCACCAAGATGCCCAACTATGCTCGTTTCATGAAGGATCTTTTGGCAAGGAAGCAAAAGTGGGATGATGATGAGAAAGTCTGCCTTGATGCCCAATTTAGTGCCATTGTTCAAAGGCGATTGCCCCCTAAACTCAAGGATCCCAGTAGTTTTATGATACCGGTGAATGTTGGAGGAAAAATATGGCTATGCCATCGATCACTTTGTGATTTGGGGCAAGCATAAATATCATGCCAAAGGCCATCTATGACAAGTTAGGGATCAACAATGTGAAGCCAACTAATATCACACTCCAATTGGCGGATTTATCCGAATGCAAACCATATGGCTTGTTGGAAGATGTGCTTGTACAAGTTAAAAAGTTGGTATTTCCCATTGATTTCTTTGTGCTAGATACGGTTGAAGAGAGTGAGATTCCATTGATTCTAGGGAGGCCTTTCTTGTCGACCGCTCATGCATTAATTGATGTGCACAAAGGAAAGTTGATCTTACTAGTTGAAAATGAATCAATTGAATTTGATGTGTTTGAATATAATGACAATATTCCCATTGTTGAAGAGAAATGTGCTAATCAATCTCTTAATTCTATCCTTGCTAGGTCAAATGAAGAGCAAAATGAAGTGAGCCAAGGCAATTCACTCAAGCAAGTGTTTGAAATAAAGGAAAATTCGAGAAATGAATTGAAATAAAAACTCACCCGATAAAGGATGTGTGTTGATGAAGAATGAAGAGAGTTTTACAAAGAATAAGCACAATGTTGATATCAAGAAATTGAGAAGGCATAAAAAGAAAAGAAAATGGTTTGAGAAACAATTGAAAATGTTAAGGGCACTAACGATGGCTAAGGCTAGAAAGAAAGGACTTATGTATGGAAAATCCAAAAATCAAGCTTTAATCATGAAGAAAATGGGGATCAAACTTTTTCCGTAGAAACCAAAAGGGAAGGGAGGATCATTCATCCTCAATTACTTAGAATGAGGGTCATGCCATAGTCAAGCTAGTGACTATAAAAGAGCGCTTCTTGGGAGGCAACCCAAATCTTTAATTTAGTTTTTATTGCTTTCTTTTGGTGTAATTTTTAATTGTCTTGATTTTTAGTAAATTGGTTTGAATTAGGTTAGAATTTTTGTTAAAAAAAAATTTAAATTATTTTGAGTTTTTGAGTTGAATAAATGGTGCTAAAGAATGATTGAAAATGGATATCATCCTAATTTGTGAATTTTTGTTGTTTGTAGGTTACCCTTGCAAATGGAGATAAGTGGTCAAAAGTGGAGCAATTTTAATGGAGATAAGTGAGTAGTTCATTTGCAATATAAAGAATTCATAAACTTAGCATTGCTATTTTTCAAAAAGAAGTGCTGAAATTTTAGGAAATTTTATTTGAAATATTGTTTCTTATCAAATCATTTATATTATGAGGTTGATGAACTTTCTTTTGGAAAAAAATGAATTAAATGAGGTAGAAGGAATTTTGGGACATTTCGTGTGTTTGCATAAGGAATGTTCTTCTAACTTGTGAATAATTGATATTCGAGATTAATTTTTGGTACATTTCACTCCTTTTCCTTGGTTAGGGCTGGAAAAAAAAATTTATTAGGAATAAGGCGAGTACGGGATTCCGACATGTACCCATGTTGTTTCTCCGAATTAAGCCATTAGAATAGTAATAAGGCGAGTACGGGACTCCGACATGTAACCATGTTGCATATTTATTTCTCCGAATTAAGCCATTAGGAATTGCATTTTTCGTATACCAATAAGTTAAGGAGTAAATGTTTGTAATACTTATCATTAATCTCATATTACTTATTCCTTGTTAGAGGTTTATTCCTGAAATGTGTGACAACTGCATTTAAGTTAATTCCTAATTGAACTTCTATTTTCATGATGCTTCATCGAGAGAGTTGATTAGCTTTATAATATTTTTGATTTGAGAAATAATGATGTTCCGAATAAAAAGAACTACAACTTTTGGTGACTCTTTTCGAGAATGGTAATGCTTGGTGATGTGAAATCTTGTGTAGTAAATGAATGTGTGCTTCTTTGTAAAACGGAACTTCAATTTTGGATTGATTTGCTCATATTCTTCGCATGTCACGTAGTGTTGAACATTTCTTGAGAGATCGCTTAATTGTTCTAAGTACATCCATGATTCATCAAGTGTCATGTCAACTTTGGGGGCGTTTAAATTTTTGAATGTTGGTAGGTTTCATCTGCTCATTGTTAATCTTTATTTTGCTCGGGACTGGCAAAATGCTAAGTTTGGGGATGTGATAACTCTAGTAAACTGGAGTTATTTTCTTCTAAATTATAGCATTTTGATAGTTTAAATTACGAAATTAGATAAGTAATTGAGATTTTAGTTAATTTCTTTCATATGTATTTGTATTTTCATTTTTGAATTAATTCTGATAATTTTGAGTTAAATTGTTAGTTTAATTAAGTGCTTAATGGTGTTAATATTATGCAGGTTAAAAATTAAAGGTTAGAAGCTGGAAGGAACAAAACTCAATGGACCAAATTGCAAAATGGAGGAAATGAAGATTGCTGGAAGGAGAGTTGAGATCTCGGTATCTACTGTTCTAGACCGCGATCTCGACTCGGGAATTAGTGTTACTATTTTAGAGTCGAGATCGCGGTCTCAAAACTTCCAAACCGCGATCTCGACTCACTAAATGCTAAGTTGTAAGGGCAATTTTGTAAACTTCCAACCCAAAACCCTGATATACAAAAGTCTATTTTTGCCTTGTATAATGCTGCACTATTTAAGCTAAGTAGAATTATTTTTGAGTAAGTAGAAAGTAAAAAGTAGAGTAAGAGTAGATACTTTAGAGTAGAGAGTTTTAGATAATTCTAGATAGACTAGGATAGCTTAAACTACAAGTTACCTTTTCTAAATAGAAATTTCTCTTTATCTTCATCTTAGATCTTCTTTAAATTTCTTGTGAAGTTTCATTTTTATTAGATAATCGTAGTGGATTTTTTGTAAGCTTCAAGTAGATATAATTTTTAATTGCTTTCTTATCTAATTTAGTAAAAAATTCTTTGCTTTCAAATTAGGGTTTTTAGTAAAATTAGGGTTCTTATCAATTTCTTGCTTTCTATTTAAGAATTTTTAATTCCTAACTTTAATTTCTAGTCAATCATTAGTGGGTTTCTTTAATTCTAATCGAAAAATCCAAAACATTTAATTTCCTAGTTTATCTTTATCAAATTTTCACTTAGTATGCAATTTTTCTCTTCTTCTTTAGTCTTTTTAATTGATTGACTCACTTGTTCTAAGTTTTAGTCTTCATTAGATTAAATTAGTTTGGAATTTAAATTGTAGTTTTCATTAGAATACTTCTATCATCTACCAATTGATTTAGCTTAACTACACACATACCTTTAAACCTTGGTAATTGCATCCGATAATCCTTGTGGGAAACATCCCTACTTCCCTATCTACTAGTTGACAACCGTATACTTGCGGGATGCCATCTAGTTAGTTGTAGGATTTAGGTGTTTAATTGAATTATAACTAGATATGTTAAAACAGGCATCACGCCCCAACAACCTTTTGCACTTTAATGAACAAGGTACTTCGAGAGTTTCTTAATAAATTTAAGGTAGTATACCTTGACGATATTGAGATTTATAGTCGCACCTGGAGGAGCACATCCAAAACTTGAGGGAGGTGTTTAGGATGTTTAAGGAGAACCAACTCTTCATAAAGAAAAAAGATATGTGCGTTCGCGCAGCAAGCGAACGCACATATGAGGTGCCGTTCCTTAGACACATTGTGGGGGGAAACCAGATTCGGATGGATGAGTTGAAGATTCGAGCTATTATGAAATGGGAACCCCCTACCAAGGTGACGGAACTACGATCGTTCCTTGGGTTAACAAACTTCTAGATTTATCTAATAAAAGTTCGTGCGAGACTACTCCAACATCACCACCCCCTTACGGAGTTACTAAAGAAAGGGAAGGCATGAGAATAGGATAAGGAGTGGTAAGGAGCTTTTGAAAAATTAAAGGAAGCCATGACCCAAAAACCGATATTTGCCTTGCTAGACTACTCAAAGGCCTTCGAGGTGGAGATAGACGCATCGGACTTTGCCATTGGTGGGGCATTGATGCAAGAAGGACATCCAGTGGCCTACGATTTGAGGAAGCTTAGCGAGGCGGAAAGGAGATATATGGTGCAACAAAAAGAGATGACGGCGGTCGTCTATTGCCTAAGGACATGGAGGTACTACTTATTGGGGTCCTGTTTCACGGTGCAGACGGCACAACGTCGGCACAAGCTACTTCCAGTTCCAAAAGAAACTCTCTCCCAAGCAGGCGAGACATGTAGACTTTTTGGCTGAATTCGACTATGTACTAGAGTACAAGCCTAAAAGAGTCAACTCTGCTGCTGACGCCCTGAGCTGGAAGGCGATGCTTGCTTCCATTAGCCAACTTGAGAATCCATTGCTCAACAGGATCAAGGAGGGATTGAAGCACGATGCAGGTGCTAGGAGCTTTCTTGAATGTGCCAAGAAGGGGAAGATTGGAAGGTTTTGGGTTGAGGAATAATTGGTCTACACAAAAGGGCGACGCCTCTATGTGCCGCATTATGGAAACTTAAGGCGGGAGTTAATGAAGGAGTGCCACGACTCGAATTGGGCTGGTCATCCAGGGATGCAACGTACCTTGGCGCTGATGCAGGAAAGATACTATTGGCCTCGGATGAGAGACGATGTGGAGATTTATGTTCGAACTTGCTTGGTGTGCAAACAAGACATGATGGAGCAGTCCGAAACGTACGGCATATGCTGGTTTACTACAACCTTTGCCCATTCTAGGGAGACCGTGGCAGAGCATCTCAATGGATTTCATAGTTGGCCTGCCAAAATCTGAGAGATGCCAAACCATCATGGTAGTGGTAGACAGGTTCTCGAATTATGGAACCTTCATAGCCGCTTCTAAGGACTGTCCAGCTGAGGAAGCTGCTCGGCTATTCATGAAGCATATCATGACATATTGGGGAGTGCCACGAGAAATTGTGAGCGATCGAGATCCCCGATTCACTGGAAGGTTCTAGACAGAGTTGCTTGAATTGCTGGGTTCGGAGTTCAACATGTCGACAAGTTCATATCCTCAAGCCGATGGGCAAACAGAATGGGCGAATGAGCTACTAGAGCTATACTTGAGGTATTATGTGAGCTCAACCCAACAAAATTGGGCAAAGTTGCTTGACGTTGCCCAATTCTCGTTTAACTTGCAGGTGAACGACTCCATAGGAAAGAGTTCTTTTGAGATAGTAATGGGACAATAACCATGTCTTACTCCTATCACCGTTGTGGCGGGATATAAAGGCGGTAACCCTACAGCATATGAACTTGCCAAGACATGGCAAGAGGAGGCGGATTTGGCAAGGGCGTCCCTACACAAGGCTGCTAAGAAGATGAAGAAGTGAGTTAATGAGAAGAGACAGTTCTAGGAAGGCGTGCTAGTCATGATGCATTCCATACTTAGATACTAGAAGGTGCACAAGGGACTACTTTGAAGGTACGAGAGACCGTTCAAGGTACTAAGACGGGTAGGGAAGGTGGCATACAAGGTGGAACTCCCTACGAAGCAAGAACTTCATTCAGTGTTCCATGTGAGCTTATTGAAGCCCTACCACGGGAACAAGGTGGACCCTAATTGCGGGATGTCACAGTGAGCACCTATGGGAGCAAAGACCTCGTATGATCGTGAGGTGGATTATATACTAAAGGTACGAAAGGTACGCAAACGGTATTGCAAGCCCAAGATCGAGTATAAAGTGATATCAAAAGAGTTTCCAGCTTTTGCCCAAGAGCAAGGACAGTTGGGAGTTGGTCGAGGCACTTTGGCAGTTCAAGAAGCAGATTGACGCATTCTATACCACCAAAGCCAACAAGGATGTCGTCCGAATAGGTGGGGGAGAATGACACGGTCCGCCCGTTCAGACGAAGAGATTTGACCACTAGAAGCGTTCAGATTATTCTCTAGAAGAATATAGAACATTTTAGAGCTTATGAAATTTTTTAAAATGCCCTTAGATTCTCTAGAATATTCTAAGAGGAATATTCTTTGTATAAAATTCTCTAAAATCATGTAAATTTGTAATTAATGTAATAAATTTTAAAATTCTCTATTATAAATATAAAAAGGAGTTAACCCTTTATTTGTAACATATCTCACAAATTTACAAGTTTGAGCAATTCTATACATATAAGAAATTTCTACATAAGATCAGCACTTGGTCAAGGAAAAAACCTTTGGATTTGGCTTCCCGTTGACGCCATTTTTCACACTTCCCTTAACACAAACACCTGTGTATGAAAGGAAAAAAATAAAAAGTAAATGACAAAACCCTCCGATCCTTTGATAATTGCCTATAATTTTCTCTGGCTATTGCTTTCTTCCTCACCACATTTTTCTCTATCCATCTCCTATTTTCTTCACTTTTATTTTGGTTTTCTCCTTTAAAAATATGATTCACAAAAATAAAAAACCAAAACCCTTCAAACTTTTACTTGCCTATTTTCGTGTTATATGTGTGTGCGTCTTTAGCCGGTGAATTTGAACTCTACATGCATGTATTATTGCGTATTTATTTGAAGTTTTTTTGCTATTAGAAGAATGTAATGAAACCTTTTCTTTTTCCCCTTCCTATTTTTGGCGAAAAGTCTCGGGCATGAACCACAAATTAGTTGACCTCATTTTTCACGCATGCATTTTTCGATAAATGATGCTATCTTGCTCTCTAGATGGAATGGGTCATGGGTGTATGTTACACATATTGTTTGTGATGTTACTCGTAGCACTTTTTCCATTAAGCGAAAGTTAGTATGAAAATTGATGGATTTTTTTTAATCTTTATGTCTATTTGCTTTGTAAACGGTCGATTTGTTGATACGGTTATTTAATTGTATGAGATATATACGGACGTGTCTCTGTTCATATGTAGGCATCTAGGCCAATGGGTTGATTTTGTGGCAGTGCAGATCATGTAGTACTCTTTAGGAGGTGAAATAAATTTTAAAAAAAAAATGATCCATGAGCTTGGAATCATGATTGCATATTTAGAAATGACTGCTAAAACAAAATAATTGTTAGTTTTTGTGTTTTAGGTGTTATCTGAATATTATGTGTTTCATGTTAAGTAGACCTCCGATTTTTTTGTGATTATTGTTTGATGGTGATTTTTTACTTGTAAATCTGCAATACTGTTGACTGTGCGTATGAATCCTATCAAAATAATCTGCTTGCTATTCTCTTAGAGGGGTTATGCTGAGTGGTTGGCCTTAATTAATGCTGTTAGAATGTTAAACAAGAGCGTTATTAAGCACATTACTGCTGTGTGAATTCTTGTGTTACCTTGTTCTAGTCTGTATGACTGCTAATTATTGCCTGGCTCTCAGAGCTAGAGATGGCTTTTTCTGCGAATGTTAAGGTACTCTCTGAACTTTGGTTGGATATAAATTGTTAAGTTAGAGTCCCAACAAAATGACATGGATCTGGATATGGGATACGGGAATTTCCCCTTTTCTTAAGGCCAAGTGCCATCTTCCATTCTTTAACGCATCACTAGAAGCAGCAGAAAATGTAATATGACATGACAGTTTAATATATTTTCACTATTTTTTGTGGTTGCTTCAAGTAAAATAACCTTTGCCTTTCGTTTGAGTATGATCTCTTGTAACAGTTATCTGTAATATATTGCACAAATTGCATGACACTTTTAATGGAAAGTGCATCGTATGTGTTGCATATTTCTGTTCTTAAGAGTTAATTTTCTTGTGTTGGTTTTTATACAATTCATGTGGCCATTGTTTTTCTTGCTTCTCTTGGTAGCTGCTGCTTTCGTTATATGCCACACCTGACTTTTATTTGCCGAGTGATTCTAAGCAAAGATGAGAACAAGGAAAGTTGATGGGAAGCCTTCCAGTTCTGGACCTGTTGATTCACCTAAGGGGAAAAATGTATCTGAGACCTCTAACACTGACATTGAGCAATTAAGCCTCGATCTTAAGGATATCAACTTGGATAGTGTTCAGGATGATGGATGGGAGGTTTACGTTAAGAAGTCCAAGAACAAGGCTGGAAGCAGTGCTGGCAAGCAGTGGGTCCACAAACTTCAAATTCTAGAGCATGGGGGCATCCGGAGGTTGTTCAGAAGTTAGGTATGAGAAGCAGTAGTAGTGTCAGGGAGGGTGCCGGCAATACATGGACAAACATGACAGCTGATCCTAGCAGTCCTGTGGGTAGAGGAAACGGTAAAACCTAGTCCTTCAACCGGCTTTCTGATGGTAACCAAGTGACATTAGGTCCTGCTGTTCCTCCTTCTCTAAAGCATGGGTGGAACTGGTCTACTAGAGCCAGATTTACCTCTGAAGAGGTTACTAAAAAAATCAAGACGTGCATAATCCTGATCTAGTTGGTAAAGAAAATGCTCAAACAAGCGTGGCAAATGATAATGATGATGATTACAATGATTCAGATACAGCTGATGAATTCGATGATGATCTTTCAAGCGACGAATTTGATTCTGAGTCTAGTGAAAAGAGTCACGAAACAAGCAAGAAAAACCACTGGTTGAAGGAAATTTTTGAATGTACGGACACGTTGACTCTTGAGCAGATTAATGATACAGGAGACAGTGGCACTGCCGTGCATGCAAAGATGGTCCTGGAGCCATTGATTGGTTTCGAGGACTGCTCTTACCACTTAGTGCTCATGCAAAGACAAAAGGAGCAACAAGGGTGAAGCTTCATAGGGAGCTTGCTCAACTTTTGGATGAGGAACTCTGCAGAAGGGGGACTTCAGCTGTCCCTGCTGGGGAAATGTTTGGGAAGTGGGAAGGATTAGTTGAAAGGACAGAGAAGGAAATTGTGTCGTCCCCAATGGTGGTCATCATGAACACAAGACATGAGAAAGATTAGAATGACAAGGTATTAACTTGCTTTCACTATTTACAGGACCTATTTTCATTTGTTTTAGCTTTTCTAGAGGTGGTTATAAAGTGATTCCTTAAAACAGCTATATAAAAATTCACTGTAGATTTTGTCCTTAAAGTCTTGTAAATTTGTATATGTTCTGACAATTTCCAGCTTAAAGTCAGCTAAAAGAAAGGTTAAAGAATATTAACTAATTTTAAGCAAATGGGATATTGATGTGGTGATGAGTAAATTATGGTTGTTAGTTGACTTTAAACCTACTCTTGCTTTTTGTTGTACCTCTAAGTTTTTTCAGTGGATGGGCATGGGAAACCAAGAGCTGCTTGACTACTTCAGCTCTTATACTGCAGTAAAAGCCCGGCATTCCTATGGTCTAGAAGGGCTTCGGGGGATGAGCCTTTTGATTTTTAAGGCATCAGTAGTGGGTTATTTGGAGGCTGAGAGTCTGTGCAAGCATTTTGAGGACAATGGAAGAGACCGGGACTCTTGGGAGCGAAACAGGGTACCATTTTATCCTGGTGAAAAGCGTCAACTCTATGGGTACATGGCAGAGGAGAGGAGCACATTCTCAAGGTACTTGTACTTCTTGGTAGAGATGCAAATTTTGTTTCAATGGTTTTACATGATTGGAAGTTTGATCTATCTTGTATTGATCAGGGAAATCAAAACTGAAATTTGAGGTTAGATCATATCAAGAAATGGTTGTTAAATAGTTGAAACAGATGAGTGAAGATAACCAGCAGTTAATATGGTTCAAGAACAGAGTTGTGAAATAACAAAAGCATTCAAAGTTCAGCTCTTGAAGAGTCATATGGTTTGGTGAGTGAAAAGCTGAGGAAGATGCAGGAAGATAATCATGTTGTGAGGTTAGGAACGAAAATTTATGATTAGAACTGCTTATGCATTTAAGCAATCTGGGAAAATTTATTGTTATCATGATAACTTTTGCTCTATCTTAGAATTTGTTGAAAGTGTACTTTTGGCTAACCTATATGTAGTGGATATTTATTTTCATGAAATTGAATTCCAACCTTGATATTCTTGTTGGCATCATATTTTCAATTCTTTTAGAGCTCAGTGCTCCCATCCTAGTTCTCTCTGAATCCATTCTTCACTTATATCATATGGCAAATGTTTGTCAGATGCCCCTTTATCTGCCATGATGTAGATTTCAAATGGTTGATAGTTTCTCATGCTTCAGGGGTTAATTACTCCTAGTTCCGTCTATAGTTTGATTTTGTTGAATAGATCATGTTAGATATTGACTATGTTACCCGGACTAGGGTACGGAAGTCGGAGTGCGGGTACGTGTCTAGGTGTCGGAATTGTTAATTTTCATATTTACGGGGACTCAGCAAAAGACTCGGATACGGGTACGGGGATATGTCACAAAACACATATTGCCCATATAAATTTTCATAAATGTTTGTCCTTTTTTCTTGGAACAATTTTTATTTTAGGGTTGTTGATGATAAATAAAATAGTCTTCTATAAGAAATCGTAGGGGAAGGAAATTGGTCACAAATAGGTCAAAAATGTAATTTGTCGAGTATGAGGGCCAAATTAATATTACAAAAGGTTAAAATGGCAAAGAATTTAAGTCACGTATAAATAAGAAAAAGAAATGAAAATACAGGGGCTTAGTTGCAATTTTTGTAAGAGGGGAAACCTATCTCTATCTTAAAACACAGCCGCCTCCCTCAAAGATACTCATCTTCTTCCTTAAGCGTCTGTACATCGCCACTACGGCAAAAACAGTAACCGACAGCAAAACAACAGCTTTAGATCTCTTCTCTTCTCCTACCGTACTGAAGCCAATCACTACAGCAGCTTTACATGTCCTCTCTCCTCCCAACATAGAAGCCAATCATCAACGTCAAGACAGCAACCGATGCAAAACAAGTCGATCTTCTTCTCCCTTTTATCAGTCAAAGCACCCATATGATGTTGACTAGATCTGACACATATCCCGTACCCGCACCCGTGTCGTGTTGTGATGACACGGGTGCGCCGGGGGTGAAGGGCGAGTCCGGGTAACATAGCTTGTAACTAACTTTTGAAAATTATTCTCTCCTCTCCAATTGCATTCCAGCCCTTCAAATCTGCTCCATCATTACATTGCCCCCTCTCAACAGCTTCCTTGACCTCAAGGAAGAAAGCTGGGAATAATTTTTCAACTTGATCTGTCCATTCCCATGTTGCATTCTTTTGATTTCCTTTCTCCCATTATATCAACCATTGGACTCCAGCAGTATTACCCTTTTTACAAATTCTTCTGTCCAAAACAGCAACTACATACTTCTTTTCTTTTTCTTTTTTTTCTTCCAGCCACAAGAGGGAGATCCATAACAGGCACATACTTTTGACTGATCTTTTTCTTCAAATCTGAAACATGGAAGACTGGGTGTATCCTTGAATTTGATGGCAAGGCCAGTCTATAAGCCACAGCTCCAACATTTTCTTCAACTTTGTAGGGGCCAAAATACTTCGTTGATAATTTCTGATTACTCATTTCCACAGTCAATTGCCTGTGTAAGGTTTAAGTTTTAAGTACACCCAATCTCCAACCTGGAACTGCCTTTCACATCTCTTCTTATCGGCATAGTATTTCATTCTGGAATTAGCCTTAGCTAAATTTTCTTTGATCTGCTTATCCATTTCTTGCCTTTCCCTCAGTACTTCTTCCATAGCTGCCACTTTTGTCTGAAGGTAAGGACCAAGAGCCAACTGAGGCGAACTGATACCATATAGAGCTTCAAAAGGTGTCATCTGAATGGAGGAGTGGAAAGATGCGTTGTACCACCATTCAGCCAGTGACAATCACTTGTGCCATTCCTTTGGTATCTCTTCTGGAAAACCATACTTCTCAAATACATTTTCAGCACTTGATTGAGTCTCTCACTTTGTCCATTTGTTTATGGGTGATATGCAGTGCTAAGATGCAGTTCAGTCCCAATCAACTTGAAGAATTCTTGCCAAAATTGGCCGACAAAAACTCTATCCCTATCAGATACAATAGCTTGAGGCAACCCATGTAATTTATATACATTATCCATAAACAATTTAGCTACTGAAATTGCTGAGTAGGGATGGGATAATCCAAAAAAATGGGCATACTTAGTGAATCTATCCACCACCACCATTAATTTAATGAAATCCATGGTCACATGTGACCATGAATATTGAGGTGCTGGTAAAGGTTGTAGCAAACTTGGATATGGCACATGTTCATCTTTGCATCTTCTGCACACAACACTGGTCATAATCTCATCATGGAACTATTTTTTCATGCCTGGCCAGTAAAACAATGGTTTAGCCCTCATATAACTGGCTTGAACACTTGAATGTCCACCCCATATCACAGTTGAGAATCATGAAGGGCCCTGATCAACTTATCCCTAACTTCTCCTTGACTTCCAACATAAGTCCTCCCTTTATATTTAAGAATACCACTCCAATACTGCCAATCTGCTACTCTTTCAGAATTGAGTAAAAGTTCTTTTAGCATTTTCTGAGCCAATTCATCATTCTCATAGCTTTGCATTACCTCAGTTATCCATGTTGGAACGACTTCAGTGATAGCTTTAAAATCTGCATTCTCCGCTCCTGTTCTTGACAATGAATCAGCTACTCTGTTATCAACTCCAGCCTTGTAGTGAATTTCATAGCTTAACCCAAGCAGCTTGGTCAGCCATTTCTGTTGCATTAGGGTAGTGATTCTTTGTTCTAGCAAATATTTAAGACTCTGGTGATCAGTTTTGATGATGAAATGATGGCCCTCCAAGTACTGTCTCCATTTACTAACAGTAGTGACTAAGGCCAACAATTCTTTCTCAAAAATTGACAGTCCCATATTTCTGGTGTTCAAAGACGTATGTCAGGTTGCTCAGATAAGCTAGTGGCCTCCCCTCCTACATTAATACAGCCCCAATTCCACCTAGACAAGCATCAATTTCAATCACAAAAGGTTTTGAGAAATCTAGAAGTGCCAACACAGGAGTGATACTCATGGACATTTTGAGTTTCTCAAAAGCTTTCTCAGGTTCTTCACTCCATTGGAACTGGTCCTTCTTAAGCATATCAGTTAGAGGTTTTGCTATGGCACCATACCCCTTCACAAACTTTCTATAGTAACCAGTTAGGCCCAAGAATCCCCTCAATTGTTTTAATGTCTCAGGTTTAGGCCAAGTCACCTTGCACTCCACCTCCTTTGGATCAGCTGAAACTCCTACACCTGAAATGATTTGACCCAAGTTTTCTACCTCTTTTTTGGCAAAGGAACATTTACTCTTTTTTACAAAAAGTTGGTGAGATTTCAGAAGTTGTAAAACTTCCTTCAAATGAGCCTTATGAGTGGACAAATTTGGGCTGTAGATTAAAATATCTTCTATTAAAAAAACCAACACAAACTTCCTCAATTGCTCCTTAAACGCTTCGTTCATTAAGGAGGTGTTTGGTTTATGGGTATGAGAAGGGGGAATGGGAATCAAAGTTAATGATACCCATAGATGGTGTTTGGTTGAACACTATGGGAATCATTCTATGGGAATGAAAGTGTTAGAAAATACCTACTTTCATTCCCTACTTGTGGCATGGGTTTC
This sequence comes from Cinchona pubescens, assembly GCA_025175665.1. NCBI lineage: Eukaryota > Viridiplantae > Streptophyta > Magnoliopsida > Gentianales > Rubiaceae > Cinchona > Cinchona pubescens. Next base: position 1,885,760 of record JANKKI010000170.1, read on the forward strand.
AAGTTGAGTAACTTATTAACATAATGAAACTCATTCCTATGTTAAACCAAACAAGTAAGGGAGAATGGAATAAACCATACCAATAGTGGAGTTTATGATTCCCATTCCAATTCCGATTCCCGAATGTGAACCAAACACCTCCTAAACTTTGGAAGGTGGCCGGAGCATTAGTCAACCCAAAGGGCATTCCCTTAAACTCATGAAGCCGTTCATGAGTTTTGAATGCTGTTTTAAAAATGTCCTCTTCCTTTACTCTTATTTGATGATATCTAGCCCATAGATCAATTTTTGTAAAAGTAATTTGGCCCCAAAAAGTTCATCCATCGATTCTTCAGCTAATGGCATTGAAAATTTATCCTTTATAGTGATTTCATTCAATTGTCTGTAATTTACACAAAATCCTTCAACTCCCATCCTTTTTTTTAACCAACAATACAGGAGAGGCAAATGAATTATTACATTTTTAGATTATCCCATGTTGCAACATTTCTTTAACAAGTCTTTCAATCTCATATTTCTAAATATAAGGGCATCTATGTGGTCTTACCTTGAAGGGTTGAGCTCATTCCTTAAGTGAAACATGATGATCATGGGACCTTTTGGGTGGAAGGCCTTGAGGTTCAGCAAAGACTCCTTCAAACTCCTTAAGCAGTTCTTCAATCTCCTCAGATATATTTGTGGTTTCTTCATTTGAATCATCAATAGCCTGGACTTGAGCTGTAACCCCGTAAGAATTTCTTATCAATCTTTTCCTCATCCTACTTCCCTTAAACAACTTCAGCTGAGGTTCTTCTTTCTCACCAATTCAACAATATGACTTTTCCATTATTCTCAAAGCTGATATTCAACTTCTGGAAATCCATCTGCATAGGACTAAAGTAGCCAACCAGTCCACTCCTAATAGCATATCACTTTCCCCCAATTTTAGCGTCCTCACAGGATGTTGAAATTCATACTTTTGTATTCTCCAAATAAGAGGTTTGCACACTCCTCTGGAAGCTAATTGTTCCCCATTAGCCACTAATACAGTCATTGGCTTATTTGAAATTACACACCATTTCACTTCCTTGATCTTTTTTTCATCTACAAAACTGTGGGTACTCCTACTGTCAATCAAAATTGACACAGTTCTCCCTTTGATGGATCCTTTAATCCTAATAGTTTGATGCTGAGCTCCACCTACTAGAGCCTGTATTGATATCTGCATGATTTCTCCCCCTTCACATTCTACAAACTCTTCATCTTCCTCTTCAATAGTAAAGTTTTCCCCACCTTCTGCCAAGATGAAATTCAGATGGGCCTTCTTGCACACATGGCCCCAAGGTGTAGGGTTCATAACATTTGAAACACAATAGTTTTGCCTTTTTGTCAGCAAGCTCAGCTGGGGAAATTCTCTTGGAAGTGTTAGGAAGCTGTGTAACTGTTTTGGCCGTAACAGGTTCTTTCTGAAAAGTAGGGCTATTTGGTTTCTGGTTCAAGGGTTTTGTCTGGAGATAAGAATTGGGATTAATGGGAGCAATTTGGAATTTCAGAAAAGTATTAGAGTTGGTTGAGCTGATGAATATGGTAGGGCTTTTTTGATTTTTTTTAATGGCATTGACTGTTTTCTCTTGCAACCTTGCTGATTTCATAGCATCTTGCAGGGTATGGGGTTTCACTAGTTTGACCACGTTTTTTATCTCCTCTGTAAGTTCACTCAAAAATAATGACACATAGTAAGATTCATTCATGGGAGGTAGATGAGCCATTACTATGGATTTGAGCAGTTCAAATTTCTCCTGATATTCTTCAACAGATCGCATCTACATGATCTTACTAAATTCTTCATTCTAGACACAGCTTCTTCGACCCCACATTCTCCAAATCTATGATAGACCCTCTGGCTAAACTACTCCCACATCATCCCTTCTCTTCTGATTCCCTGAAACCACACATCTGCTTTTCCCCTTAAGTACATTTCAGCAATGGCAACCATGAATTCATTGTCTACCTCATGTAGCTGAAAATACCTTTCAGCTTTCCTCAACCATTCTCTTGGGTTCTCTCCTTCAAACATAGGAAAATCTATTTTAGGTACTTTGTGCAGCCCTTTCTGTTTCATTATTTCAGAAGTTCGCCCATTGAAAGCCCCTTCTAGATCTGGGCTTTTGCAACTCTCACTTACCCCTTTCTCCTTAAATTGAGAATTGACTGGTTCATTTGAGCCATATAAGCCACCAAATGGTCATATTTTCCAGCCAAATCCTTCATAGATTCCTCCATGCTTTCTTGCCTGTTCTTTAAGATTCTCAATGTATTCTCCATGCCTTCACTTTTCTGGTTGATCCCTCTCATTGCTCCACACTCAAGTCTACTACTTCTCTATCCACTCTCTTCAAACTCTCGTCCATTTCTCTACTCCTTGTTACTACCATTCACAGCTCAGATGGGTCGGAGCTGCTCTGATACCAATTGTGATGGTTCAGCTCTCAAATGAATTAAATAAATCACAGATCAATTAATAAATTCCAGCAAAATTGAATTCAAAGATTTCATTGATGAATTCCCAGATACAAAATACAAAATACAAAATAGACATCAGAATAAGATGGAAAAGGCCAGATTGTGTAAAGAATGAAGAAAATGACTTTAAAATAGCTGAACTAGCAATTTCTCAGGAGAAAGTTACAGGAAAATTCATAAAAATCTGAAAAAAGAAATAGACTGAATTAACAGAATATACATGGGAAAGAAAGCTTAGTCTGCAAGTCTTCCAATCCCCATCAACTATGTGTCCCTTTTAGAACCCATGCTGGAAAATGTGAAGCAGCTCCTTAAACAACACTGTTGCAACCCTTAATAGAGCAATTATGTTCCAAATTTCTCTTGGAGAAACCCAAATAACCAACAAAATCCTTTGTACTAGTACATTCCTCAATATCAAAACTTTCAAAATCAAGTCTCAATTTCTTCTCCTAGACCATATCAATTTTCTCACCAAAGAAACTTCCAAGTGAACTTTCAATCTATATCTAACCTTCCATTTCGACATCAACAACCAAGACCTCCATACCAACATTCCAACTTTTGTCAACCCATGTATAATGAACATTTGCTCAAAGAGATAATGCATATGAAAAATAGTTGGAGAAGGAGAGCAGAGTCTCTGAGAAGGGAATTGGAAAGAGAATGAAGGGAAAGATAAAAACAAAGGAGAAATTATGAAAGTTTGAGAGCTAAAATGAGGAATTTGGAGATGCAAATAGGTCAATTGGCAAGATTAAACAATAATAGGCATATAGGGGCTCTTTCTAGAGATGATACTATTCCAAATTCAAAGGAGCAATGCAATGTTATATCCTTAAGTACTGGAAACGAATTGCAGAGTCGGTTGTGCCAAATGAGAAGAAAAAGGGTGATAGAGATGATGAGAAACACAAATCCAAGGTGATTGAGGAGAATATGAAAGTTGTTTGTAATGATGACAAGAAGGAAAATTTGCATAAAATCAAGGTTTCAAGAAAGAAGCAAATGGAAGAACATTTGAAATTGGATTCCTCGGTAAAAGTGTCATTTTCTCAAAGGACTATTGATCCAAGAAAGGAGGCAAGAGAGAAACAATTCAACCAATTCCTTGAAATGTTTAAAAGCTTAATGTTAACAGTCCTTTGGTTGATGTTCTAACCAAGATGCCCAAATATGCTCGTTTCATGTAGGATCTTTTGGCTAGAAAGTGGTAATGGGACGATAATGAGAAAGTATGTCTTGATGTCAAATGTAGTGCCATTTTTCAACAAAGGTTACCCTTTAAACTCAAAGATCCCGGTACTTTTTCTATACCGGTAAATATTGGAGGTTGAACGTTGCATCGTCCACTTTGTGACCTAGGGTACGAGCATTAATATTGTGCTGAAATCTATCTATGGCAAGTTAAGAATCACTAATGCTTAACCAACTAGAATCACCCTCTAATTAATGGATTTTTTTCGAAAGGAAACTAAATGACTTGTTGGGGGACGTGCTCATTCAAGTGGATAAATTGGTTTTCTCAGTTGATTTCTTGGTGTTTGATACTGGAGAAGAAAGTGGAATTCAATTGATATTGGGGAAACCTTTCTTGTTAATCGTACATGCATTGATCGATGTTAATAAAAGGAAGTTGACTTTACAAGTGGAAAATGAATTGGTTGAAATTGATATTTTTTATTATAATGACAATGGTCCCAAGTTTTAAGGAAAATTGTGCTAATCATTCTCTTAATTCTCTTGTTGGTGGTTAATTGAAAAACCTCTCAAGGATAATGATGAGAAATCATTCAAAGAGGTGGTTGAAGCAAAGAAAGATTTAAAAATTGAATTGAAGGAAAAACCATCCAATGATTGGTGTACAAAGTGTGATGCAGAATCAAGAGATTTGTGTTAAGGTGTATAAAATTTTTGATGGCAAAATGTTGAAAAGTTGCAAAAAGAAAAGAAATGGTTCGAGAAGTAATTAGATGTGATAATTGAAGCACTAGTTTTGGCAAAAGTATGGAAAGAAGGACAAGTTCAATTGAGATACAAGAATCAAGAATTAATAGTTCAGAAAATGGTGTCAAGACTTTCTCATGGGAACGAAAGGAAAAGGGTGGCCGACCACCTTTAAAGGCTTGAATTGATCAACCAATGCCATAGTCAAGCTAGTGATTATAAAAAAGCGCTTCATGATAGGCAACCCAAGTTTTACATTCTTTATTTTGCTTATTTTTAGTATTATTTTTTTAGTTTTGCTTTGATGTGATTTGGTTTGTTTAGGGTTAGATTTGGTTGTGAAAAATTTGCTTTTAATTCCAATAATTTGTGCTAAGAAATTATTGGAATTAGTCTTCTAAACTTGTGCTTTTAATGTGTGTACAAGCTGGAATTTATTAATTTTCCTGGGTGGTCCATGGAGTTGAAGAGAAGTGATGATGAAAAAGGAAAAATTAATTTTCTAAGTGTTGAAAATCTAGTTTTACTAAAAGTAGGGTCCATGTAGCAACATCAAATTAAATGTCCCGACATCAACCACATTTTTCTGGAGGTATTTTGTAATCTAGTCCGTGTCGCAACATCAACCACAAACTACTACAAAAGCCAAAAGTTTAAATTTGTTTTGGTGTTGCAATGTCAATTTGATGTCGTGACATCAACCACAACCTTTTGCAAAGGCCAAAAAATTGAACTTGTTTTGGTGTCGCCACATCAAATTGATGTCGCAACACAGAGCACGAGTAGGGCACATGTTTCAGTCCATGTGGCGACATTAAAAATTGATGTCGCGACATTAACGTGCTCTTTTGAAATTCTATTTTGGTTTAATGTCGTGACATTGAATCTAATGTTGTGACATTAACACTGGCAAAATCCATAAAAAATCGATTCTCTTCTTCTTCTTCTTCAATTCAACATTAGATTTTTCCCAAAATCCAAACCTTAACCGTGCACCCTTCATTCTAATCCTTCGATTCTTCAATTCTCTACATTAATTCCACCACAAAAGCCAATAATCCAACACCACAAATTATATACATCATCAACCATCCACAAATTTGGAGTTTTTTTGCAGAGAATTTCAAGTTTAAGGGGACAATTTTCAACAAACCAAAGCGGGTCTTTCTTCAATCAAACGGGTAATATCTTCCAATTATCTTGTACTTAGGCTCGTAAGATCATTATTTGTGGATTGTTTGGTTGGATTGTTGGTGAATTTTTGACTATTACCTACTTGGAAATTGTGAAAAATTTTGGGTGATTTTTGGATAATTTCTTGATGCGAATTTTTGTGGATAATTTTTGTCAATTTGGTTGTGAATTATTTGGACATAATTTTATGTTGGGGAATTGTTGATTAATTGTTTTGTGTCATTTTGTTAGTTGTGAAAATTTTGGGGGACTATTATTACAGTTAATTGTGTTTAGAATTGGTTGTCAATTGAACATTTTTGGTAATTTGTTTTGACTGTAATTGGTTGGAAAAATGAATAGAGAGAAGTATGGTAGTGGTAGATGTGCTAGAGGTTGGGGTAGAAGAGACGGCTCAAGAAAAAGAAAAGCAGGGGAAGGACCTAGTAGGGAAGGTCCAAGTGGTGGGCCAAGTGTGGCCAATGAACCAATGATAGAGCCACAATTTACAAGTGAGCGAGCCAAAGTGTTATTTCAAATTAATGAGAAACATGAGGTTATTAGAGAAAAAGGTTTTGACTTATCTATGCATTGAAGGGCATATGAGGAGGGAAGAAAGGATATAGAGACACAAATTAGAGCAAGGCATTTGAAGCGATTTGATATAGTGGTTGAGCCTGGGTATACATAGCTAGTCAAAGAGTTCCATTGCAATTTTTGTGATTTGGAGGATGGTAAAGTGAGAGTTAAGGGAATATCAATGTCGATGCAATTAATGCTTATTTTAATGTACCTTCTTACTTGTTCCATCTGATAAGTACCATGCTCTTGTACGTAATAAGGGCAAAGACATGAATGAAATTAAAAGAATATTGTGTGATGCTGATGTTGCTTGGGTGTTGAATACTTCAAAGACGATGGAGTTGAATGGAGTTGAAATTTCCTCGTCATGATTTGTCCCTTTTGGCAAAATTGTATTTTTATTTTATTAGTTGTCAAATTTGGGGTTATAATTCTTTGAGTTATATTCAAAGGGATAAAGTTATATTGGTTTATACTATAATGATCGGGATGTGAATGGATATGGGTGGTTTGATTAGACATGGATTCCTTGATAGTGGGAGGTCTGGGAGACCTATTTTTGATGCATCCAGTCTAATCACTCATCTATGTATTGCTGCAAGATGCCCTTATTCTGTCGATGAACCTATGACACATCAAAGAGGCAGAATCAGTAAGGAGTATGTACAAGATGGTCCAGAAATATGAAAAACATCATCCTAAAGAACATCATTCATTCCTTTGATGATGCTGGGATATGTTTGCAATGCACCAGTTACATAAGACACGTGTAACAAATTATAAGGATATTGGACATATAGTCAAAGGGTGATGAACAACAATTTAGACATGATAGGAGAAACTCTCTTTACTACCTCACTCAGCATTTGGGTTCAGCCACCGAAGCCTCTACTTTGGCATTATAGCCTACCTTATGGACAGTTCTACTACACCCCACTAGTAGTATTGACACAGCAAAGTGAAGCACAACAAGCTTGTGGCACCAGTAGAGCACATGACGAGGACTTTGAGGAGAGCTAACACAGTAAAGCAGAGAATGATCATGAGAAGATGGAGCAAGACATTTGAGGTAGCAGTGGTAGCGATTGACAATTTTTAAGACAAGAAGAGAGAATTTCATTTGTGGGATTTTGAGATACTTGAAGAGATTTGCATTCTAATTTCTATAGTAATTTAGTATTTTATCATGTTCATTTTATAATTTTAGATATTTTGATTTGGATATTCGTTCTTTTAGCAGTGGATTGGCTAAGAGCCTTAGGCTGACGCCAAGTGTATTTTCTTGATGTTTGATTTAGAAATGATTTTTTTGAATTTCATGGTAGAATGCTTGGTTTAATGCTTTTCAATCAATCTAATTGTTCAAGTTTTGACACTGGCCAAGGCCTTAAGCTGTGCCATATAGATTATTGTTGATGCTTAATTGTTAGAATTGATAGTTATGAATTTGATTGATGGATTGCATGGCATGAATTGACGTGCATTTACTGATATCACTTTGTAGTGTGCGTTTTGATTAGATTTCGTCATGGTTTAGTTTGTTCTTGTCTTACATAATTTTCTTTTTTGTGTTTTTTGTTTGAATTTTGGGTATAGGATGAATTTTACTCAATGAATAGAATTAAAGAGTCAAGTTTGGGAGTGTCCGTTTCTTGTGTCGAGAATGGTCATTTTATGTTTGTATGTGTATTTGATGACTCTTGGATGGAAAATTGATCAATTCAGTACTCGGATGATGATACTTGACTTATAATACTATATAATTGAATTATTTGATTTGGCCATTTCATGATTTAAGTGTGTGTGAGTGGTTCTTTTGCAACATAAGAATTTCAAAAACTTAGTATTACCATTTTCAAAACGAGAAACTAATATTTTGGGGGAAATTGACTTGAAATATTACTTTTGATCAAATCATAAATATTACTTTATTGGTCAATTTACCTTTTGAAAAAATTGGATTAAATGAAATAGAAGGAAATACGACATTTTGTGTGTTTGCATACGGAATGTTATTCTAATTTTTGAATGATTAGTATTAAATATTAATCTTAGGTACGTTTTACTCCTCTTCCTTGGTTTAGGGCCGTGTAAAAAATTTTGCATTTAGAAATAAGGCAAGTATGGGATTTTGACATATACCCATATTGTTTCTCTGAAATAAGCCATTCGAGTAGTAATAAGGCGAGTACAGGATTCCACCATGTACTCATGTTGTATCTTCGAATTAAGCCATACATTAGGAATTATGTTTTAGAATACCAACAAGTCGAGGAGAAAATGTTTGCAATACATATAATTGATATCATACTACTCATTTCTTGATAGATTAATATTCTCAAATTAGGTGACATTTCCATATAGGTAGATTCCTAAGAATTTCTATTTCCATGCGAGCTTGTAGGGATGATTGAACAACTTTGTAATATTTGTGATTTGAGAAAAGATAATGTTTTGTATGAATCGAACTTAATTTTTGGGAACCTTTTCAAGAGTGGTTAATGCTTAGTAATTTGAAGTTTTGTGTGGTGATTGAACTTATAGTTTTTGGAAAAATTAGAAAACTTGGAGTGACTAATTGAAATAGATCAATTGTCATATAGTATTTAATACCCCTTAAGAGAATTTGTTATTGATTATAAGGACATCCATTGTTCATCAAGTCTGTTGTCAAATTGGTGGTGTGCTTGTGTTGTCGTTTTGTAAGATTCTTTTTATTTTGTTGTTTTGCTCGGTCCTTATAGCAATATACTAAGTTTGGGGATGTGATAACTCTAGCAAAATATAACATAATATTCAACCCATGGACATAAAGGATCTCCACTTGTGCTTTACTTTGAAGAATTGGAATGAATTGAGGATAGTCCAATCCAACTTGATCAAAATTTCTTGAATGTGCTCCAAACTTGGCATGCTCAAGTCCACATTTGCTCTAGCCTCTATCTCCTCAACTTGATACATCTTTAGCCTACCTAGATTTGTATCAAGTTCTCTTTTAATTTTTCTTATATCTTGTTTTTAATTTATTGCAAGTTTAAATTTTGAATAGATAGTTTAGTGGGTTAATCTTTAGCTACAAGTAAATATAATTTTTACTTACTTTCTAGTTAAATTTCTTCAAATCCTAGTTGCATTTATTTCAAGTTTTCTTAGAGTAAATTAGGGTTCTTGATAATTTAGAGTTTTATAGTTAAATTTTTCACTTCTTTACTTTAATTTCTAGTTAATTTCTTTTGGGCTTTATCTTTTATCAATTCAAAAATCTAAAAATGTTTAGTTGAAACATAGTTTTACTTGCTAATTTCATTAAGCCTAAATTAGTAGTAAATGGAGTTTCTTTGTTTTCATGCTTCTTAATTTCTTTCCTTAGTCAAATTAGAACTACTTGCCGTTTAATTCTAGTTTAGTCTTGGTTAATCTAGTTAATTTAGAAGTAATTTTACTTTCTTTCATTTACTTGCTTTTATTAAGTTAGGTTAATTAGTCTTTCAATTTAGTAGTCTATTTACTTTAATTGCTTGTTTTGATTGATAGATTAGTTTAAGTTTAGATTTTAATTGCATATTTGACCGTAGTTAGGAGTAGACTAGATTTTTTCCCTCCTATTTGATTTGTCTAACTATAAAAGATTCGTAATCTTGATACTTGATAACTGGCAATGTTCGTAGGAATGATCCCACTCACTCTACATTACTACCTAGCACTGTATACTTGTAGGCGTAAGGGTAGAAGTTAGGAGTTGGCGCGGCACTATTTTTATTACTTATTGATTTGAAATTTTTATTCTACCCAAGCTAAGACGTCATTGATCATCAATTGAAATAATTATAATAGTTAGGTAATACTTGACTTAAATTGATAATTTTAGAGATTGATCAACTCTAGATTTGGTTGGATCGGCCGAGGTGATATGATCCATTGATCCTCAGTTATAGACTTGTATTCATTGTTAGATTAATCTAATTCGAGACCAAGGTGGCGGGATTAGTTAATTAGTTTACAATAATTCCATACAATAGAACTCAAATTTATTCATGTAGGACTTAGAGTTATCTACCCCTGGATCATTAATTTGATGGGGTTCAATCGCTGAAGATTTCGTGATTGAACTGACAAATGGGAATTGAACTTCAATTCATTTTAATTGGAACAATTAATAGATTGATTTAATCAAACTTGAGAATTGGCTAGTCTTAATCCTAATCCATTAATTTCATTAGTTAAAGTCTTCAATTCCAGTTTATTCAAATCTTTGTCCTATTATCGATTCTACAAATAGCATTCAAACTAAATAATCTGTACTTGCTAATCCAATACTTGTGGGTTCGAACCCTATTTTCACTATATACTATTTAATCTCATACAATTGTGGTTTGTTATCTAGTTAATAGTATAGTTAGGTGATTATAAATTTTATAACTAGATATTTTATGTATCAAATTTTTGGCGCCGCTGCTGGGGATTTGGTCTATGGCAATATTATTATCATTTGGCAAGAATACTACTTTGAAGTGTAAATTGTGTTTTATTTGTCTTAGATTCATTGTGTGTTCTCAATATTTCAAAAAACCAAAAAGAATTTTCTTTTTTGTAATTTATGTTTCGTTTATTAAAAATCCAAAAACATTTCTCTTTTTAGTGGATAGTTTAGGCTAGCTATTAGTCTAAGTTTTCTTCCATTTTTCCTATTTGTGTGCTTTTGTGTGGGTACTTGTTTTTCTGTTCTTGTTTGTGTCGGTCTTATAGGAACATGCAAGATATGAAACAATTCGAATCGATTGTGCCAGGGATGTTATCATCCTTGTGATTATGGAGGCATGACCAATGAGTGTGGTTCTGATGATATTTTGGATGCAATCAAGATTAATAATTTTAATTTGTCAATCCTATTAGCAGCCCTAACAAGAACAGCTTGATCGTTTTTGTGTAAATTCAATTCCTTATAATGGTTTGCATTGTGATTCTTTTGCAGGTAACCATGCTCATAGGGATGTGCATGCCAGTATGATCCATGTCCTTGTGATTATCAAATGCGATGGTATAATCATCCAAATTCTTTTTCAAGTTACCAAGAATGAATGCCCTTATTCTTTTCTTACACAAGAAGAGCCTACATTTGGACAAAGCGAGCTCCTGAGATTCAATGACCATTCATTGTCCACATTGATGATACTCACCAATGAGATGGAAGAGCTCGCATGTGAATCAAGTAAACCCAACATGGAAGATGAACATTGATTTCAACCACTACCACCTAATCAGGAAGCGGCAATATGCAAGGATAGAAGGTGCCTTGATGACCTTGACAGAACAGTTTGGAGATTATATGCAAGAAACAACAAAAAGGCTCAATAATCAAGAAGCATCCCTACAACACATTCAATCTCAAATCGATGGAATATCATAGAGGTTGGTGGATCAATGTCAAGCAGTTTCTATGAATCAGTTAATGGGTTATGGATGTGCTCAAACTGAACCATCCTATACTTGTTGGGAAGCCACACCAACTCAAGAAGAAGATGCTAATGCAAGATTGGAAAGTAGGATGATTGTCTATCTAGAGGAGTTAACGAGCACGTTTGAGTGCCAAGACGAATCCAAAATGAGAAATGCGAACTGACTTGCCAAACTCACAAGTCTGTTGGTAGCTACAACCCAAGGGACTCTCACACCAATCCCAATTGAAGGGGAAGATGGCAACCTTGAGGGTAATTTTGAGATGATCGAGTCATGAAGCATGAGCAATGAAGATGAACCAAAGGATTGCTTACATCACTCCTATCACACATTCTATAGAGGTTCCATCCAATGTATTGATGAAATTGGCTCAAGCAGTGGAAAATATAAGGTATCTACTAGAAAGGGTTAGGAAGAGAATGAGTACATATGCCAAAGTTTCACCTGTCCTTGGGAACTTCGAATGCGTGAGTGATCCACGCTAGAAAATATTAAGTTACCTTATTACACTTTCCCACTATATCTACAAGTGCATGGCTATCAGTGTAGTATGGTGAGAAAGGATTGATCTCACAAGGACTCGTAAACAAGCATTGAGATTCGAATCCAATTTCTATTTAGACAATTGGTTTGTGAAGAGTAGATTTTTAAAATTAAATTACTGAAAAAAAATAAATGATTGAAATTAAAGAATGACTAAAAAAATAAAGTTTAAATCAATGGATAAAAGTGGGTCGAGTCCTAGGCTAGCAATTATCTTGGATTTATCAAATTTCAGGTCAAATTCTATTCCAAAATTCAATCTAACTCCGAAACCTTTAGTGATTTTGAATTCTATCACATTAAATAACTATGGTTTGAAACTTTCTCTTGCATAGTTAAATAGTTCGAGTCATACCTATATAGAATTTGAGTTTCTAGTTGGGAATGCTCGACAAATCAACGAGTCAATCTCACCACCTTTGTCTCAGATGGATTGGCCATTTTTTGATGGCATTGGAACCACGAGAAGGGAGGAGGATAAGATTCTCGACTCTTAGACCGACTCGGGAAAAGGATAAGAAAACAGGCATCGTAACAAACCAAGCATTCCAACCCATATGTATTACAATCTATAGTATCTGCAGGTATAACAACCCTAGTATAGAGATTTTCTAGACTCATCATACGGGCATTTCCCTGAATTAATACTGTCCTATGATGGAGGTTCAAATACGTAATCCCCTCGGCTAACCTAAACAAAACTAAAGTTATCTACTCTTTAGATTTGTTTATGTGTTAATTATTAGCCGTTAGTTGATTAATATAATTTAGTGATCAACTTTTAGTTTGATTAGCCCATCGATAATTGCATCGCCTACACCTGACCCTAATTAAGTTAGCAATGTAAAGAAAAACATAAATTGGTTGATTTACCAAAAGCCATGATAAAATAATAATTGGAAATTAAAAGTGCAATTGTAAATAACTAAATAAAGGAACAAGTTACTAGAATTAAACTTGCTGCAAACTAACTTGAATTGAATAACTTAAACGATTCCAAAGTCAAAAATCAAATAAAGAAATTAAAGAAAAATTGAATTTTGAAGTGCTGAAAAGCAGCTCTAAAAATTCTAGACATAAAGCTAAAAAGAAGTATTGAGTATGCCGCTTCCTTTATCGTTAAAAGAGGTCCTTATTCATAACGTGACGTAAATGATCCCAGACCCAACTAGACCACCCATAGACTGTAGGTGGTTTAAACTTATTCAACCGCATATTCATAACGTGACGTAAACGAGCCCAGACCCAACTAGACCACCCACAAACTGTAGGTGGTTTAAATTTATTCAACTGAACCTGCAGTCTGTAGCTCACCTGTAGACTGCTAGTGGACTGATGTTGTTTAGCCACAGTCTGCGACTATGGTTCTGTTTCCGCTGCAGTCTACATATATTCTTGTTCTGCCCAGTCACAATTTGCGGCTAGTCTTTCTTCATAGCTTCAATTCCTTACTCCATTCATTTTAGCCTTTACTTCTTTATTACTAATTGACCATTTTGCCCCTTGCCACTCCTGTACAAAACACAAAATTAAATGAATAAACAAATATACTACTCAAACATACATTTAAACCCAAAAACAACTTAAAACACCACTATCAACTAAAACCATTATAAACATGAATTGACTCCCTAAATTACAACAAAAATAACTAAACACACCTAAAAGCTTAACCAAAGAGGCACAAAAATAACTCTTAATATAGAGTTATCAACTTCCCCGAACTTAGCATTTTACTAGTTCCAAGCAAAATTAACTAGACGCAACTCACACAAAACAAATTAGAAATGTTAATACCAATTTGATGATTGATCTAATTGACTTATCAACCTTGTTCGTAACTGACCAACAGCATGAAATCACATTCCACCTTCACGCATACCAAAAGTCCTCCTGAATAAATGTCAAATAAACGTTCTCAAATATAGATGCAAGAATTTACATTTATCAATATGGGCCACATCACATAAGAAATTCCATTACCCACAACCAATTCGAAAGTTTTCCAAATTGAGCCTTTGTAATCATCAAGAAGGTAAAGGAGGATCAATAGACCTTATAATGCAAGCACACAAATGTCACACAAAAGCCTAGTATTATAGTACCATTATAATTGTTTAATTTAAAAAAGACAATATTACCTTTCCTAATTCATTTATGACCACCTTTATTTGGCTCTTTCTTACTTTTTTTCATGCTTAGCAAGACGAATTTTCACACAAGCCACCTTATAATACTCGTTTCTTACTATGCTTACGTATTTTATGTAAAGCAAGGTATTTTTTTCTTATTTTTTTTTAACTTTTCAAGCAGTATTCATTGGAGCAGTTAGAGCATATAATGAACTAGCCACAGAAAATACTAGTTATATTAACATAAGTCAATAAACAACCCTAATAAAACCTAATATCTTGCCATGCATAAACAGATAAATGGAGACGGTCTATGTCATATCCTATTCTATCTTACTCAACAATCAAAAAGAAATAATTTTAACAACTCCAAATAAGTATGGGCTCAAAATAAACTACGTGACTCCTCTCTAATAGCAATAAGCTCAAGAATTCTTACTCAAGAAAGCATATTTGAAATAAATTTGAATTTTCACCCTTTTAGTCAAAATAGTTAAACATGCATTATGTGGATCAATAATTTTAGGTTTTTATATCATTGGCAACTAAAATCAATCCTACTATTGATATGCCATCCCACTAACATAAATCACAACAAATTTACTTTTTTTTTAATCAAAACCCGAAGGCATTTTATTAATTGAAATTGATGGTGATTCTTTAGGCACCACCTAATCTTAAGATAGAAGATGTTAGTACTTGTTGAATCTAAGAACATACATCGAATGAGGAAATGAGGTACATGATGGGAGGTGAAATTAACATCATTAAAAAGTTGTTTACTACCCTCTTTAGCTAATAAATTGTATGCCAAGTTTGATTTATTGCCTTACCAACAGCTAATCAGACGTGAGCCCCTTCTCGGGTAGATTCCTTCTTTTGCTCCTCAGCCTACCAATCGTAAGGTCTGAGACAACCCAGAAAGCACTTGATCATATTATGATCAACTTTGTCGACCCCCTCAGTCACTACAAATGCTCCCGATCAGTGCAATGAGATGTGTCTATTTATCTATCTCTTGACTCGAAATGGAAGTTATTTTTCAGTAAATAAATTATCAAAGAATTTTTCTTTTTCTAGAATCCCCAAATTGAGCACAATTTTGCAAAGAAATAGCCCACTTGTTTCTCGGGAAGAGATGGGAAACATGCTTAATATCATTTGATTGAATATATGCTTGAGGATGAGGCACCCTTAAATGCCCAGGTTTTCTTAAATCTCTCAAACCAACGCATCAAGTGTCAAGGGATGGCTGATTTTTGTAGAACAATATCAAAGGGAACTCGTGAATCCATCTCAACTGTGGCATCATAAATTGAATGAGCAATGTAAAGCTTTATACCATGAAAAAGTTCTTGAGCTTCAGCTTGAAGGCTTGTTCAAAGACCAAATGACTTTTTAAAACCAAACAATAATTCTCTAGAGTTGGAACGTGCTATTTCACCTCCCTTGATTGATTTGGATTGCCTAAGGAAGACTCGTCCACATTAAGCTTTAACCCCTCAAAATCTCTTAATCGTACCAAGGCCATTACTCAAGAGTGAGAGGTTCTGGTAGTTTGAATTAGTGCCAAGAGTTTTTTAGAAAGAAAGCAAGCAAATAGAGTAAGCTTCAAGGGAGAAACAAAACTCAAATTTGATACAAGTTCCACCACTCTTTGCATGGCCCAACTGCTCGTGTGAAGAATACCTTGGAATATATATTGCTTGTAACAACATACCAGCAATAACCTCCAAGGGATAAAAGTTAGGAGAAGAGAAAGCACCATCTTTTCCACATTTCGAGCTGCCAGCAGTCAACTGATGATCAATTGTGGGATTGTGCCCCTTGTAGGTGGCAAGTCTAGGATTAAGGCGAAATAAGACCACATGGATTGTGCCATGCTACATTCAATGAACTAGTGGTGTAAGGTATCCATTATTGTGCACACTGGACATTTGGATGGCATGGAGAAACCCGTGTTCATAAGCACACACTGGACGTTTAAATGTGTAGGCCGAACTCAAAGAGAATTTCCATGCAATTTCCAGCCTCCAAATTGTTTGTCTACTAGGGATGATAAATATAGTCTAGCAGCCAGCACCTTTGCTTTATCGGTTAGTGAGAGAAGCGTTTCCACAATTCTCAAATCCCATCCATGTTGGTTGCTATATAATTGGCTAATGTGATGTCTAGATGATTGCCACTTGTATCAAGTGAACCATAGCCTAGCCAATTAGAATCACGGAAAAAGGGGCAATTTTCATTTCTAACCAAGACTTGCATAGAATTGCCCAACAAATGCTTTACCCTTTGCATCTTTCTCCAAACCGTAGATTGATCAGAGTAGCTGAAATGTGAGAATATTTGGCATGCATGACTATAGACCATAAGGATGAAGAGTCATAGTAATTCCACCGCAACTTGAGTAAAAATGCATCCACTACATCAAATAAACTTCACAAACCTAGTCCGTTTTCTTCCGTTGGTGAACAAATGGAATCCCAAGAAGTCTGGTTTTCTTCCTAAAGTCCAAATCACCCTAAAGAAAATCAACCATGACGTGCTTAATAGAATGAAGTATTTCCTTGGCAGGATCCATAACCGATATTACATGGACAGGAATGGAAAATGACACATGCTTTATAAGGATTAAGTCTCCCGGTGATAAAAGTTTTATGTTTCTAACCTGCCAAATGATTGAGAATTTCATCAACAGGATATCGAAATTGAAGGATTTTCCATCGTATATATCATTATAAAGGATACATCCCAAATAAGGTACGGGCAACTCTTTGCATTTAACCCCTATAATTGCTTCTATAATTTGAATAGTAGAAACCCTAAATGAGGATGGAAAGAAAGGAAAGCTTTTGGCCAAGTTAATCATTAGTTCTGACCCATTTTGATATGACTTGAGCAGCTACATAGGGCTGTTAGAGTGCCTCTGTCTCCTCGAGCAAAAAAATTGTTATATCATTCGTAAAGGAGGTAAGAGACAGCAGAACAATTGCAAGGGAGAGAATAAGGTTTTAAGACATGACAAATTAAACCCCTAGAGAGTGCCTTCGAGGAAAAAAATAAAAGAAAATGAGATAAAGGGTCTCCCTTTTCACACCACGAGATGCCTAGAAAAATCCTATAATTTCACCATTCAAAAGAATTGAAAAGAAGCTCCCTTTTAGATTATTCAAAACAAGCTCCACAAGTCTTGAGTGAAGCCAAACTTTAACATCAATGCCTCTAGGAATTTCCCAAATACCCTGTCACTTCACAAGTCTTGAGTGAAGCCAAACTTTAACATCAATTCCTCTAGGAATTGCCTAAACACGCTGACGAACGCTTTCATCATACCTTTAGGAATTGCCTAAACACCCTGTCGAACGCTTTCATCATATTAAGCTTGAGAATGATGTTCTGGCCATGGGCTTTCTTATCCAAGGAACATAGCATTTCCTGAGCAAGTTAGATATCGTCAGACATAGCTCATCCTTGACAAACTTTGATTGCTCCTATGAAATTAGAAGTGCAAAATGGATGAAAGTCGATTAGCAAGAATTTTTGTGAACACTTTATTTATAAAATTACAAAGGGTGATGGGATGAAAATTTGTGAAGGACGAAAGATTGTCCTTCTTGGTAGCAATACAATAGACAGACTCCCAATCCCTTTTGTAGTAGGCACTCCTGTGAAGAATTTTTACACTGCGTGAAACACATTAGTTCCAACAATGTTCCACCAATACTGGAAAAAACTCCAGAAAATCCATCAAGCCCTACAACGCCTAAACTTTTTCCATCTATTTGACATTCCTAGAAATGCCCATTGATATCTATTCTAGGTATTGAATAACCATTTTTCCCTATGTAGTTTTCATTTTTGTTTTGAGTAGAAAGTAAGATAAACTTTAAATTAAGGGACTGAAATGTAATTCTTGATAATTTCAACCTATAAGCTAACAAGGCAACTTATTTAATTCTTAGTTTCATTTGTAGTTAACCAAAATCATAAAATTTTCCAAATTTTCTCACAAAATTCTATTTCTTTAATCTTTAATTTTAGCCAACAAACAAGTTGGTTCAAGTGAATTTAATACTCAAAAGTATTCCTAATCAAATATTATAGCTTATTAGATAAGTTATTTGTGAATTAACAATCCTTGTTTTGAGTTTGGGTTTCTAAGCCTTGCTTAAGATCTAAAATTGTTCAATTCTAGTTGTTCTTGCTTAATTGTCATTGCCGAATTATTCTTTTCCTTTTTATGTAGCCTTCTTCATAGTTAGAAACACTTCCTAAACAACAAATTTTTAGGGTTACTAGTTGGTGGTGTGAGTTGATTGGTGGTTTGTGCATAGTTCATAATGTTTGTAATTAGGGCTTTTCTTTAATTAAATCTAGTAGGCTACAAACTAAACTTAAGGACAGTAAAATGAGAATTAGGAGAACTTAAGGAATACAGTGAAATTCGGTTTTCAAGAAAAAAATAAAAAAGAATATAAAATGAGATTGGTGACTGAGTACAAGTTAGTAGGAGGTTTCAACTCCTAAACTTGTCTTGCAGCCACCAAATCAACTCCTTAATACTATATGCTGCTACCTAAAATAAACCAGTAGAAGACTGCAATAAAGAACAAAAAGCAGAACAAAAGAGAGAAGAAAGAAGAAGAAGAAGAAGAAGGGAGAGAGGGAGAAACAAGAATTCCAAGGAGAAAGGCAAGAAGAATGAGTGGACAGCTTGAGGAAGATGAAATTTTTAACACATAGATGGAGTGAGGATTTTTACCAGTACTTTGTTCTGAAAAGTGGTAATCTATGTTTCTTGATGTTCAAATATGAGTTCAAGGTTAAAATATTAAGTTTTGGAAGTAATATGAAGCTATGAAGATAGTTTACACAACTGAAAGTGAAAATCCTATATGTACACGATTTCTGGCAGTTTTGAGTAGCCTGATTCAATAGGCCATAACTTGATGCAGAAAACTCTAAATTGATATCTATTTGTTTCTATAGAAACTAGACCCAAAGAATTTAACTTGGTATAAGGCTCATGACCCAGTTATTTTTCCATAGAAACTAGACCCAAAGAATTTTAACTTGGTATAAGGCTCATGACCCAGTTATTTATGTACTAACCTCAATGAATCTTTGAAGTTGGCGAAAATCAGCTTTACTGGCGATGAGCAGATTTGGTTTGACAATGTTCTGATTTGGGGCTTTTTTTGATTAGGTTATGATCTGATTCAAGAGGTAATCCCTTCACAAAAGATTTAGGTATTTTGAATTTAGTTTCTAAAGGATCAAGAATCAGTGTTATTGGAGCTATATATCTCATGTTATGTTGATTTATATACAACTGCCCAAATCTAGCTGCTGCAGTGTCACTCTGTACGATTTCTGAACTTCTTGTTGAATTTGGGCAGACTGTAGAAATATTTTGGGAATGACTTCTGCATGAAAGTTTTAGGAAAACGAATATAATTTCCAAATCCTCAATAATTACAGTTATTGGAGTTTCCTACCACAAGATATGTTGATCTTAGCTACACTGTGTATTCTGGAAATTCATAGTGATGTTGTGATGATATTCTCCTTTGTGATCATTTTGGAGGACATTATGCTATGAATCTGAGTAAGGTTCCTTCACAAGAGTTTTAACACATCATGTTGAGTTTCCAATGTCACCAAGAACATAATTATTGGAGTTCTATAACACAAGATACAAAGATTGCCGTGTACACCTTCAAATCTGGAAATTTTATGATCATTTATGTGCTGAAGATATAACATGTTATGGCAGCTGAAACTCCTTGTATTCAGACGTGTATTGATGTTGTAGCAGACCCTTTTTGCCATTCACAGCATAAGTCAACTTAGGAGTAATTTGTTTTGTGTGATTAGGTGATTTAGGTGCTGATTTTAACACCTGTGTAGTACACAGGCTGTGTACTAGTGAACTTGGTCTATTAGTTTAGCCTAATTAGGTGCCATACACTTAATATAATTATGTTGGATTAAGATTAAGGGCTAAATTCAATTTGGTGTTCTTTATTTATTCATTAACATAATTGTGAGAATTACAAGATGAGAGAAATGTAGTGTGAGCAAGTAATGTGCTATTTAACCTAGAAGGGTAAATTTAAGTTTCCATGATTAGGGGTGGTTGGAACAATAAGTTCAAGCCAAATGTAATTGAAATTATAAGATGTAATAGAAAAATTAATGACTAACTACAAAGGATATCCAAACTGATTTTAAACAACTCTTTATTTTGCGCTATTTAGCTAAATTTATTACTTTTGATATCTTCTTAGTTGAGAAAGTTATATAGATTGGATCCTCTTGGTAACTGAATAGGTTAAAGGAAAGGAAAAGGAAAACATTTTGAGAAGGCTTTAATCTGAATAGTGAGTGTTCCTAACTCTTGTTTGAACATAGGTTTTTATGGTGAATTTCATGTTACTATCGAAATATGAAGTGACCGTTTATGTATTGTGTGGATAACTAAATGATGTGCCCAATGTAAATCTCAATGCTACAGAGATCTGTTTACTTTGAGTTCCTTGAAAATGATTCATTTACGTATGTAAAATTGTTTGTGCATGTTTGTTCACCCGATTGTGTACTTTATTGTACTAGGGAGAACTAAGCCTAAAGAATCTCGTGTTACATTTTATTGTGAAAACTTGATACGATATTCGTGAATTACTTGTACATGTTTGAAAACCTGGTTGTGTACTTTATCGCACTAGGGAGATTTGGGCCTTGCTGTTGTAGGTTAGATGCACTGTCTCTTATGCCTGGACGGTATCCGACTTCGTTGAAACAGTCTATCTACCATGGCTTTTCAATCCACCTGCTTTGGACGGGATGATCGTCAGCTTGTGTGTGTGTGATTATTATTTTGGGATTCTCGAGATTTCTCCTACTGTTGTGGCCACTTGGAGTTTTGTGGTGTATTTGACAGAGATTCAGAATTGGAGATTGTTATATATTTCGGCGTTATCTATCTCAAGATGGAGTTGTGCGTCACTATTTTGGAGAAAATTAGAATATTGCTAGCTCATATTGAGCTTTCTTGTATCCACCCGTATCTGTTTTATTTGTGTTCAAATTTGTGTACTTGCCTATTTATTAGTCATGTTAAATTCTGTGGCTAATTGAATATTCATTGACCGGTTGTTGACTTTGATTCTTATCATTGATGATTCTGTAAAAAGTGTTTTACAACTTAAAACCTCACTGAGCATTAGCTCACACATTTTTTTTTATATTTGTTTTCCTTATTTACAAGGGATTAAAAGCTCTTAAGGATCAGTACAACAAGAGCTTTCATAGTGTTCATTGTTCCATGGAGTGTAGTATTTGTACATGGTTATAGCTGTAGATAAGATAGTTTATATTATGGATTCAACCCTTATGAGTTGTAATTTGTAACTGAGGAGATATCATGCTTTAAATTGTACTTCTACATTAGTGAATTATTTAATTATTTGAGTGTAAGTTTGAATTCTTATCTTTTTAAAAAGTATTTTAGACCTAGCGAGACTAGGTAGGCTTCTAATTAGGCCTCTGAAGTGGGGGTCAGGTTGGGGCGTCATAGGCCTCGACACACTATCTTTATCTAGCTAGAAAGTCGCTTATCATGCTTCTTCTTGAGTAACTGGTTAAAGCAATTATTCATTCTGCAAATTAGTGACCAAGGCTGGTTTAAACTCCAAAAGCTTCCCATAGCTGAGGCTTTGATGCCTTCGTTCATAAGTAGTGAGAAAAAGTTAATTTCTTTGGCCTTGATTTCTGCAAGAGTAATGCCTACACAAATTCCCCATTGTATATTTGACTTTTCACATATGCAAATTTTCCCTCTTGTTGATCAAAGAGGTGTGGAAAAATTTTGTGTTCCCCTTTCCTTCAACAAGCCATTTTAATCTCGACTTTTGCTTCCATAAAACCTTCTCCATTTGTAGTTAAAGATAGAGATTTGCTCAAGGATGATTGAGTGACTCCCGATTTGAGTTAGAGAAATTATTCTCAAAATTTGATTGTAACTCTTTAATCTCTTCCTCAACTGCCATGACCGCATAAAAAATGTTCTGGAATACCTCTTTGTTCAATTTTTTTAGGAAAGATTTTAATAGGGTTAATTTTTGAGTGAAGGCCTGCATATAAAAACCTAAAACAGGAATGTTCCAGTTATTTTCCATTGTCTTGAGAAAATCCCCATGAGAAAGCAATATATTTTGTAATTTCAAAGGCTTTGGACAACAAGTGCCTGCCTCTAGATGATCCCAAAGAAGTGGTGAATAATCTAATGATGCTCAGTTAAGGTTATTCTGATGGTGGACAACTGATTATAGGAAAAGATTTTTCCAAGATTGGTTAACCATGCATCTGTCAAATCTTTTCCAAACCTGTCGACCATTCTTTACCCTAGTTGAAGTGAAATCACTGCCCATGTGTGGTATTTGCTGCAAGCCATTAGTTGAGATCAAACAATTAAAGTCTGAGATGGCTTGAAGATTTTGTGGTGCACAGCCTGTGTATTTTTATAAGGATTGAATGATGTTGAAATCTCTTCCAAAAAATTGAGGTTTTATTTGATGAGCTACAGTAAGACTAAGTTGATCCCGTAAAGCCCTTCTCTCTGCCTTGGTGCATTTGGCATAAATGAAGGAAGCTTCCAGGGTGTGATTCCATAGGTATTGAGTTAAGCCTAAATGAAGGCATTGTTGAGAATTCTCTAGAACATGAAGATGAAAAACCTCCCTTCCAGAAAAGCCAAATTTTATTAGAAATATTATTAGAAAAGAAGTTGATGCCAAGCTTGAGACAAAATTATTCATGATTCAGCCCACATCAGGCAAAGGTTCCAAAATTAAAATTAAAGAAAGCGAATGAAAATGTACAAACTTCTTTAATATACAAAAAAATGCCTTTTGAGCAATCCCTCTTATATTCCAAATCAGCATATTAATTATTGGAAAGATTGGGAAAACATTTATTGAAGTCTTTTACAACTTTTCTTGTTAGAATGGCGCGTGCCACCTAAACTGATTTCTTCTCGGGCTTTTTCTTCCTACGTTGCTTCTTATGAGCAAGCTGTGGTTGCATTAGAGTGTCATTTTTCTAGCCATGCATGCATGCATGCATTTCCTTAAGAAGTTCCTCATGTGGATTTTGAGGTCTAGAAACAAGGTCCGAATCAAACACAGTATATGTGACATCACTTTCTGGAATTACTGTTTTGCCTTTGGAAGCCCTAAACTTGTGATGATGATCATCCCGTGGCTAAGAGAAGAGAGTGATTACGAGGTCATTTCGAATGGTTATGGGAACAAAAGGGGCACATGATCCACCACCTCTTTTGAACATCATTATATGTTAGAACAATTATTTTCTCCAAGGCCATATACTAGAAGAATCACCAATGAATTTTATAGGGTGCGAGTTGGATCACAAGTATGTTGAGAAATTGTTGATCTTTTTTTAGAATCCATTATTGAGATTGAGTTTCTGTCTGAGGCTTTTCTTGTTACACCAAATTAGTTTTAGGGTTTTTTGGTGGAGCCTTTGGATTAGGGTTGGTAGGCTATGGTAGATTAGGGTTTGTGACCAATGGAGCTTTAGGGTTAGCCACTGGCGACAAACTAGGCTTAGGGTTTTGTTTGATAAAGGCTATTGTTCGGCATTAGGGTTTGCATTTTGGTTATTCAAAATTTCTAGTATTTTGCATTCACAAATTGCATGACCCACCTTATGACAATATGTTTAATATGAAGGAATTTCTTCGTATTCAATAGGCTGCCGAAAACCTTTTTCACCATTTCGAACTAGAATGTAGTGTGGTTTCAACACATGAAATATAGCTTTGTTGGGTTAGCTTCTATTAGCCGTTGATATGTCAATCTTCATGGATATCCAATCAGAATACCAATTGAATATAGAGCTTCCTTATGAAAGAGATAAGGAGAAAGTTGATGGAATGAAATCCAAACCGGAGCTAATGGAGTTTCACAATCAACACTGAAATCCGCCGTCTATTTAATGATTTGCTAGAATGGTCCAGAAGCCTTGACACCGACTCTAAGATAATCCTATTTAGTATCAAATTTCATAAGAGCATGATAGTAGTCCAGAGGTCCCAAAGTGTATGATCCAACAAAGCTGAACTTATGAATTCCTTACATGAAGCCTCCATTGAAGGCATGTCCTTGGAGAATTTGGTAACCAAGGAAAATTTATATGGCAATGCAAGTTTCTTAATGGTCTTAGGAGGAAAGAAAATAGTCGTTCCCCCTTATAGTTGGAGTGTTTGGTAAAAGGGATAGAGCCATCAGAAGCAGAAACAACTGATGCAAAAGAATGGGGATTGCTAGGGGATGATTCCCTTCAGTAGAGGACTAATAGGCAGCCATGCGTGAAGATGAAGAAGATTATAAAATAAGAAATTATGGCCTTGAGAAAACCCTAGAGAGAGCCGTCATTAATCACAACAAATTTACATAACAGATTTAGCAGCACTAAACACCAACAGAACTAAAGAAAAACAAGCCTAAACTTAATCATCACTTGCCTGCATAACATAAGACTACAGTAAGCGGTAAACAATAAAAACTAACTAACCAAACACATTAAACTAAAAATAAAAACAAAAACTCCCCTAATAAATTGTGAAAATTTAGAAATGGTCAATCTTTTGTAGTTCCTGATGGTCCTGCTCTGTCTCCTTTCTTCCTGATCCTCGGCCCTTGCCTCTTGACATTATCTCAGGGTCCATAGTACCATTCCAGTGATCGAATAATCTAAGGCCAGTGGGACATGACAAAGTTCCTCAGATGGCTGAGTCGCTATGCCAGGAAGTCCATCTTTTGCCAAAAGCCCCATCTCTTCAAAGCATTGGTAGTGGAAGAGCAGGAGGTCGCTTTGCTTGTCACTGTTGAGCAGTGGATGGAAGACGGAATTACTTGCAGGTCTAGACGGTGGAACAAGCAGTGGTCCCTAGCTCTCTCTCCTTGAACACCTTGACCCTCGTCAGCTGCCTACTTCCTTTCACCTCAACTTACACTATGATCCTGATAGATTTATATTTGGTTCACGATCGCCTAAAGAACCTTATTATCATTTTGAATTGGTATGTCCCATTTCTTTATAGTAGCAATCCGCAAAACTGCACATTGGCACAATTGAGTTATCAAATTTGTCAAATATAGTGCCTTGTGCTTTTGAATCCATTCCTCAGAATTCTTGTAGAATCACCTATCCTACATCAATCGTTAAACGCTCCATAATGGAAAAAATTAGGCAAGCACTCTCAGGTTTAACAATGATGGTATGTGAAGTAGGCAACATGTAGGAACAAATAAGTTGCATCCTTGCCCTAGCAACTCCGTATTCAAGTACCTTAGCCTAATCCACTTATGCTAATCATTCTTCATGTCTCATCTAACATTCATTAACACGCTAGCTACCATCATAATCAATTTAACCCTTTGAAAGCACGTTGAATTGGTTATTGGGATTAGTGGGTAAATGATAAAGCTCATTAATGATCTCTCTTCTTAAACTTACTGGTGTACCCCTAACCTGGTCTACATGGCCCAAAACATATAAACTTCTACCAATAAAATTGTAGACCATGTTTTTGTTTGCCATGACAGTAGGAGTTTTACAAAAATCTACCCAATCTCTAAGTGAATGTCATTAAAGATCTTATGACGCAACTCATCTGCTTCCTTTTTTTTCAATCATCACATGACCCACATAAAAATCTACGAGTTTTACAAAATCTACCCAATCTCAAAGTGAATGTCATTAAAGATCTTACGACGCAACTGATCTGGTTCCTTTTTTTTTTCAATCATCACATGACCAACATGAAAACCCCATCATAGTTAAAAGATTTACCTTGTTTTGAACTTTTTCATGTAAATGCATTACCTCTAAAGAAATAAAAGTGTTGTAATCATAAGTATTGCTATCGATAGCTTTCTCTTCTTTTCGATTAGAACAAATATATGAATACATTAAAGAAACCAATTAATTAAACTTCCCCCTAACTTAATAAAAAACAATCCACAACAAATTATCTCACAAAATCAACCAAATTCAATTAATAAAATAGTCCACAATATATCCACCACACAATTGAAATAATCAGAAGGCAAAATTTCACCAATCAAATACCAAGAAATATATAAAAAAATAAAATGGAACAATCTTACTCAATTCTGGATCAGCATTAACAACTTCCTTTGTGAAAATCCCAAAATCCTTGCCGGTTCCAAGAGATGAGATTTATCCTACCTTGAATAATAGTTGTGATGAGATACAAGGGTAGAAAGTTTTGTTGATTCATCAATAATAATGGAGAAGAATATAGAAATGAAGAGAGAGATAATGTGAATGAGACATGTAAAAAGTATAGGAAAAGAGAATATTGGAAAGGATTGGAGGTTTCAGGTTAATGGAAATTAGGGTTGTAAGGCAGAAAATCACAAGTTAAGAAGTTCTTAAACCTTTTTATTGATTGATTGTATATTACTGGTGTGGGACCTATAATAATGTAAGAATAAGGTAATAATAATAGGTTTTACAAAGGTTTATAAATGGAATATGTGTGATGTGCTTTAAGCCTGAAATATTGAACGGCTAAGTTGCTTATGTATACTTTGTGTTGATAAATCGTTAAGGTTAGTTTAATGAATGATTTCAATTCTATTATATGCTATACGATTGTGGTAGCACATAGATGGGATAGAGCACAACATTCATAGTTATTCTCGTATTTGCATTCACAATTGAGAATATTATTCTACCAAGGTAAGTGCTAGTGATTTGTGTGAGTTTTTAAAGAATGATAAGGTAATTTAAGCATTGCATTAGCATTCATTTTACACAAGTTCATCATAGGTCGACTAAAATGGACTCGATTTAGTTTTATGTCTGGAGACGAAGTGTCCATAAATGGAGTATCATATTAGCATGCATTCTACATGAACTTGTATAAGCTCATATGATTGAACTTTCTCGGGTTGCTCATATGATTGGACTTTCTAGGGTATAAGTACCCGATTTGAAGTGATATATTTGTTTAGAATATTGAACACCTGATTCGATTGCTATTTATGCTTCTGGTAATTGTTACATCTCAAAGTTTCCAAAACTTGGTCTAAGTAGAAGAATGATCACTAGGACTTAAATTAAAGCAGCAATCAATGTCAAAGAATACACAAATAATATTAGTTGGCACTGCAAGGTTTAGCAAGCTACATCAAAGTTGAAAGCAAAGCTCCACCCCTATCCTCACTAGCACAAACTAGCCTAGATTAAGGATAATTTAGAACATTTCAAGCTTGAAATGTAATGCTAAGGTAAAAAGATACGATGAATTTGTATAAGAGTGACTTAGATAGACTACACCTTAGATATGTCAACCAAGAACCATAAACCATCATCCCATGAACAAAGTCTTACATTATTCAACCAATAAATGCTTTCGAAGGCAAACACTACCTTTGTTAAGCTAGAACTTGAATTGAAAGTAGACTTTCTTTATTAAACAAGAAACATAACACTTGCATGTTCTATTTTTTTTTCTTTTCTTTTCTTCAACAGAAAATAAAATATAACAATTACATAAAGAGGAATATCAATAACATTTTGAACTCAACTTTGACTTTTCTCTTCAACAATTACTCAAAAACTCTCCAAGATCCATCATAAAACTATGACTACAACATTGAAGAATTCAAAGAGATCAACAGTGGTTAAGGTGAAGGGTTTAAAGAAGGATAGCAAAATAAAGTGAATTGGCTAAATTATGCTATATATATGATATGCAATATGTTTGGGCTCTCAAAATGCTACCCTCTCTCTTCTTTCTTTCTCATACTAGCTTTCTTTCTCAAAATTTTGCTAAATCTAGATTAGTCATGGCATTTAAATCTTTTGTTTATGCTCTTAAAAATAATCCTACTAAAAATTTATCCGTTCCCCTAATGGAATTAAGCACATACAAGGGGGGAACCAATAGTTTATTTTACAGATAAAGAAGTTAAGATATTGGCTACTCTATTTCAATTTGCATTGGCTGGAAATTTCACAAGAGACAAACCATCAATGGAAGTTCTAAGGAAGAGCTTCCAAGTTGAAGCTAGAAGAAGATTATTTAAGGTATTGGATGAAGAGTTCTTGGTTCATTAATGGTTTTTCACATGCATGCTTTTAGATGGAGTCCAATATTTTTCTCGGATATGAAACCTTCAATTGTACCACTTTAGATCACACTCGAATCTTTTCTTGTGTGTTTCCTTAATAAGTCGGCTATTTTTTCGCTAGCTCAAGTTGTTGGAAAACCCCTCAAAATTGGTTTGGCAACACAACCTTGTCTAGACTTAGCGCAGCCAAGGCATGTTGGAAGCCAATTTGCCATTGAGAGTGTGGCTGGGAATTGGAGATGATGAATGTTGGCAAACAATTAATTATGAAAATATTCTAGCCCGTCGTTCCAAATGTAATAAGCAAGGTCATCATGTTCAAGGATATGGTGTAGTGACTCAATCTGTATTAGACAAGGAACAACAATCCATCATGGTTCGAAAATAGGGGTTCAAGCTTAGAAGGTTGCACAAACGGAGACTGGCCAGAAGAATGACCAGATGAAAAACTTCAGCTGCAACGATAGTAGTAGCAGTAGTAGAACTCTAATGTAACTAACCGATGCAAAGAGGTTGTTACCAAGAATCAACGAGGAGTTCTGAAGTTTGTTTGGAAATAGATTCAAATTTCAAATCATAACCATCAAGATGGCCCTTCAATTTTGAATCAAAATCTTCCACATGCAATTCTTAGGAAAACTCATAAAATCATGAAGCCCTAGATCCTCTTCAACAAACAAAATCTAAAGAGTCACCTCAACATCTAAATTTAGAATTTGACTGCATGTCTATTGGAGAATCCTACTGGTCAATCCGAGTGCACAATCTTGGACATCCGAGAAGGTAATCACCTAACTAAAGTTGTATTGGATGATCAGGCAGCTATTTACCTTTACAAAGAGGTTGTGAATGATGATCATCACTATTTTTCGGAGTATAAGCATGTAAAGGTAAATAGAGAATCCATAAATGAAGAAGAGTAGAAAGATTTCAATGATAAAGTTTCCAGAAAAATTAAGTTATAATGCTGACAATTCTTTCAACTTGGTGGTGAAGAAAGAAATAGAAGAAGGAAACATTATCCTAGCAGGTCCATCTATTATTATTCTGCTGGCCTCTAAGTCAAACAAACTACCAACCTCTAGCCTTTCTAAATGAATTTCTTGTTTTTGAATGTTTGAGGGATTGGCAACAAGCTCTCAATAAGAAAATTGAAGGAGCTTGTCAAAATGAATATCGGATTGGCAACAAGCTCTCAATAAGAAAATTGAAGGAGCTTGACCATGAATAAAATGCATGATATTTGTTTACTCATTTTGTTTGAACCAATGATATGTTGGGATCAGATTTTTGGTATTTAAAATAAAATAAGGTTTAATGTTGGTTGTGGAAACCCTGGCAATGGAATTTGGATTTTTTGGACATCTCATTTTACTATTCAGGTAGATCATTCGAAGAACAGGTTATTCATTTTCAAATTGATGGTATTTCTTTAACAAAATGTATTAGCGTGTCTACTGTTTATGGAAAATGCATGGTTCAATAAAAAATATTACTTTTGTCATCTTTAATGCAATTTTCTTCTGCTGAACCATGGCTAGTGGGAGGTGATTTTAATTTTATTCAGTTTTCTGACGAATATATGTGGTCAAGATATCCTAATTCTATTAGTATGCAGGAATTTGATGAAATTCTCAATAGGTGCTTTAATGAATGTCCCTTACTCAATATCTAAATACACCAGAAATGGAACTAGACCTAGTGGTTTGGTATGGAAAAGATTGGGCTGTATTGTCTATAAACATCTAAGTCATCAGACATTTACTGCTGTTTCTCACTTAAACAAAACATGTTCAGACCAATACTCCTTTACTACCTCCTTTGAAGATTTCTTCATTTCAAGGTCCAACACTCTTTCGATTTCTCAATTATTGGGTTGGACATCACAATATTTTACAACTTGTAGGAGAAATTTGGCAGCAACCTTGTCAATGGACATCCTTACAACAATTTGCTGCAAAGTTGAAAAGGTTGAATAATGAATTAAAAAGATAGACTATACTGTACTTTGGTGACATTTTCCACAAGTTGAAATTAGCAGAAAAGGAGGTCCTAGATAAAGAATTGTGTTTCCAGCAGTCACAACTCAACCTGATCAGGAAGATTTCTCCAAGGCTAGAGCTAATTTGTTTAAATGCTTAGCTGATGAGGAGAAATACTTGAAACAAAATGTAGGCATTAACTGTTAAAAGAAGGGAAACATAACACCAAAATTTTCTATTCACATCTTCATGCCAAAAGGAATACACTTTGCATCAGATAGAATAAAGGGAAAGGATGGAAATTGGATTGAGGATTTTTCTAGCATTCAATCTGAAGCAATTTCCTTCTTTCAAAGTTCACTCTCAGCCGAGGATGCTCAGGAGACTTCTTCAACTAAATTCCTACATTATTATCTGAAGAAGATAATAAGATGCTGATGGAGTAGCCAATATTGGAGGAGATCAGGCAAGTGGTATTTTCTTTAAAATTTGATAGTGCAGCAGGAGTTGATGGTTATAATAGGGTATTTTATACTTCATGCCGAAATATTATAGCTGAGGATCCGTTGAAGGCTGCAATAGAGTTTTTGAAGGGCAGTTCTCTTCCTCTGGCTGCAGTAGTACTTTAATTTATTTGATATCCAAAAAAGAGAATCCTTCTAATCTTGCAGAATTCAGACCTGTTAGCCTTTATATATTTGCCAACAAAGTTTTTACAAAGATCATGGCATATAGGTTAAGAACTATCTTGCCTAAGATTATTTTTGATGAGCAAGGAGGGTTTGTTATTAGGGAAGGGTTATTTTAGATAACTTCCTTCTAGCTCAAGAGCTTGTTAAGTGTATTGATAAGAAGAGTAGAGGTGGAAATACTATTCTGAAGCTGGACATGGTCAAAGCCTTAATAGGCTTTCTTGCTCTTTCTTAGACGAAGTCATTAGAAGTTTGATTTCTCATATGCCTGGATTTCTATAGTGGCTAACAGTGTGGAGAATTATTGGTTCTCTATACTAGCAAATGCTATTCCTTTAGGTTTCTTCTCATCTTCAAGGGTGTAGGGCACGGTGACTCATTGTATCTTTCACTTTTATCATTACTGCTGAAGCTTTCTCTAAGGGATTGAATATGCTCTTTGCATCTAAGAAAATTGGGGCCTTATCTACCGCTAGCCATTCTATTCCTATTTCTCATCTTTCTTATGTTGATGATATTGTTATTTTTATAAATGGAGTAGGGATTCACTGAAGAATATGATGAGGTATATATAAATATATGAATCTGTTTCTGGTCAGTTGGTCAGAACGAGCCCAAAAGTAATTTTTTTGTGACCTCCAAGATGGATTCTGCTATAATACATGCCATCTTCAGAATCACTGGCTCACAAAGAAGTCCTTACCCTTATTTACTTGGGATGTCCAATAAATAAAGGTAGAAGGAAAAAAGAGATATAATAGCCAATGGTTGAGAAGATCAAACAAAAGATAGTGGGATGGATCATTAAGATTGTTATCTCCTGGAGGTAGATTAGTGTTGATTAAACATGTATTGAGCTCAATTCCTTTGCATCTTCTTTCTATCCTCCGTCCTCCAAAAAGTGTAATAAAGAAGATTGACCATTGTTTCTCAGACTTTTTCTGGGGTTATTCTGAGGATGGTAAGAGAATGCACTGAATTTTTTTGGAAGAGAATTTGTAGACCTACTTCGGAGAATGGTCTTAGCATTAATAGTTTGGAGGATATTATTCAAGGGATTTCTATTTAGCTCTGGTGGTTTTAAGTACAAGACAATCAATTTGGAGAAAATATACTGTGGCTTGAAGGTACTTGAGTAAGGAATTTCTTCCTTATTGTGCATAGCTGGCATCAATGAACTCACCAACTTGGAAATGAATGATATCTGTAAAACAAGTAGCAGAAGAAAATATGGTCCAAACTACTCATTGTGGTTTGAAAACTGGAGTGGATTAGGACAAATTTTCAATGGAGGGGCACATCCTTTGTCTGACATTTCTCTCAAAGATGCATGGCAGGCTAATGAATGGCAGTACGATCTCATTCTACAATCTTTTTCGGGTTTCAAGCTTGATAAGTTGAGAGGATTTCAATTGTCTAACAGAAGGAGAGGATAAGTTGGCTTGGAAATTAGCTTATTCTGGTGAGTTCTTATTATCATTAACTATCAATTGTTGTAGGCAATCTCAGCATACTTTATTCTCAAGGGGGATGTTATGGGATAATAGACTACCAATCAGGATATCTATTTTCATGCGGAGAATAGTACTTTTGCTCTAGTTGATATTCTAAAAGCTAGAGGTTTTGGCTCTATGCCCTCCAAGTGCCAATTTGTAATTGTAAAGAATCCTAACAACATCTGTTTTATAAATGTGATATGGTTAAAAAAATTTGGCCCTTCTTAATAGCTGCATTGTAGATTTAGTTAGATGGAAAATACTTCAAACAGTTTCTGAACTGTTGGTGGCTACTGTCTTCTGCTCATCTACCTTAGGGAACATTGTCAAACTGCTCTCAAATATTATCTGTTGGGAAATATGGAAGGCTAGAAATCAGTCCTTCTTTGAGAACAACATCACTACAGAAGGAGTTATCTTCCATATGACATTCCTACACTCATTATCTGTAGCTTTTCCTTGGAAGAGTTCTAGCACTTCTGACAGAATTTTGGAAAGGATAGGGATGCAGATGAATATGGCTGTTTCCACAGCAAGGCATAGCATAGTATGTTTGGTAAGTTGGCAAGCTCTATTAGCGGGAAGCTTCAAGTTGAATATAGATGGTATAGCAAGAGGCAACCCTGGAGATGTAGCAGTCACAGGTGGAAGAGTACTAAGAGACTCAAAAGGCAATTTGATTGAAGCTTTCTCAGCCTATTATGGGATATATTTGACCAACATGTGTGTAGAAGCTAGGGAGAGCCTTGTTACAAGGTTGTAGTTTTGTGCAAACAGGCATATCACTTCTTTTCTGGTAGAGTTGGATTCTCAGCTGGTGCTACATATAGTACTAGGCAAAATTAAACCCCGTTGGCAATTGGATTCGATGATGCAGCAAATTCAACAACTTCTTAGCAGGATTAATTGCACTTTTTGGCATATTTTTAGGGGGAAATCAATTAGCAGATTTTTTTGGCTAACGTAGTGTGCAATAATGAATGCACTTCATATTATGTTCCTTCTACTTTACCTAGATAGCTATTGGTAATTCTAGGTTAGACAAAATGTCTTGTAAGTAACTAAGTTTTGCATTAGGGCTTCATTGTACTCTTTTCTTGGAAGGTTTCAGCTTTAGTCCCCCTTCTATGTAACATTCATCTTACAATAATTAAAATGGGTGATTGACCTCCCACCAAGGAACTGGTGATTTTAATAAAAAGAAAAAAATTGGCTAAATTATGTGGTTAAAAAAGAAAATAGCTCAATAAGACTCAACAGGAACACTAGGGATAACTATTGTAAAGAGAAGGCAATATAGGCTCAAACGGTTCCAAAGAAGACCCAAATGATATCCAAAATCAAAGTTTGATAAGTATATCACAAAAATGAGTGCTTCACAGTACCCCATTCATACTACCCTAACCAATGTCCCAAGCTAAATCTCCAAGTAAACCCACTAAATATCTAGTGGAATGAACTCATTCAAGAGTTGTTTCAAGAATTAAACCTACTCAAGTAAGATGATTTAAAACTTTGAAATGCAAATTCAATCACAATGATTAAACTATGGCCCAACATATTTCCAACCTTACTTGAAACCATTTTGAAAATCTCAAAGTATGCAAACTTAGTTAACTACTCATTCCAAATTGACATTGGAAAACTCTTATGGCAATACACAAAGTAGTCTTTTGAGATTAAAAAACTATATAAGAATTTTTTTTTAGTACAAAGCAGATGAAAACGTGGTAGAGTTTCAAGAGTTAACCATTTTCAGTCAAATCAACATCTGAAATGCAACTTATGTTCAATATCCACTCTCAAATTCCCAAACAAACAATACTAAACTAAACATTCAACAAAACGATTCCCAATCAATGAGACTTATGAACATGATCAAACTATTCAAAATATTTCAAGTAATGAGTTGCAAACTCATACAACCACTCACCAATTCACAAGATATAAAACTACTACTAGAAAGCACATAAACATATAAACCAGCTAAACATAGTACTAAGGAATGACTTTCAACCACAATTGAACAATCTAAAAACTAATATAGATAATGGATAATATTACTGCAAAGTAAATGTGAATGTAATTGGTAGCTCTACATTTAGAGTGTTTTCTAGTCCTTTTTGTGCTCATTTTCTATAGGTTTCATCTCAATTATCATGTTCAAACAAATTTATATGTTGTTGAATATGTTCATTTTTAGATTTTAAGTTTATTGGTTTAAATGATATGTTTAATACAGGAAATATGGCTATTTATTATGTTTGGTAATAATTTTATACCATTTGAGGGTGAAATAGTCATTTTGCAATGAAGAAGAAACTAAGGATCAAGGAAGAGTAAGAGCTAGAGAGGACTGCTCGTTGTTAGCTAAAGCACAAAGAGAAGAAGTTTGTTGCGAACTAACCAAGTAGAACAAATTTGTTGCTAGTAGAGTACACAAGTTAATTGATTCGCGATTAGTGATCGAAACAGAAGGTTATTCATTGTTAGAAACAAATCAGTTAAAATCATTCATTGTTAGCGAATGCATCTTTCCAGGCGTGTTTGCCTAAAATGCGGATTCCAGAAATTTTATCAAGGAAGGACATGATTATTGAGAAGAGAACGACTTTAGACTTTAAACCAACGATGCCTAGGCCTTAGAACTAGATAGTTTTCATTTTCTTTGTACACTAGTTCAGTTATTAGAAATTTCATTCTTAGATTAATTTTCCATTTCCAAAGTACAATCAATTTACGTTCTCGGAAGCAATTTATTTCATTAGTGAAGGTTATTATTTCAAGATTTCAATTGGGTAATTTCTTCCTTTTTTTGTCATTTAATTTATGTTAAGTTTCTTCTTGTTTATTAATTTTCTTGTCGTTAATTTTAGCCAACTTTAGTTCTATAGTAATTATGATTCCATGCAATCTATTTAATTTTTGTGTTCTATTTTCAATAATAATGCGCTAAATATGCTAAGGTTGGGTACGGTGATATATTTCGATGGATTCATTTGGAATACCACTAATCAGGAAGATCACACTTTTTGTTAGTAATTAATACAAATCAACAATTTAAGAGCGTAGCTAATTCTTGTTTTGGGTAGGTTGGCCAAGGTGCTGTAAAAGTTGATAACCTATCATAAGCTAGTATTAATTGTTAGATTAAACTAATTCAGGATCTTGACTGACAGAGATAGATTATTTAAATTTCTACAATAGTTCTAGCCGAAAAAGAAGAGAACATGACAAATGTTGGAAAGGAAAACAATAGTAGTTAATGATAGTGATACTGAGAATCTGGAGAAGAGTAAAGAGAAATAGCAATAGCCTGGAAAGTACCAAATCCTAGCCAGGGAAGTAGATAGTCGGCCCAGTGAACCAGTAGTTAGGAATCCATTTCTGAATAGGCTAAAGAAGCAAGATTAGGAAGGCAAGTTCAAGAGATTTCTGGAGATTTTCAAGAAGGTTGAAATTAGTATATCTTGAAAATATGTCAAGTTAAGCAAAGTCTGTGAAGCAGGTTTTGATCAACAAAATAAAATTATTGGGGAATGAGATTTTGTGTTTCCTGGGGATTGCAATGCTATTATTAAAAAGAAATTACGCCCAATGATAAAAAAAACCTCAGGTCATTTTCCATTCCTTACATAGTTGGAGAGATGGAATTTGAAATGGCATTATATGCAATCTAGGAGCATCTATCCAATAGTGCTAACCTTATGCCATTATCAATTTATAAGAAGCTCAATTGTGGGGACTTAAGATTGACAATTGCATCTCTGTGTTAGCAAAAATAATCATACAATATGTATCCTGAGGGTATTGTTGAGGGAACTTTTGGTAAAAGTGGATTAAATGCTATGTATCCTGAGGGTATTGTTGAGGGAATTTTGGTAAAAGTGGATTAAATGCTAGATACCTGCATATTTCATCATATTAGACATGACGAGGACAAAGATATGTCATTGATACTTGGGAGATCATTTCTAGAAACAGGAAGTGCATTTATAGATGTACAAAATGGGACACTACAATTAAAAGTCGATGATTAGACTATCAATTTTTCCTTTTTCAATTGTCTCAAACTTTTCTCTTTATATGATGATTTGATTGTTATTGGTTTAGTTGACAAACTAGTTGAAGCTTTGCAGGTATTAACTTACAAGACTTCCATTGGAAAAAGTCTTGAAGCGTGCAACAAAAGCAGGGAAGCATGATGACAAAGTGACAGGGACATGCCTAAGATTGCTGGAAGCAAATGCTCCAGAAAAGAAACTAATACCGAAAAAAGAGTTAGGTAAGGGAGTTTGTGACCAATGAATCCCCCAAGGTAGAGTTCAAATAGCTTCTTGTGCATTTGAAATCTGCATTTCTAGGGGAAAATGATACATCTAGTGATTGTTAATGCCAATTCTTCTCATGAATAATTATGTGAGTTGCTTGATGTTTTGAGAAAGCACAATAGTGCAATTACATAGAGCATTCATAACATTAAAGAGAATACCCTACCTTTTGCATGCATAAGATTTTAGTGATTAAAAATTATAAGGCTTGCAGACAAGTTTAGCATAGGCTTAAACCAACATTGAAGAGGTGATCAGAAAAGAAAGTTATGAAACTTTTGGACGTATGAATAATTTACGCGATTAGTGATAATGATGGGTTAGTCCTACTCAAGTGGTACCTAAGAAGGGGGAAGATAGTAATAATAAATGAGGACAATGCAACTAATTCCTTCCAAATTAGTTATAAGATGGAGAGTCTACATTGATTATCATAAATTGAATAAGGCCATCCGTAAAACCATTTTCCTTTACCATTCATCGGTAAAATGTTGGAAAGACTAGCAGGTCATGCTTTTTAATGTTTTTTGGATGGGTACTCTAGGTATTTTGAAATTACCATAGCACTGGAACACCAAGAGAAGACCACCTTTACTTGGCTGTATTGCACCTTTACTTATCGAAGAATGTCTTTTGCCTTATTTAATTTACCAAGCACTTTCCAAAGATGCACGTTTGTAATTTTCATGATATGATTCAGAGTGCATAGAAGTTTTCATGGATGATTTTTCTGACTTTGGGTCTACATTTTCTTACTATTTGCATAATCTATGCCTAGTTCTTAAATGTTGCGAGGAAACGAACCTTGCATTAAATTGGGAGAAGTGCCATTTCATGGTACAAGAAGGGATAGTTTTTGGTCATAAGAGATCCACTAAGGGTAGTTTATTGGGGTGGGAAAGAAAAAATTGAAGTGATGGAAAAAGTACCTTGACCTACTAATGTTAAGGGAACTAGAAGCCTTTTAGGGAATATGCCGATTTTATCGGTGTTTTATTAAAAATTTCCTTTATTTGTGGATCTTTGTGTGCTTTGTTGCAGAAATATGCAGCTTTGAAATTTGATGAAATATCTGTCTATGCATTTGAAATTCTAAAAAAGTTATTGGTAACTACACCTGTGATTGTAGCACTCAATTGGCCTTTACCTTTCGAGTTGTTGTGTGATGTCAGCGATTCTACTGTGGGTGAAGTCCTATGTTAGAAAAAGGACAAAATTTTATATTCATTATTATGCTAGTAAGACATTCAATAAAAAAAAGTTAATTATTCTACTATTGAAATAGAATTACTAGTTGTAGGTTTTGATTGTAATAAATTTTGCACTTATTTGATAGGATCGAAAATAATTGTTCATAAAACCCATTTTTTTGGTCGAAAAGGTAATTTTATTGGCATAAGCTAATGGATCAAATTTTAGTACATGTGCAAAAGTAAGGATAAGATATTGCATCAGCTAATCTTGACACTTGAGGGCAAGGGAACAAAAGTGGAAGATGTTTTGCTAGTACTAGCTACTTTTGCTAAACTATCAGCTTTCAGTTTGCCTGTTGAAGCTGATGATGAATAGTAATTGGAAGACAATTTGTCATCAGGTTATATTCCACAAGAAGGCCATCAAGATGCCAGGGATGATGGGTTTGCTTCTGAATGATGTCTACCAGAGTTTCGGAATCCAATTTGATAAGGAGAGGGAAAAAGCGTTTTTTGTTTATGCCACTTGATTCCGTCAATAAGTGAGTAGAATTCAACTTCAAGAGAAGTTAGGCTGTACAAATCATTATGCTTTAAAGTATTTGTTGAATAAACATGATGCAAAGCCTAGACTGCTTTAGTTGATTTTATTATTATAGGATTTTGATTGGGAGATACTTGACAAGAAAGGCAAACCGAATACACTAGTCTAGACAATATGTTAAGATTAGAATTGCTGAAGAAGAAGAATTAGAGTTGTTGCCAATTAAAGAAAAGTTTTTGAAAGAGAAGCTAATGGTTGTTGATATGTTGAATATCTAATTATAAAATTTATAAATACCTATCTCTACTATTAACTAGATAATGCACCACAAGTGTACGAGGTTAAATAGTATATACTAGAAGTAGAGTTCGAATCCACAAAGATTAGTTTAGCAAATATCGGTTTTTGGTTTGAATACTATTTGAAGAATTGACAATAGGAGAGATATTTAATTAAACTAAACTAAACATTAAAGACTTTATTTAATGAAAATAATGGATTAGGGTTAAGACTAATTAATTCTTGGTCCTGATTAATTCATTCAATTCATTGATCCAATTATAATGCATGGAAATTTAGTTCCCATTTGTCAACACAACACCGATCTTCGATGATTGAATCTTATCAAATTTAACTAACTAGGTTTCGAAACTCTCTCTATCCTAATTGGAATTTAATTTGAGTATTATCTGTATGAAATTTTCTTGTGAACCAATTAATTAATCCTGCCACCTTGATCTCAGATTAATTGACCGAATTATCAACATGGATCTATGACAGTGGTTCCATAACCAAATCCACTCGGCCAACTTAACCAAAACTACAGTTAGCTACTCTTTAGAATTGTCAATTGTGTTAACTATTACCTAGTTGTTATTGATCAAATTAATGATTACTCCAATAGAATTAGCAGCATCAAACCTTAATCAATACTAATTAGAATATAATTGAGAGCATAAAAACAAAACAAAATATTGAAAGCATGTAAACTAATGTAAACATTAATCTAAGAAAGCAATTAAAGAAAGTGGTGATTGAAAGTGAACAATTAAATAACAGTAAAATAAGAATTAAAGAGTTAAGAAAGCTTCTCTAATGAAGAATCGCAATTTCTTCGTGTAAGATTGTCAATCTTGAACCTCCTCTTTAGACCTCCTTGAATATGTAAATAAACCCTAGTCTAATTTGCAAACCCCAAGGGAAGACTGAATTAAAACATGAATTTGAGGTTCTAAACATCCTTACTTATAGTTTCTAAGACTTACAAAGTGTAGGGCTCTAATAAGTTTTGAAACGCACTATTATGGGCCCTAAACGAAGACTTGGACTCTAAAAATCGTCAAAATTGTGTAATAGCTTGGCCAAGTTGATCCAACTATAGTCTGATCTATGTTAGAAAAGTTAAATTGCCTTACCATACTTTTCCACTAATGTCCGCAAGTGCACGGTATTAGTGTAGTAGAGTAAGGATTGATCCCATGAAGACTGAATAAACAAGTACTGAGATTCTAGTCTAATTTCTGTTTAGACGACCAATTTTTGAAGAATTTGGATTTTTAGAATTAGAGTACTGAATTAAGTAAACAACTGAAATTTAAAAATGATGTAATAAAAATGAAGTTTTAAGCAGTAGAGAAAAGTGGGTTGAGTGGTAAGTTAACAATTATCTTGAAGGCACTTTATTTATCAAATCTTAGGTCAATCAGTTCAATTATATTCAATGGAGATTCTATTCCCAAAATTCAACCTAATCCCAACCTTTGGTAATTGAATCCTATCAAATTAATTAACAAGGGTTCGAGACCTTCTCTTGCCTAATTAATAATTTGAGTTTTATCTATATGGCATTTGAGTTTCTGTCAAGTAATACTCAGAAAATCAACTAGTCAATCCTACCACCTTGGTCTTAGATCAACTAGTCTAATAAAATAACATCGGTCTATGATGGAGGTTGAAAAACCTTACCCCCTCAGCAACCTAACCAAAACTAAAGTTAGCTACTCTTTAGAATTGTCTATTTGTATTAATTATTAGCCAATTAATATAATTTAATAATCAACCTTTAATTCAATTAATCCATAGATATTCCCACCACCTGTACCTGAATCCTAACTAAATTAGCAGTTCATGGCTTGAGATAAAGAATATAATGCAATTGATTTGTCAAAAGTCACGATGAAAATAGGAAAAACTATACAGAAAAAAGTGCAATTATAAATAAATAAATTAAAGAACAAGTTATCGAAATTGAGTACGATGCCAACCAGCTTGAATTGTATAACCAACAAAGTTGAATTAATTCGAAGTTGAGAATTGTTGACTGAAATAAAGACAATAAACTAACGCTAAAAGTCTTAAAAAGTAGCTTTAAAAACCCTATGTTAAAGCTAGAAGAAGTCGTTTCCTTGCTCTTTTTTATTGTTACAATTAATCAAAATTTGTAAATTAGCTAGCGAGGTCTAGGTCTAGACTAGACCACTCACAGACTGTAGGTGGTTTTACCCTGTTTTGCCACAGACTACGGCTCACCGCCAGACTTTGGTTGAGCTTTCTTATTCAGTTGCAGATTGCGAACATACCTATGTTTCAACCACAATCTACAATATTGCCATCTCACTCTAAGCTTCTTCTCCTACATAGCTAAATGACTATTTTGCCCCTTGTTACACATGCACAAAACAATGAAATAAGTAGACATCGTGTGGAGTTGAATCTTAAACCACTTGAACACAACATAAAATTCACACAAAACACCATTAAAGACTCTAAGCTCCTAAACACTAACTTATTCTATAAAACTCAAATAAATGGGACTAAGTGCACATAAATATATAACAAAAGAGGTATAATAATAACTCTAAATACAAAGTTATCAACTCTTTTCGACTTAGCATTTGCTAGTTTCGAGCACAATTTGATTAAGCACAACTCACACAAAACAAAATAAAAAAGGAATGGAAATACTAAAATCGAATTGATCTAATCGGCTCATCAACCTAGTTCGAATCTAGCCAACCACATGAAATTAGATTTCACTTTTACACACACCAAAAATCCACCCGAATAAACGTCAAACAGGTTTTCTCAACATAAATTAAAGAACTTAAATTTATCAACATGGGTCACGTCAAGTAATATATTTTTCAACCCACAACCAATTCAAAAGATGCACAAAATTGAACTTTATAGTCATTAAAAAGGTGAAGAAGGATCAAAGTTAATTTGACCTTACAATGCAAGCACACAAATGTCACACAAAAGCCAAGTATCATAGTAACATTATAATCATGTAACTCAAAAACGATAATATAACCTTTCGTAATTCATATATAACCACCTGTTATTTGGTTCTTATTACTTTTTCCCTGCTTAGCAAGACGCATTTTCATGCAACCTGCGTTATAATTCTTGTTTCTTACCATGCATATGTATTTTAGGTAAAGCAACCCAAAATTTTTTCCTTTTTTCTATTCTTTTTTTTGAAAACTTAGAGAACATAAGGAACTATCCATGGAAAATGGGTTATATTAACGTAAGTCAATTACACAACCACAATAATACCTAATACTCACCATGCATTACATACAAATGAAAATACAATGGTCTACGTCGTGTCCTACGCTATCCTACTTAACAATCACAAAGAAACAATTTCAACAACCCTAAATAAGTATGGATGCTAAAATAAACTACGTGACTCCTTTCTAACAAAAATGAGTTCAAAAATTTGTACACTAAGAAAGCGTATTTGGAGGGAATTCGAATTTTTGCCCTTTTAATTAAAAATGTGAAATGTAATTATGTAGATCAATAATCCTAGGTTTTCATATCATTGGTAATTTTTATTCACCTACTAGTAGGATTATGCCATTCAACTTACACCTAACACAACAAATTTACATCACAAGTTGACAAACACTAAACATCAACACAACTAAATATCAACAAATCTAAACTAAACCACGACTTGCCAACATAACACAAAACTACGCAAGCAGTTAAAAACAAAAAAAAAAAAAAACTGCACAAAAAATTTAAACTAAAAATTAAAACAAAACTTCCTTGACAAACTATACAGATGTAGAAATGGTCAATTTCTTGCCGTCCCTGTTGGTCCAGCTTCATCTCTTTTTTTTCTTGGTCCTTGGCCGTTGCCTCTCAACGTCATCTGGTGACCCATAGTGCCACTCTGGTGGTAGATTCGTCTGAGGCCAATTGGACATGTCAAAGTTCTCAAGATGGTGTCTAAGCTACCATGCTAGAAAATCCATCTTTCTCTTCATTTCCTCAAAGCATTGGCTGTGATAGACTAGTAGTTCCTGCTGTCACGCCCCAAAAACGGGACCGTAACACGCCGCGCTAATGGCACACCGGTCCAAAGCGCAAGGCACAAACGAACAGAGCAACAAACTTAACCGCAATGTAATAGAACCATCAAACCATTTCTTAACTATAAAACCGAATATTTCATTTTACACAAAAATACGAATTACAAAATTTCTTCTTAGTACAAAAGATGCTACAACAAATCTAAAGTTCATCAATACAAAACCTATCTAATACACTACCGGAGTCCACCACTAGTGCGGCTTGGAAGATTATCTTTTGTTTTGTCCTACCAGTAATGTGGAATCTGGAGAAAATCTAAAAGTTGCTAACGCGGTGGAGAGTCAAAAATGAGCACCTAATCTGAAAAATTATAAGTCACGTGGGGTGAGCATAACTAGCTCAGTGGATATCATAAAAGCTACTCTTCAAATGGGGCCAAGCATTTCGATAAAAAGAAAACATAAAGATAATAACATTTGCGAAAACCATAGTCATAAAGCAGTTTCTAAAATGTCTCATGCCTTTTAAAAGTCAATAAACCATAATCATAAGTAGTTTTCTAAAATGTCTCATGCCATTTAAACGTCAGGCATGTCCAAAACATAACCAAAAAGATCCAATCATTTCAAAACATAGTATGCTAAAGCATAACGTAGCCAAAAAGATCCAATCATTTCAAAACATAGTATGCTAAAGCATAGCGTAGCCAAAAAGATCCAATCATTTCAAAACATAGTATGCTAAAGCATAGCGTAGCCAAAAAGATCCAATCATTTCAAAACATAGTATGCTAAAGCATAGTGAACAAATCCAAGTACAGTTTCAATCCGAACTACAGCGAAATATGTTTGCATACTATGTTTTAAAATCTATTGGATCCATTTGGCGTGGTGACTTTTATGCTTTAGCAATTATGTATTGAAACTGTCTCTTATACACATCTAGATGTGTATAAGAGACAGATCAAATAGTTCATAACATTCACAGAAGTCACCACGGCGTCCCATGGATGACTATAGA
Organism: Cinchona pubescens; assembly: GCA_025175665.1. NCBI lineage: Eukaryota > Viridiplantae > Streptophyta > Magnoliopsida > Gentianales > Rubiaceae > Cinchona > Cinchona pubescens. The sequence goes on from JANKKI010000170.1 coordinate 1,929,875, forward strand.
ACCGGTGCACCCCAAATCAAACATTTCAAATACATCCAAAATTATATACCTCGGTCACCTATGAGCCAAAACAGTCATAAATTGCTTTCATATCAAAAGAGTTTGCAAATATATCAATTGATTAACATAAAATAGCTTGGTCCCGATTTCATATATAATAATTCCAAAACTTGGTAAAAGTGCAGTTCCAAACATCATACACATTTTAAAATCCATCCAAACATATTTCGAAAGTCGTTAAACAAAATACAAGTGGAAGAGGGTCTATGTTACCCACCTATCAAAGCAAAAACTGCACAATGATCACAGAACGCGATCGCCGGCGGTAGGTGGCGTGGTACCTAAAACAGATATAAGAGGACTCTTAGAAGAGATGTAGAAGTTAAAGAATGACTAGGGAAACGAAAACGACGCGATCTCTAAACGATAGAAAACGACACCAACAGCTCTTTGGTCAAAAATGACCTTTTCACAATTTCTGACCAACTTCGACAAGCTAAAACCCCAGTCAAAACACTTAGTTAACCCTTCAAATTCATATTACAGCTAGATTAGGAGATAATAAGCTCAGTTTTCCAGAAAAACCGAAAACTTCGCATCTCCCTAGGCCATAAGTAGGTTATCCTCCCTGCCAACAAAATCCAATTCCAAGGTATTCAAGGGACCTTGGTTACAACCCAACTCAAACAACATATTCAACCAACCAACAAAATCCATATATGGAAAGATTCACCGAGCAATAGCCGGGACTATATCAATAGCATTCCACAACAATCCATACTCCATAACCACTACAATTATTGACTCTATTACAACATTAGAGCGACAACCTATGGTTGGAATTCCTCTTTACTACCAACTGAAATTTTTACCTATTAGCCACTGTCATGATTCAAACATGCTTCCTAACCATCCCACTACCAAGGAATAAGGAATTTATACACTTAAAACCATCAAAAGATCATTAAATATCCTTCAAACATAACCAATTATCCAAATTATCCTAGTTGCGCCAAACTTCCGCTTACTTACAAAATGAAGGGAAATCAATTCCACTTGGTTTCAAGTTTCAATTCCTATCCAAACTAACCTTAAAACACTCTTAAAACATCATTATGAGCATAGACATAAGCATTCATAGCATAACACTCTAGGTCACATATGGAAGACAAAACCCTAACTCATAATCTTAAAATTTGTAATCTAACCGTGGAAAGTTGTTAAAAATCAACCCCAATCACTTCCCAACCTCCAAAACACTAAAAACAACCCATAACATACATAAATCATAACTTACAAGGCTGCAAAGAGGGTTTTCTCAGCCATAAAGAATCCTACAAAACTTGAAATTAAAGCTTGGATCATAAAGCCCATAAGCCATAAATGCTAAAATACATAAAATCTTACCTTCCAAGTGATTTCTACTTGAAATCCAAGAAAATTTTTTGGGGAAAATGGAGGAAGAAAATTCGGCCAGCTGCTGGAGAAAAATGAGGAAGAAACAAGCAAGAAGAAGACTTAAAACAAATTCCAAAGTTGACCCAAATAGTACCCATTTGACCTAATAGTCTCCAAGTTGACTATTTGACCCAAAAACTAATTTTTGCTACTAAATTAACATTATAAATCAGCCATCAAACAACACTCACACACCACAATGCACTAATTACACTTAGTCCAATTTTTGACCCGTTTACCCGCCGGAACCGAAATCGCGTAAACCGAAAAATTTGCCGAATTGAAAAACGAATAAGTTGAAGTACTTTATGACTAAAAATAATATGAAAAACATTTTAAACCAGTTAAAATCAAAGAACAAGGCTATTAAAATACTGGGTTTCACACCTGCTGCGTCTCATTGTTAAGCGACGGATGGACAATAGAATCAGAAGAAGACTGAGGTATGGCATATGTTGTCCTTGAGGTCTTTTTTCTTGATCACCTTGATTACTCTCATCAGTTACTTGCTCACCTCTCGCTTCTACTTGTACTATAATCATAGTGGATTTAAGATGGGTCACGATCGCATGAAGAACTTTATTATCAATCTGTGCCAGTATGTTCCATTTCTTTGTAGTAGTGATTTGCCATCCTACATACTAGCATAAGTGTTTTTGTAATTAAAAAATTTAAACAAGGATTTTTAACCCTTTTTTTTTTTGGGCTTGGACTGGCCGCAGACTACGGGTGGTCTTGCTTATATCAGCAGTAAACTATGGCCAAAATACCTTGCTTACCTGCAGATTGTGGGACTCCTTCTATCTACCTACTATTTGTGGCTAAACAGCTAGGGTTATCCACAGACTATAGGTAATTACTCCTTGATCATTCCAAAAATGCAATTTCACCCTTCAATTCCTTATTTCGTAAACCTAACCGCCAAAGCAAACATGAAACATAATTATTAATCACTCCAACCTTTAATCCACAAAGGTAAAAATTAAACTACAAAAAATAAACTAGATTAAAACATAAAGACCTATAATAAAATGCTTGGGTTACCTCCCAAGAAGCGCTTCTTTAAAGTCATTAGCTTGACTTTATTCGTTCTGCAGCCACTTAGTCAACAAAGTGAACTTCTTTAAGTCAACTATCGAAAACAACTCCGTAGTAGATTTTTAGTCTATTCCCATTGACTAGGATATCAGCTCTTGCAGACTCAAATTGCCCATGAAAAAATTCTCCTTCTTTCTCCATCATGTTAAACACAAGTGATTCTTTTCTTGCCGTCAAGGTCGCTTGCTGTTGATAGACATCAACCAAGGCCCTTGACATAGCAAGAAATGGTCTTCTAAAGATGCTAGAAATTCCATCCGTGTCTTCTTCATCTGTATTCATGATAATAATGTTAATCGGGAAATTAAGCTTCTCCACATTGACCAATACATTAAGTATTTCCCCTATTAGTTTCACTTTACTTCTAGCTGCCAATTGGATAATTTTATCACACACCTTGAGTCCTTTCAATCACACTATATTCATGCAAAGAGGCAAGGGCATCATATTCATACCCGCACCTAAATCGCATAAGGCTTTATCAATGAAAGTGTCACCAATAAGATTGGATATAGTGAAGCTTCCTGGACCTTTCTTATTCTTATGCAGTATGCTTAAGAGTCGTTTGTTGCAAATTGTTACATCCTTCAACATTTCTTCATTTCCCATGGCCGAAGCCTCGCCTTCATTTTAGCATGTTCCTTAGCTTCTTGTTGAATTTTCACATTTGACATCTGCTTAATTTTGCCTTTTGAAGAATCAAACTAATCCCCATACCCAAATACCTGATGAGGTTACTAGCTCACGAATAAGAAGCACAACCCCTATATTTCTTGAGAGGGAGCTTATGAGCATTGATGAAAAAAGCCATCCTTCAGTTTCTCTCCAAGGTGGTTGCTTGTACATAACTTTTACTTCCAATGATATTAGGCCTCTTATTCGTTTAAACCCAAATAAATATACCCAATTGCTAATGCAAATTGAATTAATATTACTCTTTCCAACCATCCTGAACACCTCTTCCTTCATTCATTCCTTCCAAGCCGGTGTTAGGATGTCTTTTTCCTCTTTGTGAGGTTCAATTGGAGGTTTTTTTGAGATTTGGGACATCTCAAAGCATTCTGATAGATTGTTATCTAGTAGAGAATGAGGGTCTTCGTATCTACGTGAGTCATTCTAAATGTCATCAGTCGTGCTAATCACCATCACATCATCATAAATAGAAGAAAGTTTAAAATAGTTCAAAACAAAAAATTGACAGTCTAGTCATCGATTCTCATTTGTAACTTTCCCTCTTGAACATCTATCAATGTCCATCCTGTAGCTTGGAATGTTCGGCCAAGAATCAAGGACATCTTTTTTTCCTTCTCCATGTCTAGGTTGATGAAGTTTGCTAGTAGGTAACACTTCCCTACCTTAACTAGTACATCTTCAACAATGCCTTCAAGTAACTTTACACTTCTATCTGCCAATTGGAAAGGCTCATTAATAGGTTGATTCATCTCCCCACCATTCAGCTTCTTGTAAATAAATAAGGGCATTAGATTGATGGACATCCCAAAATCACATAAATCTCTTCCAGATTCTACCACTCCATCTATACATGGAATAGAGAATGAACTAGGGTCCTTAAGCTTTGGCGGTTGCTTTTTTTGGATGATTGTACTTCATCCTTTAATTAAACACAAGATTTCATCCCCTAATAATTTCCTCTTGTTGATCAATAGTTGATTCATGAACTTGGCATATTTTGGCATGTTCTCAAGTGCTTCCGTGAAGGGTATGTTTATTTCTATTTTCTTGAAGATCTCTGGGAATCTCTTGAACTTCTTTTGATCATCCTTGCCTTTAAGCCTGCTAGGAAGTGGAATTCTTACCAAAGGACGGGTAAGTTGAACTTCGATCTCCCTCTTAGGAAGGAATTTGTACTTTGTTGCTGCAGTCTCCCTCACCTTGGCATCTCCATTACTACTCTTATTTTCAACATTTTTTTGATTCCCATACCACCTTAGTCTCTTTCTCATCTTCTTTAGTCCCAATAACTTTACTATTCCTCAAAGTAATATCCTTAGCATGTTCCCTCAGGTTAGCCACAGTATCACTTGGCAATGCTCCAAATGGTCTCTCAGTTGTGCCCCTCGCTATTTGCCACATTTGGTTTTCTAGATTATTGATTGAAGCTGCAAAATTTCTAATTGAGTTCTATGCACTTTTCACCCTCTCGTCATTGGATTGAATGTATTGAGTGAGAACTGTCTCCAGCTAACTTACTATTTGAGGTAGAGGTGCATGCATATGCTATTGTGGTTGTGGTACTGTTGGAATGGGGTTTGGACATTTGAACTTTGCTGCTGATTGTTATGTTGATTTTGCTGGTTACCCTATGACAAGTTTGGATGATTCCTCTATCCAGGACTAAACGTGTTGCTGTAACCATTTTTTTGGTTTCTATACTGATTCTAGTTTTGATCTTGGCTTCCCATGTAGTTCACTTGCTTCTTACCTACAGCTCAATAAGAAGAAATAGATGGTGTTAGTGTACTACATTGTCCATTAGAGTGGTCACAAATTCATAAACTAGTGGCTGTTGAGTAGCCACGACATTAATTTTCATCTCCTCCATTCACTAAGTTAATGCTGCCATCTATCTAACTGTAGCTTCTTGTCTGGCTATTACTGAATCTAAGGTACTCAACTCGAACACTCCTCTCCTTTACTCTCAGGCTTGTGCTGCTAATGTTCTAAAGTAATTATTTGACATTTTGTCCACTAAATCCTCTGCCTCTTTTGAAGTTTTGTTTAACATAAGGGACCCACTCACTAAAGCATCAATCGAATCACGGGTTTCTTGAAGCATCCTGTTGTAGAAAATCTCCGTTTGCAACCATAAGGGCAAACCATGATGAGGACACTTGTTGAGCAAATTGTTGTATGATTCCCAAGCTTCGCCAAGGTTTTCTCCAAATTACTGATTAAAAGAAGTGATGTCATTCCTTAGCTTAGCTATTTTTTATGGGGAAATTAAATACTTAGACATAAACGCTTGAGGTAGCCTATCCCAAGTGGTAAAAATTCCCTACTTGTAACCTTGGAACCACAATTTAGCTTTATCCCCCGAACAAAAAGGAAACAACCTCAGCTTTAAAGCATCCACTGACACACCATTTTGTTTGAAAGTATCACACACTTCTTCAAAATTGATTAAATAGCAATTCGAATCTTTGCCGTGCAATCCCGAAAACATGGCATGCTGTTGAAGCTTTGATATAAGTGCTAGCTTGATTTCGAAATTATTAGCTTGGATTGGAGGGGGGAACACTAATTAGGATTCTCCAATAGTAGGTTGGGCATAATTTCCCAACATTCTATTACGAGCATGTGCATTCTATCCATTTTTACGAAATACCCTATTATTTTCTATATCCTCTTCAACTGGTGGTCTCACTAGAGAATTTCTTTCATCGGCCATATTAAATTTTGTCTCTTTAGATGCTTAAAAGTCCTATCAATTTCAGGATCAAACTTTACTAAGAGTTCAATCAGTTCTGTGCATAAACTCTTAAGCACAAAGAACCCATTACGATCACCGGATTATATGACAGAAAAACCAGTGGAAAATTTTATAGAAAAAAGGCTTGTGAAAAAAAATAAATGACAAACAGACAAAAATGAAGTAAAATTCTAAAGTAGGAATGGTGTTAGCATCTCGATATTGCCTAACAATGGTCCCTGGCAACAGTACTAAAAACTTGGTCCACCTCAAAAAAGTTAAATTACCTTATCACACTTTTTCACTAATATCCGCAAGTGCACGATACAGTGTAGTAGAGTGAGTTAGGATTGATCCCAAAAAGACTGAATAAACAAGTACTGAGATTCTAGTCCAATTTCTATTTAGACAACCAGTTGGTAAGAATTTGGATTTTTAGAATTAATGTACCGAATTAAGTAAACAACTAAATTTAAAAATGACTTAATTAAAATAAAGTTTTATGTAGTAGAGAAAAATGGGTTGAGTGTTAGGTTAACAATAACCTTATCATGAATTTATCATATCTCAGGTCAATCAGTTCAATTATATTCAACAGAGATGCTATTCCGAAAATTCAACCCAACCCCGACCTTCAATGATTGAATCCTATGAAATTAATTAACTAGAGTTCAGGACCTTCTCTTGCCTAATTAAATAATTTGAGTATTATCTTTATGGAATTCAAGTATCTAGCAAGGAATACTCGGCGAATCAACTAGTCAATCCTACCATCTTGGTCTTAGATCAACTAGTCTAATAAAATAACACCAGTCTATGACGGAGATTCAAAAACCCTCTCCCCTCGGCCAACCTACCAAAACTAAAGTTAGCTACTCTTTGGAATTGTCTATACATGTTTATTATTAGCCAATTAATATAATTTAACAACCAAATTTAATTCAATTAATCCATGGATAATTGTATAACCTCACCCGAACCCGAACTAAATTAGCATGAGAAAAAGAACATAATTCAATTGATTAGCCAATAGTCATGACGAAAACAGTAAAACTGGAAAATAAAAGCGTAGTTATATATAAATAAATTAAAGAACAAGTTACTAGAATTGAGTATGATGCTAACTAGCTTGAATTGAATAACCAACGAAATTGAATTAATCTAAAGTTGACAATTTGTTGAATGAAATAAAGACAATAAACTAACACTAAAAGTCTAAAATAGCCACGCTAAAAATCCTAGGTTAAAGTTAGAAGAAGTTTTCTGTACACTATCTTTATTGTTACAATTAATCCAAATTCATAAATCAGCTAATGAGGCCTAGGCCCAGACCGAACCACCCATAGACATGCTATTGGTTTTAACTTGTTTAGTCGTAGACTATGGTTGAGCTTCCTTATTAAGCCACAAACTGTGAATGTGCCTCTGTTTCAACAACAGTCTGTGACTATTCTTTCACAACGTTCTTCCTCTCTTGCCAATTCACTATGAGCTTCTTGTCATCCATTGCCAATTGACTATTTAGCCTCTTGCTACACTTGCACAAGACACAAAACTAAAGAGAAATAAGTAAACATCTAAACTACTTAAACATGCAATTAAACATAAAATTCACACAAAACACCACACAAGATGTTAAACTCCAGAACACTAACGTATTCCATGAAACTCAAGTAAATGGGACCAAACACCCTTAAATATATAATAAAAAAGGTATAATAATAACTCTAAACATAGAGTTATCACAGTCTGCAGTTAATTTGCCTTGATTCACCAGCAGACTATGAGTATCATTCTATCCAAACCATAGTCTTGGCAGATATGCCTTGGGTCACACGCATTTTGCGAATGGCCCTTCAAGTTTCGTGCAGTTTTGCCGTTTTATCTCTAAAATTCTCGTTCGATGTCTGATTGACCCACTGTTTGTCCCTACACCACCGTAAAACAAAATCACATGTTAATATATATAATTTAACTTAAAATAGCACTTAAAAACTTAATAAAACTATGAACAAAAGACAAACAAGAATGAATGAAGAGCTCTAATTCTGGGAGGAATTAGGTAAACCAGCTAAATCCAACCCCAAACATATTCATGTATAAATATAAGTTAAATAACACTAAATAAACACTAAAATACTACACTAAATATATATTAACACATAGAAATGGAAATGTACAAAAACAAATGCATAAACTTTAAAAGCATCAAAACTAGTGTAAAAGGCGTACGAAAAATAATAGGAATAACCCTAATTTCATGGGATTATCAACACTCCCTAACTTAAGATTTTGCTAGTCTCAAGAAAAAAAAAACAAACAAAATAAAAGATAAAAAAACAAACATGACTACGTATGAACAAAGGAATGGCGCTATTGAAATTCGATTGATGTTATTGGCTCATAAACCTAGTTCGAAATCCAACCAACAACATAAAACTCACGTCACACAAGTACACACAAAAAATTAGCCACACGGATCCATGTCAAGAAGACCTTCAGAAAAGACAAACTCAAGAACTCAAATTAACTAATATGGGCCATATTACACAAAATACTTTGACTTTCCATTTTTAAGCAACATGAAAAACTCTTGAGATCAAGACCTTATAACCATCAATATGGTAGAAAAAGATTAGTAGAGCCTTATAATGATAAGCCAGCAAATGTCACACATCAGCAAAGCATTAAAGAACCATTAAAATTCTTTAACTGAAAATGGCAACACAACCTTTCGTAATTCCTTTTTGACCACCTTTTATTTGGCTCATTTTTTCTTTTCTTTTCTTTTCTTTGGCAAACACAATATACATTTTCATGTAAACTGCTTTCCATTTTTATTTTTACCATGCTCACGCCTTTTACATAAAGCAAGCCATTTTTTCTTTTACAGCCATTGGAGCACATAGGAGAACAAGGAACTAGCCATGGAAAAATGGGTTGTAGCACTTGTAAGACTTAAAAAACTATAATAGAATCACAACCAAATCACAAAATCATTTGATATAGCTTCTAGGAATTTGATATAGCTTATAATAGACGAGGCCCAACCAAACCACAAAATCTAGGAATTTATTGAGTTTTTCCTTTTTCCAACTAACACAATCTACATAATTGGGAGAGATTAGGACTTCACAAGGTTGAACAATTCAAAATAAAAGGCCATACACATGAAGGTAACTGGGTTTATCACAAAACAAAGTCACAGATGCCCATTCATACCCCTAACTTAGTTTTTTGCACATTAATTTTCAAAAAGAATTGAATAACCAAGAAAATGGAAAAGTTCAAATGAAGCATCCATATAATTCTCATCAAACTAGTCAAATACCCGACAAAGAGAATGTATCAAAAACTAGTATTTCCACATTCAAATAACAAAATGTAGGTCAAATTTCAATTGAAAATTTATAATAATCACAATTTCATCAAATAAGCATAAAATGCATTATTTTTTTCTTGAGCTAAACACATATTCCAAACATAATAACAAGTAATTCACAACATAAAACACATAAACTTAACTAGTCATGAGGCTTCAAGCCTTTATTACCCAAATAGATTCTTAAACTAAGGAACATAAATAATAAAAACAAAGTAAAAGCAAAATTAAAACACTTGCCTAGTAAAGCCAAGGAGATTTTTCGAGAATAGTGTAGTCCTTACTCAGTTGTCGACATTGGATAACACATTGGAAGTTCCCAAGGACAGGTGAAACTCTGCATATGTAGTCATCCTTTCCTAATTCCTTCTATTAGATAGCTTGTATCTTCCACTCATTGAGCCAACTTCATCAACATACGGGATGGCATCTCTATAGAATTTGTGATAGGATAATGTAAGTAGTCCTTTGGTTCATCTTCATTGCTCATGCTCCATGACCCGGTCATCTCTATATTACCCTTAAGGTTGCCATTTTCCTCTTCAACTGGGATTAGTGTAGGAGTCCCTTGAATTTCACCCACCAACTTACTTGCGAGATCGGTAATTTGGTTAGATAATCTCTTTATGGATTTATCTTGGCACTTTAACAATTCGTCTTGATGCTCAAAGTCGTTCATTGACTCCTTCATAAAGGCAATCATATTGTATACTTTCCAATCTTGCATTAGCAACTTGTTCTTGAGTTGGTGGTAGTTGAGTATAGTCATAACCATAGCAATCATAAGTGTCCCCATGAATGCCATTCTCCCCAAGTTGGCATTGTCCCACAGCTAAGGGTGAGTTGTAGTTGTTTATGTAAGCTTGTTGATCATACCCTACGATGATATTTGGTTTGTCATGGAAGTTTTCTTAGGTAACATTCATCGTGATGGACCATGAGTATGTACCATATGGTTCCATTTGTTCACACATAGGCTCTTGAGGTATAGAAAAGAGTCAGGATAATCTTGATAGCTTGAAAAAAAATTTCGATGGTCGGACAACCCCATTTGATAATCACAAGGATAGGGATCGTACTCGTATGCATATTCCCTATAGCATGGTTACTTGTAAAAGAATGATAGTATAAACCATCATAAGGAATTGAATTACCACGAAGATCATGTATTTGTTCTTTTATAGCTGCTAATTAGATCTACATTTACGATAACCAGTTTACATCATGAGTGCATCCAAAACATCACAAGAATCATGCTTATTGGTCATGCCTCCATAATCACAAGGATGATAATATCCTTGTATGATTGATTCCAATTCATATCTTGCATGTTCTTATAAGATTGACACAAAAACAAAACACATAAACAAGTACTAACACAAAAGCGCACAAAAAGGAAAAGTTGGGAGAATTTAGAATAGTAGTTTGCGTAAACTATCCAGTAAAAGAGAAAATCTTTTCGGATTTTTTTAAACACCAACCACGTAAAAGGAAAATCTTTTCAGTTTTCTGAAACACTGAGGACACACAATGACACTAAGGCAAATAAAACACAATTTATACTTCAAAGTAGTATTCTTGCCAAATTATGCCAACATTGCCAAAGACCCAATCACCGACAAAAGTGCCAAAAACTTGATACGGGAAATATCTAGTTATAATTTATAAACACTTACTATTAACTAGATAACACATCGCAAGTGTATGAGGTCAAATAGTATATGGTAGTGGAAATAGGGGTTGAACCCACAAGGATTGGTTTAGCAAGTACCAATTATTTGGTTTGAAGCTATTTAAAGAATTGACAATAGGAGAGAGATTTAATGAAACTAAAATAAAAATTAAAGAATTTATCTAATGAAAACAATGGATTAGGGTGGCCAATTCTTGGTCTTAATTAATTAATTCAATTTATTGGTCCAATTATAATGCAGGGAAGTTTAATTGCTATTTATCAACCCAACCCCAGTCTTCAGTAATTGAATCCTATCAAATTTAATTAACTAGGGTTCGAGACCTTCTCTATCCTAACTAATTTAATTAGAGTTTTATCTATATGGAATTTTCTCATGAACCAATTAATTAATCGCGCACCTTGATATTGGATTAATTAACCAAATCTAACATAGGTCTTTGACAGAGGTTCAATAAACAATCTCCTTGGCCAACCTAACCAAAACTAAAGTTAGCTACTCTTTAGAATTGACAAATGTGTTAGTACCCAATTCTTTATGATTATTTCAATTGATTATCAAGTTAATCATTACCCAAATGGAATCGGCATCATCTAACCTTAATCCAAACTAATTAGAACATAATTGAGAATATAAGCATAAAGGAAAACATTAAAATCATGCACACTAATCTAAACATTAATCTATGAAAGCAATTAAAGAAAGTGGTCATTGAAAGTGAACAATTAAAGAACAATAAACAAGAATTAAATATTTAAGAAAGCTTCTCCAATAAAGAATCGCAAGTTCTTTGTCCAAGGTTGTCAATGTTGAACCTTTCTCTTCAACCCTTCTTGGATAAGTAAATAAACCCTAGTCTAATTTGCAAGCCCCAAGGGGGGGAACTGAATTAAAATGTGAATTTGATGTCCTAACCACCCATATTTATAGTTTCTAAGAGTCACAAAATGTAGGGTTGTGAATAATCTCCGAAACACATATGGGCCTAAAACAGACACCCGAAACTTTAAGAAAAGGAAAAATTGTGACAGCTCGCCCAAGGTCGACCAATCACAGTCTGTGATTTATTTACCTTGATTCACGCACAGACTGCGTGTATCATTCCATCCAAACTATAGTCTACTGCTAATATGGCTAGGGTCACTCGTAGTCTATGAATGACGCTTCATGCTTTGTGCTATTTTGCCATTTTACCTCTAGAATCCTCGTCCAACATCCGATTGATGCACTATTTGTTCCTACAAGACTATGGAACAAAAACACACATTAATATCTATAATTTAACACAAAAATATGACGTGAACATTGACTAAAACTTTAAACAAAAGTCAAATAAGAATGCACGAAGAACACTAATCCTGGGAGGAATTAGGTAAACAACCTAAACATAACCCTAAACACATATGATAAGTTGTGCTATATTTTATGTGTCATTTACCACGTTTTTATGTGTTGTAAGCATGATTTGAGTTATTACTAAGCTTAATTTGGTTATTCTTAGTTTTTGTAGGGTTATAGGGAAAAAGAGCTGAAAAAGATGAAAGAAAATTTTCTGCTAAGGGTGGAACATGCACGAGTATGAAGCCAATTCGGATGCTGTTTCGGATTTCAAGCATAACATTAGAGTCCGAACTCCAATTGAAGTGATTTGAGATGCATTAGAAACCTTAGAGATTGAGCTACAACTTTCGTGTTTTACACATTTTCAAATTTCAAAAGCATCAAGGTGAAAATTGAAGCCGAAGGCGGAGCACAATTATAAAGAAAGCACACATGCGCTGGAACTGTGCAGTGGATGTGCGCTGCGTCCAGAAGTGAGATTCCCAGGTTAAGTTCGTGTGCACATGCATGCTAAGAACTCTGCACATGTGCTTGGAAGACAAAAGAGAACAGGGATATTCTGCCTCGCGCGTAAATGTGCGCTAAGCTCCCAGCGCATGAGCGCCCGAGGGGGTGGGATGGCGTGAGTTGGATTTTTGGCATGTTTCTTCGCCCGGTTGGACTCTCTTTCAGCCAATTTCACATTCTTATCTATAGATCTTAATTGTAACCCTAAGTATCTCATTATTAATACCCCATTTAAGGTGAGAAAAAGAGGTCGAGATTTTTATTTTCTAGTTTTATCTAGGGTTTCAATAGTAGAAATTCTTCTTTATTCTTTCATGGCACTTTGTGCCTCTTGGTAGAGGGATTTGAAGCCATGGTCAATTCTACAAAGTTGTGAGACTTCTGGTGCTTGAATTATTCACTTTTATCTCAAGTATTGATTATTTTTCTGCGATTAATTTTATGATTGTTCTTTTTAACTATTGCTGTAGAATATTAAGTTATTGGAATTAATCTATAGCTAGATTATTTTAACCACGTGTGTTTATGTGTAATTAGCCTAATTGTTCTTATTGATTTTAAAGCTTCTATTAATTAATCTTTGGCGCGTGTCTGGGTTAAATTAATAGTTAGGGTTAATTGGATCGTGTGTTGAAAATTAACCAACTTTAGAAAAAAATAAGAATCAACATTGAATTGGTATTTGTTTGGGTTAATTCTTCAATTAGTGCTTGATATAGAATTGAATTAGCTTGTGTGTCAAGGATCGACTAGTGAAATTGCCATGGTGGATATGACCAAAACCAAGATCTTTCTTAATTGAATTCTCTTTAGTATTTTATTGTTTTAATTTGAGTTCAAAAGCATTCAAAAACTCCCTTTTTCATTTAGCACAAGAATAAAATCCGTTCTGTGTGGGACGACCTGTACTCACCGCTACTACATATTGAGAATTGTTAATTTTGGGTGTCTACGACAGCATTACAATTCGGAATTATTATCTTACCATCAAAATTTTGGCGCCGTTGCCGGGGAACGGTTTGATTTAATTTTGTGCTTGAATTTTTTTTTTAATTTAACTGTGTATACTTATTACTTGGTTTCTTTTTGATCTCTATCATGGTTACCAATTTGCATGAGGTTTATTGTTCCGATTTCATTGTTGATCAATTACCACACCACAACCTTGGTATGACCCCTACACGTATAAGTACAATCAAGGATGGATAGATTATCCTGAGTTGGGTTTTTTCAATCCATCACAAGATCTTCCGTCTATACATCCAGTTTTGCCACAACAACCTTACACCCAAACTGGTAAGTCTTTGGAAGAATTAATTTATTCTCTTACTGCTAATACTTTGCAATTTCATCAGGAAACAAGAGCCAGTCTACAAAGTTTGAAGCATCAACTAAGTCAACTAAATTCTTCCATAGGTAGACTAGAATCTCAAGTGACTGAGGGTAGAGAAGAAGAAGAAAATGAGCAAGAACTAGAGATAGGATTAATAGAAGTGAAGCCTATTGAGGATAACTCTAGTTCATTGCCTCTGATTTCAGTGCCTCAAGATCTTCTAGAGCAAGAGCTAATCAAGGTTTTAGGCTTAGCTATGGATGAAACACAAGAGATTCTAACTACTGTGAAAGATACCCACTCGGCCGTTAATAGGGATTGTATTGTGGTGCCATTATACCCCACATTCTCTTATGGATTGATTTTAGAAGTTGAAGACTATGAAGTGGCTTGTAAGGAGTTCAACTTTATTATCTTCGAGTCTCCCAAGGACCATGAGGAAGGGATTAAGTTGGTTAACATAAACGACAATAGGGTCAGAGTTGAGTTTATAATTGATGGAGTCAAGAAGGAGATTGAGGATTAGTATATGGCGAGCAATTACAAGGAGAGCACCTATGCACGATCGTTAACAATTATTGAGCACTCTTTCCTCTGGTATCGAGATGGTTATTCTGACCATCTTTTTCAAAGTTGAGCCAATGACAGTAAACAAAGGCACTACATGGGAGGCAACCCATGTTCATTTTAATTTTGTTTTGTTATGTAATTTTTCCAACTCTATTTTTGCTTATTTTAGTCTTATAGGTTAGTGTAGTTTATTTTCATGCCTAAGATGATAATGGACATTTGAAGATTTTGTGTGCTTTAGGGTAGGCAATTTTTATGTTTCGGAAAAAAAAATAAATAAATAAATAAAAGAAATTTGATTTTTTGTTCTGCCTTCAGCGCACATGTGCACTGAACTTGCAGCGCATGTGCAGGCACTGATCATGTTTTGGGAAATAAAGATTTTGTCTCGCGCCACGCGCGAAAAGAAATAAGGAACGTATCCATTCCAAATCCCTTTTGTTTCTTCACATTCCTCTTCTCTTTCAAATTCCTCTCAAACCCTCAAATCCCCCACTCTAAGTTTTCCAAAACTCACCCCAATTCCATCAATCTTACACCCAAATTTCTTCTTCCTTAAGGGAAAATTGAATCAAGGTATGAATTTCTCTTTCTTTCTCCAATTTTTCCTTATGGGTTTCAATTAATTTTCAAGAATATTTTGAGTCTTTTTATGCTTTGATTGATGAAATCTCATATGGAATGAATTTAAAATGTCTAATTGGAGTGATTATTGTATGGATTATTGATTGAGGATGGATTGCGTGTTCATAATATACACAAAAAGTTCCTCTTTCTTTATGCATGTCATGTGTTTGATAATATGTCGCATTGAATAAAATGTTCAAACACAAGGCACTGATGCACGAATTTATTACACATCCTAGACCATTACTTATGCCATGTGAATTCTTTCTAATTAGTTTTCATGCATAGGAATGCTCATGCATTGTATATAATCCTTAGTTTTAGGCATTATTTTGCTTGAATTTTCATGTATAATCTAAGGCTTATGATTTGGGGGAATAGTGTGGGGTGTTATAATTGTTTGTTCGGGGGCCTGACGCATGTTTATGTGTTATAGGAATGGGAAGAATAGCAAAGAAAATAGCCACAGGCAAGGGTACCGGAGAATCCTCTCTTCCGGGGCTCCACAACCAAGAGTCGGTGGCGGGTTACATTTTTTAACTGCAATAGCTAAATAGGAATATGACAATGATATCTCAAAATGGGCTGCAATTAAGGAAAGGGGCATACAAGTTCCATTGGCAGGGGTGCCAGAAATCAAGTTAACAATTCGCAATCGTGGATGGGAGCTTTTCACCTCAACCCCCATAGATGCTGTCCTTCCAGTGGTGTGTGAGTTTTATTCTAATTTTGATCATTGTACATAGCTCCACCAGAGTATATGTACAAGGAGAAGAAGTGGATGTCTCTGACAATGACATCAACAGAGTTTTGAAGGTCACTCGTGTTTGTAACGATGAATGGCCCGACACCCGTAATGCCAATGTAGAGTTTCAATAGATCACAAGCGTTCTTTGTAACGGAGACGTGGCCTGGACTTTTATGGCAGATGGCATGATGGCTCGGCATTTCCACCCGAATAAACTTAATCTAGCTTGGTTTGTCTGGTTTAAGTTTCTTTGTGGACGCCTTCTACCGGTAAACCATTTCACCCATGTCACTATGGAAAGGGCCAAATTGATGTATTGTATTGCTACCGGGAAAGCCATAGATGTCGGTCAGCTCATACGTCAACAAATCTGTTACTCCGCTACCAGTAGGCAACCGGGATTATGGTTTCCCCGTCTGATTACGACTCTATGTTTGGAAAGTAGTGTGGTGATTGAGCCTTCTGAAGAAAAATTGAGGCTAGGCCAGATGATTGCAGTGAGGGTATACAGAGTTCCAGTTAAACGCACTCGGTCCCAAGCCTCTACTTCACACGTCGAATCGCAGGATGAGCTTCTACATCAAATCTTGGTAGAACAACAGCGAATGGGTCAACATTTTGATTCGTTTATGCAATATCAGTTTACATAGCAGCAAACCATGGAGGCTCGTCAGACGACCAGAGAGTGGGAAGAGGACCCTTCCACATTTCCTCCCATTCCTCCTTTTCTGCAAGATTTGGGGCCCCACGCTCCCTGAGTTTTTTTTATGCCTTATGTGTTGGACCATTTTCTTTGTTTGATATTTATCGTCATTGCTTTCCTAGACTATATTAGACATTCATTCTTGTTAGTTAGGTTTCATTTTAGTTAGTTAATTTCCTTTCAGTTAGGTTTTATTTTCGTAATGGTGTTTTTATTGGTTCTTGTAGGATTATTTTCTATAATTTTCTTGTTTTTCTTATTGTCTCAAGGGAATTATTTATTTGTTTTGTTCTGTTTTGTTTAGTGTTATGCTTGATTAGCACCAGCTTTCATTCGCGACAAGAGGATATTTATAGTGGATACTGCTCCAAACACAAATTAAATCCTGAGAAGCTTTCCTTTTCCCATTTTCTGCTTTTATTTTTGCATTGAGGACAATGCTTCTTTTTAAGTGTGGGGTAGGGGAGTTATTTGGATTTTTAAGTTGTTTGGTGTATTTTTCTCAATTTTACTACAATATTTTAACTTTTCCTTTGACCTATGAGCTTGTCAAAATTTTTGAAAATTTTTGTGGATTATTTTACCATGTTTTGACAATTTTTGAAGGTTTTTACTTAATGTATTTTCTCCATTTTTTTGCATAATAAATCATTAGTTGGACCATGCATGAATAAGTAGTCGATTTTAATATTTTCCATTCATGATTGTCAAACATTTTTGAGCATTAAGCCATACTTTAATTTTTGATTTGGGATATTTAGAGAAATTTATGTAGACTCAATTATGTTGCACCCCAAAAACTGACTTTATTACATTTTCGAAGCTAAAGTGTAATTCTTAGACGTCCTGATTTAGTTTAATTATGAGGGTAGTGCCTTTTTCCTTTGTTGAGCCTTTCTCGCCAACCATTTTAACAATTTATTTCTATGTACCTTATTTGAGCCTTATTCTTGTGAAGAGAAATATCATTCACCTTCTTTCACATAAACTCAATTTACCTACCCTTATGAGTTTAATGATCTTTTCATTGTTTTATCCTAAATTATTCCCTTTAAGAGCTTGTGGTGCACATTATTTGTTAAGGGGATATAAGGGTGGAAGTTTGTAAGAAGTGAGTGATGTACATTTTTGTAGCGAAAAAGGGTATTGGAAAAAATTGTTGATAAAAAAATAAATATGGAAGTGTTGATATTTACAGGTAGTACCTATCACTGGCACCTGTATTTGTAGGTAGTGCTCATCTCTGGTACCTGCGTGTTTATGTGTTGCGGGTAGTGCCTACCACTGGAACCCGTATTATGATTGGACATAGAAAAATGAAATGATGATGTGATGTATATTCTATATGTCTGAGAGAGGTTGGCATGTTTGGTTGTTCAAAATTCTTCATGGGTGTTTGTTACTCAAGTGTGGGGTTGTGGATGTTTGATATTTCCCATGTGAAGAGAAGTTTTATTTTAATGTGCGGCCACCATTATCATAAAGCTCTTATTCTTATTTGGTATATCCTCTCCTTTCTTTGCCTAACTAATATCCTAACCTATAGTACGAGCTAAAAGTCCTACCTAAATTTGACTTGAATCAGTTGTCTAGATTGGTGGAAGGGTGTAAGAAGAGTGACCTATAAGGTGTTTAGAAATTTTTTTGAGGGTCTTCATGATTTAATCTAGATATTTTCAAATCTAAGTTTTTGAATGGCTATACACACATACACACGAATTTCATGTTTTAGTTTTTATTAGCATTTGAGCTCTTGGATTCATAGACTACTCTGATTGCTGGATTGATTATTGATTATTTATGTGAATATTTGAGGGAATATGTCAAGTGAAATTTTGTTATGCTCGAAGTTAAATGTTTTAATTTTATGTTTGATTGAGGACGATCAAAGGCTAAGTGTTGGATAATTTGATAAGTTCATAATTGTGCTATATTTTATGTGTCATTTACCACGTTTTTATGTGTTGTAAGCATGATTTGAGTTATTATTGAGCTTAATTTGGTTATTCTTAGTTTTTGTAGGGTTATAGTGAAAAAGAGCTGAAAAAGATGAAAGAAAATGCTAAGGGCGGATCATGCACGAATATGAAGCCAATTCGGATGTTGTTTCGTATTTCAAGTATAACTTTTGAGTCCAAGCACCAATTGAAGTGATTTGAGATGCATTGGAAAGCTAAGGGATAGAGTTAAAACTTTTGTGTTTTACACTTTCTCAAATTCCAAAAGCATCAAGGTGAAAATTGAAGCTGAAGGAAGAGCACAATTATAAAGCTGCATCCAGAAGCGAGATTCCCAGGTTAAGTTTGCTCACACATGCATGCTAAGAACTCCGCGCATGTGCGCGGAAGACAAAAGGTAACAGCACGGGGATGTTCTGCCTCAGGCACACATGCGCGCTAAGCTTCCAGCGCATGTGCGCCGAGGCAGTGGGATGGCGTGAGTTGGATTTTTGGCATGTTTCTTCGCCCGGTTGGACTCTCTTTCAGCCGATTTCACATTCTTATCTGTAGACCTTAATTATAACCCTAATTACTCATTATAAATACCCCATTTAGGGTGAGAAAAAAGAGCTCAACACTTTTATTTTGTAGTTTTATTTAGGGTTTCAGCAGTAGAAATTCTTGTTTATTCTTTCATGGCACTTTGTGCCTAAACCCTTTTCTTGGTAGAGGGATTTGAAGCTATGGTCAATTCTACAAAGTTGTGAGTGCATGAATTATTCACTTTTATCTAAAGTATTGATTATTTTTCTACAATTAAATTTATGATTGTTTTCTTTAACTTATTATTGTTGTAGAATATTAAGTTATTAGAATTAATTTATTGCTAGATTGTTTTAACTGCTTGTGTTTAATTCAATCTATGAAGCATATGTTGACTAAATTTGACAATTACTCGATTAGTGTTATTTTATTTAGGGAAATTTATCATCTAATTGGCATAACCGCGTGTGTTTATGTTTAATTAGCCTATTGTTCTTATTGATTTTAAACCTGCTATCAATTAATCTTTGGCGTGTGTCTGGCTTAAAATAATTGGTAGGGTTAATTGGATCGCATGTTGAAAATTATCCAAATTTAGAAAGAAACAAGAATCAACCTTGAATTGGTATTCGTTTCGGTTAATTCTCCAATTAGTGCTTGATATAGAATTGAATTATCTTGTGTGTCAAGGATCCACTAGTGAAATTGCCATGGTGGATATGACCAAAACCAAGATCTTTCTTAATTGAATTCTCTTTAGTATTTTATTGTTTTAATTTTGAGTTCAAAAGCATTCAAAAACCCCCTTTTCCATTTAGCACAAGAATGAAATCCGTTCTCTGTCGGACGACCTGTACTCACCGCTACTACATATTGAGAGTTGTTAAATTTGGGTGCGCTACGACAGCATTACAACTCGGCATGATTTTCTTACCACCAATATACATACATAAACATAAGTGAAACAACATTAAATAAACGCTAAAACACTACACTAAACATATATTAACACATAGAAATAGAAATGTACGCAAACAAACTTATAAAATTCTAAAAGAGCCGAAACTGGTGCAAAAGCCATACATGAAATAGTAGGAATAACCATATTTTCTTAGGGTTATCAGGCATAAATGTCAATCCATAGTATACGGACATATTAAATTTCTTAGTAGCAAAAGTTCTTCCACCATTAGTAGACTACATTTCAAAGAATTTTTTTTAGATCTGTAGTTCTACTATTGTGATGAGCCCTATTTACACCATTTGTATAGGGATCAATTGATTAGATAGTCTGTGCCTGAGGGAGAGACATAATATTTTCTTTGAATCTGTCATTCATAACAGGTTTAGGGGCACCATGGAAAATAAAGGATAGCTACTAAGGTCCTTCAAAGAAGATTGTAGAATTGGCTATCACTAACTAAGAGGCTAGGAAATTCGTATGCGCCACGATGAATGCCAAAGAACAGGGAATATATCTCGTAGGGATGAGATGCCTCTTAACATTATTTTAGTGGTTGAATTATTTTACATTTGCGAAATTGACTTTATAGGGCCGGTTTCAAGTTCTTTTTTGTAACAAGTACATTTTGAAGGCAACGAACTACATTTCGAAGTAGGTTGAGGTAGTAGCATTGCATACAAATGATGCCAAGGTTATCACAGAATTAATAAGGCATAATACCTTTTCAGGATTTGATGCTCAAACAGCAATAATTAGTAATGGGGGTTCTCTTTTTAAGAAAACTCAGTTGAAAACTCTATTGGCAAAATATGAGGCAACACATATGATTTTCTTACCTTACTATCCCTAAACATTAGGACAAGTTGAGGTTTCAAATCGAGAGTTGAAGCAAATCTTAGAGAAGACAATGAGTGCATCCCAAAAGGATTCTTCTTGAACATTCGATAAGATGCATTGTGGGAGTACCAAAAGGAATTCAAAACACCTATAGGGATGTCTCTGCATAGATTGGCTATTGGAGAGGCATATCACTTACCTATGGAGTTAGAACATAAGGAATTCTGGTCAGTCAAGACGTTGAATTTTGGTTCTAAAGCAACTGGCGAGAAGCGTTTGCTAGAAGTCTATTAATTAGAGAAATTTAGAGAATAGGTATATAATAATGCAAGGATATACATGAAAAGTTCAAAACACTGGAAAGATAGGAAGATCCTTTACAAAGAGTTTGATACTTGTGACAAACTATTGGTTTGCAACTTGATGCTTCGGTTATTCCCAGGAAAACTACAATCCAAGTGGAGCAGGACGTATGAAGTGGTATTTGTGTTTCCCTACAAAGAACTGGAATTGAAGAGTCAACGTTCAATTTTCCAAGTTAATGGATGCAGCCTCAAACTCTATTGTGGAGGCGATATCGTTGATAGAAGTGAAATCATCCAATTTGTCCGTGATCAGAAAATTTGAGCAAAAGCAATTGATAGTCAAGCTAATGACTATAAAGAAGCACTAGGCAACCCAAGCATTGTGTTTTGTTTTTTTATGAGTTATTGAACAATTTTGTTTTCATGTTTATTTTAGTTTTTGGTATTTGGACCAAGTTAGCATTTAGAAATGGTTTTTAAATGTAGGTTGTGTTCCCTAGCTTGGGTAGAATAAAAATTTCAAATAAACAAAATATAAAAACTGCACTAACTCCTAACTTCTACCCTCGCGCCTGTACGTATATGGAACTAGATAGTAGTATAAGGTGAGCGGGATTGTTCCCACGAAGATTGCCAGTTAGGAAGTACCGAGATTTACGTAACTTGTATAGTTAGGCGAATCAAATAGGAGGGAAGTAATCTACTCTACTCAAAATCGTGATCCAAGTATGCAATTAAAATCGAAATCTAAAATAATCTATCAACCAAAACAAGTAACGAAAGTAGACTACTGGATTCAAAGACTAATTAAACTAATCTCTAAAATGAACATGTAAATGAAAGCAAGTAAAATTTCTTCTGAATTAGAATTGAGGACAGGTGATACTAAACTGACCAAGGAAAGCAATAAAAAAGCATGAAAATCAAATAAACTCCATTTCCTACTAATTTAGACTTACTGAAATTTACAGTAAAACTAAGTTTATTTATAGATTTTTTAATTGATAAAAGAAAGACCTAAAGAAATTGACTAGAAATTAAAGCCAAGAAATGGAAATTTTAACTAGAAAACACTAAATTATCAAGAACCCTAATTACTTTTAAGAAAACTCGAAATGGAAGCAACTAGAATTTGAAGAAATTTAATTAGAAAGAATGTAAAATTTATATCTACTCATAGCTAAAGATTAAGCCACTAAAATTATCTAATCAAAATGTAAACTTGCAATTAATTTAAAACAAGATCTAAAGAGAAATTAAAGGACAACTTGTATTAAACTAAAAACTTAAATGTCAAGTTAATCTGATATACTCTAATCTAAATACCACACTACACTACCTAATATATGTACTATCACTAACTATTGCCCACAATATATGTTAACTGCTTTACAAGTCAAGAAATAAAAATCAGAAGGACAAAAATTACAAAAATACCGTATAATGTAAGCCAAATGAGCCTTGATGTCGTGACATCGAATTGAAAATTACTAGTTGAATTCCCACCACGATGTCACAACATCAAAATCTATGTCACGACATCGAGCATGTTCAATTCAACATTTCAATTCTTTATTAATCCCACTTTGGCAGTCAAACTTTTGTAATCTCGACTTCCATCTTTCGATTCCTAACCTGCAAACTTAGTAAACTAAATAAGTAACCAAATTAACTAAAATTGATTAAAAATTCATGATATTTACAAGAAATGCAAATACAACTACGAAATGCAACTAATTAAATTGATACACTTAATTCGACACCAAAAATCGATATTAAACTAGCAAAATGTCATAATTTAGAAGTAAAATAACTCTAGTTTACTAGAGTTTCGTATCACACCCCCAAACTTAGCATTTTGCTAGTTCCAACCAAAATAAGAAATAAAAAGAATTTTACTAAACGACATAACAAACACATTGCCAAATTGACAACACAAAGATGACAAATGGATGTGAACAATAAGAATTCTCTCAACGGAACTCAAATATTATATGACAATTGAACTATTTCAATTGGTCACTCCAATTTTTCTTATTTTTCCCAAAAATTATAAGTTCAATCACCACACAAAAGTTTAATTTACTAAGCATTAACCACTCTAATGACAGAATCCTGTATTCACCTTATTACTGCTTTAATGGCATATTTTGGAGAAAGAACATGGGTACATTCCGAAATCCTGTACTCGCCTTATTCCTAAATGCAAATTTTTTCCGTATGGCCCTAAAACAAGGAAGAGGAGTAAATGTACCTAATATTAATATCTAATACCAATTATTCATAAATTAGAATAATATTCCCTATGCAAACATACAAAATGTCATAAATTCCTTACTATTCTATTTAAACTAATTTTTCCAAAAGATAGATCAACCAGCAAAGTAATATTTATGATTCGATCAAAAATAATATTTCAAATGAATTTCTCCCTAAATATTAGTCTCTCTTTACTCACACACAATTAAGTTCTTCAAATGTCCAATTCAAATAGTTCAATCAGATAGAATTGCAAGTCAAGTATCATCATCATACCAAATTGATCAATTTTCCATCCAAGGGCCATCAAACACACATACAAACATAAAATGACCATTCCGATAGAAGAAATAGACACCTCCAAACTTGACTCTTTTATTTTGTTTGATGAGTAAAAATCATCCTACCACTCACTCAAAATTCAAACATAAAAACACATAAAAGAAAATCACCCAAAACAAGAACTAACTAAACCATGACAAAATCTTAACAAAACTTGCATCACTAAGTGACATCTCTAAGAGCACGTGAAATCATGCCATGCAATCAATCAATTAAACTATAATTATCAATTCTAACACTTTAAGCATCAACAATAATCTACATAGCATTAGTTTAAAGCCCTTAGCCACTATCAAACTCAAACAAGTAAATTAAATAAAAGTAGTAAAGCATTTAACCAAGCATTCTACCATGAAGTTCAAAAGGAACAATTTCAAATCAAGCATTAAGAAAAGTAACTTGGTGTCAGCCTAAGGCCTTTAGCCAATCTACTATCTAAAGAAAATATCCAAACCAAAATATCTAAAAGCATAATATAAACATGATAAATTCTAAAGTACTAAAGAAATAAAAATGAAAATGTCTTCAAGTATCTGAAAATCCCTCAAATGAAATTCCCTTCAAATGTCTCAAAAGTTGTCATTTGGCACCATTGGCTACCTCAAATCTCTTACTCCATATTCTTGCGACCATTCTATGCGTCACAATGCTGGCTTTCCTCGAACTCTTCATCTTGTGCTCTACCGGTACCATCAGCTTGTTGTGGATCACTTCGGTGCATAGGTATCTACAGTGGTATGTAAATTATAGGATTGTCCATGGGGTAGACCATAATGCCAAAGTAGTGGCTATAGTGTCGGAACCCAAGTGTTAAGTAAAGTAGCCTGAAGAGGTTATCCTATCATGGCCAAATTGTTGTGCATCACCAGTTGAATATATGTCCAATATCCATGCAATTCATTATGTTTCTCTTCCATAACTGGTGCATTGCACACATATCCCAGCGGCAAAGGAATGAATAACGTTCTTGGGTCGGTGGTGGAGGCATTTGGCCTTCTCCGAAGTGATGTTTCTCATATTCCCAGACCATCTTGTACAATACTCCTTATTGATTATGCCTCTCTGATGAGTTATTAGTTCGTCGGTAGAATATTGTCATCTTGTAGCAATACGTAGATGAGTGATTAGACTAGGTGCATAAAAAATAGACTCCTAGTTCTCTTGCTATCAAGGAATCCCTGTCTAATCAAATTGCCCAAATCCAATGGCATCCTTGTCAATATGGCAAAGACCAATATCACTGTATCCCCTGGATTTGAATATGACTCAAAGAATTTGAACCCAAATTCGACAACTAATGAAATAAAACCACGATTTTGCTACAAGAGATAATC
Organism: Cinchona pubescens; assembly: GCA_025175665.1. Classification (NCBI taxonomy): domain Eukaryota; kingdom Viridiplantae; phylum Streptophyta; class Magnoliopsida; order Gentianales; family Rubiaceae; genus Cinchona; species Cinchona pubescens. Next base: position 1,955,290 of record JANKKI010000170.1, read on the forward strand.
CATGACGAGGAAGTTTCAACTCTACCATTTTGGAAGTATTTAACACCCAAGAAACATCAATATCACACATCATTCTTTTAATTTCTTTCATATCTGTGTCCTTATTATGTGCAATAGTATGGTATTCATCACATGGAATAGAGGGCACATTAAAATAAGCATTTATAATATGGGCACTAAAATCTGCTAATATTCCCTTGTTCTCACTTTGCCATCGTCTAAATCACACAAATTACAATGAAACTCCTTAAATAGCTATGTATACCCCAGCTCAACTGCCATATCAAATTGCTCCCATTGCCTCGCCTTAATTTCTGTGTCTATTTCCTTTCTTGCATCCTCATAATCACCCCAGTGCATAGATAAGTCAAAGCTCCATTCTCTAATGACTTCATGTTTCTCATTATTTTGAAATAATTAAATACTTGGCTCGCTCACTTGTAAATTGGGGTTCTATGACTATTTCATTGGTCCCACATAGCTCACCAATTGATCCTTCTCTACTTGGACTTTTCCCTACTTTTCTTTTTCTCGAGCCTTCTCCTCTATCCCTACTTCTTCCTCTTCCACCACCATTACCATAAACTTCCCTCGTCATTTTTTTTGGCAAATTTCTATCAAAAGCAATAAACAAATTCTCAAACAAAATATTCAAGTTCCAAGCCAATTAACAAGAACAACACCACAAAAAATTTCACCATAAAATTCACTAATTGAGCAATTTTTAACTAATTACGAACAACCTACCACAACAATTAAAACCCATAGAATTGACAGTCAAATGGCAGAAAATAACCCACAAATTAGCACTAAGAAGAATTCCCAAAATTGATCACAATTTCTTGATAAGTCCAAGCAAATAATAAGCAAAATTACCAAGAATTCAACCAAAATAGTCTACAACAATGATTTTATGGGCTTATGCACATAATAATTGGAAGGTATTACCCATCCAAATTAGAAGAAAAATCTACTTGAATTGCGAAGAGTACTTCTTTTAAGCTTAAATTTTTTCCTTGAAAAGCCCAAATTTATGGATGATTGATGATGAGGATGATTTGTAGGGGTGGATTATGAGTGTTTGTGGAGGATTTAGTGGAGAAATTTGAAGAATATAAAGATTAGAAAGGATGATGTATGGCTAGGATTTTTTTTTGACAGAGAAATGAAGAAGAAGAAGAGAAATCAATTTAAACTTAATTCTGTCAAATTTTGATTTGCAACATTGAACTAAAATGGAATTTCAAAAAGGCACTTTGATGTCGTAACATCAAAATCTGATGTCGCGACATAGACTATACATGTGCAACTCACGTGTTTGATGTCGCAACATCAAAATGGATGTCAAAAATAAGCCTTTGCTGAAGTTTGTGTTTGATATCATGAAATCGGCTAAATGACCAAAATGCCTTCTCGGAAGATTATGTTTGATGTCACGACCCCATCCTTGTTCCAGCAAAAATGAAAATTTCAATAGTTGGAAAATTTTTCCTCCTTCACCACTTCTCTTCTAGTCCATCCACTACCTACACATACTGAAAACACAAGTTTAGAAGACTAATTCCAAACATTTCTTGGCACAAATTATTGAAATTAAAATCAAAATTTTCAAAATCAAATCTGACCCTCAACAAACAAAATCACACCAAAGCAAAACTAAACACAAAATATAAGCAAAACAAGGAATGTAAAGCTTGGGTTGCCTCCCACGAAGTGCTCTTTTATGTTTGCTAGCTTGACTATGGCAATGGTGATCATTCTTGAATAAATTGGATGGTTTCTTGTCATTGACGACTCCTCCCAAGTAAAGTTTGAGTCAAAGACCATTGACGTTAAAATAGTCCATTTCTCTTTTAATCTCTATCACACCATGAGGAAAAAGTTGAACTACTTCAAACAGTCCATCCCATCTTGATTTGAGTTTTTCCAAAAATAATTTACTTTTTAAGCCTTGAGTTGTAGATCAATACCAAGTTTCCGGTCTTGAACTCCTTTCTCAAAATAAGCTTATCATGCTGTGCCTTAGTCTTTTCCTTATAGATCAAAGAATACTCATATGCTTCCCTCTAGAATTTATCTAACTCATTCAAGTCAAGAAATCTCTTTTTACATTTCTCCTTCATATCAAAATTCAAACTCTTGATTGCCCAATTTGTTCGGTGCTCAATTTCGTCCGGTAAATGACAGGCTTTGCATAAACTATGTGGTAGGGAGACATGCCAATTGGAGTTTTTAATATCATTCGGTAAGCCCAAAGAGCGTTATCTAACTTGACTGCCCAATCCTTTCTTGCATTGTTCACTGTTTTCTCCAAAATTCTCTTTAATTCTCTATTTGACACCTCAACTTAACCCGAAGTTTGAGGATGATAGGCTAGAGCAATTTTGTGCTTTAGCCCATCCTTCAACATCAAGGCTTCAAATTGAGAATTTTTGAAGTGTGTTCCCCCATCACTAATAATATTTTTAGGTTTTCCAAACTGAGAAAAGATGTTTTTCTAAGAAATTTGGTCACCATTCTTGCATCATTGGTTGGGATGGCTATTGCTTCCACCCATTTTGACGCATAATCCACCACAACCAAAATTAACTTGTTAGAATATGATGTTGGAAAGTGTCCCATAAAATCGATGTTCCGTGCATCAAATACCTCCAACACAACATTACCATAGAGGGACATGTCTTGTTTTCTTGAGATATTACCTACCCTTTAATATTCATCACATTCAAAAACAAATTTCCTAGAATCCTTGAAAAGAGTTGGCCAATACAACCCACTTTGAGTAACTTTAAAAGCCGTTCATTGTGCCCATGGTGACCTCCTAGGGGTGATGAATAACAATATTTCAAGATGTCATTTCCTTCTCCTTTCGGAACTCACCTCCTCAAGACTTAATCATTGCATCTTTGAAAAATATACAAATTTTCACAAAAATAGTACTTAATTTGTTAGTGAAGAACTTCCTCTTCTTATTGATGTTACATATGTGGTGTGCAAATAATATGCTGCGGAGTTGTAATGCTGTCATAGGCACCCAAAATTAACAACTATCAATATGTAGTAGCAGTGAGTACAGGTCGTCCGACAGAGAACGGAGTTTATTCTTGTGCTAAATGGAAAGGGGGTTTTTGAATACTTTTGAACTAAAACTAAAACAAGAAAATACTAAAGAGAATTCAATTAAGAAAAATCTTGGTTTTGGTCATATCCACCACGGCAATTTCACTAGTCGATCATTGACACACAAAATAATTCAATTTTATATCAAGCACTAATTGAAGAATTAACCTGAACAAATACCAATTCAAAGTTGATTCTTATTTCTTTCTAAAGTTGGTTAATTTTCAACACGCGATCCAATTAACCCTAACTATTAATTTAACCCAGACACGCTCCAAAGATCAATTAATAGAAGCATTAAAATCCACAAGAACAATTAGACTAATTAAACATATGTTAACACACGCGGTTATGCCAATTAGATGATTAATTTCCCTAAATTCAATAACACTCATCCAGTAATTATCAAATTCAGTTGCTTCAACGATTGAATTAAGAACACGCGGTTAACAACAATCTAGCTATAGATTAATTCCAATAACTTAATATTCTGCAGTAATAATAAGTTAAAAAGAACAATCATAAAATTAATCTCAGAAAAATAATCAATACTTGAGATAAAAGTGAATAATTCAAGCACAAGAAGTCTCACAACTTTGTAGAATTGACCATGGCTTCAAATCCCTCTACCAAGAAAAGGGTTTAGGCACAATGTGCCATGAAAGAATAAAGAAGAATTTCTACTGCTAAAAACCCTAGCCAAAAGAAAATAAAAGTGTTGATCCCTTTTTCTCTCACTAATTGGGGTATTTATAATGAGTATTTAGGGTTACAATTAATGCCTATAGATAAGAACGTGAAATCGGGTGAAAAATAGTCCAACCGGTCGAAGAATCATGCACAAACTCAACTTTACGCCACCCTGCTGCCTTCCGTGCACATGCGCTAGGGTCTTTGCGTGCATATGCGTGCGAGGCAATGAGGTCCTGACCTGTTCGTCCTCCGTACACAAGCCGCAGGGACCTTAGTGTGCATGTGAACATGAGCCACTTCTGGGAATCTGCTTTTGGATGCTGCGCACGTGCGCTACACAGCTCCAGCGCATGTGCGCTGGCTTCCTCAACTGTGCTCCGTCTTCGGCTTCAATTTTCACCTTGATGCTTTCGTAATTTGGAAAATTGTAAAACACAAAAGTTGTAGTTCTATCCCTTATATTTGTAATAAATTTTAAATCAACTCAATCAGAGTTGGGGATCAAAAGTTATGCTTGAAATATAAAATAGTGTCTAGAATGGCTTCATACTCGTGCCTGTCCCGTACTAAGCATTTTCTTTCATCTTTTCCCATCTTTTTCAGCTCTTTTTCACTTTAACCCTACAAAAACTAAGAATAACCAAATTAAACTCAACAAGGAATAAGAATTCAAATCTTGCTTACAACACATAAAAATGTGGTAATTGACATATAAAATATCGCACAATTATGAATTTATCAAATTACCCCACACTTGGCCTTTGATCGTCCTCGATCAAATATAAAATTAAAACATTTAAGCACAACAAAATTCCACTCAACATATTCCCTAAAATATCCACATAAATATTCAATAACTAATCAAGCAATCAGAGTAGTCTATGAACCCAAGAGCTCAAATGCTAATAAAAACCGAAACATGAATTTCATGTGTGTGCGTATAGCCATTCAAAAACTTAGATTCGAAAATATTTAGATTAAATTATGAAGACCCTATAAATTTTTTCTAAACACCCCATAGCTCATTCTTCTTACACACCTCCACTAATCTAGACAACCGATTCAATCTTTCAGTTCGAACTAGAAATTAGGATATTTGTTAGCCAAAGAAGGGAGATGATATAGCCAATAAGAACAAGAGCTTTATAGTAATGACAGCCACACATTTTAAAATAAAACTTCTCTTCACATGCGAAATATCATACATCCCCAACCCCACACTTGAGTAACAAACACCATAAAGAATTCGAAACAACCAAACATGCCAACCTCCCTCGGACATATTTACATTATGTAGTGATTTTAGTTTTATGTCCGCTAACAGTATGGGTACCAGTGGTAGGCACTACCCGCAACATACATACACGCATGTATCAGAGATGGGCACTACCTGGAAGTACAGGTACCAGTGATAGGCACTACCTGTAAAAATAAAAAACACACAGGTACCAGCTATGGGCACTACTTGCAAATACAGGTACCATATTCATTTTTTCCAACAAAATTTTCCAGTACCCCATTTCGCAATAAAAATGTACATCACTCACTTCTCACAAACTTCCACCCTTATATCCCCTTAACAAATAATGTGCACCATAAGCTCTTAAAGGGAAAACTTAGGATAAAACAATGAAAAGAAACGTTAAGCTCAATAAGGGTAGGTAATTGATAAGTGAGAATTAAGAAAGAGAGTGATGTTTCTCTTCACAAGAATAAGGCTCAAATAAGGTACTTAGAATAAATTGTTAAAACGGTTGGCTAGAAAGGCTCATCAAACAAAAAAACACTACCCTAATTTTTAAACTAAATCGGGTCATCTAAGAATTAGCTTCAAAAATGTAATAAAGTAAGTTTTCGGGATGCAACATAATTGAGTCTACATAAATTTCTCTAAATATCCCAAATCAAAAATTAAAGTATGGCTTAGTGCTCAAAAATCTTGAAAATCATGAATGGAAAATATTAACACCGATTACTCATTCATGCATGGTTCAACTAATGATTTATTATGCAGACAAATGGAAAAAATGTGTTAAGCAAAAATTGTCAAAAATTTTTTAAAAAAAAATGGTCAATTAATCCACAAAATTTTTCAAAAATTTTAACAAGATCTCAGATCAAAGAAAAAGTTGAAATATTGCAGGAAAATTGAGCATACTACACCATTGTTCTCAATGCAAAAATAAAAGCCCAATAAAATGGGAATAAGAAAAACTTTTTTGGATTAAATTCGCGTTTGGAGTCGTATCCGCTATAAATATCCCCTTGTCGCGGAATAAAGCTGGATTAACACTAAACAAAACAAAACAAGATAAATAAATAATTCCCTTGAGACAATAAGAAAAATAAGGAAATTGTAGAACATAATCATACAATAAACAAGAAAAACTAACTCCCTTAAGGGATTACACAACTAAAAATAAACGAAACACACAATTCAAAAATAAAGCTAAGCAATATGAAATAAACGAACTAGAATGAAACCTAACTAACGAAAATGACTAAAATTGTCTAGGAAATCAATTACGATAAATATCAAACAAAGAAAATGGCCCATCACATAGGGCATAAAAACTCAAGGAGCATGGGCCCCAAATCTTGTGGAAAATGAGGAAAGGGAGGAAATGTAGAAAGGTCCTCTTCCCGCTCTCTGGCCGTCTGACGAGCCTCCATTGTCTGCTGCCACATAAACTAATATCCCCATTTGCATAAACGAATCAAAATGTTGGACCATCCGCTGTTGTTCTTCCAAGATTTGATGTAGAAGCTCCCTCTACGATTGCTGTGGAGCAGGTACCGGCTCATCATCTGAATCATCAGCTTCATCTACGTGTGACGTATAAGCTTGGGACCAAGTGCATTTAACCGGAGCTCGTATACCCTCCATTGCAATCATCTGGCCTAGCCTCAATTTTTCTTCAGAAGGCTCAATCAGCACACCACTTTCCAAACATAGAGTCGTAATCAGATGGGGAAACCATAATCCTGGTTGCCTACTGGTAATAGAGTAACAGATTTGTTGATGTATAAGCTGACCGACATCTATGGCTTTCCCGGTAGCAATACAATACAGCAATTTGGCCCCTTCCATAGTGACATGGGTGAGATGGTTTACCAGTAGAAGGCGGCAACTAAGGAATTTAAACCAAACAAACCATGCTGGCTTAAGTTTATTTGCGTGGAAATGTCGAGCCGTCATGCCATCTGCCTTATATCAATTAAAAGTCTAGTCCACGTCTCCGTCACAAAGAACGCTTGTGATCTGTTGAAGCTCTACGTTGGCATTACGTGTGTCGGGCCATTCATCGTTACGAACACGAGTGACCTTCAAAATTCTATTGATTTCATTGGCAGAGACATCCACTTCTTTTCCCTGTACATATATTCTGGTGGAGCTATAATGATGAAAATTAGAATAAAACTCACGCACCACCGGAAGGACGGCATCTATGGGGGTTGAAGTGAAAAGCTCCCATCCACGATTGCGAATGGCTAACTAGATTTCTAGCACCCCTGCCAATAGCACTTGTATCCTCTTTCCTTAATTGTAGCCCATTTTGAGATATCATTGTCATATATCTGATTAGCTACTGCAGTTAAAAACCGTAACCCGCCACCAACTCTTAGTTTTGGAGCCCCGGATGATGAGGATTCTCAAGTACTCTTGCCTGTGGCTGTTTTCTTTACTGTTCTTCCCATTCCTATAAAACATAAACAAGCATCATGACTCTCAAACAAACAATGACAACACCCCACACTTAAATAAAAGGCCATTCCCCCAAATCATAAACCTTAAATTATACATGAAAATCCAAGCAAAATAATGCCTAAAACTAAGGCTTATATACAATGCATGAAAATTCCTATGCATGAAAACTAAGTAGAAAGAATTCACATGGCATAATCAATGGTCTGGGAATTAAATTCGTGCATCAATGCCTTGTGTTTCAACATTTTTATTCATTGAGACATATTATCGAACACATGGCATGCATAAAGAAAGAGGAAATTTTTGGGTATATTATGAACATGCAATCCATCCTCAATCAATTATCCATACACAATAATCACACCAAATTTACGTTTGAAATTCAATCCATATGAGATTTCATCAATCAAAGCATAAAAAGACTCAACATATTCTTGAAAATTAATTGAAACCCATAAAAAAAAATTATAGGAAGAGAGAGAAATTCATACCTTGATTTGATTTTCCTTTAAAGATGGGAAAGTCTCTTGAAGAAATTTGGCGTAAAATTGATGAAATTGGGGTGAGTTTTGGAAAACTTGAAGTGGGGGATTTGAGGGTTTGAGAGGAAGTTGAAAGAGAAGAGGAATGTGAATAAATAATGGGATTTGGAACTGTTAAGTTCCTTTATTCCCGTTGCGCGCACGTGCGCTGCTTCCTCATGCCCGCGAGACAGTGAATCTGTGTGATAATTGATGCCGCGCACATGCGCTGGGCTTTGAGCGTGCATGTACGAGCGAGGCAGAAGATAAATTGTATGGGGTCTAAGTGCACATGCACTAAGATTTTATCGCGCATATGCGCTGAAGGCAGAACGAAAATTATTATTATTATTTTTAAATTAAACACATAAACATTCCTAAATCACCCTCACAACACATAAACCCCTTAAAGATCTATTTTATCATTTTAGCCTCTTAATGCAATCAATTTCCCAATTAACTATGAAAGTAAAATATGCTGTCCTTTAAAACAACAATAAGCAAAAATAAAGCTTGCATTTGCAAAAATTAAATAACAGAATAAAATTAAAATGGACATGGGTTGCCTCCCATGCAGCGCCTTTGTTTACTATTGTTGGCTAGATTTGATGTTCTTTCAACAATCAATCACAATGTGGTTCTTCCAAATTCTAATCACACACATTTCCCAATGCAACTCCTTCATAATAGGGTTTTAGGCGATGTCCATTAACTGTGAACACTTTGGACGTTTGTAAACTCTGAATTTCAACTGCACCATGGGGAAATACATTAGTTATTAAATACGGACCAATTCAATGAGATTTCAACTTACCAGGAAATAGACGAAGATGTGTTTGATAAAGAAGGACTCTTTGACCGACTCGAAAATCCTTCCTTATGATCATTTGATCATGAAAAGCCTTTGCCTTCGCCTTATATATGCGAGTATTCTCGTAAGCTTCATTGCGGATTTCCTCCAACTCATGCAGTTGTAATTTACTATGTTCGCCACTAGCATCCAATCCCATATTGAAACTCACAATTAATTGCCCAATAAGCTTTATGCTCTAATTCTATGGGGAGGTGACAAGCTTGACCAAATATTAGCTGAAATGGGGACATCCCTATAGGCGTCTTATAACCAGTGCGATATGCCCATGATGCATCATCCAACCGTAAACTCCAATCCCTACGGCTAGAGTTCACCATTTTTTGGATAATGGACTTCATTTCTCTGTTAGATACCTCGGCTTGTCCACTGGTTTGTGGGTGATATGCAGTGGAAATCTTGTGTGTCACATGGTACTTCTTTAGTAAAGCTTTCACTATACGATTACAAAAATGAGTACCTCGATCACTGATTATAGCTCGCGGAATCCCAAATCTAGAAAAGATATTGCTCTTAAGAAAATCTAAAACAATCTTTGAATCATCAGTATGAGTGGCTTTAGCTTCCATCCATTTTGAAACATAATCAACAGCCAAGAGGATATATGAATAACGGAATGAAACAGGGAAAGATCCCATGAAATCAATGCCCCAAACATCTCCTCAATATTTCACAGAATAGTATCGGGTTTTGAGGCATTTCATTCTTTTGGGAAATGTTACATGTCCTTTGACAACTATCACACAAACGATAAAATAGGGACGAGTCGCGAAATATGTTGGGCCAATAAAATCCACACTCTAATACCTTCATTGCTGTTCTTTTGGCTCCAAAATGTTCTCCACAAGCATAAGTATGGCAAAATGGTAAAATTGAATTAATCTCACCATCATTGACACACCTTCTGATTACTTGATCAGCGCAATGTTTCCATAAATAGGGCTCATCCCACACATAGTATTTGGCATCACTTTTGACTTTCTCCCTTGCCGCCCTAGACAAACCTTAGGGTAATTTGTTAGTAACCAAGAAATTAACAATATTTGCATACCAAGGTAACATTGACTTTACTGAGCATAATTGTTTATTCGAAAATCTTTCTTGTATCCCTGGTTCTTCCTCCACATGTGGTAGTCGACTTAAATCATCTGCAGCTTTGTTTTCCACATACCACTTTTGTCTCTGATATCCAAATCGAATTCGCTCAAGAGGAGTATCCATCTTATCAACCTTGGTTTTGATTCCTTTTTCGTCAATAAATAACGTAAAGTTGCATGATCAGAATATACAATCACTTTAGTACCAATTAGATATGAACAAAATTTCTCTAAAGTAAAAACAACAGCTAAAAGCTCTTTTTCAGTGGTAGTGTAATTTTTCTGCGCATCATTTAGGGTTATAGAGGCGTAGTAAATGGCATGAGGTGCCCTTTCAAAGCGTTGTCCCAAAACTGCGCCCACCGCAAAGTCACTTGCATCGCACATTATCTCAAATGGTAGACTCTAATTGGGTGGTTGGATGATTGGTGTGGACACGAGAACTTGTTTTAATTTGTCAAATGCCACCTTGCAGTTATCACCAAATTCAAATTCGACATCTTTCTGTAATAATTTGCATAAAGGTGCCAATACTTTTGTGAAATCCTTGATGAACCTTCGGTAAAATCTTGGGGCGTCATGGCCAAGAAAAGCACGAACTTCCCACACCTTCGTGGGGTAAGGCAAGGATTGAATTATGTCAATTTTAGCTTTATCAACCTCAATCCCCTTAGACGACGCTACATGACCTAACACTATACCTTGTTGAACCATAAAATGACATTGTTAGGAATTCAGAACAAGGTTAGTTTCAATGCACCTTTGTAATATTAATGTGAGATTATGCAAACACTGGTTAAAAGAATCTCCATAAACGGTGAAATCATCGATGAATACCTCAATAAAATGTTCCAAAAAATCAGAAAATATGCGAACCATACACCTCTGAAAAGTAGCAGGAGCATTACACAACCCAAATGGCATACGACGGTAAGCAAATATTCCAAATGGGCATGTAAATGTTGTCTTCTCCTGATCTTCAGAAGCAATAGCAATTTGGAAATATCCTGAATAGCCATCAAGAAAACAATAATAAGCAAGACCATCTAACCTTTCAAGCATTTGATCAATAAAAGGCAAAGCAAGAAAAAGTGATCTTTGCGAGTAAAAGAATTAAGCTTTCGACAATATATACAAACCCGACACCCGTTTTGTATACAGGTGAGAACTATTTTTTTTTCTTGATTTTTATCACAGTGATCCCCGTCTTCTTAGGGACTAATTGCACCGGACTGACCCATTTGCTGTCTAAAATCGGGTAAATTATCCCCACTTCAAGAAGTTTGAGTATTTCCTTTTTAACCACTTCCATTAGCGTCGGGTTTAGCCTTCTTTGTGGTTGAAGGGTAGGCTTAGCTCCATCTTCGAGTAGTATACGATGCATGCATGTTGATGGGCTAATTCCCTTTATATTTGCAATGGTCCATCCAATCGCCGTTTTATGCTCCCTTAGGACTTTTAGCAAACGTTCTTCTTAGGCAATGGTTAGGTCATTAGCGATTATCACCGGATGAGTTTTACCATCACCTAAAAACATATATTTGAGGTGATTCGGGAGAGGTTTCAATTCTGACTCAGCATCCTTCAAAAAACCAAAAATAAAAGTGTGTCATTAAGATTCCTTGATGTCACATACGATAACTTACCAAATTGCGGCTGTTCAGCATCACTTCCTGCTTGCTCATCCCCAATTCCTTCAAACTCATATTCAAAAACATCCTGTACTATAGAATTGATAACATCAACAAAATAAATAGAATTATTCTTGGGTGGATACTTCATGGCCGCATAAATATTATGTTAAAAAATTTTGCCATCAAATTCCATCGTCAAAATTCCAGTATCTCATCTATCTTAGTTTTGGATGTTTTCAAAAATGGTCTACCTAACAAAATGGGAGTAGACTCACCATTGTTCTCCATGTTAATTATATAAAAATTGGCTGGAAAAATTAATTCATTGACTTGGACTAAAACATCCTCAATTATACCCTTAGGATAAGCCACTGATCTATCTGCTAACTGGATAACAGTACGAGTTTCAAGTAAAGGCCCAAGGTGCAAGGATTTATAAACTGAATAAGGCATAACATTTTTATAGAAGCTCCTAAATCCAACATGGCCTCCTTAATTCTAGTGTTGTTTATTGAACACGAAATTGTACACATACCTGCATCTTTGCATTTCATTGGAAGAGTCTGTTGTGTAAGCATGGCTGATACATTTTTTTCCCAACATGATCTTCTCAGCCTTCTTTTATTTTTGCTTCTTTTTATGTGTACATAATTTTTTCAAAAATTTAGCATATCGAGGAATTTGTTTGATAGCATCCAGCAATGGTATATTTACTTCACATTTGCGAAAAGTTTCATAGATGTCTCTATTGGGGTCCTCCTTCGTAAATTCCTTAAATGCATCAGGAAATGGTGGGTCAGGTGTGTATTCTGGCCACTGAGTTGATTTGCCAATTTTTTCTTCTTTTTGAACGGGACAACTTATTTCTCCACTTCGATTTCCCTCTCTTTAGCCTTGTTTTGTTCAGAAACTACTTTATTTGGCACCTCAACTTCCTTGCCGCTTCTCAACACAATTGCACTAGCATTCTCTTTATAATGTTAAGAGCAGGGTTAATGACTGTTTGAGAAGGCAACTTTCCAGAACTCTACACTTCCAACCGGCTAATTGTTGTAGCCATTTATCCCATTTGATGCTACAACTGCTGAATATTGGCCTTGGTGTCCTGTTGAAATTGAATAGTATTAGCTGTTAAAATAGTCAGCCGTTCCTCTAAAGACTTACCAGATTGATTATTCAAATTGGTTTGTTGTCTTTGAGCGAATGGCGGCCTGTATGGTTGGAAGTTCTGCCGATTTTGTTGAGGCTGATTTTGGGCAGGGATCTCGTATCTCAAGTTAGGATGATCCTTCCATCCAGGATTGTATGTGTTCAAGCGGGGATCATAACTTTGTCATGGCTGCCTTGGGAATCCTCCGGCTGCATTTACGTGCTCTTGACCTTCATCTTGTAATGTGGGACACATATCTGTTTAGTTTCCCTCATTTGAGCAGATACGACATGGTTGTGTAGTCGATGTGGTACCTGAAGCCAACTGTCGTACAAAAGAAGTCATTCATAACTTGCCAGTTGTTGTTCTAATGATGAAACATTTACCTTATTTACACGTTTGAGAGGTTGATCACGTCGTGTCCCAAACTTTTGAGAGTGTGCGGCCATATTTGATATAATCTCACGAGCAGCGTTTATGGTCAAATTGTCTAACGCCCCTCCATTTGCAGCGTCAACCATGTTCCTTTCATTAGGCAACAACCCTTCATAAAAATATTGAATTAGCAAGGAGTCACTTATCTGATGATGCGGACAGCTTGCACACAATTTCTTGAAGCACTCCTAATAGTCATACAAGGATTCTTCATTGACCTGCCTTATTCCACAAATTTCTTTGCGAATATTTGCAGTTCAAGAAGCTGAAAAGTATTTAGCCAAGAATGGTCTATTCATCTGCTCCCAAGTTGTGATACTACCCGAAGGCAAATCGAATAGCCAATCCTTTGCTTCATCCTTGAGTGAGAATAGGAATGCTTTCAACTTTATATGCTTCTCTGACAACCCGGTGGGTCAAGACATACTTGTGCAAACCACAACTCCTTAAGATGCTTGTTCGGATCTTTACCTGGCAATCCATGAAAAGAAGGCAATAAATGGATTAGTCCAGATTTTAATTCAAATGTGACATTAGCATCTAATTTTGGATATGTAATGCATAAAGGTTGTTGGCTCAGAGTGGGCTCTGCTAATTCTCTCAAAGTCCATTGCACCATGTGCGTCTCTTCCTGTTGTTCCTGATCACCTGCAAAGATACAGTTAAACAATTGTTCTTCCCCTAATTGTCTTTCTCGTATCTCTTTTCCCAATCTGCGTAATGTTCTCTGTATTTCTGGATCAAATTGGAATTCAACTTGTCCAGCAAACAGGGTCACAGGCATACACAATTAGCAAAAGAATTATAATAAAAAGAAAGAAAAGAAAACCAAATGAAATAAAAAGCACAAAAATAATTCAAACCGTTTTGGTGTGCAAATCATATGCTGCGGAGTTGTAATGTCGTAGGCACCCAAAATTAACAATTCTCATGTAATATGTAGTAGAAGTGAGTACAGGTCGTCCCACAGAGAACGGAGTTTATTCTTGTGCTAAATGGAAAAAAGGGGTTTTTGAAAACTTTTGAACTAAAACTAAAACAAGAAAATACTAAAGAGAATTCAATTAAGAAAGATCTTGGTTTTGGTCATATCCACCATGGTAATTTCACTAGTCAATCATGGATACACAAAATAATTCAATTCTACATCAAGCACTAATTGAAGAATTAACCTGATCGAATACCAATTCAAAGTCAATTTTTTTAAAGTTGGTTAATTTTCAACATACGATCCAATTAGCCCTAACTATTAATTTAACCCAGACACGCGCCAAAGATCAATTAATAGAAGCATTAAAATCAACAAGAATATTTAGACTAATTAAACATAAACACACGCGGTTAAGCCAATTAGAAGATTAATTTCCCTAAATTCAATAACACTAATCCAGTAATTATCAAATTTGGTTGCTTCACATATTGAATTAAGCACACGCTGTTAGCCAAACAATCTAGCTATAGATTAATTCCAATAACTTAATATTCTGCAGCAATAATAAGTTAAAAAGAACAATCATAAAATAATCACAGAAAAATAATCAATACTTGAGATAAAAGTGAATAATTCAAGCACAAGAAGTCTCACAACTTTGTAGAATTGACCATGGCTTCAAATCCCTCTACCAAGGAAAAGGGTTTAGGCACAAAGTGCCATGAAAGAATAAAGAAGAATTTCTACTACTAAAAAGCCAAGCCAAAAGAAAATAAAAGTGTCGATTCCTTTTTCTCTCACTAATTGGGGTATTTATAATGAGTATTTAGGGTTACAATTAATGCCTACAGATAAGAACGTGAAATCGGGTGAAAAATAGTCCAACCGTCCAAAAATCATGCACAAACTCAACTTGACACCACCCTGCGGCCTTCCGTGCACATGCGCTGGGGTCTTTGCGCTCATGTGCGCGGGAGGCACTAAGGTCCTGGCCTGTTCCATCCTCCGCGCACATGATGTCGCAGGGACCTTATCGCGCATGTGCATGCAAACCACTTATGGGAATCTGCTTCTGGATGCAGCACACATGCGCTGAACAACTCCAGCGCATGTGCCCTGGATTCCTCAACTGTGCTCCGCCTTTAGCTTCAAGTTTTACCTTTATTCTTGCATAATTTGATAACCTGTAAAACACAAAATTTGTAGCTCTATCCCTTATCTTTCCAATTCATCTTAAATCACCTCAATCGGAGCCCAGGATCAAAAGTTATGCTTGAAATACAAAACAGTATCTAGAATGGCTTCATACTCGTGCCTGTACCGTACTAAGCATTTTCTTTCATCTTTTTCAGCTCTTTTTCCCTATAACCCTAAAAAAACTAAGAATAACCAAATTAAGCTGAATAAAAACTCAAATCTTGCATACAACACATAAAAATGTGATAATTGACATATAAAGTATAGCACAATTATGAATGCTTGGAAACACTCTTGCAACAAAATAATTCACAATGTCTACATACCAAGGTCTAGTTTCCTCCTTCACTTCAAGCAACTTATTGATTGATGATTCCACAACAATGGTCTTTCTTTCTTAATTATAAGTCTAGATGCCTCAATCCTTCGTAAATGGTCCCCTATCACATTTTCAATGTCATTTTTATCCATAACTTCCGAATCCTCCTGCAAAAGAAGTATCCATGTATCCATGTCAATATGCGTGGTTTGGCATCTTGTTTAGAGAATAAGTACTTTAATGTGGAGTGATCAACACCCACAATTGTCTTGAAACCAATGAGATAAGATCTAAACTTGTCAAATGTAAAACTATAGCAAGCAATTCCATTTCCGTAGTAGAATAATTAATTTGTGCCTCATTCAATTTCCTACTTGAATAATAAACGACATGCAATACTTTATCCACTTTTTGACACAAAACAGCACTTATCACGTAGTCACTTGCATCACACATAAACTCAAATAGAAGAGTGGTACCAATTAGGTGCCACAATGATTGGGGCGTTTACAATGGGCGAATGTTTCAACTCATTGAATGCATGCAAAAAAGAATCATAAAAGTTGAAAACACAGTCTTTTTGAAGTAAAGAGCATAAAGGTCTAGCTATATGTGAAACGTTTCTAATGGACCTCCAATGGAAATGCGCATGGCCAAGAAAACTTCTCATACCTCTAACATTAATAGGTGGAGGTAAATTTTCAATCGCCTCAACCTTTTCCCTATCAACTTCTTTGCCCTTTGATGAAACTTTATAACCCAAAACAATTCCTTCTCGCAGTGTAAAATGACATTTTTCCTACTCAAGCACAAATTAGTCTCAAAACATCTTTTCAACACATTAACCAAATTTGAAAGACAATCATCAAATGATATACCAATACACTAAAGTTATCCATAAAGATTTCTATGTATTTTTCAACCATATCATGAAAGATAGCAAACATGTAACGTTGAAATATACTAGGGGAATTGCAAAGCCCAAAGGGAATTCTCCTATATGCAAAAGTACCAAATGGGATAGATATAATAGTTGTTTTCTCTTGATCTTCCAGGCAAATAACAATTTGAAGATAACCGGAATATCCATCAAGAAAGCAATAATATGCAAAATCGGCCAATATTTCAAGCATTTGATCAATAAAAGTTAAAGGAAAATGATCCTTGCAGTTGGCCTCGTTCAATTTACGAAGGTCAATGCACATACGCAACCCGTGACCAACCTAAAGGGGAGTAGCTCATTGGTTTTA
The DNA here is from genome assembly GCA_025175665.1 of Cinchona pubescens. Taxonomy (NCBI): domain Eukaryota; kingdom Viridiplantae; phylum Streptophyta; class Magnoliopsida; order Gentianales; family Rubiaceae; genus Cinchona; species Cinchona pubescens. The sequence continues at coordinate 1,972,217 of JANKKI010000170.1, forward strand.
CTTACTATCATGGTAATTCCACCTTTTTTAGGAATGACTTGAGTGAGGTTAACCCACTCACTATCACTAATAGGGTATATAATACCTGCATTTAAGAGCTTAATAACCTCATTCCTCACAACCTCTTTCAAGGTAGGGTTCAACCCCCTTTGAGGTTGCCATACCGGTTTGTTTCCCTTATTCAACAAGATTTTATGCATACAAATGGAAGGGCTAATTCCCTTAGTATTATCAATAGACCAAGCAATAAAATATTTGTACATTTTAAGCACCACAATCAATCTAGATTTTATGAAGTTGCTAACCTGTCAAAGAAGCTTTCATCTTCTTCCATATCTAAAACTATGAAATTTGCTGGAAGGTAAAGCTTGTCAATTTTTATGATCACATCCTCAATAATTTCTCTTGGAAACTTTATGCTTCAATCCGCAGGTTGCAACGAGATACTTGTTGGCCTCAAATCTCCTCCATTTAGCTTTTTGAAAATGGCATAAGGGATGAGATTAATCGAAGCACCCAAATTACACAAGGCTTTTTCAAATTACAAACCACCAATTTCACAAGGTATGGTGAAGGAACCATGGTCCTTAAACTTGGGAAGTAACTTCTTTGTGACTAATGCACTACAACTTTTCGTAAACATAGGATTTCATCTCCATGCAATCTTGTCTTTAATGTGAGGACTTGTTTGATGAATTTAGCATAGGTAGGCATGTTTTCATGTGCTTCCACAAAAGGAATATTAATTTCAAGCTTTTTAAAAAGCTCAAGAATCTTTTTGAATTTCTTTACTTCTAGATTTCACCTCTTTCAACCTGATAAGCTCCTAAATGTCATATATTTTATGTGTTGTTTATCTCTATTTTAATGTAATTTGAGTAATAATTCAGTAATTATGAGCTAAAATAGTTTATTTCGAATTTTTTAGGGTTTGAGTGAAGAATAACTTAAAATGGATCACAATATTGGAGGAAAACATTCACTTGCATGGTGTAAATCGGATACAGTTTGGAAGATCAAGTATAACTCTCTTGTTCAAACTCTGATATCTGTGATTTTGGTTGATTTAGAAAGATAAGGAAGTTTTCTACAACTTTTGTGTTTTACGTTTTGCAAGATTCTATAAGCATCACATTCAAAATTATAAAGTTGGAAAATATGCACCGGCAAGGAGCTCTTGTGACACAGTTTGGTATATTGATCATAAATTTCTTGTCCAAAGTCAAATTGAGGTGATTCAAGATGTTTTGGAAATATAAGAGACAGATATATAACTTTTATGTTTTAAGTGTTCCTAAATGTTCGGCCTAAATCATAATCAAAATTGAGAAGTAAGTAGAAGCTGAGTCTGCTAGGCGAACACATGCGCGACAGAATTGCAGCACAAGTGCGCCTGCTCCAGAAGCTCTCTGCCCAGCCTGCACATGTGCATCAAAATTTCAGTGCATGTGCGCCAATTGAAGGGTAGGCTACAAAACTTGATTTATTTTGCAAGAAACATCCTCCCATGGGCCGGTTGCATGGGAAATTGTGTACTTATCATCTCAGAACCCCAAAATCCTAAAAACACCTATAAATACCCCATTATGAGGGGAGTTGAAGGAGGAACATCAGCTATTAGTCAGATTAGCCATTAGAATAGAAATTCATTAGACTAGACTTGGGTTTTGTTTATTTTTAGAAGGATTGAAGAGGAGGTTCAAGATTGACAACCTTGGACCAAGAACTTGTGATTCTTCATTAGCGAAGCATTCTTAAACATTTTCTTATGTTATTTAGTTCTTGTTCTATGATTCTTTTTTTGTTTAATGCTTTCTATAGGGTTACATATTTTTCCTTGCTTTCAAATTTAATGCTTTCTTTACTTGCTTTAGTAGATTAATGGTTAGAGTAATCTATTTGCTTTCATAGTTTAATTATAATTTTAGCTCTTAGATTAATTTATTCAAATCTCTTCCATAATGATTTCTTCAAATAGTGTTCGAGTCAAATTACCGTTCATTGCTAAACCAATCCTTGTGGGTTCGACACCTACTTCCGCTATATACTATTGATGCCATACACTTGCGGTGCGTTATCTAGTTAATAGTTGGATTAGGAGATTATAAATTTTATAACTAGATATTTCACGTATCACAACCTTTGAGGAAATGGTACTTTAACTTGCTTGGAGACTTGGAATGTAGGATCCTTGCCTTCATCAAATTGTACATTGGGTAAAGTAGGCTCTTTTGTCATTGTACCTTGACTGATTGAAGACTCCCTTTTAACCTCTTCACTATTTTCAACTTTCTCTTTCTCTTCAACTTTTAATGAAGTATTTTTAACTCTTCCTTCCACTTCTTCATCATTTCTATGGGTGATAGTTTGAACTTGCTCTTTTTCCTTTTACTTTCTTGAAATTGGAATGGTGTCACTAGGAAAAACCCCCATACGCCTCTCATTGTCTCTTTGCTACATTACCTAATTGCATCCCAAATTTCTCGTGTAGCTCTCAGATTTTCATAATCTCTCTTTTATTCTTCTCTTTCCCTTCTTTCTCTTTCCAATTCACTTCTCAAATACTCTATTTCCTTTCTCCAACTATCCTCAAAGGGATAATGCATATGAGGAAAGTTGGAGAAGGTTGGTATGGAGGTCTTGGTTGTTGATGTTGAAATGGAGGATTAGATGGAGATTGAAAGGAGTTGGCTTTGAAGTTTCTATGGTGAGGAGGTTGATAAGGTCTAGGAGAAGAATTAGGGCTTAATTTTAGAAGTTTTGATGTTGGAGATTGTTTTAGTATGAAGGATTTTGTTGATTGTTTGGGTTGCTCCAAGTATTAGAAGTTTGGATGGTTTCTTGATAAAGTGTTATAAGTATTTCCTAAAGCTCCTTGACGATTCCTTGAGGATATAAGTTGATTAGATACATAGTTAATTTGGTCACTTGTACCAAAAGAAACCTCACATTTTCTATTGGAGTGCCCACCACCACAAAAGTCACACACAAGGTTTGATTGAGATGAAGAGCTAGCGACATTCAAGATATTTGGTCTCCCAAATTTCTCCAAAGCCCTTGTGAAATTATTCATGACATTCATAAGCATGCCTTGTTGAGCAAGAAGGGCATCATTTAAATTCAAATTCAACATACCACTTTTTTGGGCATTGGCCTGATAGAATTGTTGTTGAACCACCGGTTGAGTCATAGGACCATGATAGTAACAGTGTGAGGCCATTCTATTGAGCAACTCTTGAGCTTCTTCCAATGTTTTGAAAGAAATAGAGCCGTCGACAGATGCATCAACAATAGACATTGTTTCTTGTGCCAACCCAGTAGAGAATCATTTTATTTTGGATTTGTAACCCAAGTGGGATGATATGATGAGGGCATCTTCTTAAGAACTCTTTGAAGCGTTCCCAAGCCTCACTCAAACTTTCACCGACATCTTTTTTTAAAGAAGCGATCTCATTACGAAGTTTGGCTATCTTCGAAGGAGGAAAATACTTCGCCAAGAACACTTGTGCCAATTGGTTTCAAGTAGTAAAAGTGCCTTGAGCATGTGATTGTAGCCAGGCCTTTACATGTGATTAGAAAAAGGGAAGACTCATAAACTTACACAGTCCTGATGGATTCCGTTGAGTTTAATTGTGTTCAATACTTCTTCAAAGTTCATTAAATTCATGTATAGGTCATTATTAGGACTACTTCCGAACATGGAATGTGTTTGCAATATTTGAATCAAGGCGGGCTTTATCTCAAAATTATTTTCTTGCATGGGCATTCTTGCAATATTTGAATTGGCTCTGTCAAAGTTCGGAATCGCATATTCTATCGGGGGACTGCCATTTATATTCATACTGTTTCCATTACCAAGGTCACCAATTGCATTATGTCACAAGACTTCCTCTTGTTCTTCATTCTCATTGTTCACATTCTTTTTATTTTGAATAAGATTAGCCATTTCAATTCTCTCAAACTCTTGTTGAACCCTTTTTTGCTTCTGGAATTCCCTTAATTCCTTCTCTTTTTCGTAGTCCAAGCAATTCAAAGGCCCTTTATCTCTTCTTACCATGTACTACAAAAGACAATTCAAACAATTAATCTCAGTGCCAATTCACTTTACCAAGCAAGATCACCAACATATACAAGTAACACTACTAAAGAAAAACTAAAATTAACAACTAAAAAATGCCTAATCTATATGACCCATAAAGTGCTCACTATTGCCAAAAACCAAGGACAGTCCTCGGCAGCGGCACAAAAAATGTGTTCCCTAGCTTTGATAGAATAAAAATTTCAAATCAACATTTAATAAAAATCGTGCTAACTCTTAACTTCTACCCTCACGCACGCTTGTGTATAAATACAATCCTAGATAGTGCAAGATAGTAATGTTGGCTGAACGGGATCGTTCCCATGAAGATTACCTGTTACAAGTATCGAGATTTATGTATCTTTGTATAGTTAGGTGAATCAAATAGGAGGAAAGTAATCTACTCAACTTATAACTGTGATCCAAGTATAATTTAAATCAAAATTTAAACTAATCTATTGATCAAAACAAGAAATGAAAGTAAGTAGACAACTAGATTGAGAGACCAATTAACTTAATCTAATAAAACCAAGTAAATGAATACAAGTAAAATTACTTCTAAATTAACTAGACTAACTATGAATAAACCATAATTGAGATACAAGTAATCCTAAACTGACTAAGGAAAGCAATTAAAAAGCATGAAAACCAAATAAACTCCATTTCCTACTAATTTAGACTTAATGAAATTTGCAAGTAAAACTAAGTTTAAACTAAATATTTCCGAATTTTTGGATTCATAAAAGAAAGCCCAAAAGAAATTAACTAGAAATTAAAGCCAAGAATGTAATGGAAATTTTTACTAGAAAACACTAAATTATCAAGAACCCTAATTACTTCTAAGAAATCTTGAAATGGAAGCAACTAGAATTTGAAAAAATTTAACTGCAAAGCAAGTAAAACTTAAAGCTAGTGTAGCTAAAGATTAATCCACTAAAATTATCTAATCAAAATTTAAACTTGTAAGAAATTAAAAACAATATCTAAAGAGAAATTAAAGGAGAACTTGTATTAAACTAAAAACTTAGAAGTCAAGTTACTCTACTCTAATCTAAAATTACCTACTATGTGTACTATCACTAACTATTGCCAACTATATATGTTAAGTGCTTTACAACTCAAGAAATAAAAATCCGAAGGCCGAACATTACAAAAATACCATAAAACATAAGCCAAACGCACCTCGATGTCGCAACGTAGAATATGGTGTTGCGAGATCAAGTTGAAAATTACTAATTGAATTTCTACCTCAATGTCGCGACATCAAAATCCATGTCGCCACATTGAGCATGTGTTTCAACTCAAGTCTTCAATTCTTCATTAATTCCACTTTGACCCTTGAACTTTTGTAATCTTGACTTTATCTTTCAATTCCTAACTTGCCAACACACTTAACTAAACAGGTAACCAAATTAACTAAAAATTGATTAAAAATTCATGATATTTAAAAGAAATGCAAATGCAACTACAAAATGAAGCTAATTAAATTAAAAAACTTAATTCAAACAAAAAATTGGGATTAAACTAATAAAATGCCATAATTTAGAAGTAAAATAACTCTAGTTTACTATAGTTATCAGGTTGTATGTAGAAGTTAAGGATAAATTTTAGGAACCTGTAGTCTGGTGTTTGTGAAACAAATTGTTCTTGAAAGTTTGCCATTAACAAACAAAACAGAACAACATTCACTATTAGTGAGTAATCGAAGGAATATGGTTTGCGGCTGGCAAATTGAGACAGAAGCATATTCGTTAATGGCAAACCAAATACACTGAGATGTTCATGTTTTTTAACTAAACATTAATGGGTTTTACTGTTAGCGAACCAAAAAGGTTACTTTTTATTTTTAGTGAACAACTTGAGAAAAATGAGGAATAACAAGGGTTTCTAGGAGTCAATTTGACTCCAACTAAAACACAAACCCCCTTCTTGCTCCTACTTTGTAGCTGAATTTCACACTTCCAAAACCCTTTAACCCTTTTCTTATTCTCCTTGTCTTACTTTTCGATGATTTCTTTCCCAAATAACTTTCCAATCTTCTTATCTTTAAAATATTCTTCTTCCTTTTTAACTTTCCAAATTCTACTTCTTAAATCCCAAAAAACTGTAAACATCTTCTATTTATAAACTCACTTCACCCATCAACCCTCCATTCACCTCTTCCAAATCTTTCAAAACTTCTATATTTTCTTGTCAAAATACTTCCAAGACTCCAAATCCCAACAAAATTTAGAAATCACTCTCAAATTTCATCATACATTCTTGAAGTTTCAAGGAAGGAGGTGATTATTTTAGAGGTTATTCGATTACAGTTGGTTCATCCTATTTGGATAAGCTTGGTAGTTTGAGAACAATTATTCTCCATTCAAAATTTCAATTCAATTTGAGTAATTTTGGGTAAGTTGCTATTTGGGAACTTTTTTGATATTTGACTACTTCAAGTTTTGTAGGTTTGTCTATTTTATTGAGCATTGTCATGGAATTTGCTTGGAGTTTTTTGTTTGGTTGATTTGGAATTTTCGCTTTGTTTTGTTGGAATTTGGAAATTTTGTTGGAATTATAAAATATGGCCTCATCTTCTAAGAAGCATAAACAAGTTGAGAATTTTCAATTAATAGAAGTAAATTTGTATCCATGAAAAACAAAAATTGCATGACAAGTTGAAAATTCATAAGGCTTCATGTTATGAAAGGGGTTTAACTTTTCCTCAATTTAGGTAGAAAACAATAGTGAGGTTGAATCATTGTATTGTAATATTTTGTCTACAATTCATGAGAGGAGGTGGAAAGTTTTTTGTAATGTTCCAAATTTTCTACGTGTAATGAAAACATAATTCGTGAGTTTATTGGTAATACTCATAAAATGAAGCTATGCAAGTTCCTATTAGTTTTAGAAAGGGGGTCATTAATTTTGTACATAAATTTCCTACTATTCCTGATAATCAATTTAGTGCATATGTGAATGAGCGGGTGAATTATTATTAGGTTTTGCAGGTAATTACTGGTGGGAAGGAAAAATGGGATAAAGAAATTGATGATACCACAAAATGGGTCTAAAAGAAAAATCTGTCTCGAAACAAGAGCATGAATGCATTTTATATGTGCTTAGTTTCTACCAATTATTCACACCACTGACTCTTGAAAAAGCTATGTTGTTGTATGCTATTTTAGATGGCTTATCTTTTGATATTGGGGTAGGAAATCCAATAGAAGATTCATTGAAACAGGAGCCATATTCATATTGGTTTTACTTTTTCCAATTTGATCACCCAATAGCGTGGTATGCCATGGATTAATACAACTAGAACGAAATATATCATGCTAGAAGGCCCATCAACAACACTTCTTTGAAAGATAGTTTTAAACATCATAACTCATGCATGATACGAGTTCAAGTGACGACCATGGGATTAGATGGTAAGGATAGCAGTGAAGATACTAATGATTCCTCGGAGGAAGAAATGGTGTACAGCAATTGAGGCAGCAGGAGATGTGTAGTGGGGATCTGTACTTCTTCCACCACTAGAGCCATACCTGGATTATACTTATTTTTCCCTGGTTGATGAGAAGTTGTTGAGATAGCTGCTATGATATCAGAGACAAAGAATGCATGTAATCCATAGGAAACTAGATATCCTTGCTTGGAGACCTAATCAGATAGAGTCATTTGACATGAAACTTTGGCCCAAGAAGCCATTGCAATAGATTGGCATCATGGATCAAGAGAATGAGCAGGAGCAAATAGTGATGGAGTTGGTCCATCCAGGACAGCTTAGTTGAATTTTACTGATTGTATTTTTGAAAGAGGAGACAATTATTTTGCTTTTTATTTGGGAATTGTTGGATTTAATTTGTGGGGATGCTTTCCTCTTTCTCCTCCTTCTCCTCTCTACTAGACTCTACTTTCTCAAAACCCTAACCATGGCTACCCTTTAGTCAAGGGCAGAAGGGCTATCCCTTCTTCCCGGTTCCTTTGCTTTAATTCTCTCCTCCACTGAAGTTGATATAACCCCAGCTCCTCCTTCTACCTATTGAGATGAACTAGTACTTTTCTTTTCTACATAACAAGTTCAACAGCTTTCCAGTCACTTGCGTTTTGCTTGGTTGGCAAATTCATGAGGGAAAGTTGGATATTTTGCATAAATAATTTTTGAAGATTGATTTTGTCGGATCCTTCAAAGTGGGTTTACTGGATAATCGACATGTTTTTATCCAATTTGACTTTGAAAAAGATTATCTACGATGTTGGGGTTGTGGAGTTTGGACTATTCTTACCTTTTGCATGCGTATTCTCAAGTAGACTTTAGATTTTTCTATTGATAATGAGATATGCCTATTATTCCAGTTGAGAATGCACATGCCAAAGGCTAGCTGTTCTCCATTGGAAGGCTCGTTGGTAATCCTCTTAAAATTAATGCATCCACAGTAGCAGATTCGAGGCCGGGCAAGGTTAGAATTTGTGTAGAATTGGACCTTACCGAACCCTATCTTGGTTGAGTTTATGTTGGAAATGGTGATCACAGAAGATGGTAGTCAATTGACTATGAAGACGTTTTGAAGTATTGTTTTTTTTTTTTTTGACAAGGTGGGTCTTGCTGATTCAGAATGTTTGGTCAAAACCCTAACTTGAAGAATAGTGAGTTTGCAATCCCTAACTCTAACTTGACTGGTGGTTTGAATGCAAATACAAACTCTTCCAATAATAAAGATTCGGCCATAGCTAATAAAAAGTGGTCATCTCAACCCCAAGCCAAGAAGATGCAATAGGTCCCGAAGCCGATTGAGAAGCACCTTGATGTTTCAGAGCATAAAATTGTCATTCTTTCTTCTCAGGTATCAAAGGCACCCTAGTTCCTTGGGTATAGTTACTGCTGCTAAAGCTTCGACTCCAACTTGTGCTTTGGTAGATTTGGCATTTGTGGAATCTGGCGCGCAGGCTGCGCATCAATCACTAGGTGATGTGGTGTAGGTACAGGTACAGGCTGAGCATCAACACCTAGTTGATTCAGTGTTTGTGGTGGCCGATACACAAACTGTACATCAACTGCCGGAAGCCCCCCAGAAGGTGACGGATTTGGTCATTCCTTCTAGAACTCCTTCAAAAAACCCTAGTTTGCCGGCAGCTAGGAATGCTCCAAACCCTAGTTTGGGTGGAACGACGGTCTCCAACCATTTTGAGGTTTTGATGAATGGTGACAATGATCAAGTTTGGGTTTCAAAATCTTGTTATGACTAAGCCAGGGCTATTACGGTAGAGTTGGTTCTAGCCGAGAATGTCAATTTGCAAGCGCCATGTACTCTTACACAGAACATCTTGCATGGATAATGTGTTCCTGAGGTTCAGTCCTCTGGAGAAGCCAGATTCTTTGATTCCAAATATTTGAAGAATTGGGTCTGAACTTCGAGATGATCATTGTTCTAGGTTTTGGAGTCTTCTATCGAAAAAACTGATTAAGGAAGCAAATATCACAGACTCTCTCTCGAACTTTGACACTATTGAACAAGAATTTCGTCCACGAGTGCTATTGAATAGAATACTTAGCGATTTCTTGATGAGGCTCCCAAGACATTCTACATTACCTGTTGGTCACCAAAAGGTTTCACAACAATCTCCTTCACGGATTTGCAAGTATAAGGTTTACCTAGTCACTCGCACAATTTTAACCAGGAAAGCTCTACGTGCCATCGCTAAATCTGCTTACAAATTTAATGATTAATGCTCTATTTTGGAATGTCCACGGTATAGCTGGGAAATCGATGCTTAGCCATCTAAAAAAATTAATTGTGATGCACAATATTTCTTTTTTGGTTGTTTTGGAACCTATGGTTGATGGATGGGAGTTGGAGAATTTTTGCGGTCGTTCGATAATTGAGAGCCAAGAAATTGACTAACTCTTCTGTGTTATGAATCGAAAAAGGAGAACACATGATTGTATTCGGCTTGGGTTTCGATTATGTCAATTGAATACTTCAAAAAGGATTGGGTTTACTTTTTATTTTTTTTGGATTGGGTTTTCTTGAATGATGGTTTTCACTTTAATGTTTCGATTAACTCGAATCAATTCATTCATCTAAAAGTTATACATGATTTTGCTACATATATATATATGCCAAATGCACGTGGGTTGAATGTCTATGGCTCTAGGCATTCGTGCACCCTGGATTTTAGGGAAAAATTTTAATATTATCTCTAACATTCCAGAATATATTGGCTTTTCGGCTCAAGATCTTACTACTATGGAGGAATTCAATTTAGCTATGCATGATTATGGGATTATTGAACCGCCTTTTTCTAGTAGTAGTTTCACTTGGTCTGGGTTTCGATAGGGTCGGACTGTTTGGAAGAGGCTCGATCGTCTTCTGGTTAATTCTTTGCGAAACCTGGCTTTTGACTTTTCCAGATTTGCAGGTTCGACATTTAAACAGGGATGTTTTGATCATTCTCCACTTATTCTGAAGATTTAGTCTCAAGATTCTTCTGTGTCAAAACCTTTTCGTTTCCAACATATGTAGTTTGAGCACCCGACATTTATGGATGTCGTGGCTATGGATTGGAGGGCCCCTATTATGGCTAATGGTTTGCAATGTTTTGCATAGAACCTCGAAAGACTAAAATTTGCCAAGAGACATTGGAATGCTATAGTGTTTGGTAATGTATTTGACTCAGTCATGAATGCGGAATCATTGGTCTCGAATTTAGAACTGAGATTTGAGGCTTCTCAATCTGTGGCTAATTGGGAAATATTATGCCAAGCTCAAGCAGAATTTTTCAAGAATTTGAAAATGGAACAACCTAGATGCATTAGAAAGAGTTGTAAATGGCTTTCTAGGAGATACACCAACACAAAAAAAATTTCATTCATCATTGATGCCAAGAGATCGAGTGACTTGTGATACATAGAATTAAAAACTCAGGGAAGATGGATTAACTTGCTTGAGGAGATTGAAAATGAAATAGTTAGTTTTTATCAATCCTTATTCTCGGTGTCGGGATATTGATGATAATTGTATGCACAACTTGCTTGATTACATTCCTTTGTTAGTCTCGACTGACCAGCAAATAGAGCTACTTAAACCGGTTTTGTTAGTTGAACTGCGGGAGGTGGCTATCCATATGGATCATGATAGTACCCCGGGGTTGGACAGTTTTACAGGATTATTCTTTGTCCAATATTGGGAGATTATGGCAGAGGATTTGCTTAATGCAGCTTAGGAATTTTTTGCAGGGGTTCTTTTCCCTTGAATTATCTGTAGTGCTTAGATTTTACTTATTCCTAAAAGAGATATCCCATTTTCTTTCAATGATTTGTGCCCTATTTCTCTTTGTAATTTTATTAATAAAATTTTTACAAAGATATTGGCTAACCGATTTGCTAAGATTTTTCTAGATTTATATTTTAAAAAATTCTGGAAGAACTATGGCTGAAAGTATCCTTTTGGCTCAAGAGCTATTTTCTTCTTTAAATTGAAAAGCTCATGGATATAACATGGCTTTATAACTTGAAATGATGAAGGCATTTGATCGAGTTTCTTGGGTTTTCTTGCAAGCAATTGTGCAAAAATTTGGTTTTCCTCCTCTTTCGTGCATATTGTTATGCAAAACTTGAAAGCAAGTTGGTTCTCGGTGCTTTTAAATGGTGCAACCCAAGGTTTTTTCAGTCATTATGTGGATCCTTTATCTCAATTTCTCTTTATTCTCTCATTCGAGGCTTTGTCAAGGGGTTAAAAGCCCTAGTGGAACAAGGTGCTATCTAACTCTATTGGTTCCTCGTGGCTGTCCCACTGTCACTCATTTATCTTTTGCAGATGACATTTTAATTTTCACCAGAGGGGATAAGGGGTCTTTGTGAAGATTATTGTAATTTTTTGACATATACAAAAGAGGGTTGGGTCGAGAAGGTCAATTTTGACGAAAGTTTTTTCCTAGTTTCCAAAAATTGCGTAAGCCGCACTTTCCTCATGCTCTTGTCTTTTTTAGGCATGAAAATTGGTTCTTTACCTTTCACCTATTTATCTATCCCACCTTTACTAGAAAGTCTAAATGTGCCTATTTTACTTCAATTTTGGATAAAATTCAAGAATGCTTGGCTAGGTGGAAAAATAAGTTCTCATTACCAAGAGGTAGGCTTGTTTAAATCAAACATGTTTTGTCTTCTATTCTTATGCATGTCTTAACTGTTTTAGACCCTCCAAAATCAATTATTACTTAGTTGGATCAGATACAAGCCAATTTCTTTTGGGGTGAGTCAGAATTTGGATATCGGCAACATCGGCAAAAGTGGAAAAATTTGTGTTATCTGGTTGAGAAGGAAGACATAGGTTTTCATCATCTAAGTGATGTTGCTCTTTTCTTTTCTTGCAAGCTTTGGTGTAATTTTAGCTCTTCTATGTCACTTTGGAAATGCTCAGTTTATGAGGTTTCACCATGGCTTGGTTACTCCAACCTTTTTGCTCGAGGGTTTGGAAGCGAATGCTCAAAGTTCAAGCTTTGGTGGAACCTCAAATTCAATGTACTATTTGATCAGGTGATTCTTGGTTTTCTTTCTCAAACTTTCTTGGAAAGGGCCCTCTGGCTGACTTAATGAATGACATACCCTATCCAGATCTTAAACTTAAAGATGTTTATTCAAATAATGGTGGTTGGTCGCTAGGGTTGATTAAAAATTTCCTTCCAGAAGATGTTAAGGCTAACATTTAGCATTGTTCTATTTTTCTTTTGGAAGGGTTATGAGGCTTTCTAGAACCTTACATTGAATGGGACTTTCACTACCTATTCAGTTTTTCATCTAGTTTGGCAAAGAAGAAATATTTTGCGGTTTAGAGCTTAAATCTAGAGTTCTAAATTCCCATTAAATACTCTATCTTAATGTGGAAAATTCTAAATGGTTTTATGCTGTTTTTGGACACATTCTTATGGATATGGGTTTCATTTTGGCATCCAAGTGTTGCTTCTGTAACTCCTTCGATTCAATTGATCATTATTTTGTTGCATGTCCATTTGTACAATACATTTGGGATGAGTTGGAGCTCTTATTGCATATACTTAGAGTTCAAGCTGAATCCATTAGTGACAAGTTGATTGTGTGGTGGCTTCGTGTTTCCTCATCTCTAAAGTGACTGCTAGTAAGAATTATTCCTGTTATTGCATGTTGGCATATCTAGGTTGCTCGTACATCCTACCTGTTTGAAGGTAAGCATCTATCTTCATTTTCTGTTATGTCAAACATTTTGCATACTATTTTCCTTTTGAGTTTTGGCGAAACCTTTTGAGAACTTACCCCTGCATTCTTAGTCGAGGTTAAAAGTTATGGTCTCTCCTACCAAATCCCTTTGTCTCACAGCTATTTCTTGGGTTAGTCCCTTATTGGGTTGGCTGAAATTAAATGTCAATAGTTCATTTGTGTCAATTGCACGGGCTTAGCTAGTGGAGGTGGGCTTATTCGAGATGCTTTAGGAACATTTGTGGCTGGCTTTGCTTATTCTTTTTGACACAAATCGAATTTGGAAGCAGAAGCAATGGCTTTAATTTTGGGCTTGCAACTTTGCCTAGAAAACAATTTTTTGTATGTGTTGGTTGAATCCGATTCAAAGGTTCTTTTCCAAATGATTTTAGTTGATTCTTTTGTGGCATCATTGGATCCTTTGATTCATAATATACACTTGCTTTTGACCCAGGGACATTTCATCCTCATACGTGTCTACCGAGAAGCGAATTCCGCTGTAGATTTTCTTGCCAAATTCAGAAGCTGCTCTCCTCATATTCACTCAATTTATAATACTTCTCATGGTATTCTTAGACTAGATTTTCTACATTATCCTATAGTTAGAACCAATAGATAGTTGGTTGTTTCATTTGTTTTTCTCATAGGAGGTATTGGTGTAGTCTCCTTTCTTGTACCTTCCATTTGCATTATTAACTAAACTGTGGGAGTAGCGCCCCATCATTGTTCAGATAGTTAGCCTCAAAAAAGGGATTAATTTGTGAATATTTAATTTTTTTATTTGTTCTGTGTTTTGTGCATTACTTGTCATGGGTGATAATGTTGGTGGGATAAGTAGCAAGTTGTGGAGTTTTGTTTGTTTTGCATTTGTGTTAATGTTTATTTTGTTGTGGGTTCACAAGGGTTCTCGTGTTAGTACTATCATGTGTTAGTTGTCATTGTGGAGTCCTTGTTAATGTTGGAATGGTTATTGTTAATGGTTGTTATGATTACCGATGATATATTAGACCTTCAATTTTTGGTACTACAAGGTTATGTGCTATGTGTTTTATTAAATGGGTGGAAGCTAGAATTTATCAATATGTGATTTCTTTTAGTACAAATTTTTGAAATTGATGATTTTAGTGAGGAATTATGTGCCATATGCTTTACTAAAATGGGTGGAATCTAGAATTTATATCAAGATGTGATATCTTTTGCACGATATAAAATTTTCAAACTGATGATTTTAGTGAGGACTTTCATGAAGTATTTTTATTGTCAATGCCAATTTGGGAATTTTTGGGATTAGTTTTTTATGATTCACTGGTAGAAATTGGACTTGAAATGACGTAGGCATTCTTTATTCATATGTATGTTAAATGCATGGAAAAATATTTAGTTCTTTTTAGGGTCATTACAATCTTAATAGCATGATTGATTCTTCTCCCTATGGTCAGTAGTAGTTTTATGCTTAAATGAGTACTTATGAAAAGAATGGCTTGCTTTATGTGGTAATACATGGGCAGGGTAAGAAACAAGGAAGAAAAGGCTTGCTTGTGTGAAAATGTGTCTTGCAATAGCCAATTGAGAAAAAATAGTTCAATAAATGGACAACGTCACAATGTTAGTAAATAGCCATAAGTGATTTTTTGAATAGTTGTGTCTACTATGTTTGAATTAAATAATTTTAATTATTCTTAGTGCTTTGCATGAGTGTCATATGCTGTATATTTTTGGTTTATTTATGTCCAACTAATCGTCTACTATACACATCTGATGGTTGTAAGGGATTGATTTCTGAGGTTTTTAAATTGGTTGTGGAAAATTGCTTTACAAAATGTGACGGACAATTTTGGGAAACTAAACTTATATGTACTATAAATTTAACAGTTTTGTTACTAGTTTCGAGCGTTCTTAGTGCTTTAGCATATGTTTTTGTGTATTTTAACTTCTACATGTTAGAATGTGTTAGTATGTGTGTATTAAGTGTTTTAGTACTTAATTAGGTATTAGTTGTCATATTTTAGTGGGTTCTTGTGTTTAGAATTTGTGTTTTGTTTTCAACCTAACTCTATTGGGAGTTTGGTTTTCATTCATCTTTGTTTGTCTTTGGTTTTTGGTCTCTTTTATGAGTATTTTGTTTCACTTTCTAGGAATTATTTTAAGTTTTTATTATAGCTAATAATATGCTATTATGTACTCAGGCCGTATGAAAAAATCGGCATATCAATCGAACTTACTTCAGATGAAGATTGTAGAACAAAACAATGAAGGTGCGTTGATGCTGAGTTGGTCACCATTGGTCCAATTTTATGCCTAGAAAATTGGACACCATGATTTGAGAATTTTTGGGGGTAAAAATGTCAAGAACTAGGCTATTTTGCTGCTAAAACTTCCCCCCTTCCCCAGCACTATATATAGTACATTTCAGCCTCTTTTTTCATATAATTAGAATGTGTTAGTGTTGGCCCAAAAAGCAACCTAAAAGGGGGGTGAATTACGTTGTTTCAAAAAACAATCCTTTTAATGTGCTTAATGAGAAATGCAAACTTTATGCAACAAATAAATTCTTAGGCACAAATGGATACAAAAGACATTCAATAATTGAAGCTCAAAGAACAAATATAAAGATGATTGACATCCAGAGTATCAAACCAAACTTCCAAACTTCTCAAGTTTGGAGTATAACCACTAGTAGTGCCTCTTCAAAGAAATTGAGGCAATAACCTTCTTGTACACAAATTAGAAGCTCACCCTTGTACCAACAAAGTGCCTCTAGTTGAGCCAAAGGGTTTTACAATACAACCTCACTTTTGTACACTTGTTATCCCTCCACTCTTACACTTGAAGATCACTCACTAGTCTACTCTTGCTCACACTAATTCCCTTTAGTTGAGCCAAGAGAACTACACTACTCAAACCAATACAACCCACAGTTACACGTGTTTGTATTGAATGCAGTAGTTCTACTCTCTATATTTTGCATTTGTAGACTTGG
Source organism: Cinchona pubescens (assembly GCA_025175665.1). NCBI lineage: Eukaryota > Viridiplantae > Streptophyta > Magnoliopsida > Gentianales > Rubiaceae > Cinchona > Cinchona pubescens. Next base: position 1,988,495 of record JANKKI010000170.1, read on the forward strand.
GGGTATTTATATATGCCCAAAAACTACATTCAACAATTCTCTAACGGCTATTTTTTGTTTACTGGAAAACTAGCTGTTAGATCTTTCAAACGGCCGATGCAGTGGGTGTGCGTTCAAACGAACTAGTCGTTGGACCTTCCGGATGGCCGCTGCTAAACCTTGCGTCCGATGCTACGTCCGTTCTCTGAGGGTATTCATTCAGATGTCCAAGGATGCGTCTGAGCCTGCGTCCGGTCGATGCAATGTCTTTTGGAAGAGATATGATCAGATGCTATTCTTCGTCTAAGACTGCTTCAGGTTCTTTGTATCGGACGATTACCTTCATCCGAAGCTCTATCTTTTGGACAGTCATTTGTTTCCATAAGTTTGTCACTTCCAATGCCCTCTGGGCATGTATCAAAAAATCACTTGCATTCGAGCACCTTTCTCTCGGATGGTCTTCATCATTCAAATCTCCTTGTTCTTCTGCACACTTGTTCACAAGCCGTTAGTATGATTTGGTCATCATCAAAACATGATTATCATAATTAGGGTCCAACAATCTCCCCCTTTTTGATGATGACAAATCAATTGGACAATTCTAAAAATAACCATAAAATATGAAGCGTAAGACAAGAAGTTTGGTCCATTATTTCTCCCCCTTTTGGCATCACCAAAACATAATAAAAAAATAATGCAATTTTAAGCTCCCACTCAGTTTATTTTCCCCCTTAAAAGGTGAATGTAATTCAAGTGAGTACATGGGTAATAAGTCAAGCTGTGCAAAACCCATTTCTTCCCTTCAAAAAACATGTATCCAAGTAGATATGAGGGAATTCATGCAAAGAATTAGCATTAAAACATTTTTCGCTCGGAAGCATCATCAAAACAATAAAGCATATGTGATACAATTTCATGTGATGCAAAATAATCCATTAAAAAAGAGAATGCTCCCCCTTACTTTTGCAAATAGTGACTTATTATAAACAAAAAATTTGGGATAATTGTGCCCAAGCATTCTAAGAAAATTTAAACACATAGTTGAAAAACATTTAAGAGATCATGGTTCACATTAGCAAGTGAAAGCACAAGTTTGATAAAAATTTTAAATGTTTCCCATTTTAATGTCATGTTAGCTCATATGCTTTGAACACCCTCCATTTATTATGCATCTTGAACCCTTTGGTGCTCACCAAGCATACCTACATGCAAAGTTAAATAACAAATTTTGGTACCCAAACTTTCTTGGGTCCAATTGGGTTAGTAACATGCTTAAGCACCCAAATAGAATTCAGCCGGATTGTCCCAACTTTTCATTTCTTTTAGCATAACAATTTTTCTTTATATGACCATGTTGATGACAATAATTGCAAATAATATTTTTATTGCCATAAAAAGAAGATTTAGACTTAATAAAGTACAAATCATCCTTTCTATAGGTGACAAAATTTTTGTTGATATGCATAATTCTAGTTCTTTTCAAAATCATTTTCCTTTTTCTTTTTCAAAAGAACATCAAGATCATCTAGTCTCTTCTTCAATGAAGCTTGTTCTTCCTTGATCTTGGTTTTTCCACTAAATTTTTTCTTCAAAACATCATTTTCTTTTGTCAAAAAATTATTTTCATGCACAAGCTTTGAGTTGGCACTCAATAAAGCATTAACTTAATTTTTAATTCTTTGTTCCTAGCATATGATTCTTTCAAACATTTATGCATTTTAAAAATAAATATTCAACATCATCATTATCATCATCACAAGAATCATAACTAGAGGATACCTCATTATTGCCAAGAGCCATAAAAGACAGATCATTTGATCCTCCTCATATTCTTCTTCAACTTCTCCATCCGAATTGCAATCATCCCATGTAATTTGGAAGTTGTTGAATTGAGGCTTCCTTGGCCCTTTCTTCTTCTTGGATGGACTTTCATTTGCAAAATGTCCCGCTTGGCCACACTTGAAGCATCTATTATTTTGAGAAGCTTTTAATTCTATGCTTCTATTGGCCCTTGCTTCCTCCTCATCTTGTAACTTGTATTTCAATTTCAATTCAAAAGAGGTTAGAGAATTGATCAATGAATCAATAGGCATAGAATTTAAATTTTTTGACTCTTCTATGGCAATGGATTTAGGTTCCCATTCCTTAGGTAAAGCATTTAAAATCTTTCTATTCTTTTCACCCAAGGAATATTCTTTACCTAAACCTTCCAAATCCTTTACAATATCATTGAACCTACAATACATCTTGTCAATGTTCTCATGAGGTTCCATTTTGAAGGATTCATATTTAGCCACAAGAAGTGACTTCTTAATTGTTGCTCTCTAATATCTTCATTTCCTTCATGGATTTCTTTCAATTTGTCCCATATCTCCTTGGCTGATTTGCAACCTTTTACTTTGGAAGATTCATCTGCATCCAAGGCATTATACAAAATATTCATGGCTTTAGTTTAAAGATAAATTTACTTTATCTTGTGCATTTAATTCATATCTAGTCTTAGGCCTCAATCTATGAATATTTACATAAAAAATATTAGCTTCTAAAGGACCTTCACAAATAATATACCACAAATCAATATCAATAGATTGAACAAATATTTTCATTCTTTCCCTTCAACAAACAAAATTAATGCCAATAAACATGGGAGGTCTAGTAATAGAACGCCCCTCTAAAAACAATGCATTATTGGTTGCCATGATCTTTTCTCAAAAGCTAGTTAAGCTCAATATAAGAGACCTGGCTCTGATACCAATTGTTGGCCCAAAAAGCAACCTAAGACGGGGGTGAATTAAGTTGTTGCAAAAAACAATCCTTTTAATGCCCGTCTTATGTGCTTAATGAGAAATGCAAAATTATACAACAAATGAACATTTAAGAACAAATGTATACAAAAGACATCCCATAATTGAAGCTCAAGGAACAAATATAAAGATGATTGATATAGAGAGTATCAAACCAAACTCTCAAGCTTCTCAAGCTTGGAGTATAACCACTAGTAGTGCCTCTTCAAAGAAAGTGAGGCAATAACCTTGTTGTACATAAAGTACGCGCACCCTTGCACCAACTAAGTCCTTCTAGTTGGGCCGAAGGGTTTTACAAAATAACCTCACTTTTGTACACTTGTTATACCTCCACTCTTACACTTCAAGATCACTCACTAGTCTACTCTTGCTCACACTAATTTCCTTTAGTTGAGCCAAGAGAACTGCACTACTCAAACCAATACAACCCACAGTATTTTAGCCTATTTCTTCCCAAATAGCTCTTACAAGTGTTTGTATTGAATGCAGTAGTTCTACTCTCTATATTTTCCATTTATAGACTTGGGGGTACTTTATAGATGCCCAAAAACTACCTTCAACAATTCTCTAGCGGCTATTTTCTGTTTATTAGAAAACTAGCCGTTCGATCTTTCGGACGGCCGATGCAGTGGGTGTGTGTCCGAACGAACCAGCCGTTCGACCTTTCGGATGGCCATTGCTAAACTCTGCATCTGACGCTAAGTCCGTTCTCTGAGGGTATTCATTTGGATGTCTTAGGATGCGTCCGAACCTGCATCAAATCGATGCAATGTCTTCTGAAAATATGATCAGACGCTATTCTTCGTCCGAGACTGCTTCACGTTCTTTGTATCAGACGATTACCATCGTCCGAAGCTCTGTCTTTTGGACATTCATTTGTGTCCGATAAGTTTATCACTTCCAATGCCCTCTGGGCATGTATCAGATAGTCACTTGTGTCCGAGCTCCTTTCTCTCAGACGGTCTTCATCATCCAAATCTCCTTGTTCTTCTACACACTTGTTTACAAGCCGTTAGTATGATTTGGTCATCATCAAAACATGATTGACTACATCATAATTGGGGTCCAACAGTTAGTACATGTAGAAGTAAGCTAGAATTCTTCTTCATTTTTCTCTCCATTTGGGGTGGATTTATTTGGATTACATGTAGTTTGGTATAATTTCTAATCTACTAACTGTGGATTGAAGACTCCTAGTGTAAAACTTCTTTAGTTTATGTTTAATTTCATTTACTTTGTGTTCTTCTTCATTTACTTTATGTTTACATGCATTCCTTTATTTGCTTTCTTAGTTTAATTGGTAGAATTAGTTCGTTAATTAATTACTTTATACACATCTAGATAGTGTAATTGTTAGATTAGCTCATGAGCTTTCTTAAGAAATGCTTTTTTATTGGTAATTTGTAGTTTCCATTAGTTAATTATGGTAGATTAGTTTATGGGCTTTTCATTTAATTGCTTACATAGTTTAATGGGTGGATTAGTTAATTGGTTTTACTTAATTATGCTTTTTTAGTGCTAATTTGTAGTTTAGGGCGGTTAATTACTTTTTTACTGAAAATACTTTCTTTTTACATGCTTTCTTAGAGTAGTAAATGGGCATTCTTGATTGCACTGTCTTAGTGATAATTAGTAGTTTGATTAGTTAATTGCTTCTTAAAAATGTTTGCATTTTACTTGCTTTCTTAAAAATGCTTTACTTAGTGTGAATGTTCACTTTTAAATTTAATTGCAAGTCTTTAAATTGCTTCCTTAGCCTCTTAAATTCTAGTTTTAGTTAAAATTCATCTTTTAGTTAATCACTTTAACTTGTAATCTAACCAAATAATTTGTTAATTACCAATAAATCCTTATGGGTACAATCCCTACTTCTACTTGTTACTAGTTGACAACTATATATTTGCTGGATGCCAACTTGTAGGTAATAGGATTTAGGATTTTATAATTTTTTGACTAGGTGTTTTAAAAAAGACATCAAGTTTTTGGACCAGTTATTGGGGATTGGTTTATGGTGAACTCGATATAATTTGGTTGGAAGATCAGATTGAAGTCTTTTGCCTTTTCTTGTATAGTTGTCTCATCTTTTTGAAAAAAAACAAAAAGAGTTTCGTTTTGTAGTTGTGATCTTATTTTGAAAAGTCCAAAATGATTTGTCGTGTGATGGATCGTTTAGACTAGCTAGTAGTCTAGGCTTTCCTAATTTTCTTGTTTGTGTTATTTTAGTTCATTTTCTTGTTTTTCGTTTGTGTTATTCGTTGTTCAAGAACACACAAGAAACTAATTGGAATTATTCATACCAAGGAAATTATCATTCATTTGGTAATGAAGATTTGTCCAATGAGCATGATTCTTGCTATTTATTTCCCCAATCCCGTATACTACCTAATGGGATGGTCTAGCCATCCATATCCTTATGAGAGCTTCCAAGAAAACACCTATTCTTTCCCTCCACCACAAGAGCTTTCATATGAACCAATGTAGCTCTAATTACTTCAATAACCTTTCCAAGAAGTTGATGAGGCAAGATCAATGGTATGGAGGGTGATACTTCAAGAACTAGCCCAACTCTGAGAAGAACAAGCTCAACTTCAATGAGATATAGTTAGATTCTTCGAAAACTAAGACATATCCACCAAGAGGTTACAAGACCAACTTGCTGAAGATAAAAGAATGATGGATGGTGAAGAAGGAGGAACTCTAACACTCCCACTAATTGGTGAAGACTCGGTTCAAGAATTCAAAATGGATAAATACATCTTGGAAAAATCCGATTATCAGAACCTCTAAAGCATGAATTCTCAACAATCGAGACACTTAACACTCATATTGAAGCATCATCGATACAACTTGTGAATGATAATGAGTTTGTCCCGGTTACAATAAAAGAGGTTCCATTTAAAGTATTTGTAGGAAAAGAAGTGGCTTAAGAAATGGGAAAAGAAGAGGGATACTTTCTAGATGAGACCAGGGAGGTGCCAACCACATATGTCAAATTTCAATTCCTAGGGGATTTCGGAGGTGCTAAGTGTTGGAGCAAGCCTTCCAAGACTATCACATTGGTGGCATTAGCCTCTTTGGTGTTATTGGGGAAGTATTTCTTTCCTTTTTACTTATTATGCTTTCTCTAATTCACTTTCTTTAGTTAAATACCCAGTTGTTTTTTTTTTGGCTTTTGGCCTTGTGCTTAGTTTAGTTATGATATGTTGATTGGAAAATGATTTTTGATATACTTCGAATTTGGTTGATAATGAGAATGTTGATGACTATGTATGACTTGTCGTGATTTGTGAATGATATACATGCCTTATGGAATGAACTTGGACCTAGATTTTAACATCTTATTGTTGGGATTTCTAGTTGTTGTCACACTTTATTATGTAAATGTTAGAGCTTATTTTGTAGAATTCATGTCAATGCTCAGTATGGATTTAGAATAGTCTATGTTTAAATGTCTCTTTGAAACCGATTATGCAAGAAACTAAGTTTAGGGAAGATGAGTTGAGCATTTAGATAACCCATTTGTTGTGTTAAAAGCTCGTTACCCCTGTGTGTTTTTCTTTCTCTTTAATTGCTTTGAACCCCGTGAAGTCCTAAAGACCCTTTCATAGTGTATCCATGATTAGTTGTTGAAGGAAAATCAATTTATAAGACTCATGAGCTTAATGCATTTGCATGATGTACTTGAAATTGCTTGCTGCTTAACCTTATTGATGTTGTTCTTATTATTGGTGAATTCCATAATGAAGGGTAGAACTCTTGCTTTAAGTTGAATTTGAGAAAATTGGTTGCATTAGCCTTCACTTGTTAATGTGTTGTCCATATTCTGTATTAGCTTTTTGATTGTCCAAGTGTAATTCAAAATCATTTTGTAGTGTTTTGTTTAGCTAGTTATGTGTTTTTATGCTTTCTAGTAGAAGAATTATGTGTTTTTGTTCTATTTTGGGTTAGCGGTAGGATGGGTTATACTCATCATTGATTAATAAAAAGTGTGGTAATGTCTATTATATTGTTCATTGGGAATGGTGTTGTTCATTGAAATTGGATGCTGAACATAGGTTGCACCTGAAGTGAAAAATGAGATTTAATCCTTGAAACTCAAAAATGTTTTAAACTGCATCATCAATGGTTTTCTTAAGTAGTTTCATCTCAAACCTTACTTTTTTCCTTAATGTTTTCGCAATACCAAGTTCAATTGATTGTTGATATTTTTTTAAACCTTTCAAGGTTTATGGAAATATGTTTTAAGTAGAAATAAATGAATTAAGAATCATTTGATCATGTTCCATGAATTTGCATTTTTGGATATTTTGTGGGTTTGTCATAGTTTCACTTAGTACGTTGTTTGGGGTAGTGTGAATCCCCCGCTTTGGCTAATTGCCAGATTTTGAAAATGATCTAGGCAATTTTTAGACAGTTTGAGCCAAAAAGCCTACCTTGTGTCAATTTTTATCCGTAGTGTTCCCATTGAGGCGTAAAGCCTAATTTCTTTATCAACCAAATAATTTAGCCATTCCACTTTGTTTTTTCATCCCCTCTTTATCTCATCACCTTAGTCATTGAAGAATTTTCCTAGTCCTTCAATGTCATCTATAATAGTTAGAGCTTCTATGATGGTTTGTAGGAAATTTTGTGTAATTGATGTGGGGATTAAAGTCAAGATGTAAATTGAGGTATGTCATTATTATTTTATGCACATTTAGTATTGTCCAAAAAAAAGAGAAAAGAAAAGAAAATTGAAAGTGTTGTGATCACTTATTGATGCGGAAGGTTCATCTTACCTTCAGAAGTTAATTTAGTTAGAAATAATATTTTTGTCTTCCAAGTGTTGGTTGGTTAAGTCATGTTGGTTTTGAGACTTGTATTTATAGGATAGTAGTCCAAGAGTTCGTATTGAAATGACTAAGGTGATTTGAGTCACTTATATCCAAATTCATCCTACCCTATTTCCTTAGCCTACATTACAAGCTTAAAAGTCTAAATGATCCTTAATATGGGCTAATTGATATTAGAGAGTCGGGGGTGAAGCATTCCTTTGGTTTTTCTTCTTTGCTAAACATTGTAGTGCCAACAAATATCCTTGTAAGTTCATTGGTCCCAGACATTGATTTGTGCTTCTTAAAAAAAGACTTAATGATCTTCCTATACTTGAAGCAAAATTTTGAGAAACTTGACTTGTTTGTCCAAGATCAACATGCATTTGAATTGGCATTTCATTAACACTTCACTTGTCTTTTTTTTTTTTTTTTGGCAAGCAACCCTGAAGGTGATTTTTATTAATTAAACAATCAAGCTTTACAATGACGAATGTAAGGGCAGGCTCAAGTATCCAAAGACATCAATCCTTTTACAGATCAAGGAATTGAGTCTCTAGAGTACTCTGTAAATGAACGTATTCTAATGCCCTCATTTGCTAGCCAATCAGCTATTTGGTTTGTTTCTCTAAATACATGATTGAAAGTAGAGATTTTTCACATTACAAAATCATTAATGAATTGAATTTGAGAAACAATGCTCCATGGTGCTCGTGCTTTGCCTTGTAGGATATTTACTAAGATTTGTGAATCAATTTCCACTTCAACTTGCTATATTCTCAATCTTCCAGCACCAATCCATAGTTTGAGTCCATCAATGAGTGCCAATACTTCTACTTGCAAATTTGTCTGATGATTATAAAAGTTACAAAAGCCTTGATAAGCTGTCCATGGTGATCTCGAATAATGCCTCCTCCTGCTGCCATTCAAGGATTGCCCTTTGAAGCTCCATCCACGTTCAACTTGTAGGTTTCACAAGGAGGACAAGACCAATGAATTGACTTTGCTCTTCTTGGTTTGGTTTGTATTAATTGATGAATTGCTCCTTCAGAGAAAAGAATGTCATTAGCCACCCCCATCCTTTTGAAAGGTTTGATGGATGATACTTCCTTCAAGTGAGAACAAACCTCTGTGATAATTCTTTGGGAAGAAACACTTTGTGCGTCATAGATAACCTTGTTTCTTACTTTCCACACAAACCAACAAATGATACAAGGTAGGATTTTATAGAGAATACCAATTGTAGCTAAATTTGATGAGTGCCACCACCATAGTTTAGTTTGTCCATAATGCAATTTGTCTGGTGGAAAAGTCAGATCCATTCAATTTTGAAAAAATTTCTAGATTGGCCTTGCCATTTCACATTCTACAAATAAGTGGTCAACTATTTCAATGTTATCACAAAAGCAGGACTTAGAGACCAAATAGTAACCAATTTTAGTGAGGGCATCATCTAGGTGGAGACGCTTATTCAATAACTGTCACATGAAGATAGAAAATTTTAATTGGAGTCTTTCATCCCATATCATTTTCCTTGTGAATGAGGCTGCTCGTGGGTAGAAGGTTGAAGAGATGGAGAAAGTTCCATTTGGGGACAATGTCGAAATCAATTTGTGCATTTCTCCCTTCAACAAAAGAACTTTGTTTCAACCTTTTTACCAATGTTTAGCAGCTCTGCATTGGAATATCTTTTTTCTAGCAAAGATAAGTCCCATTTATTCGATCTCCAAACTTGTGAAACCTTGATTTATCCATCATATACCTATTCTAGAAGCTGGGATAATGGCCCATGGTCTATCCACGAAGAATCATACCACAAAGAGCAGCTTGCATCCCTAATAGCATCATAACGGGCCACTAACATTCTTTTCCATGTGGATGAGTCATCTGGATGAGACTTAATTGAAGTAGGATGAATGTCGTTCCTTAGGTACCTCCCTTTGATGAAATTGCTCCACAATAAGTCTCCTTTACGGAATTTCCACCATAGCTTGATGCTAAATCCATTGACCACTTATGAGAGTGAGTTAATGACGAGGCCATTAGAAGTTATAGGCTGGTAAATGGTGCTCCAAGAAATCAAATGGTGCTTGTGTTGATTTTCCAACTCTCCCCAAAAGAAATTGGCAAACTGCTTCTCCAATTCCTTAATGATTGCTTTGGGTGAAGCTAGAATAGCCATTAGGTACATTGGAATGCTACTTAGGACATGTTTAATGAGAATTACCTTACCTCCAAGCGATAAGAATTTAGTTTGCCAGTCATGATCGTAGAAGTTACTTTCTGCAACATTGGTTGGAATAGGAACAGTATTCCTTTTCTAGGCTTTCTGAATTAGGCAGCCCAAATATAGTATTGGCAAGCACTTTTGCATGAAGCTTGTTATACTATCTATCTTCCTAATCCGGCTTGTTGGATTCTTTTTAGGTAAGTAAAATGAGCTCTTTGCCTTGTTGAAGAGCTGTCCGGATGAACCTTCAAATTGAGCAAAGAAATCAATAAGGTTCTTGATAGATTAGAGTTCCCCTTTTGTGAAGACTACAACATCATCGGGATATGGCTGGACAATGTTTAGGTACGGAGATTTTCGGTACCTCACCCAATTGGAATTGTTGTTTTAATCCTTGACAAAAAACCTCCAAAATATTGATAAAAAAAGGGGTGATAAGAGGTCACCTTGCTGAACTCCCATTGATGACTTGAAGAATCCCTTTGGCACTCCATTAATGAGAATAGAAAACCAGCAATACTCTAGTATATTCCTCATCAAAGATCCATACTTCTGCAAAGCCAAATCGCTGCATGGTAGCACAGAGCTGTCTCTTACAAATGTCTATCAGAGCCTATCAAATGCCTTAGTAAGGTCAAGTTTGATAAGCATGTTTCCGCCACATGTTTTCCTACCAAGCAAGTCCATCATCTCCTGCACAAATGAAATGTTATCTACAATTTCCTTCCCACGCACATATGCCACCTGCTCAGGAGATATTATTTTTGGAAAAATAGTAGAAAGTATATTAGCCAATATTTTGGTACAAATTTTATTGAAATAAGTATAGAGACCTACGAGGTGAAAATCATTAAAAGTAGAGGGGTCGGCTAATTTAGAAATTAATGCAATGATTGTTCTTGTGAAAGCTTTTGACAACTTTACCCCCCCTTCAAGAATTCCTTTGTAGCCAAAAAAAGGTCTTGCTAGATGATGTTTCAACAAGTGGCGAAGAACACCCCATTATATCCATCAATTCTAACAGTACCATCTGGGTAGAGTGGGAATACCGCCTCATTTAATTCTGACAAAGAAAGCTTAGCTGGTGGCTTTTGATTATCCTCTCCTTTTGATTTACTTTGTGGCATTCTCCAACAACTCATGATCAATCATTTAGGAAGTTTTCTCGATCAAAAGGTTCTGGAAATAAGCAACACCTTCATTTTTAATTCTTTGCAAGTCATCCATCTAGGAGCCATCCACCTTTATTTTTGAGATGCTCAACTTTTGCCTCTTGGCCATAAGAGAGGAATGAAAGAATTTAGAGTTTTCATCTCCTTCTTTTAGCCACTTCATTTCAAACTTTTGCCTCTAGAAGTTTTCTTCCTCTACATGGCATTTGGTATGGATCACAAGTGAGTAGGCCAATACTAGTTGATTGGATTGGCATTGATTTTGCAAGAATGCATCTTCCTTTTGCTTGACATTCAGCTTTACCTCCCTGAACTTGGAAAACACATTTCCAAAAATTGTATGACTCTAATTTCTAAGCTCCTCCTTCAGGCGCTTGAATTTGCTATCTAGAACTTGCATGGATTCCCCAGCACAATGGAGCTTCCAATTAGCTTCAGTACAACTTGCAAGAAATTTTGATGTTTAATCCACATATTTAAGAATTTAAAGAATTTCGGCCTTAAATTTGAATGATCCGAACACGTCTTCAGAAGATGATCAACTATGACTTGTTGGAATGTTATGAGAAAGGCAGCAAACAAACCTATCTAGTAGTTTCTGCAATTTTCTGAACCTGTTTTCTAGCCATGTGAATTTACAACCTTGGAAGGCTAAATACATCAATCCATAGTCGAAAAGACATTCATTAAATTCTCTTATCCTTTCATAATCCAAGGAACTAGTAACCCCTTTATATTCATCCGAGATTGATATGGTGTTGAAGTCCCCTCCCACTATCCATGGAGTGTTTGTGGTGTTTTGAGCAGCTCGAAGATCCTTCATAAATAAACGAAGCTAATACATCTGTGTTGTCGACGCTTGAAGAAAGTGGACATGAAACAGTTGGTCATTGAACACTTCATTAGTCAAAGTAATGTTCGTAGAAAAAACCAGTGTACACTTGTGTCTTGTAAATAGAGGAGTAAATGAAAATTTTGAGTTTGTTGAGTTAAAACCTCAATGCTCCCTCCTAGTCGTTCTCTAAGTGAGATTTTCTTTCTCCATGCTTTTTTCTCTGGCTTCTCTCTAGTTTGCTATCTTTCTTCTCACATCATGGCAACCCTTCAGCCTTAAGCTGAAGGCCCGAAACCAGCTAGGTAAATGGTGTGAATGTTTCCAATGAAAGTATGCCACCTAAGGAGCCTCAATCCTATAAGAGAAAGGATGCATTGGTGTTTACTCACGAAGAAATTGAGAAGCTTTTTGAGCTTTTCAAGTTTGCCTTGGTGTGGAAATTTCCACGTGGAAGGTCAGCCATAGAAGTGCCAAGGAAAAACTTTCACATGATTGGCTTCACTAGGGAATTCACAATTAGTTTGATGGATTTCAAGCATGTGTTAATTTTTTTTAACTTGGATGAAGACTTCATGCATTGACGGTTGAAATCTACTTGGTACGTTAATGGTTTTTAGATATAGAATGTTTTCAAATGACATCCATGGTTCAGGACAGATGTTGATCCTTTTATTTTTCCTATTTGGATTACTTTGGAAAACTTGCCTCTTCGCTTTTTAAATAAGCATGCAGTTTTCTCGATGGATCAATCAGTAGGAGAGCCTTTAAAAATTGACATGGCTACCACAACATTTTCTAGCCCAAGCCTTGCTAAGGTATGTGTTGAAGCAGACCTTAAGCAAGAATTTCCAGCAAGAATCAGGTTAATAATGGGAGATGAGAGTCACTGGTAGAAGATTAATTACATAGACCTTCTATTATTCTACAAGAAGTGCCTTAAACAAGGTTATGATAGCTTGAATGAAAAGCAAGAACCTCATCCTTGTCAGGTGCACCAGAAGTAGTAGAAAACTACTGAACAAGATCAATAGAATAAGTGAAAGATACTTGAACAAAAGAAGCAATGGATACCAAATCAAAACAACTAGCCTGGATCACTTGAGGAAAAAGATGTAAATCAACATAATCTATCTGTGGTAATTGACCTAGTAAAGGATAATCTCAATCTGCAAGATCAAGTTCAAAATCCGGTCACTCAGACAAACTTTTCTGTTGAAGACCCTTTGAATAATTCTACTCCTCAACAACAGTTCGAAATTGGTGGAGAGAAGTTTGCATCTCAATATCAAGATGAAGGGGTTTCAAATCCTCAAAGAGTAAATATAGCAACTAATTGTGATAATAAGGAAGGCACGCGAGAAGTTAAGGAATCAGTTCCTTCCAGCGAGCAGTAGATAACCTCCCAGTTTGCAAAGGATTTTATATAGAAAGAAGGGTTGTCTATTCCAGAAACTAATGAGCTGATGGCTAGGGTTTCTGATGATATTGGAGCTTTGGTGAATTAGGCTTTTTCACAGGAGGAGCCCCATTCTTTTTCAAATTTGGATCAAGTTAATATGCCTCATTTAATACATGATAAGAAACTCTCTTATTAGCATAAGTATAGTCAGGTATTGAGCTCTAAACTTGGTGCTAAATATAGGCAAAGAATTCACATTGGTTTCCAAGAAAAGGACAAGGAAGAAAAAAAATACCTTGCTGGGCCAACAATGTTAACCAGGTCTGCTTCGATAGGCAGTCAAGTTGCCCTTTCTTCCATCTGATCAATTATTAATTTTCTCTTTGGAATATACAGAGGATTGACAACAAGCCCTCATGAAGAAGAATTAAACAGTTAATGAAGAAGCACAACATTACTTTTCTTTCTTTATTTGAACCTTAGATTGATAATAGCCACTTCGAGGTGGTTAAGAATAAATTAGGTTTTCATCAGCTGTTAGCAGCCCTAGTAATGGTATTGGATTTTCTGTAGCACAAATATCTTGGCTCAAGTCATCCATCGTAAGGTGGGTTCTCCAATTTTCTCTCAAGCTATTCATATATCAGCAATTTATGGTAAATGAACAAGAGAAGAAAAGCATAATTTATGGCAATCTTTAAGAGATTTTTCTTCAAATAAAAGCCCTCCTTGGCTGGTAGTAGGTGGACTTTAGTGTCATTTTATTAGCTAATGAATACTTGGAACCTTATTATCAACATGAAAGTGCCATGCAAGATTTTCAAGATTCCCTCTCTCAATGCACATTGGTGGACTTAGCTTTCACTGGTTCCAAGTTCACATGCTATGGAATCAGGTGTTATAGTTTGGAAGATGTTGGATAGGGGGATTAGTAATCAACAACTTTTGAATCATTTTCAGATTTTGTCCCTAGCTCATCTCAACAAAACTTGTTTTGATTACTCTCCAATGGTGCATCCTCTAATCCCTACCAATTTTGCTAGACCAAAGATGTTTAGATTTTTAAATGTTCGGGTAAGAAATTCTTCTTTCTTTAAGATAGTTGAAAATAGCTGGAAAGTCCCTTCTCTTGGTACTCCTATTCAATCTTTTTTAGCTAAATTGAAGAGATTAAAGTTATACTTTAAGAGTTGAAACAGGTTGTAGTTTGTGGATATTTTCAAGAAGATTAAGGATTCTGAAGAGAAAGTATCCACACAAAAAGAGTTCAAGTTTTAGCAAAACTGTAATCAGACTTTGTAGGAGGAGCTAGCTCATTTACAAGCAAAGTTGATCAAATCATTTGCAAAAGAGAAAAGTTTTTGGAGGCAAAAAGCAAGCATAAAGTGGTTGCAAGAGAGGGACAACAATTCTAAATTCTTCTACTCATAACTTCAAGCCAAAAGAAACAGTCTTTGTATCAAGAGAATCAAGGATACTGATGGAGACTAGATAGAAGACATGTTTAAAATTAATGAAGAGGAAGTGAACTATTTCAAAACATTATTCATAGCTGAAGATACTCATCCTATTGGGGATTTCCTAGATTGTATTCCTAATTTGGTTTCAAAAGAGAATAATGAACTATTGTTGCAAATTCAAAAGATTGATTAAGTGAAAAATGCTGGGTTTACGCTCAATTCAGATAGTGCAGCTGGAGTAGATGGATTTAATGGACTTTTCTTTAAATCTTGTTAATCATAGCTAAGGATCTTCATAAGGAGAGTGGTTGATTTCTTTGCTGGTGGTAAGGTTCCTAAAGCTATCTCTAGTACACTCTTATGTTTAATTCCAAAAATGGCAAATCCTTCTACTTTTGCTGATTTTAGGCCAATAAATGTTTGCACTTTTGTCAACAAGGTATTTTCCAAGATACTTGATAACAGATTGGGAGCTTTATTACCTAAGATTATCTCTCAAGAACAAGGGATTTGTGCATGGGAAAGTGATTTCTGACAGTATTCTACTTTCTCAGTAATTGGTGGAACTTATTGACAAAATGGCAAGAGGAGGTAGTGTCATTGTCCAACTTGAAATGACAAGGCATTTGATGGGGTCTCTTGGAATTTCCTTTATGAGGTCATGAGGCAATTTGGTTTTTCTTCTGATTGGATTTTACTAATCTCTAACAATATACAATCATGCTGGTATTCAAACCTCGTCAATGGAACCCCAACAGGTTTTTTCTCGTCTTCACGGGGTGTGAGGCAAGGGGATCCCCTCTCCTAGCTCAGTTTTACTCTTTATTACTGTAGTTGAAGCTTTGTCGAGAAGTGTTAATCTAGTTTCCACAATGACAATATTGGCAGATACTCAACAGGTAGGAATTTTGAGATTTTTACACATCTATCTTATGCAGATGATGTATTAGTCTTCATCAATGGGCAGAAGAAGTCTTTGCAGAATTTATTGAAGTTCATTCATCAATATGAGGGTAATTCTGGGCAGCTTGTTATCATTCATAAAAGCTCTTTTATGGTTTCAAAGAAGATGGAAGCTGGTAGAATTAAAGTTGTAGCAAGGATCACAGGTTTTTCTCATAAAATCATGCCTTTCAGTTACTTGGGTTGCACAATTTTTTAATGGTTGGAAAAACAGGCAAGTTTTCCAGCCTTTATTGGAGAAAGTTCAAAAGAAGAAAATGGCTTGGAACAAAAAGATACTTTCACCTGGTGGAAAATTGATTTTCATGAAACATGTCTTGAGCTCAATACCATTATATTTGTTGACTGTTCTGGACATTCCAAGTCAAGAGCATTATTCAAGACTTGGAGAGAAGTTTTGCTTTATTTTTTTGGGGAATGATAGAATTTGCTGATAGAAAACATTGGATTTCTTGGAAGAGAATTTACTGTCCAAAGGAAGAGGGAGGATTGGGTAATAAAAGACATAAGGATGTTCAGAATGCTTTCTCAATTAAACTTTGGTGGAAGTTTAGAGAACAAAGGTCTCTTTGGAGTAGATTTATGTCTTCAGTATACCTTTCTCCAGATTCTCATCCATTTATTGGTACTTTGTCAAGTCTTCTCCATCTTTGAAAAGAATGACTAAGATCCAGGATATTGCTAAGGAAAATATGGTGACTATTGTTCGGGTGGGTGCTCCTTATTCTGCTATGATGATTGGAGTTATGAGGGTTCATTGATTAATCATCACTTTAATTCTCACTCTATTTCAGACCTGAAAATTGCACAATCGTGGAGTGGAAGTAACTAGAATATTGAATAAATAGAAATAGTTATGAGGGTGTGTCAACTATGATTAACCATACTTTAAGATTATCCAAATAGAAATAGTCAAAAATTCATGGTACTTGCCTACACATTCTCTGTGGGAACAATCCCTATTCAATCTATAATATTGATATCGTGAACTTGGGAAAGTCAGTTGCAAATAGAATAATTTAAATTTTTCCCTACATCAGTAATCAACTAAGAAAAAATTGAGTTCAAAATGATGGTTTAACGTCATGGATTTCATCAACAATATGCACAACACAACACATCACTAAGCAATAAACCAGTTTAAGTAACTCATATAAATTCAAAGTCTAATTAAACATATGCGTACTAGAAGTTGTTTATCCTTATCAACTAACAATGTTACACTGAGTAGGGGTCACTGGTATTTAGTTTTGCACAACATAAGGGTTATATACATGCCAACTCCTCCCCAAACATAGTTTTGCACGTAATTAGTCTTAAAAAGGTATTCAACAACAAACACTACTTCAATCTATATTAAACATTCATATCATTTACTCCACTTAATCTCAAAACAACTCAAGACTTAGCAAGTAAAGCGTATTAACAACTAAAAATTCCAGAACCAAGTAGCAATTGATGCGTTTCACATCTAGTTCTGCAAGTATATGGGGTCCTACTATTTATTAGATGGCGCACAACAAGTATATGGGGTCAAATAGTAGCAAGTGGAAATAGGGATCACACTCACAAGGATTGCTCGGTAATTACCGATTATTTGACTAGATAGATATTTTAAGAGTTTCATTAAAAGAAGATTTGAATAAATTTAAATTTAAAAGACTAAGAAAGCAATTTTAAAGTAGGTTAGGGTCCAATGGCCAATTTCCAGGTTTTGGTTAATTAATTAGATTAAGTGGTCAATGGACTCAATTGGAGGTCACTCTCAATAATGAGTCAATTCCTTGGCCAAAAAATTGAATACTAAGCAAATGAACTCATGAAGCTATCTAACCAATTAGTAGATAATATCTTGTCCAGACTACTATATTGTCTAATTGAATTGTTTAAGATGTTGAATGCTCTAAATTTAGAATGCAATTTTTGTATTTTATCTTAAATTCTCAAGTAGATCTGAGAAGTTTGTCACCTTCCCAAATCCTAGCAGTAATTTCTCAACAAACACACAATTTTTCTCCATTTTGACCATTTAACCTACCAATTAATCATCACCCATTAGAAACTAGTATCTTCTCACCTTAACCCAAGTCTCATGAATATACAAAAGTAAACATTAACGTGAAAGAATGTTTAAGAAAGAAATTAAAGAAAGCATATAAAAAGTAATCATTAAACAAGTAATTAACTAAACTAAACTAGAGATTTAGACTAAAAAAATCAAAGAAAGGCCATAAACTAAATTACACATCCTCATCAAGAAAACAAATAAAGAATGCAATTAACAGAGCATTTAAACTAATCTACACTAAATTAATATGGAACAAAGGTTAAACAAAAATAAAAGAATGGCCTTGCAACTAACTAGAAGGTTTGAATCTTCAAACATTAAGCTAAACTAAGACTGAAAATGAAAACCTAAGCTAAAAGTTCCTCCCAAAGTAGGGAGGAAATATTCTATCTACTACGTACCTCTCTCCCTCTCACTCTCCCTCTCCCTCTTCCTCTCTCCCTCTATCTATCTATCTATCTATCTACCTTACTTCTTCCTTCAAAAAGAGTCCTAAACATGCTATTTGTAGTGATAGGGTTAAGGAAGAAAGGTTCAACAAACATTTGTCCAGAACTAGACGAAACAGCCCTTGAAAAGTCCCAGAGTGCAGTATGATTTTTCATGGCTTAAAAACTTCGATTTTTGCCTGGTTCTTCTAAGAAGTTGCCAGAATACGGTCTAATTTTTAAGCCTAGAAGACCATAACACAGATTGGTCTGAATCCATCTTCAATCTGTGCCCGATTTCTACAGTTCCCCATCCAATTGTTGCGCGTTCTCTCTTGCCAAACCCTACACATAAACACACATTAATTAATAAACACTTAAAATAACACCTAAATAGTTAATCAAAGTTATTCGTAAAAATTAAAAACCAAGGTTGAACCAAGACATACAAAAATCCTAACTCCCTATAGAATTAGGTTAAAAGCTAAGCACAAACCCTAAACACAAGAATATAATAATGAGATAAATAACACTAAATAAACACTAGAACTCTAAAATAACACATACTAACACCACAAAAAAAAAATTGAAATAGACAAAAAAATAAACACTTAAACACTAAAAATGTTTGAAACTAGTACCAAAACTTTTAAATTTAGGGTACAAATAACCTAGTTTTCTAGGATTACTACAAACCAAGTTTTAGTTCATTCAACATAGCAATTCAATTCACAATAATTCCTACATTTTCATCATCATTACCATCAACCATAAATTTTCATCAACCAATAATTCACACATGTACCAAAAGTCATCCACAATAGTAAATATAAACCAAACTAAAA
The DNA here is from genome assembly GCA_025175665.1 of Cinchona pubescens. Lineage (NCBI taxonomy): Eukaryota > Viridiplantae > Streptophyta > Magnoliopsida > Gentianales > Rubiaceae > Cinchona > Cinchona pubescens. The sequence goes on from JANKKI010000170.1 coordinate 2,007,489, forward strand.
ACAATGCTTCAAGCCTTTATTAACCTACCTTGTTCTTAAACTAAAGCATAAATAAAGATAACTTGGAAGAAAATAATCTCCTATTAAGGCAAAGAAAACTTGATAAGGATGTTGAATCCATGGAGAATTTAATACATTGATTTGCACATCTGGATGTCTCAAGGACTTTCGAAACTTCGGCATAGGTAAATTTGTCTCCTCGATTCCCTCTAGAATATACCCTTCATTTTCTACCTAGAGCCAGCTCCTTGTGAACAAACACTCCATATAAAACTTCTTTGTAGATGATGGTTGTGAAATTGGAGAATTCATTTGGTTCCTATTTATAGCACATACTCCATGACTCGATCATTCTACATTGATCCTGAAGGATCATTTTCCCCTTCAGTTTGGAGGAGTGTAGGAGTTCCTTAGTCTTTACCCACCAACTTTCTTGTGAGTTCATGATACAAGTATGGATAGGCTAAGGATGTACTAGGTTGAGAAGCTAAAAACTGAGCAGGCTTGGACTCAAGCTTGACAAGATTGGAGCACATTCATGGTGTTACGATCAAGTTGAATTGGACTCTATTTCTATCCTCAATTCATTAATATTTGAAGTCCAATTCTTCAAAATGAAGCACAAGTGGCTGGATAAAGTCCAAGTCTAAGAAGTTTCAAGCCCAAGAATTGAAGAGTACCATGAAGGGTTTTTGAAACCCTAGTCTCAGCCAATACCTATTCAACCAATTCAATCCTATTCGATCTAGGATTTATTTTATCATTTATTTTAGGGATGCTTTTAAGGAGTTTATTAATTGACTAATTTTCTTAACTGTATTCGAAAACTAGTCTACGGGTAAGTTAGGCATAGTAGTTCTTTTGCCTTATGAGCCAATCCTAAACTACCTGGGATTTGGCAAGTTATTATCCTAGTGTTGATAGGACCTATGTGTAGGGTTTTGGGGCTTGTTTTACATGTTAAAATACCCCCTATAGCAAATTTATGATCCAACATTTTTCAATAATATTTTGTGAGGAAATTCTCCCAAATTGTCTTCCAAAGACTTCTAGTTTTGCGAGAGTGATTATTGTGATTGGCTACCAACTCAGAATACTATAGGTTCTTGCTTTGTTACATATAATAGATGGATATCTTGTACAGTCAAAAATAGATATCCTTAAATTCTTGATTTCTTAATCAAAGGGTTTAAATCCGTTAAGTCAAAATTTTGTCACTTTGTTGCAAATTTTTGTTTTTTGTGTTATAATCTCAACCGAATTCCTTCCTAGGATTTGCCAAGATATTTTTTTCATGAATTCTTGTGATGATTGTGCATCAAGGCAATTTTGATTCCGCAATTCATATTCAGGTCTCATTAGCTCAACGACAGGGTTTGAATCAACGTGGTATCAGAGCCTTGAGTTTCCTAAGCACATTTGATTTGTTGTGTTTGCAAAAATCCTCTGAGATTATATCCTTTTTTTTTTAATTTTTTTTGATCAAATTCTAGATAAAAAAATTTCAGCTTCGTATTCTTGTTCGTTCTTGTTCTTGTTCGTGGAAATTTGCAGCGTTATTCTTGCTTTCTTTTGAACTGAATATTGTTGTAATTTTGCCCATATGCAATTCTTAATTCGTTGCTCTTATTGATGAAAAATCAACACTGTTCATCAATACTGTTTATTGGCATTGTTCATTGATACTGTTCATCGGCACTGTTCCCACACCGTATTCTTTTCTCTTTAAAAAAAAAACAGCGGGGAAAAAAGAAAAAAAAAAGAAGGAAAAAGGCCAAATCCTAAAACCCTAGGAATTAGAGTTAGCACGATTTTTATTGTGTTGTAGTGATTGCTATTCCCTGTTTATACATACTCGTACAACTTGAATCCTTTTCTTAGTTGGATTATACTGCTCATTTGAATCCGTGTCCCACTTGGAATACATGCTAAAATCCCATCTCATGTAGGAATTGTCATAAATCCTTTTCCTACTAGGATTAATTCTAATTTTTTTGTTGCACTTCTTGCTCTCAGGTATAAAAAAACTATTCTTTATTTAGTTTCTCCATAATATTTTGTTCTCAGATTGTAAATAGTTGTGAAATTCCCAAAATACCTTAGTCTCCCCATGTTAGTTCTTTCTAGCCTAAAACTCTAGTTTTTCTTTGGTCATTTTGTTGTTTGGCTTTCTAATGTGCATTCTATGTGCTCCTTGTTACATCGATCCGCCATTATTTTGTTTATTCTTTACTTCATTAGTCTATAATTACTAATTGTGTTCGACGGGTTAGTAATTATTTGTGTCATTCTTGCTATGTAATTTCAAGTCTATGAAAAGCTTTGAGGAGAACTTATATGAGAGGAAAAAGACAAGAGTAGTGAGCTCAATAGAGGGTAAAAATCTTGAATTTGAGTGAAACACAAATGAAATTGTGTGACATTTTCAAATTTGAGCATAAACACTCAAGGAATGGCATGAGGTCCTTAATTTTAATAACACTAATTCTTGATATTATTTCCGTGTTTTATTTTTTTGGGGTTTATTTTGCAGATTTAAAATTTCCCAAGATGGAGAGAGTTCAAGAGTTAATGCTTTGGAATCCCGTGTACCTGAAATGGCAGTAATATCTCTTGAAAGTATTCGACGCTCTCTCGAGGCATTAACTAAAAGACAAAATGAGCCACTCAGCAAGCTAGCCAAGTTGAGCCTTATGCTCACACAATGATAGAAGCTCGTTGAGGTATGTATCTTAATTACGATTCCAATGACTACGAATTTGACGATGACTTATATGATGTAGGTGCAAGGTCAAGGAATCACTGACATGTACGAGATGGTGGTAAGGTTGACGATGATACTGGTAACATTAAATTAACTATCCGTACATTTCAAGGTAATCTCGATCCTTATATCTATCTCGAATGGGAAAGAAGGCAGTGGTTATTTTTGACTATCATAACTACTCTGAAAGAAAGAAAGCATAGTTAGCCATGCTACATTTAGTGATTATGTTTTAGAGTGGTGGCATCAATTTGAAACTAGTAGAATTTGGTATGGAGAGCCGCCAATTAATGATTTGACATCCATAAGAGCTGCATTAAGTAAAAGATTTCTACTTTCTACAAAAATCATCGTGATTTGCATCAAACATTCCAAATTTTAAGGCAAGGTAATAAATCAGTAGAAAAGTAGCATAGAGAGCTTCAAAGGTACTAATGAGAGCTAATGTAGTTGAGGATCGCGAAACCACTACGGCTTGATTCTTGTGTGGAACTTAATAGAGAAATTGCCAACCTTGTAGAGTTGCATCATTACATTGAATTGCAAGACATGGTAGAAAATGCATAAAAGTAGAAAGGCAACTCAAAAATGGAGGTTAATCTAGGGTTGAGTCTAGTTCTAATTGGCATAGAAATTGCTCTAATAATTATTCACGTCCTAATCCAACTGAAAGTGGACCAACTATCACTAAAACTAATGAATCTGAACATAGAACAATTAAATAGCCCATAGATTCTTTAGTTAAAGGTTCATCTTCTAACACTTCAAAACATACTCGTGATTTTAAGTGTTATCGTTGTTTGGGTACAGATCACTGTGCAAATGAATGTCCCAACAATCGTGGATGCTAAAACACTCTTCATGCAAGGAAATAAAGTGGCAAATAAAGGAAGTGAAGATTTAGATGACTCAATGCCCGCATTGGAAAGTCCCAGTGATGATAATAAGAAGGAATATCTTTCTGAGGTACCCACCTCGGTGATTTTGAGGATGCTTCTGCTCAACCAGAGGACAACCAAAATGAGGTACAACATGAGAACATTTTCTTTACCAAATGTGTTGTTCAAAATCATGCATATGGTTTGATCATAGATGGTGATAGTTATGTTAATGTTGTTAGTAAGTTAATAATCAATAAATTGAGTTTGCATTGTTAAAACCATCCACGTTCATAAAAGTTGTGAAGTTAAAGTAACTAAACAAGTTTTAATTTCATTAGCTATTGAAAATTGTAAGTTTAAAATTTTGTGTGATGTTGTTCCAATACAAGCGAGTCACATATTGTTAGGCAGACCATGGCAATTTGATAAACACACTAACCATGATGACTATTTGAATAAATTTACATTCTTTGACGTAATTTAAATGGCCAAAAGATTGTACTTAAGCTACCGCCCTCTCAAATGGTGAGTAAGGACTAATTGTACACTAAGAACTCATTTGATGAATATTATAAGGAAAAATCTGAATTGAAAAAAGGTAAGCAAGTGAAAAACCCTAATGAAACCCTAAAATCCGAAAACCCTAATGGTGGACTTGGTTAAATCTAAGAATTTTAAAGGTAAGGAGTTGAAAAAAAAATCGGGAAAGTACATCATTAGTCCTCCAAGTATTTCATTAAAACGGTCTCTCAATTTGAATTTTAGCCAGATTAGCTCCTGAACTAAATATTTTATCCAATTTGATCCCTAAATGGCCGTTTCACCTAAATTATAAATTTTTTGAATTTTGATCGGTGTTGAATAGGAATATAACCATCAAATTATCTGGTACTATGATTTTTGTTTTTAAAAATCATCTCATTTGTCCTCCAACTATTTCATTGAAACCAATATGGTTCCCCAACTTTAATTTTAGCCAGATTAGTCCCTAAGACACAAAACTAAATATTTATATCCCAGTTTGATCCATAAATAGCGACTCCACCCAAAATATGAATATTTTGAATTTTAACCAGTGTTAACTAGAGGCATAATTGTTAAATCATCCAATCTTATGATCATAAGAAACCAAAATGCTGAGAAGTTTGATGATACTCTAACATGACAGATTTTACAAATCACAAATAACTTCGATTTCATCTCCAATTCCAAAATTGATCTATGAAATTTCCTCTGGAAGATAATTATGTCCTTGCCATTGACCTCCTACTGCCAAAATTAGAAGGAGGACGAGAAAGCCGAGTAGTGTTTTGCAAGGAAGTTGTTGGTTACAGATCATATTACAAAGAAATAGTTGATATAGACGTATTTTGGAAGGAATAAATGGAGGCTATAGAGAGAAGTCCGGCTACTAGAGACGGAGAAAATGGGAAGCTGGAAGGAGATAATATGGTCATAGTTACAACAGAGGGATAGGGGTAGCGAGAAGGAAGAGAAGGTAAAGAAAAGTATTGGAAAGAAGGAGATAGTGGAAGTAATGGCGAATGTGATGGTATCAAGAGAAGTAAGAATTGGTGATGGTTGTAGCGAAGGGTGGGGGCAGTTAGAAAGGAGAGATGGGGGATAGAAAAAGAGGATATGGAGGTGGCAGACAGAAAAGAGTGAGAAGGCTTCATTAGTAGGAGATGGAAGGGTGGCGTTGCTGGTGCATTGGTGTAGGGAGAAAGATAAGGACGATTTTAGGATTTTAGTTTAAATGAAATCATTGAAAACAAAATAAATATAGCGTGACGGTATATTTCGATCCAACATTAGCAACCAAACAAAATTTTAAGTACTTAACCACTACACCATCATTAATTCATGTAATATGTTTGCCTTTTTATTATAAAGTCTAAAACTATTTTTTTTTTTTAAATCATAGGACCAAATAATTTGACAGTTATGCGCCTAGTCAACACCTATTAAAATTTTAAAAAAATTATGTTTCGGGTGGAGATGCCATTTAGGGATTGAATTAAATTGGATATCAATATTTAGTTTAGGGACTAATCCATCTAAAATTAAAGTTGAAGGGCCATTTTGCTTTTAATGAAACAGTGGAGGACTAATGAGGTGAATTTTAAAAAACAAAATCACATGACCAGATGATTTGATGGTTATGGCCCAATTCAGCACCGGTCAAAATTGAAAAATTTTATGTTTTGGGTAGAGCTGCCATTTAGGGATTAAACTAGATACAAATATTTAGTTCAAGAACTAATTCGGTTAAAATTAAAGATTGGGGACTATTCTAGTCTTAATAAAATTGTTAGAGAACTAATGAGGTAATTTTTCCAAAAGAAACGAAATTTCTTTATGGGGTATAAGGAGGTTCAATCAGTCATTAGTTTGAATTTTCCTATATTTTTTCTTATAGTTAAAGAAAGTTATTTTGTGTACTATGACCGTGATCTAGTATTGCCAAGATCTTTCCTTTCAGGGAAGGAGGGAATGATACGAGTCTAGATAGACCAAGGATGTCTACCAAGTTGAGGAGCTAAAAACTGGAGCAAGCTTGGACTCAAGCTTGCCAAGATTGGAGCACAGTCATAGTGTTATGATCAAGTTAGATTAGACTATCCTCAATTCATTAATACTTGAAGTCCAATTCTTCAAAATAAAGCACAAGTAACTAGATAAAGTCGAAATCCTAGAAGTTTCAAGACCAAGAATTGAAGAGTACCATAAAGGGTTTTCAAAACCCTAGTCTCAACCAATACCTTTCAGCCAATTCAATCCTATTCGATCTAGGATTTAGTTTATCATTTATTTTAAGGATGATTTTAAGGAGTTTGTCAATTGACTATTTTCCTAATTGTATTCAAAAATTAGTCTTGGGGTAATTTAGGCATAGCTGTTCTTTTGCCTTGTGAGCCAGTCCTAAACTAGCTAGGATTTGGCAAGTTATTGTCCTAGTGTTGGTAGGATTTATGTGTTGGTAGGATTTATGTGTAGGTTTTTGGGCTGGTTTTACATGTTAAAATAGATATTACCCCCATAGCCAAATTCATCATTCAATATTATTCACTAATATTTTATGAGGAAATTCTCTCAAATTGTCTTCCAAAGACTTCTGGTATTACAAGAGTAATTCTTGTGAATATCAATCCAGAGTACTATTAGTTCTTGTCTCATTTTAGATAACGTTTCGATATCTCATACAGTCAAGAACAGGTATCTTTAAATTCTTGATTTCTTAATCAAAGGATTTAAATCCGTCAAGTCGAAATTTTGTATCATTGTTGCAAATTTCTATTTCTTGCATTATAATCTTGTCCGAATCCCTTCTTAGGGTTTCCTAAGATTTTTTTTTCTTGAATTCTTTTGACAGTTGTGTATCATGGCGAACTTGATTCCCCAATTCAAATTTCGATCTCATCAAGCAACTTGGTCTTTTAATCTCTTCTCTCATAATATTACTTTAGATGAGGAATAGTTGGTACATCGTGCTAATTATTTTGGATAATACTATATGATATTTTGATAGAAGGTATCTTTTGCCTTATATAGTACTATATTATAATATGTTAATATTTATTAGATAATTTTACAGTTTTTTTTTTTTTTTTTTGTAAGTTGATAATTTTACAATTAGTAACTTATAATATTATATTTCTCATTTCTTAATTTCTAAGATTGTCTATGTTCAATTATGCACAAATTTTCTTAATTAAGTTGATTTAATGGGGCCATAGTACCCTTTCTATAAGAAAGAACACTATTTAGGTCTGTAGTACTTTTTCTATAGGGAGAACACTATTTAGGTTTCTCATATCACTTTGTTTCATATTTTATAACACTACATGATTATTTGTCTCATCACCAAAAATTAGGTACCACTACCAAAAATTATTTTTTGATCATTTATATAATTTAGTAATTTATTAATTTAATGTCTGAGATAATACGGTATAGTAGATTATAGTTTTTTTAAATAGTACTATACTGATACTTTGCTTGTAGGTTATTTTGTCTTATGAGAAGATTTACTATTTTATCATCTTATTATTAAAATTTTGTTGATTTTTTTGCCAAAAAGGTTGGTAATTTCATTATAGTAGTAATGGTTACATATGTAATCATTTACAGAAGGAGAATATTTGTTCTCATATCAACTTGTGATTGTTCAATGAGCCATAAGGGGAAGTTAAATTCCCACTCTAAATCACTCAAAAGAGATTTTGCAAACTTTGTTATTCTATGGCTAACCTTATTCCTTCCCTATGAACAAATAAAAATAAATATTAGTCAAAAGAATAACTAAGACTTGAGATATTCTCCAAGATGCATCCTAGCTTCCTATCTTCTATGATGCCTCCGTTAATCTTTGAGATAAGATCCCCGTAGTCTAAATCAAGTTCAACTTCCTTCCACCTAGCCTGGATTGCACATATCATTGACTATCTCAATGCTAGAACTTCCTCTACATCTACTAAGCTTCTTTTAAGATTAGGGAAAGCCCAAGCTCTTTGTATTTCTCCTTTCTAGTTTCTTGCAATAATTCCCCATCAGTGAGTTCCAATGGCCTTCTTGTCTAGACCTACATCACATCTCAATTTGATTTTTCCATCTGATGGAGGATTCCAGAATCCGTGTCTATCCCAATTTCCTTCTGGATAATTCCTATTTGAAATTTCTGCTGGCTTTCTTCATCATATTCCCACTATTCTGTCAATGCTTTGCCTACTACCTGCTTTGCTTATTTTTTGTCATTGTTTAACTTGAGCTTGTTTCTAGTTTTCAAGATTTGCCGAAGTAGGCTAGAGTTAAGTGTATGTGATCCTTCCCCTAATCTCTTTTGCTTGCCTCAGTCATTGTTGCCCACCAGGGCCAGAAGTTGCATCTCTTCCCTTCAATGCCATCCTATTGCACTGGTGCCACTTTCCATTCCACTTCTGAATTGCATTAAAAAAATAGCATGTGTTCCACAGTCTCCTTTTCTCCACAGTAGCTAGAAATATTGTCTCCAACACAAGTTCTTCTCTTTACTCTTTCATAAGACAATCAAATGTAAACACTTCCAAATGTATTAAGTGTTTTTTCTTAAGTTTTATTTAAGTCCTCACAGTGATCTCCAAACTTTTTCTCTTTTGGCCCACTCACTAGTTTTCCCAAGATTCTGCTTTACCCGTTCTGTCCTTTTACTAACAGTCTTTGCCAATATATATCCTGATTTGGCAGTGTCAACACCTATCTGAGAACACTTCCAAGTAATTTTATCCATTCAATCATAAATACTGATTGGCGTCCTATGATTCTATCCCTTACTTCTTTAATAAACAGGCTGCAAATAGCATCTTTATCATATTTTCCATTTATATCAGTTGATTAACCTTTCATATTGGCACCCTAGAGGTTTATTTACCATTTTTGCTCCTCTTGACTCATCTAGTATCCACTTGTCACTCCATGTCTTGGTTTTTCTTCCATTCCCTACACACCAGATCAGCCCTTCTTTTATCATGTCCTTAGCACTAAGCAGGCTTTTTCACAACCAAGGTGCAGATACTGGGGGTTCTTTATCCAGAATTCTACGAGTTCATTCATTAAATACTTTGCTCCACATACACTACTAACTAACAGATCGTGATTAGACATGATTCTCTATATCTATTTGGCTAGTAAGGCATAATTGAAATGTTAGGTCCTTGAACTTCAAATCTCCAGCACCCATGACATCAGAGATTCTCTCCTAGCTCATCTAGTGCATTTTATTTCTTTCTCACTACTTCCCCACCAATAATTGGCCATTTCCTTTCTAACTTGTTTGCCCAAATTCTTGGATAATTTGAAGCAGGACATGAAGTATGATGGCATTGCCATTACCACTGATTTCAGTAAAGTTTCCTTACCAGTTGGACTAAGGCATTTGTTCTTCCATCCTTGTATCTTTCCTGTAATTCTCTCTCTTATATAGCCAAAAATCTGGTTCTTAGGTATTCCAATTACCATAGGCAACCCTAGGTATTTTCCATTCCTTGCTTCCTTCTTGTTTCCTAAAGCTTCACATATCATATCCCTTTTACTTTTGTTCACAATTTCTTCGACCTGAAAAACACATTGGACTTTGCACAATTAACCATTTGGCCAGAAGCTATATGGTATGCCCTTAGGTTCTCCATAATTGTCTTAGCTTCCTCTTGATTAGCCTTACAAAAGAGAAGTGAGTCATCTACAAAGAACAAGTGCGATATAATAGGACCATTCTTACTGATTTTCATTCCAGCCATTCTTTTGTTGTTAATTGGCTTCTCAATCAGATTAGATTGCCCTTCAGCATAGACTAAAAAGAGGTAGGGAAAGAGGATTTCCTTATCTAATCCCTCTACTAAATTTCACATAGCCCACTCTCTCACCATTGAAGTTAAAACTGTAGGACCTTGAAGAAATGCAGGCCATTATCCACCTCAACCAAATTGGAAAAAATCCTTTTTTGGGCATTAACCTCCCTAGAAATTGCCATTCAACCCATCATAGGCCATAGCCATGTCTAACTTTAATGTTATTAAACTAATTTTACCTTTTCTTTTATTTTAAAGATAGTGAATAGCTTGATACATGAGTAAAAATCACATTATCTAAGATCTGTTTGCCATAAACAAAGGCTAATTGGGAAGGACTAGTACATAATTGGGACGGACTATTACAAGTATTTAAAACATATTTCAATCTATTAGCAAAATCTTAGAGATTATTTTATAAAGAATATTACATAGGCTAATAGGCCTAAAATTAGTGTGGTTAATATCTTTGTCAATTTTAGGGATCAAGGTAACAAGGGTATTATTAATTGACATAAACATGTAACCAGATTGAAAGAAGCTCCTAATGCTGGGACAAGATCATTTTTAACAATGTTTCAGTAATTTTAGTAAAAGTGTGGAGTCATGCCAACAGTGCCAGGAGCTTTGTTAGGATTCATATCAAATAATGCTCTGTTAACTTCTTTTTTCATCAACATGTCTAATTAATCTTCCACTCATCCTACAAGTTATAGTATTAGGAATCCCTTCTAGTACTTGTTCAAACTCACGGGTGTTAGAGGAGCAAAATAACTCTTTTCTATAGAAGTCACACGCCTCATCTTTTATCTCTTTCTTAGATTCACTCTAGTCCCCATTTTTCTTCTAGAGTCTAGAAATCCTATTCTTTTTTCTTCTGTTCATGACAATAGAGTGAAAGTAATTGGTATTTCTATCCCTCTCTTGCAACCATTTAATTATAACTTTCTAACTCTTGTATATTTCTTCTTGTTTATAAGCCTCTCAAAATCTGGCTTTTGCTGCTTTTAGCTTCTTTCTTTTATCCTTGTCTACTGACAGCTTGATCTTCTTACTGTCTTCTTTACCTTTCTTGATCTCCCTCCTAGCATTGTACCCTCTAGACCTATGCCTGGATAATAAACTAAGCCTACAGACTTGAATCTTCCTGGTAATTTTAAACACTTTGGATCCTTGTTGTCTCTTGCCCCTGATAATTCACAAACCTTATTTTGATGATAACATTTGTTTTTAACATTTAAACCTAGTTGTGCAAGTCAACTATTTTGGCTGTTGGAAAGAGAGCTTTCGGGGTAGAAGCAGTACACCGTCCGAACTACAATACAGTTTTCGGACGAACAGGAGCGTCCGATAGAGATTACAAAGGACACAATTCACTGTTCGAATGGATAGACAGAGAGCAAATTTTTTGAATGCCTACAATGGACGCACAGGCACGTCTGAAGGAATATATCTTGGATGCACATTTTTGTCCGAAAGAAGTCTACCTCGGACGAACAAGACTATCCGAAATAAATTATTCCGTAATAAAGCACTCAACCTCTCGGACGTGATATATCGTCTGAAGTATGAAGTCTTCACACATACCCAGTTTGGATGATGGAACGGACACTTGCTTGGACATCCGAACGGCATCCTCCACACATTTATCTGAGATTAAACGCTAGGTCAAATGCACAATAATAATATCGAACGTCCGAAACCTATAACAGCTAGTTTCTGTGCATTTATTACTGAGCTGTTGGGAAGTGGTTACAGCAAATTTATTGCTCCCATAAATACCAGCTCTATTGATATTGTAAATATATCACCATATTTTACACATTGAATACAAGCAAGAAACGAAGAAATTTGAGTGCAAATTGTCTATTGAGCAATATTGTATTAGTGTGTACTTTAGAGTGCTTTTCAAAATTATTGAGTGGAATGATAATCTTGTAGAAAAGTGAGGTTGAGAGTAAAATTCTTGGCTCAACTAAAAAGAATTAGTGTGAGCAAGGATTGTCCTACTTTGTGTACATTAGAAGATTATTGGCTCACTAAAGTTGTGAAGCATTCTAGTGAATTATTACTTCAAGCTCAGTAGCTTGAAAGTGTTATTTGTTTAATCCATTTCTTTATCCGTTTTATACTTCATAAGTTTAATTGCTTTTATCTCTATCAATTTACTTGTTAGTGCATAAAGTTTTAAAAGTGCATACTTTGAAAAGAAATTTTTAAAAAAAACCTAATTCACCCCCCTCTTAGGTTGCCTTGGGGCCAACAATTGGTATCAGAGCTTGGTCTCTTATATTGATCTTAACTAGCTTTTGAGAATACTAAGATCATGGCAACCAATAATGCATTATTTTTTTAGGGTCAATCTATAACAAGATGTTTAATGGGGTAAATTTTATTAGTTGGAAAGATAGAATGAAAATATTTTTGTAATCTATTAATATTGACTTTTGGTATGCTGTAAATGAAGGTCCTTTTGAAGCTACCATCATTGATGATCAAACAAATAGAGGAAGAGAAAAGACAAGGGATGAGTTCACTCCACAAGACAAGGCAAACTTGACCTTAAACGCGAAAGCTATGAATGTTCTATACAACGCCTTGGATGCAAATGAATCAACTCATGTCAAAGGATGTGCTTCCGTTAAAGAAATTTGGGACAAATTCAAAGACATTCATGAAGGGACCGATGATGTTTGAGAGCAAAAGAAATCCTTACTTGTTGCCAAGTATGAGTCCTTTAAGATGGAACCACATGATAATATTGACAAAATGTATTGTAGGTTCAATGACATCATTAAGGATCTTGAAGTCTTGCGTAAGGCAATATTTTTTGGGAGAAAAGAATAGAAAAATCTTGAATGCTCTATCCAAAGAATGGGAGGCTAAAACTATCGCTATAGAGGAGGCCAAGAATTTAAATTCCATGCCTATTGAATCACTAATTAACTCTCTTACATCCTATGAGTTGAAGCTAAAAGCTAAAGTGGTGGATGATGAAGAAGCAAGACCAAAAAGGAGCATTGCATTAAAGACTTCTCAAGAAGAAGATGAAAATGCTTCCATCAACCTAGAAGATGAAGATCTTGATGAAGGAGATCTTACACTCATCACCGAAGGATTTCTCAAACACTACATCAACAAACGGAGAATGAGAAGAGGTGGAGCAATCAAATCAAATAATTTCAAAGGAAAGACCAAGATAGAAATAAAAAAGCAAAATAAAAAGTGCTTTGAATGCGGCCAACCCGGTCACTTTGCAAGTGAGTGTCCTTCTAAGAAGAAAAAGGAAGGAAGAAAGCCCCGCTTCAACAATTTCCAAATCACCATGGGATGATTGCAACTCCGAAGGAGAAGTTGAAGAAGAAATGGAGTCAGCACAAATGGCATTTATGGACATTGGTGATAATGAGGTAACTTCTAATTATGATTCCAATGATGAAAATGATGACAATGATCTTGAAGCCTACATTTTAAAATTGCATGATAACTTAAAGGAATAATATGCCAGAAATAAGGAGTTAGTAACGAAATCAAATGGCTTATTGAATGCTAACTCTAAACTTGTGAATGAAAATAATAGGTTATCACATGAAAACAGTTATTTGAAGAAAAGAATGCATGTGAAAACAAGGATCAAAGAAGAATAAGCCTCCTTGAATAAAAGATTGGATGGGTTGAATATTCTTTTGCACAAAAAAAGGGAAAATATTGTTGATTTGAAAAGGAACAGAAATGTATTGATCAACAAGAATTTTGTCACCTTTAGAAGGAATGGTTTATGCTTTGTAAAATCAAAATCATCCTTATATGGAAATAAAAATGTTATTTGCAATTATTGTCAACAACATGGTCATATGAAAAATAATTGCTATGTCAAGAGAAATGAAAAACTTGGTTTGAATTCTATATGGATTTGTAGTCATTTTACTAACTCTTATGGACCTAAGAAAATGTGGGTACCTAAAGTTATCAATTAATTTCTTGTGTAGAAAATGCATATCACCAAGGATGCAAAATGGTTCGTAGATAGTGGGTTCTCAAGACATATGACCGGTGATGCATCTATCTTCACAAACCTCAAATCCAAAAATAGTGGAAAAGTAACATTTGGGGATAACATGAAAGCAAAATCAATCGGCATTGGTGATGTAGATAAAAATGGTGAGACCTTGATTAAAAATCTGCTTCTTGTTGATAATTTGAATTACAATTTATTAAGTGTGAGTCAACTATGTGATAAGAATCTATATGTGTTTTTTACCAAACATGAATGTCTAATTCTTGATAAAAATTATGTTGTCTTATTTAAAGGTACTAGACATAATGATGGTTTATGTAATCCATCCTGACAATATTGGTAGTAGCAATGTAAAATGCCTAACTGCCTCTATAGATGATCCTTGGCTTTGGCATAGAAGGCTTTGTCATTTCAACATGGATCTAATTGAAAATCTTTCTAAGAAGGAATTGGTAAGAGGCTTACCAAAATTGAAGTTTTTGAAAAATAAAATTTGTGATGCAAGTCAATTTGGGAAACAAGCTAAAGTGTCTTTTAAACCGAAAAATTGTGTGTCAACTTCTAAACCCCTAGAATTATTGCATTTAGACTTGTTTGGTCCAACTCAATATGCTAGTCTTGGTGGTAATAAATATGCATTTGTGATTGTTGATGATTATTCTAGGTATACTTGGGTACTATTTCTTGTTCACAAAAATTAAGCTTTTGAAAATTTTGTGAAATTGTTTTCCAAAATTCAAAATTTGTTGAATTTAAAAATCTTTCGTTTGAGAAGTGATAATGGAGCCAAATTTAAATTTGGAGGTTTTCCCGAATGTTTTGTGATCAAAAAGGTATTTCACATGAATTTTTAGTTGTTCGAGTGCCTCAACCAAAATGGTGTTGTTGAAAGAAAAAATAGAACACTTCAAGACGCCGCTAGAACTATGATTAGTGAATGTGACTTACCAAAATATTTTTGAGCCGAAGCCGTTAATACAGCTTGTTACGTTATAAATCGAGTTTTGGTAAGACCTATTTTAAATAAAACACCTTATTAACTCTTATTTTGTAAAAAACCCGTTGTGAGCTATTTCAAAGTTTTTGGTTGTAAATATTTTATTTTAAAAGTCAAAGAAAATCTTGGAAATTTTGACAAAAAATCGGATGAAGGAATTTTTCTTGGATATTCTAATGACAAGAAAGCATACCGAGTATATAATAGAAGAACAATTTTGATTGAAGAAGTTGTGCATGTTACATTCGATGAAACTAGTGATATTATTTCAAAGAATTTGTGTGAAGATGAAGATGTAGGTATTCAAAAGGAGCTTGAAAAATTGCTCACCAATCATGAAGAACACCAAGGGATCTCTCCAAACAATGTGGACAATACAAATCACTTGGGTGAAGAAAGAGAAAAGGACGAAGATACTCCAAAAGATCTTCCTAAAGCATGGAAATTTTTTTCTAGTCACCCTCAAGATTTGATTATAGGTGATCCGCCCGATGGGGTAAAACTCGATCTCATAAACCTTTGAATAGTAATTGTGCATTACTTTCTCATATTGAATCAAAATATGTGGATGATGCATTAAATGAAGAATCTTGGGTCTTTGCTATGCAAGATGAACCTAGCCAATTTGAGAAAAACAATGTATGGACTTTAGTTGAAAGACCATCAACTCAACCCATAATCGGAAAAAAATGAGTTTTTAGAAATAAATTAAATGATAAAGGTGAAATTATTAGGAGCAAAGCTAGACTTGTTGCAAAAGGTTATGCTCAAGAAGAAGATATTGATTTTGATGAAACTTTTGCACCCGTTTCTCGTTTAGAATCTATGCTGTCCTCGCATGTTTCTAGCATATGCATGTTTTAATAAATTCAAATTATTCCAAATGGATGTTAAAAGTGCATTTTTAAATGGTTTTATTGATCAAGAAGTTTTCGTTGAACAACCTCCAGGTTTTGAAGAAAAAAAATTTCCAAATCATGTTTTCAAACTTTCTAAAGCTTTCTATGGTTTGAAACAAGCTTCTAGAGCTTGGTATGAAAGGCTAAGTGGTTTGTTTTTTTATCAAAAATGGTTTCAAAAGAGGTGTTGTTGATACCACTCTCTTCACCAAAACTGATTTTAATGGTTTGCTAATTGTTCAAATTTATGTTGATGATATTATCTTTAGAGCAACTAACGAAA
This sequence comes from Cinchona pubescens, assembly GCA_025175665.1. NCBI lineage: Eukaryota > Viridiplantae > Streptophyta > Magnoliopsida > Gentianales > Rubiaceae > Cinchona > Cinchona pubescens. Next base: position 2,023,654 of record JANKKI010000170.1, read on the forward strand.
ATTTGTGCAAGGAATTCTCGTACTTGATGAAAAAATAATTTGAAATGAGTATGATGGGAGAATTACAATTTTTTCTAGGACTCCAAGTTCACCAAATAAAGGAAGGAATGTTCATCACACAAATCAAATACACAAAGGAGCTACTCAAGCGATTTGTCTCTTTTGAATGGAAGATTGCGAACAGGTCGGGACACCTAATATGCACCTCAACTAAACTTGACAAAGATGAAGAAGGTAATAGTGTTGATGAAAAACACTATAGAGGTATGATCGGAAACCTACTTTACTTAACAGCTAGCAGACCAGATATTATGTTTGCTGTTTGTCTATGTGCAAGATTTCAATCTTGTCCTAAAGAGTCACACTTAATTGCTGTGAAAAGAATTTTCAGATACCTAAAAGGTACAATGAATTTTGGTCTTTGGTATCCAAAATCCTTCACTTTTGATTTAATTAGTTATTCTGATGCTGCCTTTGCTGGTTGTAAAATTGATAGAAAAAGTACTAGTGGTATGTGTCATTTCTTGGGTAACTGTTTAGTGTCTTGGTTTAGCAAAAAGCAAAATTCTATTTCACTTTCTACAGCAGAAGCCAAATACATTGCTGCTGGAAACTGTTGTGCTCAACTTTTGTTGATGAAACATACTTTAAAAGATTTCGGTGTAATATTTCAATAATGTCAGATTGTATGCCTATTAGACAACACTAGTGCAATTAATCTCACAAAAAATCCTATCATGCATTCTAGAACCAAACACATCGATGTCAAGCACCATTTCATTAGAGATCTTGTTTGCAAGAAGGAAGTTTCTGTTGAATATGTGTGTACAAAAGTTCAACTTGCTGATATTTTTACTAAATCTTTGGCTTTGGATCGCTTTATATCTCTCAGAACTCGTTTAGGCATCATTAATTTCACATCTGTATAAATTCTGTGTTCGGACACACATGGTCGTCCGAACCACATACTCTATCAAATGCTCTGACACGTCTGAAACCCTCTTCTCTGTCTCGAACGCTTTTAATATTCTATACTCTCACCCTCTTCTTCTCAACTCTCTAGAATTCCCAACGGACACTAATCATCGTCCGACACCTTCTCAGACGCAAAGCACAGAGCATCAGACATCCGTTCATCATCGTTCGGACACACGATCGGATGTAGGCCAATCGGTCGGACGTCTGAATGATTTCACTTATCTCGTTTAAAACTCTTCATTTTCTTCCTATTAGACATCTTACAACCTCCAAACTCTTGCTCTGGCAAAAATTTTCCCCCTTTCAAAATTCTCCAAACTTCTTCCTTCTCTTGCAAAATTGACTAGGGAATCTTCATTCCTAAACATCTTATCACCTCTATTGCACTCAATTCCACCACTTTAACACTTCATTTCTTCGAATTTCCCCAAGTTTCTCTAAAATTACTTTTCCTTCTTTTTCTTCATTTTTTCAAAATTACAATGGTTCGATCTCGTGGCAGTTCTTCTACAACTACCCGTTGGTGAAAATCTAAAGGAAAGGCTCCGATGCAGGGGCAATCATCCGCCATTTCTCAAACTTCTACTAATCCTCCTCTTTCCAAATTTATTGATGCCAATGCATCTGAACGGTACACCTCTCTTCTTAGGAAATCCATCATTGTTCAAAGACCTGTTTCCCAAGGTCTTTTTGATGAGTTTAATTTGCCCATTGTCAAATCACTTGGTTGGTTTGAAAAACAAAATTGGGGTCACCTAGTACATATTGATCTGCCTGTATATCATGATATGGTTCTCCAATTCACTGCAAATCTTAGGAAAGGCCCCACTATTTGCACCTTAGTATCTCGTGTGAATAACAAAGATCTTGAAATTTCATCCAATGTCATAAATACTATTTTTGAATGTGGGTTCCTTCACCTAATGATTTTTCCTATTTTTTCTCACTGGATAAGTGGCCTTCTTTGGATACTCGTTTTGATATTGACGAGGTTCGAGCAATTTTCAATGTCAATTTCAAACAGGCTTCCGAAGCCAAGACTATCTTACTCACTCCTGAATTAAACATTTTGTACTCTCTAGTCACAAATTTGTTGTTACAAACCGACGGGGCATCGCACTGAGCCCAGTAAAATGCAGCTGTATATGTTTTACTGTGTTTTTAAAGACATTCCATTGGATTTTAGTTATCTCTTCTGCTCCCTGTAGGAACTATTTTTAATTGACACTCGCCGTGAACATCCCATTTGGAAAATTTCTAACAAAAATTTTTTATCATTTTGAAGTTCCTTTTACCAGAAAGAAATAATTTTCCCCTTATTTTAATAAAGCATACATTGAACGTAAGGGTTTGCATTTTTTTAACGACCAATGGTTTACCAAAGTAGCTTTTGAAATTGAAAAATCCAAATCTCAGGCATCCACCTCTAGGCTTGAACTTCCTCATTCCCCTCCTCCTCAAACACCCCCACCATCCCATGATCCCCATACCTCATCTTTCGAACCTTCCCTTTCTCATATTTGTAGCCTTATTACTTCCCTGAGCGACCAAATGGGCTCCTTTCAGCGTCACACCAATCGCAAGTTAAAATGCCTTGAAACTCGTCAAACAATTCTTCAAGAAGCACTTAGCTTGGGCATGTCTGCTTCTGCTCAAGTTCAATTTGCCAATATTCAGTCCCAGTACACTCTTGAATCATCTTCAGAAAGTGATGACGATGGAATCAATAATAATGAGGAGGATGATCGTGAGGACCCTACTGGCACCACTAATGTTGACAAAGCTACTAAAGGAGTTGATGATGAGGAAGACGAGGACGTTGACGACACATTTAATTATACCATGCAACGCCGCGACACAGGAGCCAATGATAGTGAACGACTGATGAAGATGTCCCCACCAAAAAGTGCAGACTTGAAGAACGTTCAAAGAAGAAAAATGACTCCACCTAGATTTCCTGCTTAGATCTCTTATGTTTATTGACTGAATGTAATTGGGTTACTTTGATGTTTGCAACTAGTTTGTAATTGCTACCATTGTTATTAGCCGCTTTGCTTAATGAACCTATTGAGATTCCTCAATGTTTACCTTGCTCTGGTTTGTTTATATGAAGGGGTGCACCTTCTCAAGGGGAGCATATTTTGATGATGTCAAAAGGGGGAGTAATATGCATGCAATTAATTGTTTGTAATAGGAATTGGTGGTACTTGTCTATCCATAGTTTGTCATCATCAAAAAGGGAGAGATTGATGATGTGTCACAAACCTCATTTTGATGATGACATATGTTTTTAACATTTTAACCTAGCTGTGCAGGTCTGCTATTTTGTCTGCTGGAAACAGAGCTTTCGGACGCAGTACACCATCCGAACTATAATACATTTCTTGAACGAACAAGACCGTCTGATAAAGATTATAACGAACGCAATTCACTGTCCGAACGAATAGACAGAGAGCAAATTTTTTGAATGCCTGCAACGGACGCACAGGCCTATCCGAAGGAATATATCTCGGATGCACATTTTCTTTCGAAAGAAGTCTACCTCGGATGAACAAGACTGTCCGAAATAAATTATTCCCTGATAAAGCATTAAATCTCTCATACGTGATATATCGTCTGAAGTATGAAGTCTTTCACACACCCAATTTGGACGCTTGCTCGGACGTCTGAACGACATCCACCACATATTTATCTGAGATTGGACGCTGGGTCGGACGCACAATAATGATAACGGACGTCTGAAACCTATAACGGCTAGTTTTTGTGCTAAATTTATTATTGAACCTTTGGGAAGTGGTTACAACAAATTTACTGCTCTTATGAAAACTAGCTCTATTGATATTGTAAAACAAACTTTACACATTGAATACAAGCAAGAAACAAAGCAATTTGAGTGCAAATTGTCTATTGAGCAATATTGTATTAGTGTGTACTTTAGAGTGCTTTTCAAAATTATTGAGTGGAGTGATAATCTTGTACAAAAGTGAGGTTGAGAGAAAAATTCTTGGCCCAACTAAAAAGAATTAGTGTGAGCAAGGATTGTCCTACTTTGTGTACATTAGAAGATTATTGGCTCACCAAAGTTGTGAAGCATTCTAGTGAATTATTACTTCAAGCTTGGTAGCTTGAAAGTGTTACTTGTTTAATCTATTTCTATATCCTTTTTATACTTCATAACTTTAATTACTTTTATCTCTATCAATTTACTTGTTAGTGCATAAAGTTTTAAAAGTGCATACTTTGCAAAGAAAATTTTGATTAGTGCTTAAGTCATTGAGTTATTTTTCAGTTAAATTATAGATATTAATGTGTGATTATTGTTCTATGGTCATGTAGGAACAAACGGTGCATCAATCAGACATCGAACAAGAACTTTAGAGGTAAAAGAAAGAAACCGCGCGAAGCTGTGAACGCCAATAGCCAACTATGTGTAACCAAGGCAAATCACCTGTAGTCAGTCAGTAAAACAGAATGCTACTGGTAGTCTATGGGTGATTCAAGGCATATAAATTGCAAATTGCAGTTGGGACGGGTGGGGTGAGCTGCTACGCGATTTTGACTATTTTTAGCGTTTCGGGTATCGATTTTGGGCCCGTAAGAGTGTATTTTGAAACTTATTCAAAGTGCTATACTTTTTAATGTTTAGAAAATATAAATAAGGGTCTCTAAGACCTCAAATTCACGTTCTAATTCACTTTCTCCCTTGGTGGCTGCAAATTAAACAAGAGTTTTATTCCTTTTCTAAGAAGGATTGAAGAGGAGGTTCAACATTGACAACCTTCAAAAGGATAGAGAACTTGCGATTTTTCAATAGAGAAGCTTTCTTTAATCTTCTTACATCTTTATTATGTTTCTTAATTCAGTACTTTCTTTTCTGCTTGTGCTTTCAATCATGTTCTAAATAGTATGGATTAAGATTGGAGGATGCCAATTCCATTTGGTGATGATTAATTTGATTATTAATTAGAATAATCATAATAATCAGCAAATAATTAATATAAATAGACAATTCTAAGGAGTAGATAACCTTAGTTTTGGTTAGATTAGCCGAGGAATAAGGCTTTTGAACCTATGTCATAGACTAGTGATGAATTATTAGGCTAATTATTCTAGACCAAGGTAGCGGAATTATTTAGTTGATTTGTCGAGTATTCCTGGAAGGAAACTCGAATTCCATAAAAATAATGACTCAAACTAGTAAGATAGGCAAAAGAAGGTTTCTTGAGCCCTAGTAAATTAATTTGATAAAGTTCAACTGCCGATAGCTTCGGGATTGGGTTGAAATATGGAGGAATAGATTCTCCATTAGTTATAATTAAACTAATTAATTGAATGAATTAATCAAAATTGAGAATTGGCTTATCTTTACCCTAATCCATTGTTTCCATTATTTAAATTCTTTAATTCTAGTTTAATTAAATCTCTCCTATTATCGATTCTTCAGATAGTGTTCAAACCGAATAATTAGTATTTATTAAACCAATCCTTGTGGGTTCGAACCCTACCTTCGCCATATACTATTTGACCTCATTCTTGTGGTGCGTTATCTAGTTAATAGTAGAGATAGGTGACTATAAATTTTATAACTGGATATTTAGCCTATCATGGTGGACTTGAAGTTTTAACTTCACATCAAGAGAACGAACATACCTAAAATACTTAGGATTAAGTGGAGGAATTTGAAGAAGGATGAAAACTGAAATTTTTTGGAAAGATTTATTAGGGCAAAGTATTTGGAACTTATAAAGAGAATCTGACACTTTACAGAATGACATGGCAAGTAGATTGAGAACAGTGTCTATGAAGGTACTCGGAGAGTCAAGAATTTATGCCTTCGTGGTGGGATGAAGGTGTCCAATATAAAATTAAAGTTAAGAGGGCTAATTATATGGCTTTATATATTTGTAGAAATGAAGAAAATATCAAGAAATATAAGCTCGCTAAAAGAAGGCAAAAAAATGTTGTAAGTGAAGCAAGGGATAGGGCTTTTGAAGAATTTTACCAAAAATTAAAAAATGAGAGGGAGTGAGATATTTTTACAATTGCTAAAGAAAATGCACATTGGATGTAGGATTTAACCCATGTCATGTGCATTAAGGATGAAAATAATGTGTTAGTAGGAGGTGATGAAATTAGGGAAAGGAGAAAGAGATACTTCCATCAACTATTTAATGAAGGCAATGAAAACGATATCATTTTGGTAGAGTTAGATAAATCTAAGGAGTATAGAATGTATGTATTATTGAAAGATTTAGGAATTAGAGAAGGATGAGGTTTTGCAAAAGATGAAGAAATTGAAAAAATAGTTGGTGTTGATGATATTCCAATTGAGGTATGCAAATACTTAGGAAACAAAAGCACAAGTTGGCTTATCATTCTTTTCAATAAAATATTAAAGAGTAGAAAGATATCTGACCAATGGACCAAGGGTATTTTGATACCCATATTTAAAAACAAAGAGGATATACAAAATTGTGCGAATTATAGAGGTATCAAGTTAATGAGCCATACGGTGAAATTTCGGGAGAGGGTGATAGAAAGAATGTTAAAGAATGAAACTAAGGTATCAGATAACCAGTTTTGTATCATGCCAAGGAGATCAATTACTGAACCCATACATCTTTTTAAGAAATTTACTGAGAGATACTGTGATGAGGAAAAGGATTCATGGTCAATGCTGTCGTACGCACTCAAAATTAACAATTCTCAATAATAATGTAGTAGTGGTGAGTATAGGTCATTCCAGAGAGAACGGAATTTATTCTTGTGCTCAAAAGAAATGGGGATTTTTGAGTACGGGTTTTAAACTAAAACTAAAACAATAAAGTAAATTGGAGAGAACTCAATTTAACAAGAATCTTGGTTTTGGTCATATCCACCATGATAATTTTACTAGTCGATCCTTAACACCAAAAATAATTCAATTTCTATACCAAGCATTATTTGAAGAATTAACCCGAATTCCAATCCAAAGTTGATTCTTATTTCTTTCTAAAGTTGTCTAATTTTCAACATGCAATCCAATTAATCCTAACTATTAATTTAACTCAGACACACACCATAGATTAATTAATAGAACTATTAAAATCAACAAGAATAATTAGGCTAATTAAACATAAACACATGCGGTTATGCCAATTAGTTGATTATTTTTCCTAAATTTAATAATACTAATCGAGCAATTATCAAGCTTGGTTGCTTCACAGATTAAATTAAGCACACGCGGTTAAAATAATTTAGCAGTAGATTAATTCCTATAATTTAATTATTCTGCAGCAATAACGAGTTAAAAAGAACAATCATGCTGCATAATTAATCGCAGAAAAATAATCAATACTTGATATAAAATTGAATAAGTTCAAGAACAAAGAGTCTCAGAATATAATAGAATTGACCACGGCTTCAAATCCCTCTACCAAAAAAAAAGGTTTAGGCACTAAGTGCCATGAAAGAATAACCAAGACTTTTTATTGCTAAAAACCCTAACTAAAATGAGAAAATAAAGTGTTAACACCCTTCTAATCACCCTACATGAGGTATTTATAATGAATACTATGGTTACAATCATTGTCTAAGGATAAGAACGTGAAATCGTATTAAAAAGAGTCAATCAGATGAAGAAATCGGTCAGAATTAAAAAATCACGTAACAACACAGTTTCGGGTGCACATGCTATGCCTGATTGCGCACATGTGCGCTCCAGCACATTCTAAAAATTTCCCTTCTGGACTCGGTGCACATGCGCTGCACAACCATGCGTTGGGCCCCCACACAGAATTTCACCTTCGTCTTTAATTTTGACTTTGATGCACTTGAAATCATTTTTTTGGGAAAGTGTAAAACACAAAAGTTGTAGCTGTCTCTCTTAGCTTGCCAATGCATCTTGAATCACCTCGATCAGAGTTTGGACTTGAGAGTTTAGCTTAAAATACAAAACAGTATCCAGAATAGCTTCATACTTGTACATGTTCCGCCCTTAGCATTTTCTTTCATTTTTTCATCTTTTTCAACTCTTTTTCACTTTAACCCTATAAAAACTAAGAATAACCAAATTCAGCTCAATAATAACTCAAATCTTGCTTACAACACATAAAAACGTGGTAAATGACACATATAATATAACACAATTATGAACTTATCAAATTATCCCGCACTTAACCTCTGATCATCCTCGAGCATACATAAAATTAAAAAATTTAAGCATAACACATTCCACTCAACATATTTCCTCAAATATCCACATAAATAATCAATAATCAATCCACCAATCAGAGTAGTCTAAGAACCCAAGAGCTCAAATACTAATAAAAACCAAGACATGAAATTCGAATGTGTATGTGTGTATAGCCATCCAAAAACTTACAATTGAAGATATTTAGATTAAATCATGAAGATTTTCAAAATTTTCCTGAACACCCCATAGCTCACTCTTCTCACACCTCTCCACTAATCTAGATAACCAATTCTGTTTAAATTAGGTAGGACTTTTGGCTCGAACTATTGGTTATGATATTATTTCGTCAAAGAAGGGAAAGGATATAACAAATAAGAACAAGAGCTTTATAGTAATGGTGGCCACACATTAAAATAAAACTTCTCTTTACTTGCAAAATCTCATATATCCACAACCCCACACTTGAGTAACAAATACCTAAGAAAAATTTCGAACAACCAATAATAATATAAGTTCCCCTTCCTCAAATTAGCCAAACATGCCAACATTCTTCCGGACATATATACATCACTGTGCGCAACAAAATATTTCGAGTCTGTAAAAATTGAACAAACAAGAAATATAATGATAAAAATATAAATATATGAAATAAAAGATTACAATCTCTAGGATATTCTCAATATGTGAAGAAAAATTCCTTCGATTCTTTACTTCAGACGAGATCCAAGGGCTTCACAGCTTATTCCCGAATCAAATATTGAATTCTTCAAGTCTTGATATGAGAGACCTGAAGAACACTTGATGAAGATCTTCAAACCTTGATATATGGAAGATTTGAAGAGAAAATTTGAAGACTCAGAGCTTCCACAGCTTGCAGACTTCAGAAATATGTGTGCCTGTGTATATGTGTATCTGTGTCTTGAACCTCTAAGGGATGACCCTTATTTATACATGTATGGAAGGGAGCAAGGTAGAAGACTTGTAGAACATGTGTAACTTCTTACTTGCATACCAAGAAACAACAAAATTGTGCCAAGGTTGACTTCCTTCCGCGGTACTGTCTTTCTTGTTGACGAGTTGAGTGATGACGGCATCTTGATCTTGTATGCGCTTCATCATTGTTTCCATCATTCTAGTTAGGCTTGCCATTTGATCCTCTAGAGTGTGATGTTTGCGTTACCATAGCAGGCATAACAGAAAATGCTGTAGAAGTTGCGGAATCTTCTCGAACAGGAAATCTCGTATGCGGAGTCCCTTGAGAAAATGTAGAATCATTACTTGATACGCCATCATCATGTTTTGAAGCTTTGGAATTAGAACCTGCTTCGAGCATCGCGAGGGTTTTCTCGATTGAAGCTCCAACATCTTTGAGCCCCAACATAGGAGAAGTGATTTTGGGTAGTGTCAAGCCAAACACAGGAGCTGATCTAGATTGCACCTCTGGATTACTTTGAGAGAGGGCTCTCGTCTTGCTTCTTGTGGTTGGGCCAACAATTCGTGGATTCGCAGAATCATTTGCAGATCCCATAGTAGTTTTTGAGTCAGCAGCATTAGAACGATCAGGCATGGATTTGTCGTTCTTTGGAGCCATTGATGTAGATTTGCAATTGAATATATATGAAGCAAAGAGATGGAAGGTAGAGATGGTCCCACCGGGCGTGCCAAAATTGTGCGCAACAAAATATTTTGAGTCTGTAAAAATTGAACAAACAAGAAATATAATGATAAAAATATGAATATATGAAATAAAAGATTACAATCTCTAGGATATTCTCAATATGTGAAGAAAATTCCTTCGATTCTTTCCTTCAGACGAGATCCGAGGGCTTCACAGCTTATTCCCGAATCAAATATTGAATTCTTCAAGTCTTGATATGGGAGACCTGAAGAACACTTGATGAAGATCTTCAAACCTTGATATATGGAAGATTTGAAGAGAAAATTTGAAAACTCAGAGCTTCCACAGCTTGCAGACTTCAGAAATATGTGTGTCTGTGTATATGTGTATCTATGTCTTGAACCTCTGAGGGATGACCCTTATTTATACATGTATGGAAGGGAGCAAGGTAGAAGACTTGTAGTACATGTGTAACTTCTTACTTGCATACCAAGAAACAAATTCTTATCTCTTTACACACATAAGAGATATTAATACATAAGGACTGTACTACTTTGATATTATACACTCCTTATTTTAATTTATTAACAAAGAGATATGTACTAGAGTACATATATCCTTATTGGCCAAGTCTTGCAGACATGTGACATGGCACAATTTAATTGGAAGAGCGACACAAATACATTTAATTGGTCGAACTACCTCATTTTGACATGTGGAACAATATAATTGGTTTTAAATTAACCAATGTTCCAAAATATATGTGACATATGGCATTATTTAATTGGACCATAAATATCCAATTAAATTTATTTATAGACAAATGACAATTTTAATTAAAATAAAATTTCATTGTCTACAATCACATCATTATTTTATTTTTTATATCCGCTCACAGTACGGGTACCAGTGGTTAGGCACTACCTGCAATATATAAACACGCAGGAACTAGTGATAGGCACTATCTGTAAATATCAAATACTCCCATTATTATTATTTTTATTCTTCAACAATTTTTTTCCAATACCCCATTTTGCTTTGTAAATGTACACCACCCACTTCCTACATACTTGGGTCCACCCTTATATCCCCCTGAACATATAATGTGCACCATAAAACTCATAAAGGGAAAATTTAGGATAAAATAATTAAAAAAAACATTAAGCTCAATAAGAGTAGATAAATTGAATTTAAATGAAAGAAGGTGAATGATGTTTCTCTTCACAAGAATAAGACTCAAACAAGGTACTTAGAAATAAATTGTTAAAATTGTTGGTTAGAAAGGCTCAACAAACAAAGAAGGCACTACCCTCATTTATAAACTAAATCAGGTCATCTAAGAATTAGTTTCAAAAATTTAATAAAGTGAGTTTTTGGGATGCAACATAATTGAGTCTACTTAAATTTATCTAAATATCCCAAATCAAAAATTAATGTATGGCTTAGTGCTAAAAAATTTTGAAAATCATGAATGAAAAATATTAACACCGACTACTCATTCATGCATGGTTCAACTAAATATTTATTATGCAGAAATATGAGAAAAATATATTAATAAAAAGCTTTCAAAAATTTTAAAAAATCATGGTCAATTAATCCACAAAAATTTTGACAAGCTCTCAGATCAAAGGAAAAGTCAAAATATTGCAGCAAAATCGAGTAAAATATACCAAACAATTTAAAAATCCAAATAACTCCCCCACCCCACACTTAAAGATAAGCATTGTCCTCAATGCAAAAATAAAAGCATAAAATGGGAAAAAGAAAAGCTTCTCTGGATTCAATTCGTGATTGGATCGGTATCCGCTATAATATCCCCTTGTCGCGAATGAAAGCTGGAGTAACACAAAACACAACAAATAATTCCCTTAAGACAATAAGAAAAGCAATAAATTGTAGAAAAATATCCTACAATAATCAAGAAAAAACTTACTTCCTTAAGAGAATACACAACAAATATAAACAAAAACACCATAACGAAATTTAAAACCTAGCTAAAAGGAAATTAACTAACTAAAATGTCTAATAAAATAAAATAGCAACTAAAATTGTCTAAGAAATCAACTGCCAAAAGTAAAAGATAAAGAAAATGGCCCAAAACATAGGGCATTAAACATATAAATGCTGAAGGAGCATTTGGCCCCAAATCCTGCAGGAAAAGAGGAAAAGGCAAAAATGTTGATGGGTCCTCTCCCCGCTTCCTTTCAAAGGACTATTTTATCAGTTTAACTTATCAATATGTTGATTTCCAGCACCAACAACACAGTAAAACTACTATAACCCTAAAAATAAAATAAACAAAAGTAAAACTTCAACAATAAATAAACGAAATAAAATTGAAATGGACATGGGTTGCCTCCCATGCAGTGCTTCTTTATAGTCAATAGCTTGACTGTAAACAAGATGGTCAGAATAACCATCCATATACCATAGGAAAGAGAGCTCAATAATTATTAGCGATCGTGCATAGGCTCTCTCCTAATAATTTCTCGCCATACACTTATCCTTAACCTCCTTTTTGACTCCATCAGTTATAAACTCAATTCTGACACCATTGTCGTCTATGTAAACTAGCTTAATCCTTTCCTTATGACACCCTAAGAGACTCAGTGATATAGAACTCTTTATGAGCTACTTCTTGATCTTTAACTCTTAAAGTCGATCCATTAGAGAAAGTGGGGTATATTGATACCACAATACAATCCCTATTAACAGCCAAGTGGTGATCTTTCACAATGGTTAGAATCTTTTGTGATTCCTCCACAGCTAAGTCTGAAACCTTGATTGACTCTTGCTTTGGAAGGTCTTGGGGCATTGACATCGGAGACGATGAACTAGAGTCACCCTAAATAGGCTTGTCGTCTAGTAATCCCATCTCTAGTTCTTGCTCTTTTTCTTCATCTTCTCCACCCTTAATCACTTGAGATTCTAGTTTACTTATGGAAGAATTCAGTTGACTTAGTTGGTGCTCCAAGCTTTGCAAATTGGCTCTTGTTTCCGACTGAAATTGCAAAGTATTAGCAGCTAAAGAATTAATTAATTCTTCCAAAGACTGACCAGTTTGGGTGTAATGTTGTTGTAGCAGAACTGGTTGTATGATGTAACACTGAAGATCTTGTGATGGATAACCAAACTCAAGATAATCTATCCATCCTTGATTGTACTTATACGTGTATGGGTCATACCAAAGTTGTGATGGTAATTGCTCGAGCATGAAATGGAACAATAAACCTCATGCAAATTGATATCCATGATGGAGATCAAAAAGAGATAAAGCATTAAGCAAACACAGTTAAATACAAAAATTTAAAGCACAAAAATAAATCAAACTGTTCCCCAACAACGATGCCAAAACTTTTGGTCAATGCTGTCGTAGGCACCCAAAATTAACAATTCTCATTAATAATGTAGTAGTGGTGAGTACAGGTCGTACCATAGAGAATAGAGTTTATTCTTGTGCTAAAAAGAAAGGGGGGGTTTTTTAATGCTTTTAAACTAAAAAAATAAAGTAAATTGGAGGGAATTCAATTTAAGAAGAATCTTGATTTTGGTCATATCCACCATGACAATTTTACTAGTTGATCCATGATACCAAAGATAATTCAATTCTCTATAACAAGCACTAATTGATGAATTAACCTGAATTCCAATTCAAAGTTGATTCTTATTTCTTTCTAAAGTTGGCTAAGAGACAACGTGCGATCCAATTAATCCTAACTATTAATTTAACCCAGACACGCGCCAAAGATTAATTAATAGAAGCATTAAAATCAATAAGAACAATTAGGCTAATTAAACATAAACACACGCGGTTATGCCAATTAGTTGATTATTTTTCCTAAATTCAATAACAATAATCGAGCAATTATCAAACTTAGTTTCTTTATAGATTGAATTAAGCACACACGGTTAAAACAATCTAGCAGTAGATTAATTCCAATAACTTAATTATTCTGCAGCAATAACAAGTTAAAAAGAACCATCATAAAATTAATCACAGAAAAATAGTCAATACTTGATATAAAATTAAATAAGTTCAAGAACAAAGAGTCTCACAACATAGTAGAATTGACCATGGCTCCAAATCCCTTTACCAAGAAAAAGGGTTTAGTGGAACTAAGTGCCATAAAAGAATAACCAAGAATTTTCTTTGCTGAAAACCCTAGCTAAAATGAGAAAATAAAGTGTCAACTCCCTTCTAATCACCTTACATTGGGTATTTATAATAAATACTAGGGTTACAATCATTGTCTAAGGATAAGAACGTGAAATCATATGAAAATGAGACCAACCAAACGGAGAAATCAATCGAGAACTAAAAAATCACGTAACATCACAATTTTGGGTGCACATGCTTTGCCTGATTACGCGCATGTGCGCTCCAACACGTTATGAAAATTTCACTTCTGGACTCGGCGTACATGCGCTACATGCGCTGAGCCTTCACAATAAACTTCACCTTTGTCTTCTATTTTGACCCTGATGCACTTGAAATTTGGGAAAGTGTAAAACATGAAAGTTGTAGCGCTCTCTCTTCTCTTTCCAATGCATCATGAATTACCTCGATCAGAGCTTGGACTCAAAAGTTATGCTTAAAATACAAAATAGTGTCCAAAGTAACTTCGTACTCATACATGTTCCGCCCTTGGCATTTTCTTTCATCTATTCCATCTTTTTCATCTCTTTTTCACTTTAAGCCTACAAAAAGTAAGAATAACCAAATTAAGTTCAATAATAACTCAAATCTTGCTTACAAACACATAAAAACATGGTAAATGACACATAAAATATAGCACAATTATGCACTTTTCAATTCACCCAAGATTTTTATTGATCTAGAAAAGGCATATGATAGACTTCCTAAAGAAGTTATCTGGAGAGCTTTAGGAAAAATAGGAGAATAAAGTAGCATATACAGAATCTGTAAAGGAAATGTATAGGGAAGTGGTTACAAGTGTGAGGACACCAAGAGGGTTGACACGAGAGTTCCCTATAAATGTATGCTTACAGCAAAGTTCAGCTTTAAAACCTTATCTTTTTGCATTGGTCATAGATGAACTTACTAGGAACATATTGGAGGAAATACCATGGTATTTGTTGTTTGCAAAGGACATTGACTTAGTCATAAAGATGAGACCAAAGAAGGATTAATGCTAGAGTCGAGATCTGGAGAGAGGCACCTGAGTCAAAAGGTTTTTTGACTTAGTAGATGAAAAACATAATATATGGAATTTAAATAGCAAGAATGCATGTAGGAATAGAATAGAGGTTAGAATCAGAGATCAAGAGATACCCATAAGTAAAAATTTTAACTATTTAGGTTCAATTCTTTAAAATAATGGTGGTATAGATGGAGATGTTACGCATCAGATACAAGCAAGTTGAACATAATGGAGAATGGTATCAGGAATATTATGCAACTGCAAAATTCCTTTAAAACTTATGGTTAAATTTATAAACGGTCATCAGATTTGCGATGCTTTTTGGGTTTGAATATTGGGCAGTGAATTATGAACGAGTAAAAGATGAGATAACAGAAATACGAATGTTAAGATGGATGTGTGGGTATAGGATGGACAAGATACACAATGAGCATACTCGGGATAAGATTGGAGTAGCACTTATTGTTGAGATTAGAGATGAAAGAAACACTCTTAATGTAGTTAGATCATGTGCTAAGATGACTAGTAGAGGCACCTATTAGATGAATAGATTTTAGAGAGAGAGTCAACATAAGAGAGGTAGATGAAAATCGAAAAAGACTTGGTGGATAATTTTGTAAGAAAGATACAGGCGATTTAAGAATTAATAAGGACATGGTTCATGACAGTGCACAATGGCATACCAGGATACATGCACCCGACTTAGTGGAAATAAAGTTTGGTTTATTTGTTTGTTCGTTTATAGTATAAATTACTTTACATATTTTTTTAGACTAGTGTTATTTGCTTTTTATGGGTTTAGTCATACTTTATAAACTATAAATTTGTAATTGTTACTTGTTTTTTTAGAGTAATCTATTTACTTGCTTTCTTCGCTTTGGTTGGGTCAATTGGTGGTTATTAATTGCTTTCTTGTTTTAAATCTTGGTAGTTAGTGACAAACTCCTTGATTGTTGTCTAAATAGCACAACAATCCTTTGACTTGCCTAGTACTTGGCTACAACAATCCTTATGGGAATAATACTTAGTCACACTTTGAGCCTATTACTTGCCTACAACAATCCCTGTGGGAATAGTACTCAGTCACACTAACTATAAACCTACCTTGTGTCCTTGCGAGTGTTAGGATGAAGATTAAGTGTTGTAGAGTTTTTATTACTTGTGTTCATTGATTTTTCACTTACAATATCCTAAACAAACAAGTTTTTGGAGTTGTTTCAAGAGTTGTTGTTTTTGGCAATATTTTAGAGGGTCGTGCTAGAATAGATGTTTTTAGTTTAGTTATTTAATTTTAGTTTCATAGTAGTTAGTAGTTTCTTATCAATGCTTTATGCTTGTTATTGGTGCTTTGTCATTTGAACTTGACTTCTTGTTGGTCATTTCTTGTATTTTATGGTTCTTCAAGAAGAGGCCTACTACCATTGGATTTGGAGGTAGAAAGAATCTTGACAAGAATCCGAAAGGAGAAAATATTGGACTACAACAGCAAAGAAGCATTTTAAATGGCGAATCCTTATAACAACCGATGAAAAGAGGATGAGAACAATGGAAATAATGGGTAATGAAGAAGGTTGATGTTTCCCAAACCTTATTTTGATGATGACATAAGCACTAAACTCTGAAAACAAGCTTTGCAGGTCTGTTACCTTTTCTGCTGGAAACAGGTTGTTCGGACGCAGTACACCATCCGAACTGCGTTAGTTCTCTCGGACGAACAGCACGCATGCAACTGTCCGAACAAAGCTTCCTTCGGACGTACACGACCGTCTGAACCTCAGTTAGGACGATGAAACATACGCATGCACGGCCGTCCGAACGACATCCTTCACCAACTGCACTGAGATCGGACGCTATGTCAGACGCATCATACTTATCTCGGATGTCCGAAACCTCAACGGCTAGTTTTTGTGCAATTATTATTTAGCCGTTTGGAAGTAGTTACAACCACCATTTATTGCTCCTATAAATACCTGCTCTAATATTCTGTAAAGATTATTATCTAATACATTGAATACAAGCCTTAGAAAAGAGCAATTTTAGTACAAATTGGCTATAGTGCTATATTGTATCAGTGTGCAGCTTAGAGTGCAATTCAATATTGAGTGGAGTGATAATCTTGTACAAAAGTGAGGTTGTGAGTAAAATTCTTGGCTCAACTAAAAGCGTTTTAGTGTGAGCAAGAATTTTCCTACTTTGTAAAGATTATTGGCTCACCAAGTGTGTGAAGCATTCTAGTGGATTAATACTTCAAGCTTGTTTGCTTGGGAGTATTGGTTGTTTAATTTCCTTTCTTTCTTTCTTCACAGTTTCATGATTCTATCTTCATTATATTAATTGTTAGTTGAAAAAATCTTAATAAGTTTAATCTTTCTAAAAGTATTTTTAGAAACCTAATTCACCCCCCATCTTAGGTTGCTTAGGGACCAACAATTGGTATCAGAGCGTGGTCTCATTTTATTGCTTAAATTGCTTTTGAGAAAAGAACTATTATGGCAACCAACGCAAATGCTCTATTCTTTGAGGGTCGATGAATCTGTGGGTATACTTGAGGATCAAGTAATTCACTCTTAAACTTTTACCATAATAGGATTTGGACATTCCATCATACTGTTGCTACTATTTTGAAAAAAAAGGTGCATTTATGTATTCCCCTATCTTGTATAGATGCATCTTACTGAAGAACCAGTAAAGTCCCTTATCAAGTCTGATAACATGATTCCAAATTTTTTATTCTTTCAAGATGCTTGGTATCAGATATGCATTTCCTTTTATGTTTCCAGCAGTCTGAGGATTTAAATTTCAAGTTTTCAGTATCAGTTTAGTAGTCTGAATATTTAGATTTCAAAGTCATTTCAATTACAGTCCACCAGCCTGGGCATTTAAGTTTCAAAGTCATTTCAATTTCAGTTAAGCAGCTTGAACATTTTAAAAAATCATCAGTTTGGAGGACAGTATCCAAAGTCATTTCAATTTTGGTTCAGCAGCCTGAGCATTTAATTGCAGTCGTGTCAATTTAACGACTTCTCCAACAGCCTGGCATTTAAATTTCAAAATCATTTCAATTTTAGTTCAGTAGCCTGAACATTTAAGTAAATTGTCCATCGGGAGGACAGTATCCCAAGTTGTCAATTTAAGTCCAGCAGCCTGGGCATTTAAATTTCAAAGTCGTTTTAATTTGAGTTTAGCAGCCTGAACATTTAAGTGAATCGTCCGTTAGGAGGACAGTATCCCAAGTTGTCAATTTAAGTCCAGCAGCATAGGCATTTAAATTTCAAAATTGTTTCAATTTCAGTATAGTAGTTTGAACATTTAAGTAAATCGTCCGTCGGAGAACAGTATCCCAAGTCATTTCAATTTCGGCTCAGCAATTTGAGCATTAGTTTCAGTTATGTAAATTTAAGTCCAGCAACCTGGGCATTTATAATTTAAAGTCGTTTCAATTTCAGTTCAGCAAACTGAACATTTAAGTAAATCGTCCATCAGGAGGACACTATCCTAAGTCATTTCAATTTTGGCTCAGTAGCCTGAGCATAGAACGTAGTTCCAGTCATGTTGATTTAAGTCTAGTAGCCTGGCCATTTAAATTTCACAATCATTTCAATTTTAGCTCAGCAGCCTGAGCATTTAAATAAGTTGTCTATGGGGAGGACAATATCCCTTGGTGTGTTGTCCGTCGGGAGGACAATATTCCAAATTATTATTTCAATGCCCGTATTAATATTCCCAACTTTGAGTTTGAACCACTTTTGACCTAATTTCCAAGGCAAGATACGTAGGTAGCTCAATTAGAGTCTGTTCACAATTTTTAGCACTTTC
Source organism: Cinchona pubescens (assembly GCA_025175665.1). Classification (NCBI taxonomy): domain Eukaryota; kingdom Viridiplantae; phylum Streptophyta; class Magnoliopsida; order Gentianales; family Rubiaceae; genus Cinchona; species Cinchona pubescens. Next base: position 2,042,402 of record JANKKI010000170.1, read on the forward strand.
ATTATTATGTTAGTGTCAAGCCCTTAGGTAGAGATCAAATCAAAGCAACAAGTAATAATAAACCTCACAAAATCACCACACTCTACCTCACTTCTACAAGTATACGGAGTTGGTTGTAATATAGGATGAGTGGATATCGTTCCCGTAAATATTGTTTGGCAAGCAAGTACTGAGATTTACGAATTTTTGTATAGTTAAGAAAATTCAAATAAGAAGATATGAAACTATAATACTAATTAAAATCATAATTAAACTTCTTATTGAAATCTAAATTAAACTAAATTATCTACTAAAGCAAGTAAATGGAACAAAGAAACTATGAAATTGAGAAACTACTTAATATATTCTAATAAAAGCACTTAATTCTAGTCTAAATTAACTAAAATAGGACTAGAATTAAAGAGCAAGTAATTAACCCAACTAAAAAGACTATAAAAGAGGTTATAAAGCTAGAAACTACCATTTCCAAAATAGAATTTGTAAAGAGCTAAACTTCAAATCCAAATATTTTTGGATTTTCGACAATAATAAAGAAAGCCCACTAAAACTTAACTAGAAATTAATACAAGAAATTGAAAATTCTTAACTAGAAAGCACTAAATCAATAAAAACCCTAATTTCTATATGAAAGCTTGAAACGAAAGCAAAGAGATTTTCATTAATTTAGACTAGAAAGCAAGTAAAAATTATATCTACTTGAAGCTAATGATTAACCCACTACAACTATGACTACCTTAATCAAAATTTAAACTTGCAAGGGATTTAAAACTAGATCTAAAGGATAATTAAAGAGAACTTGTATTCCAATATAAGTTGAAAGTTAAGCTAATCTATTCTACCCTAAACGAACTAAAATTACTTACTACACTACTTTTCTCTATTACCTACTTACTTCTCTATTATATCATTTAAAGTAGCTTAAATAGTGGAGTATTACACAAGGCAAATTCAGAAATTGGCTGCTAGAATATTACATAATTACAATTACTACTTGTGCTGGAAGCGAGTCAATGTCGCGATCTGGAATTTGAGATCGTGACTTGGACCTCAAATTACATTGACCTATCTCCGTGTCCAGATCGTGATTTGGAATAGTCCAGATCGCAATCTGGACTCTCATTTCAGCAAATCTTCACTTCCTCTTAAATTGCATTTTGGTCCTTGCACTTTGTTCATTCAAACTTCCAACCTCTAATTTAGATCTGCACAATATTAACCCAATTACGTAATAAATGTTATATTGGCTAAATTCTAATAAAAACTTATCATATTTAACAATAACAAAAATATAAACACACATTAAAGAAATTAACTAAAATCTTCAATTAATTAACCAAAGTTCAGAATTTAAACAATCAAAATGCCATAATTTAGAGTAAAATAACTCTAATTTACTACAGTTATCGCACCCCCAAACTTAGCATTTTGCTAGTCCCGAGCAAAATAAGAAAAATAAAATAAAAAGATCCTACTAACAATTAAACACAAAAACAACACCAAAATTGACAAAACACTTGATGAGTTGTGGATTTAATTGGAAAAATTAAGAAATCACTCAAGGAACTTTCAATACTATATGATGAGTGAAGTATTTAAAGGAGTCAATCCAAGTTTGCAAATTTTCTAAAAACAAACACAAGGTCATTGGCTACACAAGATTATAAATCACCAAGAATTTCTATTCTCAAAAAGAATTATCAAACGTTTTAGTTCTATTTATTTGAAACATAATTTTTTCTCAATCAAGATCACAAATATTATAGAGTTATTCAATTATCCCGATTAGGTTGCATGAAAATAGAAGTTCATTTAGGAATCTACTTAAATGCAATTGTCAAACAATCTGGGAATAGACCTCTAAAAAGGAATAAGTAATACGAGATCAATGATAAGTATTACAAAGATTTACTCCTTAACTTATTGGTATACTAAAACACAATTCCTAGTAGCTTAATTCGGAGAAACTAGATGAGGTACATGTCGGAATCCTGTGCTCGCCTTATTACTACTCTAATGACTTATTTCGGAGAAACAACATGGGTAAATGTCTGAATCTCGTACTCGCCTTATTACTAGCAGCAAATTTTTTTTAAATGGCCCTAAACCAAGGAAAAGGAGTAAAATGTACTTAAAATTAATTTCAAATACCAATTATTCACAGATTAGAAGAACATTCCCTATGCAAATATACAAAATGTCCCAAATTCCTTCTATTTCATTTAATCCACTTTTTCCAAAAGATAAAGCGGTTTCACAAAATAATATAAGTGATTTGATAAAAAACAACATTTCAAATAATTTTTTTTTTCAAAATTTTAGTATTTCTTTCTCCAGAAATAGTAATACCTAAGTTTTTGAAATCTTTATGTTGCAAAAGACTACTCACTCACACTTAACTTCATGAAATGACCCAATCAATTACTTCAATCATATAATATTGTACATCAAAACTCATCATTATCGAGTACTCATTTGATCACTTTTCTATCCACTAGACATCAAGTCACATCAATACACACAAAATACCCATTCCCAACACAAGAAATAAACACCCCAAACTTGTCTCTTTTATTCAAATTGATGAATAAATCATCCTTTCACTCACCCAAAATCTTAACATAAAGACACAGCAACAATTAAACAAGAACTGCATAAATTATGACAAAATTTAATCTAGAAATTATTACTAAGGGTACTTAACTAAGCCATGTATCTCATCAATAAAGCTCCATTAAAATCAATATCCAAATCAAGTCATACCAACAATTGCAAACATGGCATCAGCTTAAGGCCCCTTAGCCACTCTACTATTATTAGTCAATAAAAATGACCAAAAACCACACCAAGTATTCAACAAAGTAATTCTCAAAATGATTTAATCCACACTAAAAAGATATCCACTTGGCGTCAGCTTAAGGCCATTAGCCAATCTACTAAAAAACTAAAATATCCCAAAATAAAATACTAAAGATAAGAGTAATTAAAACTAAAGGTGCTACATAATGAAAAATAAAAGAAATTGTTTTTCTTCATCATCATCAAGAAGAAGATGAAGTCTTATAAATCTAAAATATTGCTTGTGTCGAAATCGCGATCTCGAGATCAGGGGATTTTGAGATGGCAATTTCGTTGGTTTCGAGATTGTGATTTTGAATTCCAGATCGCCATCTCGACTCGGATGAAAATTTTGCCTTTGCAAAAGTTTGAGTTTAATGTCGCAATCTAGATTTTGAGATTGCGATTTCGTCCAAATGACCTAAATACCCTCCAGAAATATGAGTTCCAGAACGTGATTTGGAATTCCAGAACGCGATTTAGAGCTGAACTTCTGCAAAGTATATTTTCAACACTTAGCCAAAATTTCTCTATTCTTCATCACTTTTCTCCAATTCCTTGCACAACCTACAAACACAAAATTAACAAGTTAAGATGAAAATTTTCCTCATTCTTTAGCACAATTTCTTTAATGTAAAAAATATATTTTTATACTCAAATTCTAACCTAATTCAAACCAAATTACTCAAAATCAAAATAAGTAAAAATCACACCAAATGAAAATAGCTAAATTAAAGAACTTGGGTTGCCTCCCAAGAAGCGCTCTTTTATAGTCACTAGCTTGACTACAACATGGGCATTTATTCCAAGTACTTGAGGATGGTTGGCCACCCTTTTCCTTTTGGGTTCCACAAAAAAAGCTTAATCCACTTTTTCTTCAAGATTAAAGTTTGATTTTCGGTTTTTCCATGCACAAGTCCTTTCTTCCAAGCCTTAGACCATCACGAGTGCACCAATTAATATCTCCAATTGTTTCTCAAACCATTTTCTTTTCTTTCTGTGATTTCTCAACTTCTTGACATCACCATTTTGCCTATTCTTTGCAAAAATCTCTTGATCCTTTGTCAAATCACATCTTTTATCGGGTGGTTTTCCTTCAATTCATTTCTCGGATCTTCTTTTATTTCCAACACTTCATTTTGCTCCTCATTTGACCTAGCAATGAAAGAATTAAGAGATTGGTTAGCACATTTTTCTTCAACAATGAGACTATTACCATTATATTCATACACATCAAATTCAATTGATTCATTTTCAACTTGTAAAACCAACTTTCCTTTGTTCACATCAATTAATGCATGTGTGATTGACAAGCACGGTCTCTCTAGAATCAATGAAATCTCACTTTCTTCATCTGTATCTAGTACCAAGAAATCAATGGAAAATACCAACTTTTCAACTTGAACAAGCACATCCTCCAACAATCCATATGGTTTCCGGTTTCTCGGATAAGTCCTCCAATTGGAGTGTGATATTAGTTGGTTTGACATTGTTGATCCCTAATTTGTCATAGATGGCATTTGGCATAATATTTATGCTTGCCCCCAATTCACAAAGTGATCGATACAACATTTTTCCTCCAATATTCACCAGTATTATAAAACTACCAAGATCTTTGAGTTTAGGGGGTAGCCTCCTTTGAATAATGGCACTACACTTAGTATCAAGGCATACTTTCTCATCGTCATCCCACTTTCTCTTTCTTGCTAAAAGATCTTTCATGAAACGAGCATAGTTAGGCATCTTGGTGAGGAGATAAATTAAAGAAATGTTGACATTAATCATTTTCAACATATCCAAGAAGGGGTTGAATTGCTTCTCTTTTTCTTCCTTTCGTGGATCGATAAGCCTTTGAGGGAATGACACTTTTATCGATGAATCCATCTTCAAAGGTTCTTCCACATGTTTCTTCTTGGATGTCTTGATTTCATCCTTTTGTTCATTCAACCTTGTTTTCATTACCAACAACTTCCCTTTAATTTTCAATTACCTTAGACTTTTGTTCCTTACTTCCTTCCTCCACCTTTTTCTTCTCATTAGGTTCAACCAACTCTTTTCCACTCTTTAGGGTTATGGCATGGCATTGTTCCTTTGGACATGGAATAGTATCACTCAGAAGCGCCCCAATAGGTTTTTCATTATTCAACATTGCTGATTGACTCAATTGAATTTCCAAATTTCATGTCGAAACTTTCAAATTCTTAAAATCTATCATGTGTTCTTTCTTTTTCCTTTCTAACTCTTTTCTCTTTCCAACTCTTTTCTCAAATACTCCGCTTCTCTTTTCCAACCATCTTCACATACAAGAGAGAAAATACTCGGCTTCTCTTTTCCAACCATCTTCACATACATTCTCTCTTGCAGCAAATTGGTCATTATACATAGGTTAGGAAGAATTTCCATATTGGAAGGGAGGCCTTGGTTGTTGATTTTAAAATGGAGAGGTAGGGAAGAAGATTGATTGAGTTGGGATTGAAAATTTCTTTGATGTGGTGGTTGATAAGGTCTAGATGAGGAACTTGAAGCTTTGATTTTGTTAGAAATTGTGAGGTGGGGGGTTTGGTTGATAAGGAGGATTGGCTTGATTGTTAGTATAGCTCCATGAAAAGTTGGGATGATTTCTCCAAGAGGTATTATATGTGTTCCCATAAACTCTGGATGGGTTCCTCAGAAAGGATGATTGATTAGACACATAGTTGAGTTGCTCATTGGAATCATAAGGGATTTTACATTGTTCATTTACATGACCAACGCCACAAAAATCACGCACCATGGGTGTTTGGGTTGGAGAAGAATACATTGCATTCACACTATTTGATTTCCCGAAGTTCTCCAACATTTTTGCAACATTGTTCATCATATTCATAAACATACTTTGTTGTGCCAAAAGAGCATCTTGCATATTCAAATTCAATACTCCACTATGTGGATTAGCTTGATTGGCTTGGTGTTGAGCTCACCGGTGGAGTCATTGGTCCGTGATAATAATGATTATAGGCCATCCTATTGAGCAATTCTTGAACTTTCTCCAGTGTCTGATACGAGATGGAACCATCGGCGGAGGCATCCACTATTGATTTTGCTCTTGTGCCAACCCATTGTAGAAGGTTTGAATTTGAAACCATAATGGAATCACATGATGAGGGCATTTCTTTAGCAAATCCTTGAACCGCTCCAAAGCCTCTCTTACGCTCTCACCAACATCTTACTTAAAGAAAGTAATTTCATTATGCAATTTGGCAGTCCTTGAAGGTGGAAAATGTTTTGCCAAGAATTCTTGAGCATGTTGATTCCAAGTGGTAAACGTCACTTGGGCATTAGATTGAAGTCAAGATTTTGCCCTATCCCTTAGAGAGAGAAAATACTCTCATTCTTATACAATCTGGGTGCACACCATTGAATTTAAACATGTTCAAAACTTCCTCGAAATTCATTAGGTGTGTATATGGATTTTCATGAAATGGGACCATCCCCAAACATTGCATGAGCTTCTAGTATTTGTATCAAAGCGGGCTTAATCTCAAAATTGTTTGCTTGCACGGGCATCTGTGCAATGCTAGAATTTGTCCCATCAAAGCTTGGTATGGCATATTCTCTTAACGGTCTTCCATGCATACTCATGACATTCCCATTTCCATAACCACCCATTCTATTATTTCGGCAACCTATTCTTCGTCATGCCCAATGTTCAAATTCCTTTGATTTTGATTAGCATTTGCCATTTCAATTCTCTCTTGCTCTTGTTGTACTCTTCTAAACTTTTGGATTTCCCTTAACTCTTTTTTCTCTTTCTTCATCCAAGAAAATAAACGGCCCTTTATGTTTTCTTACCATGCATGACAAAAGCCAAAGCAAGTAGTCAATTCAAGTGCCAAGACAATTCAACAAGACAAACAACCAACATAACTGAATAAACAGAAATTAACAACTAAATGAAACTAAAGTGGTTAATCTACACGACCCGTAAAGCGCTCAATATTCCAAATACCAAGGACAATGCCCGACAACGGTGCCAAAAACTTGTCAAGCCTTTAGGTTGAGGTCAAATTAATGCAAAAAGTAATAATAAACCTCACAAAATCACTACACTCTACCTCACTTCTACAAGTATATGGAGTTGGTAGTAGTATAGGATGAGTGAGTATCGTTCCCATGAAGATTGTTTGGCAAGCAAATATCGAGATTTACGAATCTATGTATAGTTAAGCAAATTCAAATAAGAAGGGATGAAACTACACTAATTAAAACCATAATTAAACTTAAACAATTGAAATCTAAATTAAACTAAATTATCTACTAAAGCAAGTAAATGGAACTAAGTAACTATGAAATTGAGAAACTACTTAATCTATTCTAAAAAAAGAAAGTAAATAAAAACACTTAATTCTACTCTAAGTTAACTAAAATAGGACTAGAATTATAGAGAAAGCAATTAACCCAACTAAAAAGACTATAAAAGAGGTTAAATAATTCATAAAGCTAGAAACTACCATTTCTAAACTAGAATTTGTAAAGAGCAAAACTTGAAATCTAAATATTTTTGGATTTTCGACAATAATAAAGAAAGCCCACTAAAAATTAACTAGTTTAATGCAAGGAATTGAAAATTCTTAACTAGAAAGCACTAAATCAACAAAACCCCTAATATTTATATGAATGCTTGAAATGAAAGCAAAGAGATTTTCATTAATTTAAACTAGAAAGCAAGTAAAAATTATATCTACTTGAATCTAATGATTAACCCACTACAACTATGTAATCAAAATTTAAGCTTGCAAGCAATTTAAAACTAGATCTAAAGGATAATTAAAGAGAACTTGTATTCAAATATAACTTGAAAGTTAAGCTACTCTATTCTACCCTAAACTAACTAAAATTACTAACTATACTACTTTTTCTCTATTACCTACTTACTTCTCTATTATGTCTTTTAAAGTAGCTTAAATAGTGGAGTATTACACAAGGCAAAATCAGAAAATTGGCTACTAGAATATTACAGAATTGCCATTACTAGTTATGCTTGAAGCAAGTCCATATTGCGATTTGGAATTTGAGATCGTGACATGGACCTCAAATTACATTGACCTATCTCCGTGTCTAGATCGCAATTTGGAATAGTCTAGATAGCGATCTGGACTCTCCTTTCAGCAAATCTTCACTTCCTCTTTAATTGCATTTTGGTCCTTGCACTTTATTCATTCCAGCTTCCAACCTCTAATTTAGACCTGCATAATATTAACCCAATTAGGTAATTAATTTGGCTAAAATTCTAAGCAAAACTTATCATATTAAACAATAACAAAAATATAAACACGTATTAAAGAAATTAACTAAAATCTTCTGTTAATTAACCAAAGTTCAGAATTTAAACTATCAAATTGCTATAATTTAGAGTAAAATAACTCTAGTTACTAGAGTTATCAGTTAGTCCATGTCATGTTTGTTTATGTTATTGTTTGTGTCATTTTTTCTCCCAAAAAATTCCATAAGTTGATTATTCAAATTTTGTTTTTGTCTTTGTTTCTTGAGCCTTTTCATTATGACATCCATGTTAAAGAAATAGGGGCAAGTTTATGTTGTCTTTTCATGCATGCACAATAGGAATCCGATGCCTACATTATGAGGAGTATGCCAAGTGATCAAATTCAAAGGCATTGCAAGCATTCTTGTGCCAAAAGTTGGAATTTCAAATAATCAAGTAAACATCTGACAAAAAACTATTGTACATCTCAAGGTTGAAGTAAAAATGCAAGATGCTCAAGAGATGCAAGTATGCAGAAATGTCCAAGTCAAAAGCATGGAAGCATAGTGTAGGTTTGGTTTTGTTCTTTATTTATGTAATAGATAGAGTAGGAAGCAACAATGGTGGTGGTAATGGCAACAATGGAATCCTTCATGAGTGGCAACATCCTCATTTACTCAAATTTTCTCTTCGCATACCTCAAAACCTTTGATTTACCTAATTGCCTCAATAGTTTTCTGTTCTTATCTGACACCAAATAATGTCAACATGATCTATTTGCTAGATAGCTTGGTCAAAATTTGGTGCTCTACAATCTTTGTCTGAAACCTCTTTGAACTTCTGACAAAGAGGGGTAAGCTGTAGACATCGAATTTTGATGTATTTTTTACCGTTAAGGGCCAAATCGGGCAAATTTTTAAGTTTTTTTTTTGGATTTTTCAAGAAAAAGTCCCAATTTCATAAAAATTCGTATTTTGGATAGAATAATCAATTTTTAAAGTCAAGGACGAGATGGTCCCTTTGGTTTTGAGTATTAGTCACATCATACCAACACTATTCTCTCATGGTCTACATAGATCAACTACACCTAGCCCAACCCTTTCCTCTAAAACCCACACTATTAGACGTAATCTCACAACTCCTCCACCAAGATAACCTTTATCAATATCCGTCCTCATATTTCTCCCTTTCTACATTTCTCTCCGGATTCCTATGACTTTGTACAATCCACTTCCTATTTTAATTCTCACTCTCAGCAAAAGTCAGATACATGGAGGATAGCATTTTTTATTTGAGACAACAGACATTTTTTTATTAGGGACTATGACACTTTTTTATTAGAGACTTCCTCCTATTTTCCAAAATTCTCTCCTAAAAAAACATTCGGAACAGTGAATTCGAGCCTATATTGAAGATTTGTCACCACCTTGTGCTATATTTTTGTACAAAGTAAGTGTGTTTTTCATTATATTATTTTGTTTCAAATTAGTATTACATTTATTGTACGAAATTTTGAACCTTGATTTTGATTAGTTCAAGTGTTCATATTTTGGTTAAATTTGTAGTTTATTTATTGTTATATGTTGTGACAAATGCTTTGTGTTTGATTTACGTTGTTTTTATTGAAATTTTGTGTGTGTGAAAAAGAGAGACTTGGTTGTCTGGGCATTTTTGACAGCTTTGCATTCACTTTCGGTCAAATCCGAGACTAAAATCCCAATCTGCGTGAAAAACTGAGTTGGGGGTGTGATAACTCTAGTAAACTAGAGTTATTTTACTCGTGCATTTTGATAGTTTAAATTTTTAACTTTGGGTAATTAAGTGATGGTTTTAGTTAATTTCTTTCATATGTGTTTATATTTTTGTTCTTGTTAAATATGATAAGTTTTTATTGAAATTTTAGTTAAATTAATTGTTTAATTGGGTTATTATGTAGGTATAAATTAGAGGTTGGAAGCTGGAATGAACAAAGCTCAAGGACCAAGTTGCAATTATAGAAGAAATGGAAGATTGCAATTATAGTCTTATTTTGGTCAATTTAGAGTAGAATTAAGTGTTTTAAGTTAATTATTTTTGTTAGAATGTAGTAGCTAGTTTCTCAATTTCGTAATTGCTTAGTTTCATTTACTTTCTTTAGTAGATAATTTAGCTTAAAATTAGGTTTTAATTGCTTGAGTTTAATTATGGATTTGAGTAGTGTAGCTTCATCTCCTATTATTTGAAATTGCTTAACTATACAAAGATTCGTAAATCTTGGTAATTGCTTGCCAACAATCATTGTGGGAATGATACCCACTCATCCTATACTACTCTCAACTCCTTACACTTGCGGAAGTTAGGTTAAGTATAGTGAATTGGTGAGGTTAATTATTGCTTGTTTGTTTTTAAAGTTGAACTCTACCTAAACAAAGCAATCAAGTTTTGGCTCCGTTGCCGAGGATTGTCCTTGGTATTTGGAAATATTACGTGCTTTACGGGTCGTGTAGATTAAGCACCTTAGTTTAATTTAGTTGTTAATTTTGTTTATTTGTTTATGTTGGTTGGTTGTCTTGTGGAATTGACTTGGCACTTAAATTGACTAATTGCTTTGGTTTTGTTATAGTGCATGGTAAGAAGAGATAAAGGGCCGTTCATTTGCTTGGACAAGGAAAGAGAAAAAGAGCTAAGGGAAATTCGGAAGTTGAGAAGAGTACAACAAGAGCCATAAAGGATTGAAATGGCAAATGCTAATGCTCATCAAAGGAATTTGAACATGGAGAACGATGAAGAAGAGGTTGTTGGAAAGATAATGGAATAGGTGGTGACGGAAATGGAAATGGCATGAATGGGAATGGAATGCTATTGAGGGAATATGCCTTGCCAAATTTTGATGGGGCAAACTCTAGCATTGCAAGGATGCCCGTGCAAGCTAACAATTTTGAAATTAAGCTCGTCTTGATCTAAATGCTCCAAGCTCATGCAATGTTTGGGGGGGGGGTCCCAATGAAGATCCCTAGACACATCTCATGAACTTTGAGGAAGTTTTGGACATGTTCAAATTCAATGGAGTACACCCAGATTGTGTGCGAATGAGGGTATTTCCTTTTTCTTTAAAGGATAGTGTTGAACCCCAGTTATGATAATCATGTTTTGATGATGACCAAATAGACTAACATTTTGAAAACAAGTGTGCAGAAAAATAGGGAGCTATGGACGTTGATGATTGTCCGAAAGGAAAACAATTCGGACGATGATAATCGTTCGACACAAAGAACCTGAAGCCGTCTCGAACGAAGAACAACGTCCGACCATATTAGAGGTCCAGAAATCATTGCATCGACCGAACGCAGGTTCGGACACTTTCTCGGACGTCCGAACGAATACCCTCAGAGAACGGATGCAATGTCGGACGTAGGGTTTAGTAGCGGCCGTCCAAACGGTCCAACAGCTAGTTCGTTCGGATGCATATTTGCTGCTTCGGCCGTCCGGAAGGTCCAACGGCTTTTTCAATAAGCAGAAAATAGCCGTTGGAAAGTTGTTAGAAGCAGATTTTGGACAACTATAAATACCCCTTAACCTGAATTAAACAACAAGAGACTTCTACATTGATTTCAAGTAATACGTGAGCTATTTGGGAGAAATAGTGGGTACAAGTGTTGTAATAGTGTAGGTAGTTTTGTGAAATGAGCTTAGAAGTGTAAGAGTTCTTCAAGTGTAAGAGTGGAGAGATAACAATTGTAACAAAGGGAGGTTTTGTGTGTAAAACTCATGGCTCAATTAAAGGAAATTAGTGTGAGCAAGAGTGATCCTCATTTGTGTACAAGAGGTTTCTATTGTCTCACCTACTTTGAAGAGACTTTTAGTGGCTAAACTTCAAGTTGAGAACTTGGTAGTTGCCTTGTAAGAAGCTCTTTGTGGTTGTAAGCTCCAAGCTTGAGAAGTTTGGGAGTTTGGTTTGATACTCTTAATCTCAATCTTCTTATTTGTTCTTTAAGCTTAAATTGTTGAATATCTATTGTATTCATTTGTGATTAAATCTTTATTTGGTGCATAAAGTTTGCATTTCTTATTAAGCACATCAAAAGGTTTGTTTTAGAAACAACCTAATCACCACCCTCTTAGGTTACTTTTTGGGCCAACAATTGGTATCAGAGCTTGGTCTCATATATTGAGCTTAACCGCTTTTGAGTAAAAATCATTATGGCAACCAATAATGCTTTGTTTTTAGAGGGGCATTCTATCACTAGACCTCCCAGGTTTAATGGCATTAATTTTGTTTTTTGGAGGGATAGAATGAAAATTTTTGTTCAATCTATTGATATTGATTTATGGTATGTGTAATATTATTTGTGAAGGTCCTTTAGAAGCTAATATTCTTGATGAAAATATTCATAGATTAAGGCCTAGGACTAGATATGAATTAAATGCACAAGATAGAATAAATTTACCTTTAAATGCTAAAACCATTAATATTTAATGCCTTGGATGCAGATGAGTTTTCTAAAGTAAAAGGTTGCAAATCGGCCAAGGAGATATGAGACAAATTGAAAGAGATCCATGAAGGAAGTGAAGACATACGAGGGCAAAAGAAGTCACTTCTTGTGGCTAAATAGGAATCCTTCAAAATGGAACCTCATGAGAACATTGACAAGATGTATTGTAGGTTCAATGATATGGTAAAGGATTTGGAAGGTTTGGGTAAAGAATATTCCTTGGGTGAGAAGAATAGAAAAAGTTTGAATGCTTTACCTAAGGAATGGGAACCTAAATCCATTGCCATAGAGGAGTCTAAAAATTTAAATTCTATGCCTATCAAGTCTTTAATTAATTCTCTAACCTCCACCATTTGAATTGAAGATAAAATACAAGGTACATGATGAGGAGGCAAAGGGAAAAAGAAGCATAGCATTTAAAGCTTCATCAAAAAGGAGAAAAGACTCAAGGAAGCCTCACTTCAACAACTTCCAAATCACTTGGGATGATTGCAATTCAGAGGGAGATGTTGAAGAAAAATATGAGGAGGCTCAAATGGCTTTTATGGCACTTGGCAATAATGAGGTATCCTCTAGTTGTGATTCTTGTGATAATGATGATGATGATGTTGAATCATTTATTTTTAAAATGCATGAATGTTTGAAAGAATCATATGCTAAGAACAAAGAGTTAAAAATTAAAGTTAATACTTTATTGAGTGCCAACTCAAAACTTGTGCATGAAAATAATTGTTTGACAAAAGAAAATGATGTTTTGAAAGAAAAATTTGTTGGAAAAACCAAGATCATGGAAGAACAAGCTTCATTGAAGAAGAGATTAGATTATCTTGATGATATTTTGAAAAAGAAGAAAGATCTAGAAAAATGTTTTTGAAAAGAAAAGAACTAGAAATATGTTTTTGAACAAAAATTTTATCACCTTTAGAAAAAATGATTTGTGCTTTGTTAAATCTAAATCTTCTTTTTATGTCAATAAGAATATTATTTGTAATTATTTTCATCAACATGGCCATATAAAGGAAAATTGTTATGTTAAAAGAAATGAAAAATTGGGAATAAATTCTATTTGGGTGATTAAGCATGTTACTAATCCAATTGGACCCAAGAAAGTTTGGGTACCAAATGTTGTTGCTTAACTTTGTATGTAGGTATGCTTGGAGAGCACCAAGGAATTCAAGATAGATTATATATGAATGGTGTTCAAGGCATATGAGCTAAGATGATATTGAAATGGGTAACATCTAAAATTTTGTGTGCTTTCATTTATCAAGTTGAACTATGTTCTCTTGAATATTACTCATCTATGTGTTTGAATTTGTTTAGAATGCTAGGAAATATGTATCCCCAATTTTTGTCTATAATGTTAAGTCACTACTTGCAAAAGAAAGGTAGAGCTTTTTTAAATGGATTTTTTTGCAAGAAATTGCATCACACATGCTTCATTGTTTTGATGATGCTTTTTGGTAAGGAATGAGTGAAAATTGTTTTGATCATAATTCTTTGCATGAATTCTCTCATTCTTATGGAGCACATATTCTTGAAGGGAAGAATTGTTTTGTATAAATTGACTCATTCTCCATGTACTCATTATATTCATCTTTCAAGGGGGAGAATAAACTTAGGGGGGAGCTTGAATTGCATTATTTTTCTTATGCTTTGATAATGCCAAAAGGGGGAGAAATAATGGACAAATTCTCTTGTGTTGTACTTCATATTTTATGGTTGTTTTTTGAATTGTCCAATTGATTTGTCATCATCAAAAAGGAAGAGATTGTTGAACCCCAGTTATGATAATCATGTTTTGATGATGACCAAATCGCACTAACAGTTTGAAAACAAGCGTGCAGAAAATAGGGAGTTACGGACGTTGATGATCTATGTCAGAAAGGAAAACAATTGGGATGATGATAATCGTCCGACACAAAAAACCTGAAGCCATCTCTGACGAAGAACAACATCCTACCATATTTCCAGAAGACATTGCATCGACTAGACGCAGGTTCGGACGCTTCCTCGGACGTCCGAACGAATACCCCTCAGAGAACGGATGCAACGTCGGACGCAGGGTTTAGCAGCGGCCGTCCGAACGGTCCAACGGCTAGTTTTTTCAGACGTATACTTGCTGTATCGGCCGTCCAAAAAGGTCCAACGGCTAGTTTTTCAGTAAGCAGAAAAATAGCCGTTGGAAAGTTGTTAGAAGCAGATTTTGGACAACTATAAATACCCCTTAGCCTGAATTAAACAACAAGAGACTTCTACATTGATTACAAGTAATACGTGAGCTATTTGGGAGAAATAGTGGGTACAAGTGTTGTAATAGTGTAGGTAGTTTTGTGAAATGAGTTTAGAAGTGTAAGAGTTCTTCAAGTGTAAGAATGGAGAGATAACAATATGTAACAAAGGGAGGTTGTGAGTGTAAAACTCTTGGTTCAACTAAAGGAAATTAGTGTGAGCAAGAGTGATCCTCATTTGTGTACAACAGGTTATTGTCTCACCTACTTTGAAGAGACTTTTAGTGGCTAAACTTCAAGTTGAGAACTTGGTAGTTGCCTTGTAAGAAGTTCTTTGTGGTTGTAAGCTCCAAGCTTGAGAAGTTTGGAAGTTTAGTTTGATACTCTTAATCTCAATCTTCTTATTTGTTCTTTAAGCTTAAATTGTTGAATATCTATTGTATTCATTTGTGATTAAATCTTTATTTGGTGCATAAAGTTTTCATTTCTTATTAAGCACATCAAAAGGTTTGTTTTAGAAACAACCTAATTCACACCCCTCTTAGGTTGCTTTTTGGGCCAACAGATAGGGCAAAATCATGGCTTCAATCCCACACCCAAGGAACATTTACTACTTGGAATCAACTTACTCAAGAATTCTTGGCAAAGCATTTTCCACCAGAAACCAAGAACCGCCAAATTGAGAAATGAAATTACCTCATTTAAGCAAGATGTTGGTGAAAGCTTGGGAGATGCTCTGGAGCAGTTTAAGAAGTTGCTAAGGAAATGTCTTCACCATGCGATTCCTTTGTGGCTTCAAATCCAAACTTTCTATACTGGTTTGACTCAAGAGACAAAATCCATAGTGGATGCCTCCGCCGATGGTTCTCTCCTACAAGACTCTGAAGAAAGCTCAAGAGTTGCTCAATAGGATGGCATACAATCATTATTACCATGGATTGTTACTCCATCTGTGGCTCAACACCAAGCCAATGAAGCTAATGCAAATAGTGGAGTGTTGAATTTGAACATGCAAGATACTCTTTTGGCACAACAAAGTATATTCATGAATGTGATGAACAACGTTGCAAAGGCATTGGAGAACTTAGGGAAACCAAGTAGTATTAATGCAATGTCCTCTTCTCCAACCCAACCAAGCAGGTATGTAATTTTTGTGGTGGCGGTCATGCAAATGGACAATGTGAGATGCCTTATGGGTCCAATAAGCAAGTCAATTATGTGTCTAATCAATCATCATTTCCAAGGAACCCATCCGGAGCTTATGGGAACACATGTAATCTCTCTTGGTGGAATCATTCTAATTTTTTGTGGAGCAACACCAACAATCAATCCAATCCACCTTATCAACCAAATCCCTTATACAAAATGTCCAACACAATCAAGTTTCAAGTTCCTCAGCTGGACCTTATCAACTACCACATCAAAGAAATTTCCAAACCAACTCTTATCAATCTTTCCCTAACTCGTTATTTTGAAACCAACAACCAAGAGCTCCTTTCCAATATGCAAATTCTTCCCAACCCATTTATCATGATCAATATGCTCCAAGAGAGAATGTGTGTGTAGATGTGGAAAAGAGAAGCCGAGTATTTGAGAAGAGAGTTGGAAAGGAAAAATGAAGAACATAAGAGAGATTATGAGAATTTGAAGGCGTCGACGAGAATTTGGAGATTCAATTGGGGCAATTGGCAAGGTTGAATAATGAAAGACCTCTAGGGGCACTTTCGAGTGATACCATTCCAAATCTCAAGGGGCAATGCATGTCATCACCCTTAGGAGTGGTAAGGAGTTGGCAGAAAGAGTTGGAATACATTTTTTGAAAAATAGAGAAAAATGAGTTGATGCTGAAGAGAAAGAAAAGGGGGAGTCTTTAATGGGGCAAGACAAAATGATGAATGAGTCTACTATGCCCAACTCAGAAAGTAATGAAGGTAAGGATCCGAATTATCATGAGCCGAAGCACGTTAATGTGCCCTTTCCTCAAAGGCTAAAGTATGAAGAAAAGGCAAAGAAGTTCAAGTAGTTTCTTGAGATATTCAAAAAGCGTGAAATTAACATTCCATTCATGGAGGCACTTGAGAACATGCCCGCCTATGCTGAATTCATGAAACAAGTCCTTACTTCAAAAAGAAAAATCCGTAGGGATGAAATATTATGTTTAACGGAGAATTGTAGAATACACTTCTTACAAAGAGGTTGCCACCGAAGCTCAAGGATCCCGGATCATTTTCCATACCTTGTGAGCTTGAGAGGTTTACAATTTGGGAGAGCATTGTGTGACTTGGGAGTTTCAATAAATCTCATGCCTTATGCGGTATTCAAGAAAGTAAATGGGGGACAATTGAAACCAACAAGTGTCTCATTGCAACTTGCGGATCATAGCATAAAGTTCCCAAAGGGGATCATTGAAGATGTGATTGTGAAAATTGACAAGCTCTACCTTCTGGCCGATTTTATTGTGCTTGATATGGAAAAGAATGAAGAGATGCCAATCATTCTTGGGAGGCCTTTCATTGTTACCGGCTATGCACTTATTGATGTTCAAGAAGGAAAGTTGGAATTCTGGATAAATGATGAAATTGTTACATTTAATGTTTTTAGTTCATTAAAGCTTCTTTCAATTTTTGAAGATGTCATCAATATAAATGTACTAGATGATCGAATTGATGATTGTTGCAAGGTTGAATGCAATGGAGAATTTCTCAATGTTGGAAGAAATCTTAGAGTCAAATGTTCTAAATCAAGATGATGAAGAAACGATGAGGAGTGTGAATCGTTTAGAGAATGATACCTTATTGCAAAAGGAGGATGAGGATAATCAAGAAAAAGGTAAATGAGGGTCTCTGACCAACGAACCCCCCAAGTTAGAGCTTAACCTTCTTCCTAATCACTTAATGTATGCATATCTTGGTAAAAATGAGAAATACCCGGTGATTGTGAATACATATTTGACAAGTGAGCAACTTGAAAGATTGATTGTGGTGCTCAAAATGCATAAGGATGCTATTGCTTTGTCCATTGATGATATTAAGGGAATTATCCCTTCCATATGCATGCATAAAATCTTGTTGAATGAAGAAAATAAACCGGTGAGGCAACCTACTTTAAAAGAGATTGTGAGAAAGAAGGTTATCAAGCTTTTGAAAGACGGTATTATTTACCCTATTAGCGGTAGTGAGTGGGTTTACACCAAGTCCCACTCAAGTCGTTCCAAAAAAGGGTGGTATTACCGTAATAATAAGTGAAACCAATGAGCACCTCTCCTCTAGATTGGTTACGGGTTGGTGTATGTGCATTGATTTTCGAAGGTTGAATGAGGCCACCCGAAAGGATCATTTTCCTTTACCTTTTGTTGATCAAATGCTTGAGAGGTTAGCCAGTTTTGCATATTATTGTTTCCTTGATGGTTACTCCGGTTATCTTCAAATTGTCATTTGTCTGGAAGATCAAGATAAAACAACTTTGACATGCCCATTTGGTACCTTTGCATATAGGAGAATGCCCTTTGGGCTTTGCAATGCTCCAAGCACATTTCAACGTTGTATGTTTGCCATTTTTCATGACATGGTTGAAAAGAGCATAGAGATCTTCATGGATGATTTTAGTGTATTTTGTGTCTCATTTGATGATTGTCTTGTAAATTTGTCCAATGTGTTGAAAAGGTGTGTAGAAACTAATTTGGTTCTCAATTGGTTCGGAAAAGTGTCATTTCATGGAGAAAGAAGGAACTGTTTTGGATCACAAAGTTTCATCAAAGGGATTATAAGTTGATAGGGTAAAAGTGGAGATGATTGAAAAATTGCCTCCTTCAATTAATGTTAAGGGAGTAAGAAGTTTCTTAGGTCATGCGGGTTTTTATAGAAGATTCATTAGGAATTTCTCACATATTCCTAGACTTTTGTGCTTATTACTTCAAAAAGATTGTCCTTTTCATTTTGATGGTTCTTGTTTGAAAGCATTCAATGAGATAAAAACATGGTTTTGTGATTGCACCAGTCATTGTAGCACCAAATTGGTCTCTCCCATTTGAGCTTATATGTGATGCTAGTGACTATGCAATAGGTGCCGTTTTATATCAAAAGGTGAATAAGATGTTGCATGTCATTTACTATGCAAGTAGGAAGTTAAATGATGCACAACTTAATTATTCTACAACGGAAAATGAACTACTTACTATAGTTTTTGCATTTGATAAGTCGCTCTTAGATCATATTTGATTGGATCGAAGGTAATTGTGCATACCTATCACTTCGCATTAAAATATTTATTTTCTAAATGAGATGCCAAGCCACGTTTATTGAGATGGATGCTTTTATTGCAGGAGTTTGATTGGGAGGTGGTGGACAAGAAAGGTGTGGAAAACATGGTAGCCGACCATTTGTCAAGGATTGAAGCATCTAGACTTGTCAATCATGAAGAAAGAGCCATCAATGAAGAATCATCAATTGAAAAATTGTTGGAAGTGAAGAAAATAAGTCCTTGGTATGCGGATATTGTGAATTATCTTGTGCCAAGGATAGTACCAAAGATACTAAATATCAATGAGAAAAGGAAATTTTTTGCGGAACTTAAACATTATTTTTTGGAAGAGTCGTATTTGTTCCGAAAGTGCAATGATCAAGTCCTAAGGAGATGTGTTCCGGAATGTGAAGTAACTGATTTATTAAGACATTGTGATTCATCTTCGGTTGAAGGGCACCATGGAGTTGCCTCAAGGAACGGCTTTTAAGGTTCTTCAAAGTGGTTTGTATTGGCCAACTATGTTCAAGGATTCCCGGTAATTTGTGCTCAAATGTGATGAATGTCAAAGGGTAGGTAATATTGCAAGGAAACATGAAATGCCCTTTCATGGCATTATTGAGTTGGAGGTATTTGATGCATAGGGAATTGATTTTATGGGACCTTTCCCAATTTCATATTCCAACAAATACATTTTGGTTGCGGTGGAATATGTGTCAACGTGTGTTTCGCCACCCCAATCAATGAGGCCAAAGTGGTCACTAAATTCCTTTGAAAGAATATCTTCTCTCGGTTTGGAGTGCCTCGAGCTATTATTAGTGATGGGGGATCTTACTTCAAAAATTCACATTTTGAGGCCTTGATGACAAAGTTTGGAGTGAAACACAAAGTTTCTTTAGCCTATCATCCTCAAACATCAGGTCAAGTTGAGGTTTCAAATCGAGAATTGAAGAGGATTTTAGAGAAAACAATAATAACTGACAGGGCTTCAGTGCTAAGAAGGATTGGGCACTTAAGTTAGATGACACATTGTGGGCATATCAGATGGAATTTAAAACCCCCATAGGCATGTCTCCGTACCGTATTGTGTATGGAAAAGCATGTCACTTGCCGGTGGAACCTGCGCATAGAGCATATTGGGCAATAAAGAACTTGAATTTTTATTTGAAGGAAGCACATGAAAAGAGGATGCTTAATTTGAATGAGTTAGATGAATTTTGGAGGGAAGCATTTGAAAATTCTTTGATCTATAAGGAGAAAACTACGTCATGGCATGACAAGCTCATCCTAAGGAAAGAATTTAAAGTCGGTGATTTGGTGCTACTTTACAATTCAAGGCTCAAACTATTTCTAGGAAAACTCAAGTCAAGATGGAGTGGCCGCTTTGAAGTGGTTCAAACTTTTTCTCATGGAGCAGAGGAAAATAAAGGGAAAGAGGGAGCTTTCAAGGTTAATGGTCATTGGCTCAAACCCTACTTTGGAGGAATAATTGAAGGATTCGGACGAGAAATTGTCCAATTTGTGCAAGAATGAAGCTCATGCCATAGTCAAGCTAGTGACTATAAAAGAACATTTCTTGGGAGGCAACCCAAGTCTTTAATTCATTTGTTTTTGTTTCCTTTTGGTGTGATTTTTAATTAGTTTAATTTTGAGTAATTTGGTTTGAATTAGGTTAGAATTTTAGTTTCAAAATATAAGTTTTAGAATTGAATAAATGGTGCTAAAGAATGAGAGAAATCGTCATCTTAACTTGTTAATTTTGTGTTTGTAGGTTGTGCATGGAATTGGAGAAAAGTGATGAAGAGTGGAGAAATTTTGGCTAAGTGTGGAAAATACACTTTGCAGAAGTTTAGCTCTAGATCGCGATCTCAAATTCCAGATCGCGATATGAAACTCAAACTTCTACGAAGGCTATTTTTCACTCGAGTCAAGATCGCGATCTCGAATTCGATATCACGATCTCAACTCCATCTAGATCGTGATCTGGAAAACCCAGATCAGACAATCTCGAAAGGTAGAAACGTTTTATTATCCAATTCTTCTTCTTCTTTTTTCACAATCTTTTCATATTTTCCTCTCTTTGCCGAAGAACACCCTTCCCAATCTCTCAAATTCTTCCATAATCTTCTCTTCAAAATCATTCCAACCTTCATAACCACCACTAACATCATCTTACTTCCTTCTAGGATTATCAAAGCAAGGATACTTTGGGAGATTTCTTGGAGAAATTGGAACATCAAGGAGGATTTACACACAAGAATTTTTTGGAATTTTTTAGTCCGTAAACGGCTAATATCCTTCTTTAAATTTGTGGTTCCAATTGTTCAAATTATTGAAGATAATTATTGGTTATGTTTGTGTGAATTTGTGGTGGAATTTTTGGTAGCCAATTGTTGATTTTTGGGCAATAATTTGTGCAATTTTTTGAGAAAAAAATTGTGATATTAAATTGCTCAATTTTCTAAATTATTGAATTACATTTGGATTGGTTTGAGTTTTTGTTGAGAGAATCAATCAATTGTGAAATTGTGTTGAAAATTTGGTGAATTAATTTTATTGGCTGCGTTCTTGGAACTGTTGGTACTTGTTGGAATATTTGGTTGAAATTTTGCTGTGAAAATGACTATAAGAGTGTATGGAAGTGCCGGGAGAAGAGCTAGAATGAGGGGAAGAGGAGTGGGATCGAGAAAAAGAAAGGCCGGAGAGGGAACGAATGGAGAAGGAGGCATGGAACAACCTTTTGAGGATAGTGGGCATATAGAACCTCAGTTCTCGAGTGGTAGAACCCAACAGTTGTACAAAAACAATGAGAAACATGAGGTTATTCGTGAAAGGAACTTTGACCTATCGATGCATTGGGGGGCTTACGAGGAAGCTATAAAAGCCATTGTATAGAAAATTAGGTCAAGACATTGGGAGGGGTTTAATACTCCAATTGACTCTGGGGCTTCCCAATTATAAAGGAATTTCACTCTAATTTGTTTGAATTGGAGGATGGCAAGGTCAGAGTATAGGGGGGGGGTATTGAATGTGGACTTTAGTTCGGTTTTGGTTAATGCCTACTTTTTAACATACCCCCTGTGTCTTCCAGTCAATATTTGGCATTGTTAAATGATAAGGAGAAAGATATGAATGTAATTAAAAATGCCATTTGTGATGTTTATGTTGATTGGATTAGGAGTGCTTCATCCAATACTGAATTGAGATTTGCACGTCATGGACTCTCATTGGTGGCCAAGTTATGGTTTTATTTTATTAGCTGCTGAATTTGGGGGTCCAATGCTTTGAATTATATTCAGAGGGACAAAGTACTCTTAGTGTATGCTATTATACAAGGGTGCCAGTGAATACTGGTAGCCTTGTTATATAGGGGTTCTTGGATAGTGGCAGGTCTGGGCGACCTATCTTTTTTGCACTTAGTTTGATTCACCATTTGTGCACTTTAGCAGGTTGCCCAATTGATCATGCGGAGCTAATGACATATCCAAGAGGCTGGATTAATCAGGAGTATGTTTACAGAATGATGAGAGAATATGGTAAAGCACCATAAAAAAGAACACCCTACCCAGCCGCCACCACTGCCACCACCGCCTCAGAGTACTTCCTTTATTCCGTTGCCTCTGAGATTTGTGTTGAATGCTCCAGTTAGTGTAGAGGAAAGGAATTAATTGTAAGGTTATTGGACATACAGTCAGCTGGTGATGCATAACAACTTGACATTGAAAAGAGAAGCTCTTAAGACCACCTCATTGGGTACATGGGTTCGGCCACCACCACCTCCGGTTTGGTACTTTGGTCCACCTCATGGATAATATTACACACCCCCTATAGTTTGAACACATCAGGAGGGAATCCAACCAAGCAGGTGCGATCGGAGGGGATCAAGATGATGATCATGAAGAAGCACAACCCAGTGATGACGAGGAGGGTCAAGAGGAGATGGAACAAGAAGATTGATGCCACCAACTGCATTGAGCATTGATGATCTAAAACCCGAGCAATTGAAGCCCTTTGTGGAAGATGAACATTTTCTTTTTTTCATGAATTCCTATACTTTAGCACATTGACTTATAATTACTTCTATTTTATTTTCAGTCTTTTGATTTGGGATATTTTAGTTTTTATTTTTAGTAGATTGGCTAATGGCCTTAAGTTAATGCCAAGTAGATATCTTTTTGAGCTTCATGGATTAAATCTTTTTGAGAATTGCTTGTTGGATACTTGGTGTAGTTTTTGGTCATGTTTATTGCCTAATAAGAGTAGAATGGCTAAGGGCCTTAAGCTGATGCCATTTTTGCACTTGTTGATGATTTGAATTAGATGTTGATTTTTATGGGGCTTAATTGATGAGATGCATAGCATGGTTAAATACTCTTAGCACTTTTACTCAATTTTAATTGTTAGCTTAAAATTGTGTCGTAATTTGAGTAGTTCTTGTTATTGTAGGACACGTCTTTATGTTGGATTTTGGGTGAGTGGAAAGATGATTTATTCATCAACTTGAATAAAAGAGACGAGTTTGGGGGTATTTATTTTTGTGTTGGGAATGGTTGTTATTGTGCATATTGATGTCACTTGATGTATAATGGATAGAAAATTGATCAATTGAGTACTCAATGATGATGAATTTTGATGTACAACACTATATGATTGAAGTAATTGATTGGGTCATTTGATGGATTTTAGTGTGAGTGAGTAGTTCTTTTACGACATAAAGATTTCAAAAACTTGGCATTACTATTTTCAAAAAGAAGTATTGAAAATTTAGGAAAATTTATTTGAAATATTTTTTTTGATCAAATCACTTAAATTATTTTATTAGACGATTTATCTTTTGGAAAATGAGTTAAATGAAATAGAAGAAATTTTGGGACATTTTGGTGTGTTTGCATAGGGAATTTCTTCTAATTTGTGAATAATTCAAATGACATTAATCAATAACTACAATTTTATCAGTTTTACTTGGTTTACACATTAGATCTTTAATAAAATTTTTTTCTTTTAGGAATATCTAGATAAGTATAAGGATTCCGACATGTACTCATGTTGTTCTACGAATTATGCCTACCGAAGATTAGGAATTGCGTTTTAATATACCAATAAGTTAAGGAGTAAATGTTCGTAATACTTATCATTGATCTCATATTATGTATTCCTTGTTAGAGTTCCATTCCAAAAATGTGTGACATTTGCATTTAAGTAGATTCCTAAATGAACTTCTATTTTCATGAGGCCTAGTCGGGATAATTGACTAACTCCATAATATTTGTGATTTGAGAAGCAATGATGTTTTAAATGGATGGAACTAAAACGTTCGGTAACTCTTTTTGAGAATAGTAATTCTTGGTGATTTGAAATCTTCTGTAGTAAATGAACATGTGCTTCTTTGTAGAAAAATTGCAAATTTGAATTGACTGATTTAAACACTTCACCTATCATATAGTATTGAAAGTTTCTTGAGAGGTTTCTTAATTGTTCTAAGTACATCCACAATTCATCAAGTGTTTTGTCAAATTTGGTGGTGTTTAAGTGTCTAAGTGTTAGTAGGCTTCTTTTAATTTTTGTTTTGCTCGGCTACTGAATAGGAAAACGCTAAATTTGGGGGTGTGATAACTCTAGTAAACTTGAGTTATTTTACTCTAAATTATGGCATTTTGATAGTTTAAATTTCGAACTTTGGGTAATTAAGTGAAGGTTTTAGTTAATTTCTTTTATATGTGTTTATATTTTTGTTCTTGTTAAATATGATAAGTTTTTATTGAAATTTTAGCTAAATTAATTGTTTAATTAGGTTAATATTATGCAAGTATAAATTAGAGGTTGGAAGCTGGAATAGACAAAACTCAAGGACCAAATTACAATTATAGAAGAAATGAAAGATTGCTGGGAAGAGAACCCAGATCTCGACCTAGACTCGAGAAAATGACTTAAGTGATTTAGAGTCCATATCGTGATCTCAATTCCCAGATCGCGATATGGACTCGTTGGTAGTTTAAGTTGTAAAGGCAATTTTGTAATATTCTAGCAACCAAAGTTTGATTTTTGCCTTGTGTAATACTCTACTATTTAAACTACTTTAGATGTACAATTGTAATAGAGCAAGTAGGAATAGAAAGTAGATAGTTAGTAATTTTTAGGATAGATTAGGATAGTTTAACTTTCAAGTTTCCTCTTTAATCATCTTTTAGATCTAGTTTTAATTTCCTTGCAAGTTTAAATTTTGATTGGATAATTGTAGTGGGTTAATCATTAGCTTCAAACATATATAATTTTTACTTGCTTTCTAGTTTAAATTAGTGAGAATCTCTTTGCTTTCATTTTAGGGTTTCATAGGGAAATTAGGGTTCTTGTTGATTTATTGTTTTTTAGTCAAGAATTCTCAATTCTTTGCATTAGTTTCTAGTTAATTTTTAGTGGGCTTTCTTTATTATTATCAAAAATCCAAAAATACCTAGATTTCAAGTTTAACTCTTTTTAAATTCTAGTTTAGAAATGGTTGCTTTTAACCTTCAAAGCTTTTTTATTGTAGTCTTTTTAATTTTGTTACTTGCATTTAATTTTAGTCTTATTTTGGTCAATTTAGAGTAGAAATAATTAAGCGCTTTTAGTTAATTTCTTTTGTTAGAATGTAGTAGCTAGTTTCTGAATTTTGTAATTGCTTGGTTTCATTTACTTGCTTTAGTAGATAAGTTAGCTTAAAATTAGGTTTTAATTTCTTGAGTTTAATTATGGATTTGAGTAGTGTAGCTTCATCTCCTATTGTTTGAAATTGTTTAACTATACAAAGATTCGAAAATTTTAGTAATTGCTTTCCAACAATCCTTGTGAGAACAATATCTACTCATTCTATACTACTATTAACTCTGTATACTTACGAAAATTAGGTATAGTATAGTGAATTGGTGAGGTTAATTATTGTTTGTTTGTTTTTAAAGTTGAACTCTATCTAAGCAAAGCAATTAGGGTGCAAATTTCACTCCTATCCGACGCCAAAAATTATTTTCCGTTGAACGCCGGCGGTTGTGGATTGCCACTGGTGGCTACCTTTGAGCAGCCCTGGTTGGTTGTTCATTATTTAAGGGGTAGGGTTTTCTAACACCAATAAAAATAAAAAAAATGGGCTTTTGGTTTTGGGTTATAATATTTAGTTGGGTTTTAATTTGTGTGGGTTTACTTCTTTAAGGATGTTTTATTTGGGCTTGGGTTTGGATTAGTTTAGTAGACTTTGTTTAATTTAGATAGAATTTTGAGTTCTTTGGGCTCTTTAATTTCGGATGGGCTTATTGTATATTTCATTCAATTAATTTTCGTGGGCCTTGATAGTTATTTATGTGTTGGATTTATTTGGTATGGGTTAGTTCAATAGAAAATGGGTTGGGTCATGTTTTATTAATTTTCTTTTACAATTATCTCAAGCCCATTATTGATGACTTTTCTATAATCGCATTTTAGCCCTTGGAATTGTCTGAAATTGTGTTTTAGCCCTAAAACTTTTTGTAATCGAATTTTAGCCCCTAGAACTATCCAAAAATGCATTTTAGCCCTTAGAACCTTCTTTAATTGCATATTAGCCCCTAGAACTTTCTAAAATTGCATCTTTGGTACCTAAAATCTTTGCTAAAATTACAGTTTTAATCCTTGAACTTGATGAAATTGCATTTGTCCCTAAACTTTTTTGAAATTGCATTTCAATCCCTAAACTTTGCCAAATTGCAATTTAGTTCCTAAACTTTCTAAAATTAAATTTTAGTCCCTAAACTTAAATAAAATTGCATTTTAACCCCTGATCTTTGCTAAAATTATATTTTGTCCCTAAATTTTGCTGAAATTACATTTTGGTTCCTGAACTTGCCTAAAATTGCAATTTTAGTCCCTAAACTTTATAAAAATTATTTTGGTCCCTAAGCTTTGCTGTCATTGCATTCAATTCATAAAATTTTGTGAAGAGCATTTTTTACTCCCAAAAATTTGTAGATCTTTTAAATTAAGTCCTTAGAGGTTTAGAGTGGTTCTAATTGAGTTAATTTTTTTTTAATATTAATTGTCATCGTAGCATTATAATTTTATGGTTTCTTGCATTTTTGCCCTTTTATTTGTTTAGAAACTTTGCAAGTTGGTCTCTGGAGCTTAGATTTTGTTTCAATTAAGTTCTTTACCTTTCAATCATTTGACTCCTTTTTTGATATTTTGGCCTAATTTTTTTAGTTATTTATATTGTTTTTATTATCCTTATTCTTGTTTTTATCATGATTATTTATCTTTAACCTTCTTAGCATTGTTAGTGTTGGGATAGAAGGAAGGGGGTACTTTTAACCCATTTGTTCATCTTTTGTTAGGGTTAGAATCACAAATACTTTTGTGCTCCAAGAGGTATGTGTCTAAACTCTCTTATGTGCAACATGTGTTTTTACTTGCTAATTGTTTATTTTGCTTTATGTAATTTTTGTTCATTTACCGCTTGCTTAGAGTATTTACATAGGGTAATGCCTTATGTATGCCTATTGTAATAGATAGGATACGTGCTATGTGTTAAGCGCTTTTGGTACGATTTAAAAAAATCAGTGGACAGTCTTGGTCCTATTGAAAATGCAAGTGAAAGTGACGATCCGAATACAAACAAGAAAAAGATACGACTAAAAACATTCAGAGATTTGCTTGCTAAAATATTATACTTTATGTTCTTATGTGTTTTATGTGCTTATGTGTTTCTTATTCTATTTAACTATGTTTACTTTTGTAAATATTTTTTGTGCACGCTATTATTGAAAATTTCCCCTCTTGTGTTAGTCCAACGCTGATACAGCGAGTTCTCCCATTCTCTGTGCTTCCTATATATATTCACTATTTATTCGCTTTCAGTTTTATTCCATCCAAACTTATTATAAATTTGGGTTAGTTTTAAGGAAACATGAATTAAATTTCACAATCGATTTTTGTCGGGGGTGAAAGGGTGCCTAGGTTGCCTTTAGAGTAGTCTAGCCTTCCCCTTCCTTAATATGACTCCCGAATCTTTTTCTTTTATTTTCGTAGTGTAGTAGTCATCTAGTTTAGAGTTTTCCACTTTTTTTTACTTATTCTTATTTGTCTATTTTATTTCATTTTTTGTGTTTTAAAATCTTTTTCCTCATGTCCCAACCTCTAGGAATTTTCCTTTTCCCTTAGGTTTGAGTTAGTGTCCCAATGTATTTTACACACCAGGTAGCGACTCCATTATTCATTTATTTATTTTTAAAAAATACATACTCTAGATTATTTATGAGTCTTCCAACGTTGTTTTTAAAAGTTCCATTTTAGGCCCTATTTTTATACTATTCTTATAACCATTATTTATTTTTTATATTTATCATTTTATTTTTTCCACCAAAAAATGGGGCGCGACAGTTGCCTTCTTAAATAAAGGATTGAAAATTTATCTCATAAGGTAGAGATTTCTAATTTCAAAATCAAAATATGATATATAATTTGTGGTTATGTCATAAATATTTCAAATAAGATTAAGATATAGTAGTTGTGATTTCGAAATTACAAATAGTAAAATTATAGAACATGAACATAAAAATGTAGATAATTAGCATTAGAAAACGTATATAAAGGAGTAGAAAATATAAAGTAAAATGATGAGATTTAAAATGTTATTATCATTGTAAAAGATTATGAAATATATTTCAAATAACATATTTATGGTTCATTTTGAAAATATTGGATTAATATACATATAAATTAGATTAGATATTAAAATTCAAATAAATCATTTTTTTGGATGATTCAAATAACATACTTTTGAAGTTGACAATATCGAGATAAGTTTAATTAAGTGCACAACTCATCCACGTCAGTCAATTTTGTACACATGACAGACAAATAAGATGCGTACATCATTGACTATTAAAAGTCGGTGATGTATGTCATTTTATTAGATACACACACACATATACCCCAAATACTTTGCTATTTGTGGGTCTTCAAATTGACATGACACTTGATTTTTTTTGTATTGCATAGAGAGAAATTATTTCTCCTAAAAATGAAAAAGTCCAACAAGATTTTAGTCATGTATAGGGGTGTATTTGAATAGAGTTGCTCATGGTTAAAAGCTCGACTCTAGTTAGGAGTTCACCAAGCTCAACTCGAGTTCGAGTTGATCGAGCTTGTGTTCGATTGTTGCTTGAAATGTTCGGTGAGACGATCTCGAGCATATATGTAATTTGCTATAGTACTTTTAGAGCTTTTTGAGCATGTATATATATATACACACACACTTACACACATACAAATTAACTATTTTCTTATATATTGATGTAAAATTACTACAATCATAATGCTCCTCAGATAAATTACATCTGGTACTCTAAAAAAAGTCAAACTATTGGAGTTTGAGATTATTTTACTTATTTTCGAGCATGGCCGAATCAAGCGAGCTCCATTTGAGCTTGAGCCCTAACAATGTTTTTCAGCTTGAGGTCAAGCTCTTCTTTAAAGGTTTTTTAAATGCTCGTTTGGCTTCAAGTTACAGGTCAAAACAATTTTGAGCTTGAAGAATCTACTTGGCTCATTTACACCCCTAGCAATGTATTTGGAAAAATGAACTTTGGCATATGAATTGTTTTTTTAGGTACTTGTGAAGATGGACTATAATGGTGTATTCATGTATGTTGATTACTAGTGTTATTTGTATACTTTGTTTTATGGCGGGATAATACTTGTGGATCATAAAGCAGTTTTGGTTAAGATTTCAAGAACTCAAGTAAAAGTATGAATGTACTTGTCTTTTATAAGATCTTGAGAAATTACTTGGGCGAAAACACTAAGGAAGTGTTTGGTTCCATGGAATTGGGGTTACAAAATTGGAAATGGAAGCCCCATTTCTAATTCTGCTATTTGGATACTACATTTCCTAATTGAATTATAATTGAATTAAACTCTAAGGGGGCTAATTCTAAAAGTTGAATTCTTTTGTTGGACCAGTAGTTTTAAAACCAATTCCACATTGACTCCCAAATTTGGGTAAATACATGGATCCCAATATGGGTCAAATTAAAAATGTACGAGTCATATTAAAAATGGGTCTTGTATAAAAAAGGTAAAAGAATAATCAAAACCAGTTCTCTCTCCTATTGCTTCCTGGCTCTCTTTCTTCACCAATCGTCCCTTGTCCGCTGCCTTCTTCGTGGTGCTTCCGCCACAGTTTGTTGATCCTTCGGTCGCCTCAAATAACTCAAATCTTCGACAAGGTCTGAACTCCATAAGCAAATTTTTGAAACTTAAATCATTAGGGTTTCAAGACCTTTCGTATGCTTGCAGGTATTGTTCTCCATCCGTCATAATTAACCGGTGGAAATTGTTGAAGGTTGCTTGGAGGATATGGTTTAAATAATTCTATAAATCAACAAAAATTTTGTATTTTTATCTATATTTCCTACCATGCATTTTCTCTACATGTTACTAATTTTTTTTCCAATTTTTACAAGTCTTGTATAATTTGTGGGCACGAATATTTTTTGTTGTTGTTTACTTTATTCTTTTTCTTTTGTTTTTTTTTTTTTGGATTTTTAGCCTTTTAAAATTGTGGGTTCTATTTATTTGATGTTTAGAAGGAAATCCATAGGGGCTTATGAGGGGTTGAGTTTCTTTATAGTACATTTGACTAATAAGATTTGTGATATTTCTAAACCACCCAAAAAGAAAAGAAAAACAAAAGCAGTTTGTCTTATTAATTTGTACTCTTTCTTCGCCTTTTTTGTTTGTTTTTTATAATATTGATCAATTATTGAACGAATTGTGAACTGGGATATGTGCAAATCCATCTTCTTCTTCTTTTTCCTATTTTTGTTTTATCCCTCTTGAACATAATTGATTGTATGTTTATTCACCAAATTTGTTAGACGGGAAGTGGAAAAGTACCCATTTTATTCTATTTCTTGGATCATTTCGTTGATTATTTATTGAATTACTTTTGCTAAAGGATGATTTGGAGAACTTTTATAGAGATTTTGGTACTTCACATAGCTGGTAAAGACTACTAGGTGTGAAGAGGGATAGACCGGAACTTCGACAAAGGACTTGAATCTATATGCTTATTCTATTTTGTTTGTTTTTCTTCTCGTAAATACCTTTGTCTAATATGTGACAAGGATTTTCCAACTAGTGTTACATGGATTGCTATTTTCTCTTGTGATCTACCAATAAATTCCAAAATGTTCGTTCTGCATGTGGGATCGTTTATAGTCCATAACATTACTTTTAATGTTCCTAAGGAGTTATAAGAGAGAGGGAGAATAAGAATTAGAGAGGAAAGAAGTAACATTAAAAGACAACAAGTTCAATACTTATCAAATTCATTTAACGTGTTTGAAGAGTTCATTTAATGTTTCTAAGAGTTTTAAGAGAGAGGAAGAGTAAGAGTCATATAAGAAAATAGAAATAACAAATAATAGACTTAGGGAGTTCAATACTTATAAACTTCTTTTATATGGATAGGCATGCAGTTTAATGAGTTTAGGAAATTGAATTTAAATTTATTATTTGACAGCTTATTTTTTTTTTTTTTAATTTCTAAAAAACAGAATTATCCTAGATTGTTTTGATTTAGTTATTATTTATTTTTTAAAATTTCCCTACCTGAATTATCCGATTTCGTTTTGATTTAGTTATGGTTTATTTTTAAAATTATTCTACCAGAACCATAATTACTGTAAATCTTTCAATCCTTTGAATATTATTTAAAAATGAAATAAGAGACCTAGAATATTAATACTCATATTACATTAATTGTACATAAGACTTCTACTACGGATATCACGAATAGAGTTGTCTATGACTTTTTAGAAAAGAAAACGACAAGTGGAAGAGCAACAAGTATCTTCTCAAGATGTTAAAATTATAAATCCAGAGATTTATAATTTAGATGATGATGGAAGTGATGAAGAGGAAATCAATGAAAAAGCAAACATTGGCAGTTTTCAAGCATCAATATCAAATAAGAATGTTAGAGGAGGACAAGTTATACATATTGACTCAAAGTTGAAACCATTGTATCAAGAAGTTATTGTACATGGTGCAGCATCTAGAAAAAATCGAGGAGGCTCAAAAAATGGGTCGTGTAATACTGTAAGAAAAATTTCACTAGTTCATATAACAGAATTCACTATCACTTTTTTGGTGGTCCTCCAGGCAAAAAATTAGATATTAAAAGATATCCAGCATTAATGGTGAGTAATCGTGATGCATATGAAAGGGTTAGAAAAAGAGTTCAAGAAGAAGAAAAGGCTGTTGAAATTTCTTCATCTCTAAAGACTTCCAAGCTAACAAGTAAGTCAACACGAAAGTTTGAATATTCCTTTAACTTGATGAAAAGGGATATGGTAGATTTGAAAGAGATTAGGGGTCTATGTGCCAATGGGATTCCATTCAATGTATTAAGGAATCCTTATTTTCATGAGATGGTTTTTGTTATAAACAGAGGTCCTAAAGCCTACAAGGCTCCTTCATATGATAAGGCAAGGACAACTTTATTTGATAAATGTAAAAGAAGAATAGAAAAAGACCTTGCTCTAGTTAAAGATGCACGGTAATCTCAAGGGGTTTCTATTGTTTTGGATGGTTGGACAAATTGTAAAAATCAACCTCTAATAAATGTTGTTGCAATAAATAGTTGAGGGCTATATTCTTGTATGCTGAAGATTTTTTTGGGATTGAAAAAATAGAAGTTGCAATTGCACAGTACTTGCTAAAAGCCATTGAAGATGTGGAATATAATAATGTTCTTCAAGTTGTTACAAATAATGCAATAAATTTGCAAAGTTGGTAGGAAAGAGGTACGAAAGGTATACAAACATATATTTTGTTCTCCTGGTATTGTTCATACTCTTAATCTTATTTTTAAAGATTTTACACAATTTGAGTGGCTAAGCAATACACATAAGAGAGGGAAAAGTATTATGAAGTACTTTTTGAATCACTCTAGTGCATTGGGTATTTTTAGAGAACATTCAATTAGAGTTTCTTAAAGTGGCAAAAACTAGATTTGCTTCGCATTACATTTTATCGAAGTGATTTATTGATTGTAGACACGCTTTGACAACTATTGTTGTGCTTAAGTCCTAGAAGGATTTGGTTAAGTTAGGAGATAAGCATACTAAACAAATGGGTGCTTTAGTTGCAGGGACTATTATAAGTGAACAATTCTGGAAAGAGGTGGAGAATACAGTTACAAATCTTATACAAAGCTAATTTATTTATTCATCAAATTTTGTGATGGTGAAGGACTAAAATTGAGTGAGATTTATGAAAAAATGGATAATATGCTTGGCAAAATAAAGGATATAATGAAACGAAACAAGCACTTTACTGATTATCAAGCGATGGATCAAATTGTGCTTGGTAGATGGGAGAAGAAGTCAATTCCTCTGCATTGTCTTGCCTTTGCACTCACTCCTAAATTTTATGATCATAGATTTCTTGCATTACCAGTAGCGGGAAAAATAATCGAAGGCTTCCAAATGAAGATAAAGAAGTTATTTTGGGTGTCATAGAAGCATTAAGCAAGATAGCTGATGATACTGGAGATGAAGCAAGAATATTTCGCGAGTAGTTTGCAACTTTCACACATGTAAAGGCCTCTATGCTATGGCTACAGCTCAAACTGATGTAGTGACTACAAATGCCGTTGATTGGTGATCTACTTGTGGCTTGGAAATACCAGAATTGGCAGAGGTTGTAAGTAGAAAAGTATTATGTCAACCTATTTTTAGTTCTTCAGTTGAACGGTATTGGAACACATGTGTATATATTCATAATGTAAAGAGGAACAAGTTGAATGCTACAAGGGCAAATATACTGGTTTTTATCTATTCGAATATTCACCTTCTATCTCACTTCACTGAAAGTATAAGGAAGGGCCTTACAACAACTGGGGCTTGATCCTGAAGAGACTAACATTGATAATTCAACCATCAAGTTACAAGAAATGAG
The DNA here is from genome assembly GCA_025175665.1 of Cinchona pubescens. Taxonomy (NCBI): domain Eukaryota; kingdom Viridiplantae; phylum Streptophyta; class Magnoliopsida; order Gentianales; family Rubiaceae; genus Cinchona; species Cinchona pubescens. Next base: position 2,076,391 of record JANKKI010000170.1, read on the forward strand.
GTGGAAATCATTAGATAGTGATTATGCAGACAACACACAAAATTTGTAGAGAGATGAAAATGTGGCATCATTGGAGGTTTTCAAACCAACTTCAATAGTGAAAGTTTTTTTAAATACTGGAAAACCACAAGAAGTATGCCAATTTCAACAAACTCAAATTTCTAGTTTTGCGACAAAGGTAGTAAAAGGAAATAGAAAGATTAATCCATATAATCTAGAATTAGAATAAAAGAAATTAAGATGTTTTAGTTATTGTTAACTGTGCAAGTATTTCATGATTTTGTTATTTTTATCATTATATTTTATTTTCCTTTGCGATGTTTTAGATTACTCTTTATTGTTAGTTTTGTGATTTATGCAGTTAAAGTATGATTCATATAATTTTTTAACTACTTAATTTTAAACCTTAATAACGACCCTAAATAACAAACCATCTAAACATATCCCTCCGTACCACCTAACGGAAAAAGCCTGTACAGCATACCCGTACTTGTACCGCGTATCAAACTGTAACATGATCCACGTAACGCTGTTCCCAACTACTATTACTAATTGCTATCTCATGCACTACGCACTTAAACAACATCAATCCTTTTCCTTTGGGTTCTCTGAAATCTATTCATCTCTAGTAATATTCTTTTTTCCAGGTTAGTTTCTCTTCAACTTCAGTTTCTTGATTTTTTTTTCTTTATCATTATTTTTTTGGTTGTTCTGGAATTTAACTAGTTAATTTTGCTGGTATGCTTTTGTTTTTAGTTTCTTTGGTTATCATCTTCATATTGTGTCATAGTTCATGCTATTTATATATGAATAGAAAAGAATAGTAGACTTTAGGACATTTTATGGAATTTTGTTGGACTTGTGAGGTGTCACCTTCATGTTTTTTTTGTTTGGGTGAATTTTGAATTCTTGATTTTAGAGTTTAATTTTATGTGTGGGATTTCTTTTTTCATGTTTTACTTTTTTCTCTTTTTTCAGTAATTGGATAAACTTCTGCAATTTAATGTCCAAATTTGGAATAAAAGGCACTTTTTTCAAGTAATTGTTAACTTATCCTTTCTTTCATGGATAACTACCATGTACTGCTATTACTAAATCTTTTTTCAAAAAGTTGGGACATGTATATAGTGGAGAAAAAGAATTTTTTTTAGTAGTGGAGAAACCCAATAAAATAATTGACACGTGTAAATGACTCAAATCAATGAATATTAAAATAATATGAGTGACAGGCAGCAAGCAAATTCACCAAGGGTATTGAACAAGAAAAGAATTTTTGTCCTTTCTAGGAGGTTCAGTTAAATATATTATAGGAGAAATGAGAATGTGAACACAATCTAATAAATTAGTTGTTAAAAATTAGAATTCAGCCCTCAAGAATTTATATCTGTTACTCTATGAGATCTTAAAAATTATACTTTAGCCCTATTTCAGTTTCGCCTATGATACCCTAAAAACTAAAATCAAGTCCAAGTAGTTTTTTGTATTAGGAAGTGCAATATAACGTAAAATAAAACCATGTTTATGATGTCTTCCATAAAATTAATTTATAACTAAACTTAAAATTTCTAATTCTCAATAGGTCTTTGATGACTGACATCTTTCATACATAAAAGGTAGATTGTGCTGCATTTTCTATAGTTTTGGATCAACCACCATAATAAAGGATTAAATAACATCAACAACTAAATGTCCTTCATACATACTTTACCTTCATTATATTTATAAATACAAAAAAAAAAAAAAAAAAAAAAATTAGTTGTATTTTTCATGTTTGCATCAAATAACTTTAAAAGTTAATTTTACCATTCAAATAATTATAAGAACTTTACAAACTAAAAGTAGTGTCACACAAATATGATTCCAGTTGTTAAATTAAAAAGTATATCTAATCAAATATTTTTATTAGATTTAATCCTTAAACGTAGTTTATACCATTATTATATTCTCATACATTAAATCATGTAATTTTGTAAGAACTATATTAGTATGAAAAAATTGTTACTTTTAAATGTCATGGTCTACTATTAAACAAGTTTTTTATATTAGTTATTGAATTGTTTCCTATAAGTTACGTTCTATAGTAAACATTCTATACTCTTTCTACACTTATTTGTACAAGATATTATAGTGTTGAATACAATTGTATTGTTAGCTATTGAATTATTACTTATAAAATACTTATATATTTTTACATTAAGGTGCATTTTGAATACTTTTAATTTATATGATACTAAGATTTTATATACAATTTTTAGTTATATACTTATATTGTTATTTATTTAATCATTTCTTATAACAGAAGGTTTTTCCAATAGAAAAATATAACTTTACTAATAAGTATTCTAATATTACTTGTGATGTAAGTAACATAATAATATAGTCTCATATATTTTTTAATCAGCTAGCCACTTGAACATTAGTGGGGGGTGTCACTCCCAAATTTTTATTAAACAAATGATTGAGAGTACAAGGAGAGGGATTAGATCAAAATCCCCAGTAAAATACTAATGAAAAGCATACATTAGACCAAAAGAAACTAAGAACTAGAAAGTCTTAAGAGTACGCATGTAGTCAAGTCTCACAAGTCTATGGATGGGAGTAGGAGTGATAGAAACAAAGAAGAGATGCATATCTTGTGAAGCATTGGCCATCTTAGCAAGTTTGTATACCACAATATTAGCTTCTCTTAGAACATGTCTAAGCTGGAAATGACCCATTGACAGTAAATATTTCACCTTGTGAAGAAGGGTGTCAAGCTTCCAAAAGGTTGGAATATGGCATTGAATCATTTTAGAAAGAATCAAAGAATCCTCTTTCAATAAACACATTCAACAAACTCTTATCAATACACAATTGAATACCGAGTGCTTCGGTCTCCATATTAGTTTTGAAACTGAAAGAAGAATAGAAACTCGGCACTAGAGTGCCACGAGCTATCCAGATTATCCCACCTCCTTCAGCAGCTCGCGGATTATGAACTATCTATGTTTATTTTGTGAACCCCACTTGGAGAAAAATCCCAAACAAATAGCAGAGGCAGATAAAACCTAGGTTGAGGGGATTCCAACCTTACTTTCCACACGGAGATGGAAAACGAGTTCAAAGAGGCAGCAAAATATTTGATTTGGCTTAGAGTGTGAAGATCCCTTCCAATTGCAGCCAGGAGAGATGATAAACTAGCTGGAACATTATCAAAAATAAAGGAGTTACGCACCTTCCATAAGTCCAAAAAAGCCAAGATAGGCCATAGTCGATAGGAGCTGTCTGCCGTCCAAGGAAAGAGAAAATAACCCCCAAAGTTGAAGCTTATGCTGCTAGCACCGTGGTTACTTTAATGCATGGGACATCAAAAGCAGCTTTCAATTCTTCCCACTAACAAACAACCACGGGACAAAAGACAAAACCATGCACAAGGGAATCGCAATCATCACAAAAACAACATTCAGAAGGAATGTGAAAGTCCAAAGACATAAGTATGTCATCAAAGGGAAGTAGATCATTTAGGTCCTTCCACATAAATATAGAGATTTTGATAGGTATGCGAGAACGCCACACCACCTTCTTAGAATTCAAAATGTTCTTCTTTTAACGAGACATTAGATAGGTCGAATGAGTGGTGAAAATCCCGTCCTCAGTGTGCTTCTAGATTAGATGTTCATCCTAGTCGTAAGAAAACAAGAATGATTGAAGATAGCATTATAAACATCCTCCGGCAAAACATGATAAATTGACTGCAAAGACTAGCCACTTTCATTAGAAAAAAAAAAATCTTTAATTTTAGCATTAGGGTAAATCACCTCGGATACAATAGTTGCCAAAGAGATCTGAAACCCAACCAATTTGTGTTCTGAAAAGATGCCTTCCTAGAATGGATTAAGGTCTGAAAATTTGAATCAGCCGAACCCCGCACCTTGAGCATCCCTTTCCACACAGGAGAGGAATTGTGCAAGGCTCCTGAACCATACCTCTGTCGCATGAAAATAGCCCAAAGGGAATATAAGGTGTAGTAGTTCCACTACAACTTATGTGAGAAGACCTGAACAATATCAATAAGACATCGTAGACCAAGACTATTTTCCTTAGTTGGGTAACAAAGTTCCTACCAGTGCCATCGAAAGCCAAAAGAGGAATCTCTCCCCAAAAAAATTAGACATCAATTGCTCTAGCCGAGTAAGGATTCTTTTTGATGGTTCCAAAGCCGAGAGCACATGGATTGGGATTGAGGATAGAACATGCTCAATGAGGATCAAATATCCACTAGGCGAAAAAGCATATGTTTCCACCCCATCAGGCAATTCTCAAAGCTATCCACCAAGTGAGCAAGAATAAATGATGAATTTTCGCTCTAACAAGAATAATAGGGTAACCAAGACAAGTAAACGGAAAAGAGCCATGTCTAATGCCAGTGATCATCAAAATTAAAGAAACCCTAGAACACCTAGGAGAGAGCATTAGAGAACTCTTGGAATAATTTATTTGTTAACTTGAACCTTGCTGATACAACTCTAGGAATTTTATATGGGTTTTAAAGATTTTTTTTTGTCTTCCCTTGTAAAAATAAGCACATCATCGGCAAAAGTCAAGTGAGAAACCAATGGGCAACCCCTAGGAATAGAGTATGGCTACACTCAATTAAGTTCTATCAACTGAGTAAGACCACGTGAAAACACCTCAGATGCCAAGACAAATTAGAAAAGGAGAGAAGGGATGCCCTTGTTTCACTCCGCAAATGGATTTAAAATAACCCGTGACCTCCCCATTTAGTAAAATCAAAAACCAGTTAGATGATAGATAGTTCATTATCAACTGAATGAAGTGAGCATCAAAACAATTAGTACAAATTTACCCATAGTTGCCGAGAAGAATCTCCAAGACACCCTATCAAAGGCCTTCAACACGTCTAATTTGATCACTATATTATGACCTTGGATTTTCTTGTGTAGAGACATGAATATTTCATGGGCCAACAAAATACTATCCGCTGCGGTTCCGCTATTGATGAACCCTAATTACTTATTCGAGAATAATAATGGATGGTTTTTTTTCAAACGACAAGCCAAGATCTTTGTCAAATTTTTGTTAGAGAAATTGCAGAAAGAAATAGGCCTAAAATTTTGAATGAAGTCGGACTTGGAATCAAAAATAGCAAAGCACTTGAAATTGTACGGAGTAAGGGAACCCTAGCAAAAAATTCCTGTTGTGGCTGGTATAGATCCGAAGCAATTATTGCCCAGTGATGAGTAAAAAATATCCCATTAAAACTATCTGGACCAGCCGCTGCCTCTTTGTCAAGATGAAAAACTACTTCTTTAACCTTTTCAAAGGAAACCAACCGAACTTACCTGGTCCGTATTGACTTCATTAGAGATAACTTGAGAAATAAAAGATAACAAATGTTGAAGATAGGTTTCATCTATTCCCTCATCCGAATAAAGACATGCAAAGTAGGTTATCGCCTCATCATGAATGTCTTGAGAAGAAACAAGCCAATTCCCTATCGAATCCTTAATTCTTTGCAATGTCAACCGAGATCTTTTATTACACAAGGATGCATGAAAAAATTTAGTGTTCAAGTCCCCTTCAGCAAACCATTTGAAGTTTGATTTTTGTTTCCAGTAAGTCTCTTCAGTTTTCAATTTGCTGAGCAAATCTGCTTGAGCAAGATGCAAACGTCCCTATCTTCAGCTGAGTGACTAGAATTGTATTGTTGCTCAAGAGAGAAGACCCTATCTTCGGCCTGTTTGATAGCATCAAACACATTGCCAAGAATATCATTGTTCTATGATTGTAAAATATGCTTGAGTCGTTTGAGCTGCCAAGCAAAGGCAACCATACCATAACGTTATTATACCGGCTTTACCCAATCAGCAGCAACAGTGTCAAGAAGAAAAGAATGACCTAACCATATGTGCTGAAATCAAAACAATGTAGGAAAACCACCCGACTCCAAGTTAAAGCTAATCAGAAATGGAGCATGATCAGATCTAGATCTATTCAAATGCTACACACTAGAATCGAGAAGTCGTGCAATCCACATAGAATTGACCAGTCGATCTAATCACTTCCATACTAGCCTTCCAAGGTCTCACTGCCATCCAGCTATAGGGATACCTGAATATGGTAAAGCTAACATACCATAGACATCCATGGTTGAATTGAAATCATTAATACCCTCTGTATGTTGAACAACTCGAGTAGAGTATTCTGATGGCAAAAAAATCACATTGAAGTCACCACCAATGAGCTATGAACCTCAAACAGTAGCAGACAAAATCTTCATTTCTGACCACAACACACGTCTATCTGCAGTAGTTGACTTGGTGTAGGCAAAAGAAGCATGAACTGAAGACGCTTCTAATCATCATGACAGATTTGTACATGCAAAAATTGTTCGTGATTCAAAATAGTATGAACCAAAAAAGTCCCACTTCAAAAAATCCAAATTTTATTTGTATGATTGAGTGTACAAAGATGGAAACCCAAACGGATACGAAACTTATCAAGACGAGAAACATCCACCAAACGCTCAGAAATAACAAAAAAAGAAATATTATGAATTTTGATCAGTTTCTTCAAACAATGGGAAGAAGATTTACACACAATCCCCTGGATATTCCAAATGATAAATTAATCATTGACAAACATTTGAAGAAAAGCTATTGTTGGAGCGGACAACACTCAAAGTTAGGATAGTTCTGGTCAACGGGTAGTGTTTTCGCTTGCAAAATTTTTTTCCTAGACATTGCATCCAAGGGGGGGAGCTTTTGTGGACACCAATTTTGATGGTAGTTTCAGGTACAGTTCTCTCAAAAAAATCATGAAGAATACCCATAGTAATAGGCCGGGAGCAGTCAAAAACACTTTGTCCATCGAATTTGAATTCGACAAAGAGTCAATAACATCTTTTTCTTTGATAGAGGAAATTTTGGATTTTTGGAAGCAACCAAGGTGATCATCTATGAGTTCACCATAAAAGTTATTTGCATCTGGAATCGAAGTCACCTCACCTGAAGAAGAGGGAAATTTGTGCGACATTGTATCCGGCAATAGAGACAAAGTTGAAGGAGGCAAGGAGGGCCTTGGTTGAAACGTATGATACAACGGTTTGTCTAGCCCTTGACCTTCCCCTAGGGGATGATAGAAGCTACATGAAAAACATCCTTTTCATGAAATTGAGCTGCCTAGGCTTCCACCAGCAATGTGGCTTGGGGTGGCAACAAAGGAGACATTGTCGTTGGCGAAGAATGCAACGGCAACAAGAAGCTAGGATTTTGATTTTCATCGCCATCCTTAGATGGCTAAGGAGTTTGGTGGGGAATCTCAACATTAATAATTTCCATGGAAGAGGAATCTTGCTGAATGTACTTGCATAGTTGGGAATAGAGGTCTTCTTAGCACACCCTAAACTCGACGAACCAGGGTTAACGTCAATCACTTGATTTGGCTGAGAAATTTCTAAAATCGTACTTCTTTTAAAAATTATTCTTTTTTTATGCCTATTCCAAAATGCAATTCCGGCCCAGTGGAACTCGTATTCGGAGAATGCGAGTTCCAGAAATTTTTTTTTTTTTTTAAGAAAAAAAAATAAAATTTGGAAGACCTCGCATCCACCGAATGCAAGGTCTTCTTAATTTTAAAAATAATTGACCTCGCATTCGAGGACCTTTATCTTCTGCAAGGCCAGGTTGTTGGCAGGGAGAATGTTTGTTGCCCTTGTTGGGTTTGGTTGTTGGCAGGAAGAATGTTCGTAAAATAGGGGAGGTTATGTCAAAATTTTATCAAAAATACGATAAATTAATAAATTTGCGGGTTTACACATTTCATTCGCGTACTATTTCGTTAATGTTATAGTTTATGATTTAAAGATAATGGTTTACTATGTATTCCCAAATATCGTACTACTTCGTTAATGTTATAGTTTATAATTTACGATTTATATTTAAATGATTTTATCTGTCTGTTAAATCCTTCATTTTTCTATTTTTGTAATAGTGCACAATTTCTATTCGCAATATACATAGTCAAATTTGCTAAATCTTTCACACATCTATTTTTGTAATAGTGCACAATTTCCCTTCGCAATATACATAGTCAAATTTGCTAAATCCTAAAAAAAAAAATTAGATTCCCTCGCATTTTTTAAATGCGAGGTTAAAAATATATATATATATATACATAGTCAAATTTGCTAAATCCTAAAAAAAAAAAAAATTTAAAAAAAAAAAAAAAATTTATCCGAATGCGAGGTCAGTCAAATTGACCTCGGATTCTGAGAATGCGAGGTCAATTTTTTTTTTAAATTAAGAAGACCTCGCATTCGGTGAATGCGAGGTCTTCTAAAAATATATATATATATATATATTTTTTTTTTTTAAAAAAAAAAATTTCTGGAACACTGGTCCCGGAACTGCAATTTAGAATAGGTATAAAAAAAAGAACAATTTTGAAAAGAAGCACGTTTTTAGAAATTTTTCTGATTTGGCTTGGAATTCATAATATCCTTCTTAGGAACCCATTAAGCATTCTCTAACCACCTGGTGGATCTTTCTGGGAGATGGATTTGCCATCATCATTGGATTTGAATTTAGGGTTCTCATAGACATGGCTAACAGCTTCCGGCTTTGAGTTTTTTGGATTTGGGCCTGAGCTAAGGTTCTTAGGTTGAGGATGTTTGACAAGACAATTTTCTTCTACATGACAATGGTGACAATAATCAGGGACTTCTTCATCATCGATCCGGTGCCATCTTCCCTTCTCACTATCACCAACATAAACATGACCAAGCCGAGGCTTTTAAATCGAGTTTCACACGAATGCAAGCCTTACCAGGTTTAAATCGAGTTTCACACGAATGCAAGCCTTACCAGGACGAGAAACTTCTACCATTGAAGAATCAATTTTAGGGAATTGCAATATCTCTACAAGCCTTCTAATGGAGAGAAGAGTAGCTTTATGAAACACATGGAAAGGCAACCTCTCTATGATAATCTAGACTGGAGCAATGAGGAATTCATTATTGACCGAAAAATCTGGTGCCACTTTAGGATGCGCATGCCAAAACCAAGAATAGTATAGAAACCCAAGAATAGTATAGAAACCCCAGCACCAATATCGCAAATAATCTTCTTTGAGATCGAAATAGATGAGAACATGAAGATTACCAAAAAGCCCTAGTTTGAAGAAACCTACAAACTCAATCTTCAAAAATTCATGTCTTAAGGCATCCATTGATGGCCAACCTCTTGAAAACTTGTCCACAAGGGCAAAATGAAAGGGCTTAACAAGTTTTTGAACCTGCTCGATAGTGAAAAATATTTGCGGTTCTCCTTTATATGTTGACGGTGGAACAAGGGGGATTCATATCAAAGAAAGAGACTACTGAAGCAAATGATCTAATAGGAGGTTGAGGATAGGGTTGACCTTATTAGTCAAAGACTCAAGGGAAGCCGTGGTTAGGATTTGGGAAAGGTTGGAAAGATGGATTATATTGTTAATTAGTAAACTATTACCTAGAAAATACATAATATAGTCATTATTAATACGAAAACATACATATAATCATATTCTTGCTTGCACTTTTTATGTTAATAAATCAGTTAATCAAATTATCGTTACCAAATCTGAATTTAATTAAAAAAAATTTCAACCTGATTGAAGTAAAAATGAAATTACGTAAAGAATTAGCCCCTGCATAACATTTTACCTGATTTCATTAATTGATTAACTGATTTTTACCAGAATTATAAAAGGTCCCAAAAAAAATCAATTATTATTGGGATCTCATTTTATGGACTCCACTATCCATTTGATCAATAATGGTAAAATCATAGAAAAAACAATTCCTTGACATTAAAATCATATGGTATAAAGAGAAAAAAGGAAAATAATATAGGATAATATTCCAAATCCTCTAACCTTTTATTCATTTAAGTCTATTCTTTTCTTGCAAGTCACGATAATTTTACAAAAAAATAACACTAGAATTAAAAAAAAAAAAAAAACTAGAATCAAGAACCATGTCATGATGTCAAGTCGTGTGGTATACAAGTTAATGTAAGCATCCTCTGACCAACTGAATAATAAATTGACTGGCTGAACAATAAATGAGAAACGAAAATTCATGAGCATAAAACTGTGAGAAATAGAGTACCTGTGACCTACATGAACATCAAATTGAACAAGTAAATACAAAGAAATTACCAAACATGAGAAGCTATCTTAAGAAATTCAAGTTGCGCAACAAGATGAACCCCAACATTAGATTGCCTTTGTAAATATGTATTTAATTAATGATATTCAGTTAAAATTTTCATATTTTTTAATTCAATGTTAAACCAATAAGATTTACAACATTTTTTTTTGTAAACTGAGCTTTTATTGAAATGGATGGAGCATTACAACGTAAACAACCAATCCCTAATTGTCAAAAGGCAGTTGTACCCTTCAATCCAAAATCAAAACTAGCTAACTAATGGGAACATACAACATGACCAAAAATGTTTCACCAAACAAAAATACGGATGCACTTTCTGAAAGTTTTTGGACCAAACCCCCGATGTAGGAATGGGTAAACAACATCCATATGGAAGTCCTTCATACGCACTATAGCAAATGAGTCATCAGGACCTATAGAGTCTAGTGATCCATGTGGTAAAATGGCTTTGAAAGTCTAAAAAAATAGACAGGAAAAAAATAAGCTAAAACTTCCATTAAAGGGCTGATAACTTAAGTTCTAAATGATATTTCAAATTTATAATTTTACAAAGCATATGCAAAAGCCCACTTAATTCTCACAAAAGCCTTCACAAATTATGCTAAAGTCTTAGCAACAATGTATTAGCTTTCTTATTCCACGAACAACATACTACAGAAAAGAAAAGAATACGAGCAAACTTACTCGTTACTCATATCGAGTTAAGACTAAAATGCAGGCATGATGATAGTCGTCTGCAGAGTAAATCAAAATAACCCCTTAAGGCTTCAACTGTCTAATATGTCTTCCAACTGTTCATAGACCAATTACACAGTAATCAAAAGCTCAAGTTTCACACCCTCAAGAAGTTTAGCTGAAACTAAACACAATTGAATTTGTACCCATCTGGGAATAAATTTTACATCAACCTATGTTAATTCATGTCACTAATTGAAAGCTCAAAGGAAAAGAAATCAAACCACATAGTGTCTAGATTTAAGAAAGTAACATGTACACACAGAAGCTAGAATCCAACGCAAATCACCTTATTATTCGTATTGATTCTCTACGAATATGAAGTTATTTTAGCAATATATTTCAAATGCATGGATATCTTTATAATTGAACTAACTGAGAATCGTGGATACAAGAAGTTGTGTCGACGTGAAATACTAAATAGATAAACTTGTGAAGCCTATACATTTGACATGCAATTTTATTTAGTACTCCAAATGAATGATTGGACATCTAACTATCCAGTTCAGAGCTCCTAATTCAATTGTTAACAAAACAAAATCATTCAATTTCCATTCCTGACAAGTCTGAAATTAGTGTTATTTTTTGTGTGTTGTTTGTTGCTAAATTTTGACGTATTTAGTTCCATCGGTAGTGTTTTAGGGGTAAATAGGTAATATTTAGAAATTTAGAATCGTCGTATTAGTTTTTGTCATTTTTATAGTTAAATGTGTGTTTTGTTGCATATATTATCTATTTATGTGATTGTGTGTGACGTGCAGATTAGTGAGGGGTAAAGAGGTCATTTGGCAGTTGAGGAAAATATTAGAAGTGAAGAAACAAGGATCCAAGTGAGCTATAATAGAGACCAGCTGTTGACAGCGGCTAGACGAAGACCAATCAATCGTTGACTGTGGCTGAAACAAAATCACAGCCGCTGACAGAGGCTGATATAGACAAAATCTACCACTGATAGTGGTTAGCTCTTTGTCAGTGGCTAACCAAGGCAAATCTAACCACTGATAGTGGCTGACCTGGTCAGCTCGAGGGCCTTGTCACAAATTACTTATAAATACTAGCAATTCTTGTACTATTTGGGGAGTGGCTCTTAGATTTTTATTTAGGGTTTTATTTTAGGGTTTTAAACTACTGTTAGATTAATTGACTCTTCAATTCCTTAGATTAATTCTCAAGTTGTGGATTGTTCAAGCTACTAATTTCAAGTACTTTTGCAATTCTTTCAATTCTATTATTGTCTTTTATTATTTTATTTTCAATTATTCTATTTAATATCATTCATCGATTTAATAGTTTGCAATCGATTCCATTGATTTATTTTTATTCCCCATATCATGAGTTATTAAATTAGTTAGGGTTTAGGTTCAGGTGATGCAATCAATCATTGAAAAATTGAATTGAGTATTAATCATTAAAGGTTATGGTAATTAGCTAATAATTAACATAAATAGACAATTTAAGGGAGCAGCTAACCTTGGTTTTGGATAGGTTGACTGATTGGATAAGAATTTTGAACCTTTATCATTGACCAATGTTAATTTATTCAGGGCTAATTAATCTAGTTCAAGTTAACAGATTAAATTACTTGATTCGTCGATTTTCTCCGAAAGAAATTGGAATTCCAAACAATTAATGACTCAAATTAATTGGTAGATTAGTAGAAGGTTTCATGACCCTACTTAAATTAATTTGATAGGATTCAATTAACAAAAGTTTTGGAGTTGGGTTGAAATATGGGAATAGAATCACCATTAATGTAATCCAATAAATTGATAGACCCACTGTTTGATTAACTGTAGATGATTGTTAGCCTTGCATTCGACCCGTCTTAGTCATTATTGTTAGTTCCTTAAATTCAATAGCTTTCTTAATTTTTAGTTTTTTTTTAAAAAAAATTATTTTTCCAAAAAAGTGATTTTCACTAGCAAACACATTGTAAATCGATCATCTAAATAGAAGTTGCGTTAGACTCTAGGTACTTGCACTAAGTTCTCGTGGGATCTACCCTTACTCACGCTACTACCCTGATAACTGTACACTTGCAAAATTAGAAAGTTGGAACTGTGAGATCAAGAGTTTAAAACTTGTCCAACACATATTAGTTCCTGCAAGTTGTTCCAAGCATTTTTTCAAACTAAGTAAAAGAATCCCCGAAATCAACCAAATAGCAAGTGCTACAGGAATCCAGAAATGACAAAGCAAAAAGATCAAGCAAATTATACCCCAATAGTCATTAGAAATCAACAAAACATAAATTACTAGAACGATTGACAGCAAAAAGGAAAAACATATAAGTTGCATGGAAGTTGCAACTATAGAATTATTTAGCATAGAAACCAACACATAACAGTAAACAAACAAACATATTCAGGCACAAAGATTGAAACCAAATGAACAAAACCAAAAATCAAAGCATAAAGCATAAGAGCCAAAAAACAGCACCTACAACTGAAAAGAATCTAAACTTGTAGACCAACATGCAAAACCAAATTAAATTGGACCTCCCGGCCCAAAAAAAAGAAAAAAAAAAAAAACACTCACCCTTACAACCCGTTCAAATAAAAGGGATCACTTTTACACCAAATAAACAACAGGAAGCAAAATTCGATCAAAACCATAACTGCATTATCCCAAAGCTCATAGATTGATCCATGAGTGAATGACTACGAGATAAAGCATCAACTTATGTTTCTTAACCAATAGGGGATTTTTGAAACAAAATCAACAACAACCTTAAAATTGGAGAACTAAGATTTAAACTAGAGAATTTGTATCGCGTTGCATGGCTGCTAACCCTAAAGAGAAAAGAGAAAAAATGAAAAAGAAAAAATCAGCAGTGCAATTGAAACTCAAAGAAAAGTTGAAACTGAAAGTAAAAGTTGCATGAATAAGAAAATTACCAAAACTAATGACGGGAAAAAAAATGAAGAGAAATAGAAATTTTTTTATTATTTAGTGGTCTACTACTATGATCGGCTACTTCAACCTTTGTTCAATCACCCTTTATCTTGGTCCCGACGTGATGGCTGCAGCAATGTAGTGTAATAGGATGGAGAGCAAATTCTTCAGTATAGTCCGCCCTAATTTTTAGTACTAACTATTACTTGGTTATTTACTATTACACCCTTTTGGCTTTTGTTTAAATTGTTTGCTCCGTACTGAACTTTGCAAGTTGCCATTGGTTTCCACGTGGCCATCTTTGACACATCAGACCACCGATCCAAGGGTTACTTTATTTCCAGCTCTACACACACTGTTAATATTGAGTTTCTCTATTACAAGAAAATATTATTTTTCTCCACTACATATGCATCCTAGAAAGTTGATGTCTTTTGATTAGCCATTTTCTCGAAATAACTTTTTTATTTTTTCTTTTTTAGTAGTAAAATTTTGATCATTGCCTATTTGGAAAAGAGGAGCAATTCTTAGGGAAATTTCATCGAAATGTGCTGTATTTGATGCTTAAGTAATTGTAGTGATGAAGTTTTGAAGTAATTGTGATGATACTAGAATTGGTTGCCTACATGGCACAAAATATTTATGTACGCTGCCCATGTGACAAGCTCATTAAGGGTAATTAAATATGTAATTAACCATTATGTCTAGCTGGCATCTCGCTAGCCTGGGCATCCCTCGTCAATATCTATTTATAAGGAATCCTTGGGCCAAATCAGTATCAAATTCATTCTAAAACTTTACTGAATCCAAGGCAATTTGTCTACTTTCTCTCGAACTCTCATACTCATCATTTGACACTGTCTGTGGGAATCAACAGCAAAAAGCTTGTGTTTCTCTTTCGTTTTCCAACCAATTTCTTTGTTGTTTGGTGAATTTTATCAAATTTTGTAAATATCGACAACTTTCACCAATTAAAATTTTAGAAAAAAAAAAGAAAAAAAAGAATCATGCTTGTCATGCAAACAATAAGGAGGAAGAAGGAGATAATAAACAAATTTTGATTGAAATTGATAGCCAGATTGAGAACAAAACTTCATTGATGATGCAGCAGAAGGAAGATACTGTGCTCCAATACATTTCAGCGCATTTTAAATCATTTAGAGATTTTGTGGAGCAATTAGAGAACCATACTCATCTCCTTCTACTCAGAGAAATCAACCGAAACATCCCCGTAATAAACATTGAATGCCCCGACCGTTGTCCTGACAAACAACCTAAAATGGCCACGAGTAGTAGTGACCTGAGACCTAAGATTGTTAGGTCACGATCACTAAACAGGTCGGACCAATCGCAGACCGCGACCAGCAAGCCACAAAGGCTCCCTGTTCACGAACGAATTAGCCCACAACTGAAGCTAAAGTCATAAAAAAGAACAGGCCCTTCCCTAGTTGTTTACAAACAGCACAAGGAGTAGAGCCTAGAAAGAAAATCCAAGAAATTTTGAAAAAAAATGACTTGGTGACTCACACTTCCTTACTCTCTGAGGTAGACAAAGATCCGTTATAATGTCCGTCAAAATGGAGCCTCATCCAACCTAGTTCAGGCAGCCATACTCAGATAAGTATAAGGGTGATTCTGACCCTTCAGATCATATTTCTTATGTGGTGGCAGTGATGAGCCTGTACAGATATAGTGACGTCATTAGATTCAAGCTTTTTGCCACCACTCTTTGAGGCTCAACATAGAAATGGTTCCATAAGATACCGGTTAATTCGGTGGCTACATTTCATGATCTGGCAAAGTTTTTTCTGAGCCACTTTTATAGCAAATCAATCCTACAAAAGGATGCATAACATTTGATGAACATCAGACAAAAGTTTGATGAGACTTTGAGCCAATATATGGACTGCTTCAATGATGAAGAAATACAAATAAAAAACATAGATGAAAAGATCATGATTGCAACCCTCTACAGTGGAGTTCAGTCTAGTGCTTTTAACTCTGAGCTAGCCAAGAAGATGGCCTCTATGTTCTTAGAACTGTTAGAAACATCATCTGATCGTATCAGAAGAGAAGAGTCAAACAGAACGAAAAGGGAACTCTATGAGCCCAAGAAAGAAAAAGACAAAACTAGTTTAGTCCCCTCTTCTTTTAAGTAAGAAAAAACTACTGATCGGTTGGGATACCCAATCAAAGACTGCTTGTTGATCGAGGTGTCTCCAACTCTCTTGTTTTTTCTGATCGGAAGAAGAGGGGATTCTAGACTAGACGTAGACTTCACCCTTCTGAACACTTCAATGAGGGAAATTTTTTATCAAGTGCAACATACTGTAATTTTAGAGCCCATTCCTCTGATGTAGATTGGTCCGGATCAGAGCCACAAGTCCAAATATTATGCTTTTCATGGCTAGCACGGTCATGATATTGAGGTGTGCAATCACCTTAAAATTAGAATTGAAAGGGCAATTCAAAATGGCCACTTTCAGTAGTTCATTCAGCTAACAGTTGTTGAGTTTCAAGGGATTTCACATCAACATAATCAACCTTGTAATAATTGCCAATAGGAAGAGCCCCAGACCAATATTGATGGAGTGATCAACACAATTTCTGGAGGTCTAGTAACAGGAGACTCAAACAATGCGTGGAAAAAATATACTCGTTACGTCCTAAAAGGTGAGGATCGAGGACCTGACACCTTTGAGGACCTAACACCCAGTTGCATGTCACACAATGACCCAGTAGTAATTTAAGTTCAAATTGTTGGCTACGAAATGCATCGGGTCTTTGTAGACACAAGCAGTTCAGCAGATATAATTTTCTAGGATGTTTGGAAAAAAATTCATATAGATCCTTCCCTCATAAAACCGTTCAAGACCCTCTGGTTAGATTTACTGGAGACTCAGTCATGCCAGTGGGGTAGATTACATTGGCCTCGACCCTCGGAACTCCTTCCAAGCACCGCATGGTAATGATTAATTTTGTAGTTGTCTAAAGGGATAGTTCATATAACATGATCCTAGGGTGTCCAACTCAATACACTCTTTGGATCTTACCTCAGTGTTTCACATTAGAATCAAGTTATGTTGAGGGATGGGTCAGAAAGTACTAAAATTAGAAATCAACAGGAGTTCGGACTTGCTACATGATGTCTTTAATTCCACAATCTCAAACAATGTTAGTAGTAGACAAGGTCTATCTTCAAATATTTGATGCTAAACCTTCTACACTCTTATTCAGAAGAGCGTGAACTTTCCACGCTCTCAGATCCAAAAAGTAAAGGCAATGTGAAGCTAGAACCAGGGGATGATGTCCCAATCAAAGAGATAGCCCAAGATTCGAGCTTCTCAGATAGAAAAATAAATTTGTGCCAGTCTTCCAACCGAGCTCAAAGGACTTCTAATTCGGTTACTTTATGAGTACAGGGATGTTTTCACTTGGACCATGAAGGATATGCCTTGCATTTCATGGGAAATAATTGAACACAGACTGGGTATTAATCCGATCACAAACCAGATGTTGACCTACAATTCTAGTTTTGATGATGACAAATACATTCTAATAGTTTGAACTTGAAATGTGCAGGAATTCTGTTTTATTTGTCACAACAGGGTTTTCGGATGCTACAAATCATCCGAACGGGACAAAGTTGCTCGGACGTAGGACTTCGTCCATACAGAATTGTCTTGGACGCAACACAACATTCTAATGGTCAGACAAAGAGCAAGGTTTTGAGGTACTTCGATATACAATGGAGGCTCAATATCGTCCGAAGAAAATTCTATCGAATGCACTTGACTATTCGAAAGATTAGGCAGAGAGCAAGGTTCTAAAGTATTGATAACAAACACTTAATATCGTCCGAAAGAAAGTCTGTCTGAAGATAGAGCATCACTTGGACAAGCATTACACCTTTCGGATGCACTACTCTGTCCGAGGATCTAACTCAACAACCTACTAGCTTTGGACGTAGAAACGGACACAACCTCGGCCGTCTGAACAAAGATTTCAACTCCATGATATCGTTGATCGGATGCTTGTTCGGACGCTTGTTCGAATGATTAAAAAGGATTTTGGACATCCAAAACCTATAACGGCTAGTTTCTCAACATTTATTTCTAAGCCGTTAGGAAGTGGTTGGGAGCTAATTTATTGCATCTATAAAAGCCAACCCATCCGTATTTCAAAGATGTAACTTACACATTGAATACAAGCTAGTACAAAAGCAATTTGAGTGCAAATTAGCTCTTTAGTAATATTGTATTAGTGTGTGTACTTAAGAGTGCTATTCAAAAGCATTGAGTGGAGTGATAATCTTGTACAAAAGTGAGGTTAAGTATAAAATTCTTGGCACAACTAAAGAGAAGTAGTATGAGCAATGGTTATCTTATTTTGTGTACAATTTGGATTATTGACTCACCAAATTTGAAAAAGCATCTTAGGGGATTACTACTCCAAACTTACTAGCTCGGGAGTGTTGTTTGTTTAATCTCTCTTTCTTTATTTATTCTGCTCATTTCGTGCTTAATTGATTACATTGCTATCAAATTGCTTGTTAGTGTGATAGATTTTATTTGCATATCATTTGAAAATTATTTTTAAGAAACCTAATTCCCCTCTCTTAGGTTGTTTTAGACCAACAATTGGTATCAGAGCTTGCTATCTTTATTTTGCTTAAATTCCCTCCTTTTCGAAGCCACCATTGTGGATGATCACACAAATAGAAGAAGAGAAAAACAAGGGATGAGTTCACTCCACAGGCAGATAAAGCTAACTTGACCTTAAATGCTAAAGCCATGAATGTGTTGTACAATACCTTCGATGCTAACAAGTCTACTTGTGTCAAAGGATATGTTTCGGCCTAGAAAATTTGGCACAGAAAATTGAAAGAAATTCAAGAAAGACTCAATGATGTAAGAGAACAAAAGAAATCCTTATTTGTTGCCAAGTATGAGTCCTTTTGTAATACCCGACTTTTCTGATCATTTCACACATTTTCGCATTTGATTTTATACTTTTAAATACTCATTAATATCCCTTTCAAATATTAAATAATCGTTTTACCCTTTTTAAACATTTTTTAAAATTTTTGGGTCAAAGTATAATTTTACAAAACTTCAGGGACTAAAGTGCAAATATTAAAAGTCTATTAAAACGCCGTCTCGAAGTCTCCTGATTCATTTTCCTTTTGCTTCTCCAAGTAACCTTCAGAGCTAAGTTTACTTTGAAAATTCAATCAACCAATTCCTCAAATTCCATATTTGGTTTGAGAAAATTTACTCACAAATCAAATTGGTGATTCAGGAATCCTCGTAGACCTTTAATCCAACTTCAAAAGTAAGTTTTACTTCCAGATCTGTATGATTTTTATGTTAAATTCCAAGTTCTTCAGGAAATTAATTTGTATAATTTTGTTGTTTATGAATTGATTTGATTATAAAATATATTTATAGCTATTGGAATTTGAATTTATGGTTCGAAATGACTTTTTAACTATTATTTTTGTGAGATTTGAATTAGGGTTTTGACAATTCTTAACCTAGTGAGATATTTGAAATTATAAACCCTAATTCTTAGATTTTTATCTTATTTTGACAAATTTAAGTCAATCCTTACTTAATTGTGTTCAATTAATAACTAATTTGAGATTTTGAGTGATGACCAAAAGTGAATCCCTATCTCGATATTTATCCTAATGGTATAACACTCTCCTGATTTAGGTGATTTGAAATTAGAGTTTTAGACCGTCGAAATTAGAATACATCTACGACAGGTAACTGAATTCAATTTTCGAGGTAAGTAACGTTTACTCCTTTTTATCGATACCCTGTATATGATTGGTATTGTAATCATAGAATAATTGGTATCAAGGTAAGTATATTTATTTCAATTAATATTTATAAGGTAGGTATGTTTATAAATTATATGTTGGTTATGTAATGTATCAATTGTTCATTATTGTACTATGTGTTAATGAATGATTTCTGTGAAGAGCTCAATGGGTCACTTTAGTGGACTTGGCTATGAGTGAGTGAATGAAATGATATACTGAGTACTCTACTTTGTAAATGTTATACCCAGTCTATCGGGAAGACAAGTGATAGACACTCCGTTATGCCTTGTCTACTCGGGCGGATAATAGGTAGACCTGGATCCAGTGCTGGGAAGACTTTGGTGAACCTTGAGCTCATTGATTGACATTTGCATTTTAAATAATGATAATGTCTTATATATTGTTCCCTGTACTGATTGTATACATGTTATCTGTAATTGGGTTTAAATGTTATTTATAACTAAGCACGATGTGCTTACTCCGTTATTATTTCCCCTTTGTTTGCAGTCGAGGACCAACAGGAGACGTTAGCAGGTCCTGAGTCGAGTGCTGATCAGGGAGGGGATTATAGTACAGACCCCAGTTATTGGAGATAGTATTTTCCTGTTTATCATCCTAGTGTGAGGTAGGTTTTTATACTTAGGCCTGTGTGCCTATGGACTTGTTAGATTTGTCTTGTGATCAAATTTTTGACTGTTGTGGGATTGTGGTTTGTTGTTTGTATATGACTGTGATTTGGTTATTGTGGATTGTTATGGATATGACTGTTGAATATATTTTGTGGTCTTGTATTGGTTGATCTGGAGGTCAAATGACAGGTATTATGGTTTGTATATTGCTCTTGTACTGTGCCTTGCATGCTTGGGGTGATCCCGAGGTGCGGCGTGTCATTGTCCCGTTTTGGGGTGTGACACCTTCAAGATGGAACCACATAGAATATCGATAAGATGTATTGTAGATTCAATTGATATCATTAAGGATCTTGAAGCCTTGGGTAAGGAATATTCTTTGGGTGAGAAAAATAGAAAAATCTTGAATGTTTTATCCAAAGAATGGGAAGCTATTGTTATAGAGGAAGCAAAGAACTTAAATTCCATACCCATTGAGTCTTTGATTAACTCTCTTATTTCATACGAATTAAAGTTCAAGGCTAAAGTAATGGATGATGAAGAAGCAAGACCAAAAAGAAGTATTGCCTTGAAGAGGATGAAAATTGCTCCATCAATTTAAAAGATAAAGATCTTGATGAAGGTGATCTTGCACTCATCACCAAAGGATTTCTCAAACACTACATCGATAAATGGAGAATGAGAAAGGAAGAGCAATCAACTCAAACAATTCAATGGGAAGACCAAGCTAGAAATTAAGAAGCAAAATGAAAAGTGCTTTGAATGTGGACAACCCAGATACTTTGAAAATGAGTGTCCTTCCAAGAAGAAAAAGAAAGGAAGGAAGCCCTGCTTCAAGACAATTTTCAAATCACATGCTTCAAAAGAGAAGTTGAAGTAGAGATGGAATCGGCACAAATGGCCTTTATGGCTATTGGTGATGTGAGGTAACAACTTCTTATGATTCTAATGATGATCTTGAAGCTCATTTTAAAATTGC
The DNA here is from genome assembly GCA_025175665.1 of Cinchona pubescens. NCBI lineage: Eukaryota > Viridiplantae > Streptophyta > Magnoliopsida > Gentianales > Rubiaceae > Cinchona > Cinchona pubescens. Next base: position 2,097,672 of record JANKKI010000170.1, read on the forward strand.
ATGATAGCTTAAAGGAATCATATGCTAGAAATAAGGAGTTAATACCTTATTGAATGCTAACTCCAAACTTGTGAATGAAAACAATAGGTTATCACAAGAAAATGCTGATTTGAAGAAAAGAATGCATGTGAAAACAAAGATCAAGGAAGAACAAGCCTCCTTGAAGAAAAGATTGGATGATCTTGATGTACTATTGCATAGAAAAAGGGAACAAATTTTTGATATGAAAAAGAATAGAAACATGCTGATCAGCAAGAACTTTATCACTTTTAGAAAGAATGATTTATGTTTTGTAAAATCAAAATATTCTTAATATGGAAATACGAATATTATTTGCAATTATTGCCAACAATATGGGCAGACACAAAATGTGAAAAATATTTGTTATGTCAAGAGAAATGAAAATTTTTGAATAAATTCCGTATGGATTTGTTGTAAATTTACTAACTCTTATGGACCCAAGAAAATATGGTACCAAAAGTTATCTCTTAATTCTTTGTGCAGGTAGAGAACACCACCAAAAATGTAAGTGGTTCATTGATTGTGGGTGTTCAAGACACATGACCGGTGATGCATCTCTTTTCACCAATCTCAAGTCAAAAAACAGTAGTAAGGTGATTTTTGGAGATAACATGAAAGCAAAATCTATTGGCATCAGTGATGTAAGTAAAAATGGTGAAACATTGACTAATAATGTGCTTTTAGTTGGCAATTTAAATTATAATATTTTAAGTGTGAGTCAACTATGTGATAGAAATTTATAGGTGTTCTTTACTAAGCATGAATGTTTAATTCTTGAAAAGAACTTCATTGTTTTGCTCAAAGGGAGAAGGCTTAATGAAGTTCATGTGATTTATCTTAATAATATTGATAATAGTAATGTAAAATGTTTAACTGATTCTATAGATGATCCTTGGCAGAAGGCTTTGTCATTTCAACATAGATTTGATTGATAATCTTGCTAAGAGAGAATTGGTAAGAGGTTTGCCAAAATTTAAGTTTTCAAAAAACAAAATTTGTGGTGCATGCCAATTTGGTAAACAAGTTAAAGTTTCTTTTAAACCAAAAAATTATGTGTCTACTTCTAAACCTTTGGAATTATTGCACATGGACTTGTTTGGTCCAACTCAACATACTAGAGTCGGTGGTAGTAAATATGCTTTCGTGATTGTTGATGACTTTTGTAGGTATACTTGGATACTATTTCTTGTCCACAAAAATGAAGCTTTTGAAAATTTCGTAAAATTGTTTTCCAAAATACAAAATTTGCTGAATTTAAAAATTATTCGTTTGAGAAGCGATAATAGAGCTGAATTTAAATTTGGAGATTTTCTCAAATTTTGTGATCACAACGGTATTTTACATGAATTTTCATATACATCAAGTTGCTAGAGTGCCTCAACAAAATAGTATTGTTGAAAGGAAAAATAGAACACTTCAAGAGGCGGCTAGAACCATGATAAATGAATGTGATTTTCCAAAATAGTTTTGGGCCAAAGTAGTTAAAACGGCTTGTTATGTCATGAATCGAGTTTTTTTAAGCCCAATTTTGAACAAAACTTCTTATGAACTTTTGTTTTGTAAAAAATCCGTTGTGAGTTATTTCAAAGTTTTTGATTGTAAATGTTTTATTTTGAAAATCAAAGAGCATCTTGGAAAGTTTGACAAAAAATCGGATGAAGAGATTTTCTCAGGATATTCTAGTGATAAGAAAGCATACAGAGTATACAATAGAAGAACTCTTGTGATTGAAGAAGTTGTGCATATCACTTTTAATGAGGCTAATGATGTTATTTCAAGAAATGTTTGTGAAGATGAAGATGTGGGTGTGCAAAAGAAACTTGAAAAGTTCACTATTCAAGAAGAACATCAAGAGACCAAGAAAATTCATCTGATGAAGACAATGATCATTACTTGAATGAAGAAGGAGAAAGGAAAGAAGATTTACCAAAAGATCTTCCAAAGGCTTGGAGATTTGTCTCAAGTCATCCTCCAGAATTAATCATAGGTGATCCATCTGATGGGGTAAAAACTCAATCTTATAAACCTTTGAATAATAATTGTGCCTTACTTTCTCACATTGAATCTAAATGTGTGGATAATGCTTTGAAAGACGAATCTTCGGTTCTTGCTATGCAAGAAGAACTTAGTCAATTCGAGAAAAATAATGTGTGGACTTTAGTTAAAAGACTCTCAATTCATCCCGTAATAGAAAAAGAAAGGGTTTTTAGAAAAAAAAAGAAATGATAAAGGCGAGATAATTAGAAATAAAGCTAGACTAGTTGCGAAGGGTTATGCTCAAGTAGAAGGAATTGATTTTGATGAAACCTTCGCACCCGTTGCTCGTTTAGAATCTATTCGTATATTTCTTGCGTATGCATGCTTTAACAATTTTAGAATTATTTCAAATGGATGTGAAAAGTACCTTTTTAAATGGTTTCATTGATCAAGAAACTTTTGTTGAACTATCCCCGGTTTCGAAAATAAAGATTTTCCAAATCATGTTTTCAAACTATCAAAGGCTTTATATGGGTTGAAACAAGCTCCTAGAGCTTGGTATGAAAGATTAAGTGATTTTTTTTTATTGAAAATAGTTTTAAAAGGGGTGTTGTTCATACTACTCTTTTCACCAAAATTAGTCTTAATGATTTGTTAGTTGTTCAAATTTACGTTGATGATACTATTTTTGGAGCAATTAATGAAAGTTTGTGAAAGGAGTTTTCTTGTTTGATGCAAAAGGAATTTGAAATGAGTATGATGGGAGAATTACAATTCTTCTTTGGACTTCAAGTTCATCAAACAAAGAAAGGAACCTTCATCACACAAATCAAATACACGAATGAGCTACTCAGGCACTTTGGAATAGAGAATTGCAAGCAAGTTGGAACGCCAATGTGCACCTCCAACCAAGCTTGACAAAGATGAAGAAGGCAATAGTGTTGATGAAAAATACTATAGAGGTATGATCGGAAGTTTACTTTATTTAACCGCCAGTAAACTAGATATTATGTTTGTTGTTTGCCTTTGTGCTAGATTTCAATCGTGTCCAAAGGAATTACACTTGATTGCTATCAAAAGAATTTTCAGATACTTGAAAGGGACATTGAATTATGGTATTTGATATCCTAAATATACTAGTTTTGATTTGATTAGCTATTTAGATGTTGACTTTACAGGTTGTAAAATTGATAGAAAAAGTACTAGTGCTTTGTGTCACATTTTAGGTAATCGCTTGGTGTCTTGGTTTAGTAAGGAACAAAGCCCCATTTCATTGTCTACAGCTAAAATCGAATATATTGCTGCGAGAAATTGTTGTGCTCAACTTTTTTGGATGAAACATACTTTAAAATATTTCAATGTTATTTTTTATTCTGTGCCTATTAGATATGATAATACTAGTGCAATTAGTTGTATGTTTCATCCATCTCACTAAAAATAAGAGATCTTGTTTACAAAAAGGAAATTTGTGCTGAATTTGTTTGCACAAAAGATCATTTGGCTGATATTTTTACTAAACCTTTACCATTGGACCGTTTTGAATTTCTCAAAACTTGTTTGTGCATTATATATTTCAAAAACTTGTGACTTGGGTTTTCGGACGCAAATGTGTATCCTAAGTTCTCTGTACTTTCGGACAAAATACCTGTTCGAACTCTTTTTTTTCTTACTTTTGGTCTCGGATGTTTCCCTTCGTCCGAACTATTCCTCTTTTTCACCAAACTGACTAGAAAAATGAATAGACGATCACAACCGTCCGACATCCCTTCGGATGCATGGTTAAGAATTTTAGTCATCTGTTCATTTGAGATCAGACGCACGATTAGACGTATATCAATCGTTCAGACGTCTGAACGATTGTTCTATTCACTTAAAACCTTTCATTTTTCCCTTTTCGAACATATCTCCACCACTGAACCCTACCTCTTGCGAAATCATGTAAAAAAGAGGAAAGGTTCAAATTTCTTCAATTTGTCTCATTTTTGTCTGAAATTCGTCAAGAAAATCATCTCCTTATCTCTTCACCAATCTTATTTGAACTCTTTTTTACCTTATTAACACTCTATATCTTCCAATCCCTTAAAATCTCTTCGCTATCACTTTCACACTATCCATTTCTAACCTTTGTTTCCCGATGGTTCGATCACGTGGGGGCTCTTCAACAAGCATAAGAGGTAAGAAATCGAAGGGAAAGGCTCCAGTACAAGTCCAAACTTTAACGAAGCCTCAACCCACTTTAAATCCCACCTTGCCCAAATTCATTGATACCAAGGCATCTGATAGGTATACATCCTTACTTAGCAAATCTATTATTGTGCAACATCCTATTTCCCAAAGCATGTTTGATGAATTAAACTTATCTTTTATTAAGAAATGTTTTGAAAAACAAAAATGGGAGAATTTAGTTCTTCTTAACCTGCCTGTGTATCATGATATGGTCTTGCAGTTTACTGAGCTAATCTTCGTAAAGGTTCAACTGTTCAAACCTTAGTGTCTTGTGTGAATCTCATCAATCTTGAGTTTAATTCCAATGTCATTAATTCGATTTTTGAATGTGAAGTTCTTCCTTCCGATGAAATCTCATATTTCTTTTCTTTGAACAAATGGCCTACTATTGTACTCGATTTAATATCGAGGAAGTAAAACAAATTTTTCATGTTGATTTTAAACAAGCTTTGGAAGCCAAAGCCACTTTGTTTCGTCCCGAGCTCAACATTTTTTACTCGTTGGTTACAAATTTACTATTACCTACTGATGGACATCGCACTGAGCCGGGAAAAATGCAATTGTGTATGTTCTATTTTGTTTTTAAGGGAGTCCAACTTGACTTTGGATATTTATTTTGTTCTTGGTGGGAAATATTCATGAATAATACCTGAAGGAACATTCCTTTTGGGAAATTTTTACCTAAAATTTTTGATCATTTTGACATTCCCTTTATTGAAAAAAATAAAACAATAATTTGTCTTCCACACCTCCACTGCTCAATCCTTCACAAATTTCCTCTTCAGACCCTTCTATTTCTCAACTATGCACCCTTGTCACAAATCTGGGCAATCAAATAAGCACTTTTCAGCATCGAACCCTTCAGAAATTAAAAAGGTTGGAGACCAAGCAGACCATTCTCCAGGAAGCCTTAAGTTTAGATATGTCTGCTTCCGCTCAGGTCCAATTTGCCAACATTCAGTCACAGTACATTCTCGAATCCTCTTCCAACAGTGACGACGACAACATCAAAGATATCGACCACTCCAATCCTGAGTTAGAAGCTCATAAAGATCCAATTGGTGCATCAAATCCTGAGAAAGCTATCTGATCCTCGCGTTGATGCTAATGATGATGAACATGTTGATGATACATTCAATTACATCATGCAACACCGTGATCTTCAAAAAACCAGTGAGCACGATAGTGAGGCTACGGATGATAATTTGCCCCCAAAAAAGCTCAAATGTGAGGAGCTTTCAAAGAAGAAAAATGTTTTAGATTTAACCTCCTAGTTTACTTCTTTTAGATTCAATTTGATTAGTTTGTCCTTGGTTACATGTGTTTGACCTTAAATTACATTTGTTGAACTTTGATGTAATTTTTTAATTAATTTCTTCTATTAATGATGCTACTTTTATCATTTCTTGTAGTTTGAGTAAGAGGGACATCCTCTCATTAGCTTGTTTTCATTTTGATGATACCGAAAAGGGAGAAATTTAAATATGCTTGATTGATTATGGGTGTTTGTGGTTGTTGTATTGATTGTTTGAGCTATGACTGTTTTGTTTTGCCCTGTGATTTGTCATCATCAAAAAGGGGAAAATTATTGAAACCTACAATCTTGGTTTTGATAATGACAAATACAGTCTAATAGTTTGAACTTGAGTTGTGCAGGAATTCTATTTTATCTGTCACAACAGGGTTTTCAGACATTGCAAATCATCTGAATGAGACAAAGTTGCTCAGATGTAGGACTTCGTTCGAATAGAATTGCCTCAGACGCAACATACCATCCGAAAGGTCAGACAGAGAGCAAAGTTCTGAGGTACTTACAACGGACACTCAATATCGTCCAAAGTTACAACGGACACTCAATATCGTCCAAAGAAATTCTATCTGGCGTACCTGACTGTCCAAAAGATCAAGCAGAGAGCAAGGTTCTGAAGTATTGACAATGGATTCTTAATATCGTCCGAAAGAAATTCTATCAGACACGTCTAATCGTCTGAAGGCAGAGCATCACTTGGACAAGCATTACACCTTTCGAACGTACTACTCTGTCCTAGGATCTGACTCAACAACCTACTAGCTTCGGACATAAGAATAGATGCAACCTCGGCCATCTGAACGAAGATGTAAACTCCAAGATATCGTTGATCGGACGCTTGTTCAGACTCTTAAATGGGATCTGGGACGTCCGAAACCTATAACGGCTAGTTTCTCAGCATTTATTACTTAGCCATTAGGAAATGGCTGGGAGCAGATTTATTGCATCCACAAAAGCCAATCCATCTATGTTTATAATATATAACTTACACATTGAATACAAACTTGTACAAAAGAAATTTGAGTGCAAATTAGCTCTTTGGTAATGTTATATTAGTGTGTACTTAAGAGTGCTATTCAAAAGTATTGAGTGGAGTGTTAATCTTGTACAAAAGTGAGGTTGAGTATAAAATCCTTGGCTCAACTAGAGAGGAGTAGTGTGACCAAGAGTTATCCTATTTTGTGTACAATTTGGATTATTGACTCACCACATTTGAAGAAGCATCTTAGTGGATTACTACTGCAAGATTCCTAGATTGGGAGTGTTGTTTGTTTAATCTCTCTCTCTCTTTATTTAGTCTACTCATTTTGTGCTTCATTGATTATATTGTTATCAAATTACTTGTTAATGTGAAAGATTTTATTTGCATATCATTTGAAAATTATTTTTAAGAAAACTAATTCACCCCCCTTTTAGGTTGGTTTGGGCCAACACCAGTCTATCAGAAAAAGCGCCTCTTGGGACAAGAACGAAGTTTATTTATTGAGGAAGAGATAGATAAGCTCTTTTTGGCCAAGATCATTAGAGAAGTCTTTTATTAGATCTGGCATTGTAATCCTGTACTTGTAATCAAACTAGATTCTTTTTTCTAAATGTGTCAAGATTTTATTGATCTTAATAAAGCCTATCCTAAAGACAGTTACCATTTACCTCAGATCGATACTGTAGTAGGTCCCTTCGTAAATTTTTGCATTCTACATTTCTTAGATGCTTTTAAAGGATATCATCAAATATACATGGCAAATAATGATGAGAAAAAGACCTCTTTCATCATAGATTGAGTCACTTATTGTTATCTTACCGCACATGGCTTTCGACCTAAAAAAATGTTGGGATAACTTATCAGAGGCTAGTAAACAAAACCTTCAAGTCTCAAATAGGATGAATTATGAAAGTTTATATTGATGCATGGTTATGAAAAGTAAGACCTACGAAGAGACAATTGAAGATATGTGGGAAACTTTAGATATTTTAAGGTCAATCCAAATGAGCTAAACCCCAAGAAATGCACATTTGTGTCTCTGAAGGAAAATTTCTAGTCTTCATTGTTTCACATTAAGGCATTGAGGCAAATCTGGAAAAAAATCAAAGCCGCAATTGATATGAAGCCTCCGGCCTTAGTAAAAGAAGTTCAAAAGTAAACAAGAAGAATGGCTACCCTGAACCGAATCCTATCCTAATCAGATGAAAAAGGACTTCCATTTTATCAGATCATCAAAAAAGTAGACAACTTTTAATGGACTGAGAAGGCTTTTGATGAGTTCAAGGAGTACCTTGCAAATATTCTAAAGCTAGTCTCACCTTAGAAGGAGGATGAACTGCTCTATTTGTAGTTGTCCACTTTTAATTTTGAGGTCATTTGGTCCTCCTTAGAGAAGCCAAAAATGAAAATCAACTTCCCATCTACTTCACAAGTAAGGTGCTTTAGGGGCCAGAAAGGAACTATACTTTAATTGAAAAGACAGCATTTGCTCTCATCACGTTGGCCTGAAATTTAAGGCTATCTTTCAAGGGCAAAAAGTAATAGTTGACCAATTTTCCCTGAAGAATATTTGATAAAACCTGATGTTTCTGGTAGGATGTTAAAGTGGTCTGTGGAGTTGTTTGAATTTGACATTGAGTCCATACCATGAACAACCATCAAAGCATAAGTGCTTTCAGACTTCTTAGTTGAAAATTCTGGGTAAGATAAACAAGAATTAATAATGCCTCTCGAGCCCGGTAAGGAAACTGAGCTAAAGGAAGATATGATTTTGGAACTATAATGGAGCTTCATGTGAATCCAGATTCGATGCCAAGATCATCATCCGAACCCCGAAAGGAGATTATTTCACTTACGCACTTAAGTTTGAGTTCTAGGCAACAAATAATGAGGTTGAATATAAAGCGCTCATTTGTGCGATTTTCTTGGTTCATAAAATGGGGACTAAAATATTAAAGGTACATAGTGATTCACAATTGGTTGTCTATCCAAGTTTGGGTAATTATGGGGCGAGAGAAGTCATACTCAAAAAATATTTAGATGAGGTGAGAAAATAGGAAATGCAATTCAAAAAGGTAGAGCTCATATAGGTTCCAGAGGAAAAAATACTCGTGTTGACGCACTATCCAAATTAGCCTCAACAATATATTCTTACCTTACAAAAGAAATTCTTGTGGAGGTGCAGACTGTCATATCCATTGACTCGGTAGAAAAAGTTATGGATGTTGACATGGACCTCAGAAAGATGGGGCCAATGATGCAATACCTTGAGCAAAATACACTTCCAATCAACCAAGCTGTGGCAAGAAGAGTTAAATATAGAGCAACAAAATACACCTTAACTAGATCTGTGTGTGAAACCCAGTATTTTAATAGCCTTGTTCTTTGATTTTAACTGGTTTAAAATGTTTTTCATATTATTTTTAGTCATAAAGTACTTCAACTTATTCGTTTTTCAATTCGGCAAATTTTTCGATTTACGCGATTTCGGTTCCGGCGGGTAAACGGGTCAAAAGTGGACTAAGTGTAATTAGTGCATTGTGGTGTGTGAGTGTTGTTTGATGGCTGATTTAAAATGTTAATTTAGTAGCAAAAATTAGTTTTTGGGTTAAAAAGTCAACTTGGAGACTATTTGGTCAATGGGAACTATTTGGGTCAACTTTGGAATTTCTTTTTAAGTCTTCTTCTTGTTGTTTCTTCTTCATTTCCTTCCTAGCTGCTGGCTTAATTTTCTTCCTCCATTTTCCCCAAAAAATTTCTTGGATTTCAAGTAGAAATCACTTGGAAGGTAAGATTTTATGTATTTTAGCATTTATGGCTTATGGGCTTTATGATCCAAGCTTTAATTTCAAGTTTTCGTAACACAATGGTAGGATTCTTTATGGCTGAAAATAAACCCTCTTTGCAGCCTTATATGTTATGATTTATGTATGTTATGGGTTGTTTTTAGTGTTTTGGAGGTTGGGAAGTGATTGGGGTTGATTTTTAACAACTTTCCATGGTTAGATTACAAATTTTAAGATTATGAGTTGGGGTTTTGTCTTCCATATGTGGCCTAGAGTGTTATGCTATGAATGCTTATGTCTATGCATATAATGATGTTTTAAGAGTGTTTTAAGGTTAGTTTGGATAGGAATTGAGACTTGAAACTAAGTGGAATTGATTTCCCTTCATTTTGTAAGTAAGCGGAAGTTTGGCGCAACTAGGATAATTTGGATAATTGGTTATGTTTGAAGGATCTTTAATGATCTTTTGATGGTTTTAAGTGTTTCCTTGGTAGTGGGATGGATAGGAAGCATGTTTGAATCATGCGTGTGGCTAATCGGTAAAAATTTCAGTTTGATAGTAAAGAGGAATTCCACCCATAGGTTGCCCAGTTGTTGCTCTAATGTTGTAATAGAGTTAATTGAAGTGGTTATGGGGTATGGATTGTTGTGGAATGCTATTGATATAGTCCCGGCTATTGCTCCGGTGAATCTTTCCGTTTATGGATTTTGTTGGTTGGTTGAATATGTTGTTTTGATCGATCGATTCGCGTTCTAGATCCTTTGTGCAGTTTTTGCTTTGATAGGTGGGTAACATAGACCCTACTCCCAGCTGGAGGTGCTAAAGTCTAAACTCTTATGTTTGGATGGATTTTAAAATGTGTATGATGTTTGGAACTGCACTTTTACAATGTTTTGGAATTATTACATATGAAATCGGGACCAAGCTATTTTATGTTAATCAATTGATATTTTTGCAAACTCTTTTGATATGAAAGCATTTTATGACTGTTTTGGCTCATAGGTGACCTTGGTATATAATTTTGGATGTGACACAACTTGGTCTCAGATTTGGGAGCTCGGTTCTATAGTCATCCATGGGACGCCATGGTGATCTGTGAATGTTTTGAACTAATTGATCGGGGTCTTGTGATGGGATAACTTGACCTCCCGGTCAGACTAGTAGGTGTAGTAGATTACTAGATCTGACTAGTACTGTAGGTCATACCTTTGAGCCTAAAAGATACTCATGCTATTTTATTATATTCCGGTTCACCTTTATGTTTGAGTTCTGCATTTCGAAAAGCACCTGTTAACATACAGATCTAGATTGTATATCCAGACAGATCTAGTTATGCTCACCCCACGTGATTTATAAAGGTCATATTAGGTGCTCGTTTTTGACTGAAAAAACCGCATTAGCAGCTTTTAGATTTTATCCAAATTCCACCTTACTGGTAGGACTGGGCGGATAATCTTCCAAGCTTCTCTTTTGTGTGGAAAGGGACAGTGTATTACAATAGGCGCTAATGTATTGATGAACTTTGTTTTTGTTGTAGCATCTTTTGTACTAAGAAGGAATTCTTTGTAATTCGTATTTTTTGTGTAAAATGAAATATTCGGTTTTATAGTTTAGAAATGGTTTGATGGTTCTATTACATTGCGGTTAAGTTTGTTGCTCTGTTCGTTTGTGCCTTGCGCTTTGGACCGGTGTGCCATTAGCGCGGCGTGTTACGGTCCCGTTTTTGGGGCGTGACACCTTGGTTTAGTGTGTTCTTTATAAGAAGTCATATTTATGTTCTCTGCTGAGGTGTCTTTGACCATCTAAGGCAAAATATGTGCTAAGAGAAATACGTGAAGGCATATGTGGAAATCACGTGGGTCTTAAGAGCTTGGCAAGAAAGCTATTATTAGCAGGATAGTACTAGCAAACTCTATATTTTGATGCAAACGACTTGGTTTGGACTTGTCATAAATGCCAAATTCATGCGCCTATACCTCAACGTCCTGGTTTGGACACGATCCTAATCCAAAGTCCTTGGCCATTTGTTCAACGAGGGATTGACTTGCTTGGCCCCTTGCCTAAAGTGATTGGGAAAAGTGGAATTTTTGGTAGTGGCAATTGATTATTTCATTGGCATCCATCACGAGAAAGTCAATAGAGAAATTCTTTTGGAAAAACATCATATGTCAATTCAAAACTCCCCAGTTCTCATCTCGGATAATGGAAACAGTTCGAGGGAGAACCTTTTACCAGCTTCTGTTCTGGACTAGGAAAAAAACAATACTTCATTTCAATGGTTCATCCACAAGCAAATGCACAAACCAAAGCATGCAATAGAATGCTCTTAACGGGACTGAAAAACCTAACTAGAGGAAGCCGAAGGTGCTGGGGTAGATGAGCTGTCAAGTATTCGTTGGGCTTATAGGACCACACCTCAGACAGCCATTGGAAACACACCCTTTAGTTTAGTGTACGACTCTGAGGCCTTTATCCCAACTGAAATTGGTTTGTCTTGGACTCGAATAGCCTTGCATGACCCCGAGCAGAATGATGCAGTGCTACTGATAAACCTTGATTTACTTAAAGAGTGAAGGCTTGATTTTGAAGCTTCTATTTGAGAAGCAAAGTATAAACAAGTGATGTCTAAGCATTATAATTCCAAATTGAGGCATCAGTATTTAAAGCCTCGGGACCTGGTCCTTAGGAAAAATAAGGCCATCTAGGTCAAAGGAACAAATAAGTTGATCCAAATTGGTAAGGTCCATACAGAGTTATAAAAGTTCACATGTCTGGTTATTATAAACTTGTCCACTTGTCCACATAAATAGGACCCCTGTACCCTGGATATGGAATACTGTAAATCTCAGAAAATACCATCTGGGGTTATAAAGTTTGAATTATGTTGATCAATAAAAGAAAAAGTCCGATGATTCCTATTGCGGATCGTTAATGTTGATCCCTAGAACTTCCAAAAAAATGATTATTAGAAGGAATGAGACCTATTGGTCCCCTCTTAAAATAAGAAAAGCTCCCTAGACCTATTGAGGTGCTAAACAGGCAAAGTTCAAGCTCAAAAAATGCAAATGAAACTAAAAAAAAAATGAGTGCTAGAAGGCATGGCTAAGACCTAGTAGTCCCCTCTTAAAATAAAAACAATAAATAAATAAAAAGCTCTCCTAGAACCGCTGAGGTGCTTAAAAGGCCGTGATCAAGTAAGAAAAAACAAATGAAAATAAAAAAACATGAGTCCTGGAAGGGCTGAGACCTAGTGGTGACCCTTTAAAATAAGAAGAGCTACCTTGGACCCACCGAGGTGCTAAAAAGGCCAAGATCAAGTATAGAAAATCCAAATGAAAATAAAAAGTATGAGTGCTAGAAGGGTTGATACCTAGTAAGATGAGTTGACTTAGACCTGCCGAGGTGCTAAAGAGGCCAGAATCAAGCTCATAAAAAGTAAATAAAAATAAAAAAGCATGAGTACTAGAAGGGGTAAGACCAAATGGTCACCCTTTAAAATAAGAAGAGCTGCCCTTGACTCAGGGTCAAGCTCAAAAAATAAAAGGCAAGAGAGAGAGCCTGTAGGGCTTCAAATCTAATGGCTTTCAAGTCTTGTTTCATAATATAATGTTCTTTGAATATAATATAACTTTTACATAATACCTTTTGTGTTTAAAGCTCTTAAGAACTTTTGAATAAGTGTAGAGTTTTACACTCAAATTTTTTTTAAGAATCTTACACTTAGAATTTTGTTGATGTATTAAGAGTTGTTGGCCCATTTTAAGTAAAAAAGCACAGTTTAATGCAAATAAAGCAATGAAAAGAAGAAGCCCAGGATATCCAAAAATTGGTTCCTTATTTAGGTAAATTTTTAAAAGTGTAAAGGCTCCTGCACAACTATTACAAAAATAAAAAAGGTCAAAAGCAGCAACCGCAACATGATAAAAGATTTAAGGATTTGTTGGAGCAGCTTCAAGGCCAGTTTTAGGTTGATAAGTGAGCTCAGCCTCAAGCTATTGAGCTGGCTTGGTTGAGGGCTCACCTACTTTAGCTGGTTAGGGAACAAGTAAAGGAGCTTTGAATTGAGCCTCAATAGCATTTAGCCTGCCCACATTGATGCTGGGGTCATAGGAAGTGTATCCTTTATACAAGCTGGAGTTCTGGATTAGACGATCACTAGCTCTTGTGAACCCCGTGATGAAAGCATTTTGAACAAACTCCTTTATTCCCTTATCAGCCTCAGCTGAGGCAAGAAACTCATTCCGGACTCAAGTCTTTAGCTCAGCCTCTTGAGCAGCAAGCTGAACCTTTGCCATGGCAAAATTTCCTTGGCATCTTCAATGGCCTTGGCAAGCTTCTTCCCGACCTCCTAAATGTCCTTCTCTAGAGCATTGATTCTGGTGAAGCTTATCCTTCACCTCTTTCATGGCAGCAGACCACTTATCATACTTTGTTGCTGTTGTTTCTTGGCATTTGATGCTATGTTCTTGGATAGCCTCTTTTATTAGTTTGGCAATCTGGGTGTCATTCTTGGACTTGATATGTTTTATTTCTTGCCTAAGTCCTGCTACCTTAGAGGTATGTCCTTCTATTCTTGAGAATATGGTGGAGAGGATGGAAAATATCTGCAATGAAATTTAAGTAATATCATATGTATGTTAGTTAGTATTCAAAGGAAAAGAGCAAACAGAGATTCAATGGAAGGAAACTTAAGTTTATAGCAGAAACATGCAGCTCATCGAGCTGCTGTTGAGCCCATTGAGGTTTGCTCCTCCTAAGGGATGGGTTTCTTCTTACATGCTTAAAGGCATCATTCTATTACATTATGGTTGTGAAGATTGCAAACTACTGTCTATTGATCCCAAGGATAGAGATGCTTATCTCGAGAAGTAATGTACTAGAGGAGCGATACATAAAAGAACCCATTATTGGGGTCAGTTTCAAAAGAATCGTAAAGGTCTATAAGGAAATAGGAACTTCATATAGTTTACATAATATACAAAACCCTACTATAGTTCGGATTCAGTTAGGGTCAGTTGGGTAACATGAATATTCCACTAGTTAGAAATTCAGAAATAAAATTGGCAGAATTGGAAGGTGCAGGCCTTCTTGAAGCAGGTCTTCATAAATTGTCATATACCCGGGAAGAGGGTACCCTTTCTTAGTGACCTTTGTTCTTGACTTTGGAAAGCTTGAGGTGGACATCGTTAGGGAAATTGATAAGTATCCCTAAGGTGGAAAATCTCTTTGGTTGTAAGGGAATTTTGAAGGTTGCGAGATTACAGGTTTTCATAATCATTAACTAGAGGCTGAGGTGCTGATTCCCCTAGCAAAACTAGAGGAATAGCAGCAAGAAAGGAAGCATCGCTGAGATTTAATAACATATCTATTGGGTCCCTAGGACTTGTGGGTTGTGGTGTGCTAATGAATGAGGAGGGAGCAAACGTACTAGATCCAGCCATTTGTCCTTGCAAATTGAGAATGTTGGTGAAAAAAGTTGAAGGTTTTGCTGGGAAAAGTTGAAGAACGTACAAGGAGACTTACTCAAGTCGTGAGTAAGAACAATAAGTGAAAGTAGTTAAACAGAAAGAAGTAGCATAAAGGAGTAAAGAGAGGTTTGGGAAATTGCAGATTTGATGGGAAAATGAATGATTTGTAGAAAGTTGTAGGAAAGTTTGTAGATCTAGTTGAAATAGGATTGGCAAAAAATCTTTGATTCATAGAGAACCAAGGACCAGAGAACAGTGAAAGTGAAAGTGATGAAAATTTCTAAGTTCGGGCAATTATACCGAGGGATTTGGGTAACTGGGCCCAAAGAATGAAGTAAAAATCAGAGGAAATATTGCTTTATGGGCCGAGTCAACCATGTGTTGTGGTGTACCCAGTCTACAACCAAACAAAATAGTTATTAGGATAGTGGGGCACTAAATGCAAATGTAGTGACTGCTAAAGTCTTTTACAGTTACCAATGGAAGGCAATCATGAAGAGTATTTGAAGAGACAATTATTCAGCTGTTGAGCATATCAAAAGATTGACACATATACGCGAAAAGACATTTGGCGAGAAAGTAAAAAAGTCTTGAAGTTTGAAAATAAAAGCTCAAAGTGCCTCCAACTTCGGCTCGAAGGTTTAGTGCAAAATGTCAAAAAGGTCAATTTAATTGGAGACTTGTAGGCCTCAGAGTGACGGGGCTTAAAGGAATCAAAAAACTAGGAGCCTTGGAATGGGGACTCCGAATGCAAAAGAACCTCAAGTTGGGACTCCGAGAATACATGATCTTGGATCGGGGACTTCAAGTGCAAAGCTATGACTAGGGACTTCAAGCATAAATATCAGCCTGGCCCTGAGGCTAAGCTTAATCCCAGGCTAAGGGGCTTACGATGATACTAGAATTGGTTGCCTACATGGCACAAGATATTTATGTACACTACCTGTCTGGCAAGCTCATTAAGGGTAATTATGTAATTAGCCACTATACTTAGCGGGCATCTCAATAACTTGGACACCCTTAATAAATATCTATAAATAGGGGGTCCTTGGGTCAAATCTGTATCTAACTCATTCTAAAATTACACTCAATCTAAGGCATTTTGTCTACTTTCTCTCTCTAACTTTCCACACTCATCAAATAACATTCAAAACATACCTGTCCCATAAGGTCATCAACAATTTTGATTTGTGAACTACAAGACTAAATAGTGGTTTAGTTAACTAAAAATGGTGGTCTAGTTCAGCAATGGTTTTTTCTCACTTTGGAAGCTATGATTGCTGAGCTTGATGCTAGGGGTGTTCATCCTGACTCGCCGATCCAAAAAACTCGCTGATCTGATCCGATCTGAACCAGAATAAAAAGGTACCCGAACTGCATTCTGAAAGCTGGTCGAGTAGAGGGTCAGGTAGCGGCTCACATTTTTGTGACCCGTCGGGTACCCGACCAAGTCCATTTCAGGGGTAATTTTGTAAATTTGATTAATAGGGTTTCATTATAAGTTAATACTTACTAGGGTTATTGGCAGTCTCTCACCTCTTCATTTTTAGTTCCTTGTCTTCCCTTTTTCTCCCTCCTCAATCATCTCTTCCCTTCCTCTTCTTTGCATCCTCATTCCTCACACTCTCGTCTGTTGAGATGTATTTTTTGATTTAGTTGTTGTTGCTATTGGCATGTTGCAACTTGTTAGTTTGTTGATATTGGGATCTGCACCTTGTATTTTGTGACTTTGACTTAATTGTGAAATTAACTTGCCTAACTATCATTAGTTAAATTTTTATATTTTGTTACTAGTGAGGGTCGGGTACTCGGTCGACCCGACCCTCTTTTGATGGTACCCGACCTACCGGGTATCCGCTTTGTATGGATTAGGTAGAGGGTTTGAATCTTCTTGACCCGGTCAGTGAGGGTCGGATACTTTTTTTACCTCATGGACTGATGAGTTTATAATTATGCTCTATTTTATGTCTCAATTACCATATTTTTATGTGTTGTAAGCAAGATTTGAGTATTATTGAGCTTAATTTGGTTATTCTTAGTTTTTGTAGGGTTAAAGTGAAAAAGTACTGAAAAAGATGGAAGGATGAAAGAAAATGCTAAGAACGGAACATGCATGAGTATGGAGCCATTTTGGATGTTGTTTTGTATTTCAAGCATAACTTTCGAGTCCAAGCTCTGATTGAGATGATTTTGAATGATTTGGAAAGATATTGAAGATTTCTTTCTATACAACTTTAGTGTTTTGAGTTCTACAAGATTCTATAGGAATCGTGTTCAAAATGCAAAGTTGGAAAATGTGTATCGGCGAGGAGCGATTCTGACATAGTTTGGTAGATTCGTATAACTTTATTATATGAGATTCAATTGATTCACGATGTTTTGGAAAGTTAAGACATAGAGTTACAACTTTCATGTTTTACGATTTCCCAAATTCTATCTGCATCAGGGTCAAAATTGAAGCCGAAAGTGAAACCCAGTGCACATGCACTCAAAATAGGCAGCGCATATGCGCCCGAAGCAGTAGAATGGTGTATTTTTTAGTTTTTGACAGATTTGGTCGTCCAGTTGGACTCTTTTTCACCCAATTTCACGTTCTTATCTGTAGGCATTAATTGTAACCCTAAGTACTCATTATAAATACCCTATTTAGGGTGAGAAAAAGGGATCGACACTTTTATTTTCTTGTGGCCAGGTCTTTTAGCAGTAGAAATTCGTCTTTATTCTGTCATGGCACTAAGGTATTGTGCCTAAACCCTTTTCTTGGTAGAGGGACTTGAAGCCATGGTCAATTCTACAAAGTTATGAGACTTCTTGTGCTTGAATTATTCACTTTTATCTCAAGTATTGATTATTTTTCTGCGATTAAATTTTTGATTGTTCTTTTTAACTTGTTATTGCTGCAGAATATTAAGTTATTAGAATTAATCTACTGCTAGATTATTTTAACCGCGTGTGCTTAATTCAATCTGTGAAGCAACTAAATTTGATAGTTACTGGATTTGTGTTGTTGAATTTAGGGAAATTAATCATCTAATTGGCATAACAGCGTGTGTTTATGTTTAATTAGTCTAATTGTTCTTGTTGATTTTAAAGCTTCTATTAATTGATTTTTGGCGTGTGTCTGGGTTAAATTAGTAGTTAGGGTTAATTGGATCGCGTGTTAAAAATTAACCAACTTTAGAAAGAAATAAGAATCAACTTTGAATTGGTATTCGTTCGGGTTAATAATTCTTCAATTAGTGCGCATTCATATAAAATTGAATTATCTTGTGTGTCAAGGATCGATTAGTGAAATTGCCATGGTGGATATGCCCAAAACCAAGACTTTTTTTACATCGAATTTTCTTCAATTATTTTATTTTTTTAATTTTAGTTAAAAGCATTCAAAACTCCCCTTTTTCCATTTAGCACGAAAATAAACTCTGTTCTTTGTGGGACGACCTGTACTCACCGTTATTACATATTGAGAATTGTTAATTTTGGGTGCTTACTACAACATTGCAACTCGACAACATATTATAATCTCACCTAAATTTTGGTGCCGTTGCCGGGGAATGGTTTGAATTATTTTTGTGCTATTTATTTTAATTTTTCTTTTTTTTTCTTTTTATTATAATTCTTCCGCTAATTGAGTATGCCTGTGACCCGGTCTGCTAGACAAGTTGAATTCCAATTTGATCCGGAAATACAGAGAACATTACGCATATTGGGAAAAGAGATAAGAGAACGACAGTTAGGGGAAAAACAATTATTTAACTATAAATATCTTTGCAGGTGAACAGGAAGAATAACAGGAAGAGATTAACATGGCACAACGCACTTTGAGAGAATTAGCCGCGCCCACTTTGAACCAACAACCCTTATGCATTATTTATCCAGATTTAGATGCTAATGTCACATTTGAATTAAAATCTGGCCTAATCCATTTATTAACTTCTTTTCATGTATTACCAGGTGAAGATCCAAATAAGCATCTTAAGGAATTCCATGTGGTTTGCACAAGTATGAGGCCCACCGGAGTGTCAGAGAAGCATATCAAGTTGAAAGCATTCCCATTCTCACTCAAGGATGAAGCAAAGATTGGCTGTTCTATTTGTCTTCAGGTAGTATCACAACTTGGGAGCAGATGAATAGATTATTCACGGCTAAATACTTTCCAGCTTCTCGAACTGCAAATATTCGCAAAGAAATTTGTGGAATAAGGCAGCTCAATGAAGAATCCTTGTATGAGTATTGGGTGCGTTTCAAGAAATTGTGTGCAAGTTGTCCTTACACCATCAGATAAGTGACTCCTTACTAATTGAATATTTTTATGAAGGGTTGTTGCCTAATGAAAGGAACATGGTCGACGCCGCAAGTGGAGGGGCGTTAGACAATTTGACCATAGACGCTGCTCGTGAGCTTATATCGAATATGGCCGCACGTTCTCAAAAGTTCGGGACACGACGCTATCAACCTCTCAAGCGTGTGAACGAGGTAAATGTTTCATCATTAGAACAACAAATGGCTAGTTTAACATCTTTAGTTCGACAATTGGCTTCCGGTACCGTACCGATTGCACAACCATGTGGAATCTGCTCAAATGATGGACACTTAGCAGATATGTGTCCCACATTACAAGATGAAGGTCAAGAGCAAGTAAGTGCAGCCGAAGGATTCCCAGGACAGCCACGACAAAGTTATGATCCCTACTCGAACACTTACAATTCTGGATGGAGTGATCATCCTAACTTGAGATACGGGAACGTAGCCCAAAATCAGCCTCAACGAAATCGGCACACAAACTTCCAACCTTATAGGCCACCATTTGCTCAAAAACAACAAGGAAATCTAAATAATCAATCTGGTAAGTCTTTAGAAGAACGACTAGATATTTTAACATAAAATACAATTCAATTCCAGCAGGATACAAAGGCCAGTATTCAGCAGTTGCAACACCAAATGGGACAAATGGCTACCGCGATTAGCAGGTTGGAAGCTCATATCTCTGGGAAGTTGTCGTCTCAAACCATCATCAAATCCAAGGAGAATGTGAGCGCAATTACATTGAGGAATGGTAAAGAGGTTGATGTGCAACGAAAAATAGTTCCTGAACATATGGAGGTCGAGAAAAAGAGGACCACAGTCGAAAAAGAGGTTGAACCATGCGAGAAGAAAAGCAACAGTAATGAAGATAAAAGTGTTCCTATATGGACCGAAAATAAGCCCGAACCCCCTTTCCCCGAGGCATTAAAAGATTTTTCAAAGGAGGATCCCGACAAAGAGCTATACAGGACTTTTCGTAAGTGCGGGAGGTAAATATTCCCTTATTAGACGCTATTAAACAAATACCTCGATATGCTAAGTTTTTGAAGGAATTGTGTTCCCATAAAAGAAAGCAAAAAGAAAAGAAAGTTAGAAAGGTAGAGGTGGAAAGAAATGTTTCGTCTATTATTCAAAAATCCCTACCCGAAAAGCGTAAGGACCCAGGTATGTTCTCTGTTCCTTACAAGATAGGCAATACACACTTGGAAAAAGCCATGTTGGATTTAGGTGCATCTATTAATGTAATGCCATATTCTGTGTATGATGCATTGAAAATCATACCATTGAATAAAACTGGTATAGTCATTCAGTTGGCTGATAGATCATTGGCCTATCCTAAGGAATCATAGAGGATATATTAGTTCAAGTGGGTAGTTTGGTTTTTCCTGCTAATTTTTATGTGTTAGAAATGGAACACAGTGATTCCAATGCTCCTGTTTTGTTAGGAAGACCATTTCTAACTACTTCCCAGACAAAGATAGATGTTCTTAATTTAGGCACTCTTAGTATGGAATTTGGAGATAAAAGTGTTAATTTTAGCATTTATGATGATGTTGAACCATCTGACCATACTAAACTTGTTTCTGTAATCGATGTGTGTAAGCCTCTAATACAGGAAATGCATGAACATACCGATAATCAGGAGGTGGACACTAACCGTAAGGAACATCTCAAGGAAAAGAACAAGGACTTGTTGCAACAAACAAGTAATGGAAGTCCTAACGCTTTACCACTTTCTAACGAGAAATTGAAGTTATCTGTTGTGCAGGGAACAATTTTAGATTATAATCGCCTTCCTGGTCATCTTAAGTACATATTTTTGAAGGATGAGGAGAGGGTGATAATCTCAAGTCAACTTAGCAACTCGCAAGAAGAGCAACTTGTTCGGATCCTAAAAGAGCAAAGGAGATTGAATCCATCATTTGTGAAAACAGTGAAACGGAAGATCCTTGGACTCATTAACGTGGGAGTTACTTGATTAGTGAATAAGCATCAAGTCGAGCCAACGACAGTAAACAAAGGCGCTGCATGAGAGGCAACCCATGTGCATTTACATTTTATTCCATTTATTTGTTTTTGAAGTTCTACTTTTGTTTATTTTATTTTTAGTGTTAGCTTAGTTATATTATGTTGTTAGTGTAGGAAATCGACTTAATTGATAAGTTAAGCTGATAAAATGGTCCTTTCAAAAGGAGTGAGGAGAGGACCCATCGACATTTTCACCTTTTCCTCCTTTTCCACAGGATTTGGGGCCAAATACTGCATGAGCTTTTATATGTTTAATTTCCTACGTTTAGGGCCATTTTGTTGATCTTTTAATTTTACAAGTTGATTTCTTGAACAGTTTAGTTGTTTTTACTACTTAGACGTTTTAGGGTTAATTGTCGTTATGGTGTGTTTCGTTTATTTTTGTTATATTTTCTCTTAAGGGAGTAAGTTTTTTCTTGATTATTGTAGGATTACTTTATACAATTTCTTGTTTTTCTTATTGTGTCAGGGGAATTATTTACAATATTTGTTTTGTTCTATTTTGTTTAGTGTCTACTCCAGCTTTCTTTCGCGACAAGGGGATATTTATAGCGGATACTGCTCCAAATGCGAATTTAATCCATAGAAGCTTTTCTTTTCCCATTTTATGCTTTATTTTTGCATTGAGGACAATGCTTATTTTTAAGTGTGGGGTGGGGAAGTTATTTGGATTTTTTATTTGTTTGGTATATTTTGCTCGAATTTTGCTGCAATATTTTAACTTTTCCTTTGATCTGAGAGCTTGTCAAAATTTTTGAAAATTTTGTGGATAAATTGACCATTTTTAGAAATTTTTGAAAGTTTTTTCTTAATGTATTATTTTCATTCTTCTACAGAATAATCATTAGTTGAACCATGCATGAATGAGTAGTCAATGTTAATATTTTCATTCATGATTTTCAGACATTTGAGCACTAAGCCACACTTTAATTGTTGATTTGGGATATTTAGAGAAATTTATGTAGACTCAATTATGTTGCATCCCAAAATCTGACTCACTTTATTACATTTTTTAAGCTAATTCTTATACGACCCGATTTAGTTTACAAATGAGGGTAGTGCTTTTTCGTTTGTTGAGCCTTTCTAGCCAACCATTTTAACAATTGATTTCTAAATACCTTATTTGAGGCTTATTCTTGTGAAGAGAAACATCATTCACTTTTTTTCACATAAACTCAATTTACCTACCCTTATTGAGCTTAATGTTCTTTTCATTGTTTTATCCTAAGTTTTCCCTTTAAGAGCTTAATGGTGCACATTATTTGTTAAGGGGATATAAGGGTGAAATTTTGTGAGAAGTGAGTGATGTACATTTTTTGTAGCGAAATAGGGTATTGAAAAAAAATTATTGAGAAAAAAATGAATATGGAAGCTTTTGTATATGCAGGTAGTGCCCATCACTGGTACCTGCATCTTTTTGATATTTATAAGTAGTGCCCATCACTGGTACCTGTATTTGCAGGTAGTGCCCATCTCTGGTACCTGTGTGTTTATTTGTTGCGGGTAGTGCCTACCACTGGTACCCATACTGTGAGCGGACATAAAACTAAAATCACTACGTAATGTATATATGTCTGAGGGAGGTTGACATGTTTGGTTGTTCGGAATTCTTCATGGGTGTTTGTTACTCAAGTGTGGGGTTGTGGATGTTTGATATTCCGCATGTGAAGAGAAGTTTTATTTAATTGTGTGGCCGTCATTACTATAAAGCTCTTGTTCTTATTTGCTATATCCTTTCCCTTCTTTGGCTAACAAATATCCTAACCTATTTTTCGAACTAAAAGTCCTACCTAAATTTAGATTGAATCGGTTGTCTAGATTAGTGGAGGGGTGTAAGAAGAGTGAGATATGGGGTGTTTCAAAAAATATTGAGGGTCTTCATGATTTAATCTAGATATTTTCAAATCTAAATTTTTTAATGGCTATACACACATACACGCGAATTTCATGTTTTGGTTTTTATTAGCATTTGAGCTCTTGGGTTCTTTGACTACTCTGATTGCTGGATTGGTTACATCCTTATTTGATTATTTATGTGGATATTTGAAGGAATATGTTGAGTAGAATGTGTTATGCTTAAATGTTTTAATTTGATGTTTGATCGAGGACGATCAAAAGGCTAAGTGTGGGGTAATTTGATATTATGCTCTATTTTATGTGTCAATTACCACGTTTTTATGTGTTGTAAGCAAGATTTGAGTATTATTGAGCTTAATTTGGTTATTCTTAGTTTTTGTAGGGTTAAAGTGAAAAAGAGCTAAAAAAAGATGGAAAAGATGGAAGAAAATGCTAAGAGCGGAACATGCATGAGTATGGAGCCATTTTGGATGCTGTTTTGTATTTCAAGCATAACTTTCGAGTCTGAGCTCTGATTGAGATGATTTTGAATGATTTGGGAACATATTGAATATTTCTAGAACTTTTGTGTTTTGAGTTTTCGAAGATTCTATAGGAATCTTCTTCAAAATTGCAAAGTTGGAAAATGTGTACCGGCGAGGAGCGATTCTAACACAGTTTGGTATATTTGGGCATAACATTCTAATATGAGATTCAATTGAGGTGATTCAACATTTTTTAGAAAGTTAAGACATAGAGATACAACTTTCATATTTTGAGGTTTCCCAAATTCTATCTGCATCAGGGTCAAAATTGAAGCCGAAAGTGAAACCCAGTGCACATGCGCTGGGGTTGTAAAGCGTATGTGCGCTGGCAACTTTTCAGCAATGCCTAGCGCACACATGCGCCCAAAATAGGCAGCGCATATGCGCCCGAAGCGGTAGAATGGTGTATTTTTTAGTTTTTGACAGATTTGTTCGTCCGATTGGACTCTTTTTCACCCGATTTCACGTTCTTATCTGTAGGCATTAATTGTAACCCTAAGTACTCATTATAAATACCCTATTTAGGGTGAGAAAAAGGGATAGACACTTTTATTTTCTTGTGGCTAGGGTTTTTAGCAGTAGAAATTCCTCTTTATTCTGTCATGGCACTTTGTGCCTAAACCCTTTTCTTGGTAGAGGGACTTGAAACCATGCCTACATGTGTCAATTCTACAAAGTTGTGAGACTTCTTGTGCTTGAATTATTCACTTTTATCTCAAGTATTGATTATTTTTCTGTGATTAAATTTTTGATTGTTCTTTTTAACTTGTTATTGCTGCAGAATATTAAGTTATTAGAATTAATCTACTGCTAGATTGTTTTAACCGCGTGTGCTTAATTCAATCTGTGAAGCAACTGAATTTGATAGTTATTGGATTTGTGTTGTTAAATTTAGGGAAATTAATCATCTGTTCTCTGTTCTCTGTGGGACGACCTGTACTCCCCACTACTACATATTAAGAGTTAATTTTGGGTGCTTACGACAGCATTGCAACTTGACGGCATATTATAATCTCACCATGGACCAAGTACCTACTTGATGCCTATATATATATGAATGTGATTTGACATTTATATGGCGACTTACTTCTTAGCTAATCAAGAAACAACACCCATTTTGGCAATCCCACAAGCAATCTTGTTTTATTTCTATCTATATCGTTTCATAGTGTAATTGGACTTTCTCCTATTTATATAAATATGGTCCTACGTATAATTATAATTTGAAATTGATACTTGCTCCACCTTGTAGTTGTTTCTTTGTTGTCTTGAATACATGGTTAAAAATGATGTTGAGATCTTAACCGTGCCAAATCATTAGTAGATTGGACTATGTTGGCACACGCCAGAGTTACTTAGAAACTTTCATGAAAGTTATTAAAAAAAAAATCCATGTGTAATGGGTGATCCATAAGTACAAGGCATGTACTAATTCAACCGAATTTTCGGGGCCATTTTTTGTGAAGAACTACTTCTCGGTGCAACTTTTAGAAGTCCAGAGATTTTCATGGAGAGAGGCAGTCAATACAGCATGATGGCTAAAGGACTCTAGTGGTTATTAGGAAGCTTACTTGAAATATTATTGTGACCGAGAATGAAGAGTGGATTCATTGGATGAAAAGATTATATTTAAAAGGGCCTTATTTTTAAGTAACGGTATGGTGGGAATGGAGCTACTTTAGCTACTCTTTGCTGTATCAAGAGCTATAGCTTTCTGGTTAAGGTCTACTTCCTAGAATTCTTGTCCTCTGGATATGGATGGCAACAATTGCCTCATCATGGGATGGAACTTGGAAGAGGAACCCCAGTTCATTCTCTTTCCGCTGGGAAGTTCTACAATGATGATGAATTGATTGTTCTTGGATTTTTGCTTCTAAGAATACAGATTTTGCAAAAGAAGTGTGAAGTACATGTTAGTGTATGCCCTAAAACTAATTTATTTTAGGGATAAATTACGTTTTTATATTTATGTATATTTTGTAATATGGCATTTTTTGAATAAAATATTTATATATGTGAAATCATAAAGAATTATGATGTAATTATATTTTATTTGTGTATATCTCTAATCGTAGTGTATGACACTAGTAGATCAGCACATAAGTGTATGTAGATGCTTATTAAGAATAAGTGCATCGGATTGACCTGCTAAGAATATTCCACACGAATTATTATTTAAATGCCTCATTGGATTAATCTTTTTGTGATAGTAGTGTAATGGTTCTTTGACTTGAGATCATAAGTTTATCTTGACTGTGGATTATTATATTTTGGCTCTATGAGTAGTTACTCTTAATGAGTCGCACATACTGTAAAGTTCGGGTATAATATGAAACATGATAAGATAAGATATGACTAATAGAGGATTTACCACTCCTTATAATGGGAGTGTATATCCCAGTATGGCCACTTCTTGAAATACGATTCGGAAATCTTTGCGCAAAGTAGAAATAGAATTAAGAGTGTCTTAAATTCTATTTCAAGTGAGTTATATTTTGAAAAGAAGTAAATTTGATTAATTCGATAAGAGTTGGCATTACATCTGTACTCTTGAATTAATCAAAATATAGGTTGGTGAAAGGATAATAATTATAGGGAAACTAGTCACGGATTGGTGATGTCGAACCACTTGACATATCTCAACACTTGAGTGGTCGTGATGCTTAGCTAGAAGCCAATCTTGATCTAGGTTAAGTGTAAATTAATTAATTGGAGAATTAATGATAAATTACAAGTGTTTAATTTATCTAATCCTAATTAATTTAGGATTATAATTTATACTTATTGCCAATGTGATTGGGAACCTAAAGGGTCACACACTTACGGATAATTAATTCAGAATTAAAATGATTTGATAAGTATGAGATACTTATAAGTTAATTTATGAGATAAATTAACTTTTGGGTTTAATTCTAATAAATTGTAAATATTAGGAGTTAATATGTAAGACATATTAATAGTTCTAATGGTTTTGTAATTATTCATATGTCCATGACCCAAACTGATTGGGATTTGTAATTTCCTAAACCTAATTTAATTAGGATTCTAAATTACTATATGTATAAGATATTATATAATAATATATATATGGTAAAAGTAGTAGTACTTTGGTAACTACTGGTACTACTTACGGCAATCAAAAATAAAAGCCGTCAAACCCCTTTAGAAAACGTGATTGTCACGTTTTTGTATAAAGGAAAAATAATTTAAGAGCTAGTATTCCGTAGTTTTGGTCAATTAATCTTGTGAAGATTCCTGATTTAATTATTTGTGTGGATACCATTAGAGGCCGGGCACTTGTGTGACTTGTGGATCGACGTCCCAAATATATTGGAGATTTTACTACAATTTTAAAGTATAATATGTATAATTTTCTTGTACTATGCATAAATTAATCAAAGTGATCCGTGATAGGAAAGTAAAATTTTAATCTTGTACTATACATAAATTAATCAAGGTGATCCGTGATAGAAAAGTAAAATTTTAAATTCTGCTGCGTTATCTATTTATTCTCCTTTTGCTGGGAAGTTCTACAATTATGATGAATTGATTGTTCTTGGATTTTTGCTTCTAAGAATACAGATTTTGCAGAAGAAGCGTGAAGTACAAGGTAGCAAGCTGCACATAAAGTACTCATTCGAACGGCGTTTGTTGCATTTTACCCAAAGAAAGAGAGAGTTTTGTCAGTTACTACGAGTATTAAAGAATACAGATTTTGCAGAAGAAGCGTGAAGTACAAGGTAGTAAGCTGCACATAAAGTACTCATTCAAATGGCGTTTGTTGCATTTTACCCAAAGAAAGAGAGAGTTTTGTCAGTTACTACGTATTAGTTGTTGAAACTTCACTTTTCAACAACTTTGTCCCCAATTTATAGTTGTCAGACATTTGTCTCCAATATTTTGATAATTCCTTATTCAGTCATTTCATTTCTACTCTTTATGAATTTACCAGATTTGAATAATACAACCTTGTAGTGATTGGACACGGTTTCGGGATGCTTGCAGGAGTAATGTTCAGTCGATTAACAAACTAGTTGCTTGCTCAAAATCGAATTTTGATAGAATCTTAGTAATAAATAATTTTAGTACTCAAATTCTTTTATCAATTTTTTATAGTAGTAGTTTCATTTTAAAAAAATATCGTACGGTTTAGGGATGCATCAACACGACCAATGTTTGCTAATTACCAAACCAGACGCTTTGTTTAGATTGAATTTTGATAGAATATTATGTAACATTAATTTTAGCACTCAAGTGTCTTGAGTTTTTAAAGTAGTAGTTTCAGTTTAGAAAAAAAAATGTTTGTATATATTAATACGTTTGATTTTTAGGGGTATCAAGTTATAGTAAAAAATACCACTAAAAACAAGAGCATTGCATTTAGGATATTGTAATTTATTAGAAGGTTCAGCATATTTATTTCAGTAATTAAAAAGTTTTTCAATTGGAAAATTTTTATTTTATCCAAAAAAATCTAATAATATCTTTTTTATTTGTTTCAGAAGGGTTTAGAAATTTCAAATATAACTAAGGAGGTGTTTAGTTTATGGGTATGAGGGGAATGAATGAGAACCAAGGTTAATGATATCTATAGATGTTGTTTGGCTAATCACTATGGAATGAAAGTGCTAGAAAATGCCCACTTTCATTCTTCATTTGTGACATGGGTTTCAAATTTATTAACTTAATAACATAACGAAACCCAGTTCCTTATTCAAACCAAATAAGTAAAGGGGAATGATATAAATCCATACCAATAGTGAGATTTATGATTCTCATTCCAATTCTAGTTGCCGAATGCGAGCCAAACATCTCCTAAATCTAATTCTCAATGAATTCTATTCCCATCCAAATAGAGAATTTAGAATTTTAAACAAATCTCATGTCAATTTCACACGTTTACCAAATTAAGGAATTCTAATATATTAGAATTACGTTTCACAAAATTATAATTCTACAAAACTAGATTTACAATTTAATTTTGTTCAGTAGAATATTGATTAGATTTTCGAAAACAATGAACAAGTAACAAAAACCTTAATTATTCTAATCAACCCCCACACACTCGCAAGTATATGAGGTGAGTTTGTATGTAGGATGAGTAAGGTTCATTTCCACGAGGGCTATTGAAACAATTACTAGGTTTACAAGCCTATTTATTGGTTAGACGAAATAATCAGGAGTTCTTGACTAAATTTAAACTAAATGATAATCACGAGAAATTAAATAAAGACAAGAATGTAAAATTCAAACCTTACGGAAAGCAATTGAATCTAATTAACTAAAATCCTAATTTTATGTACTCTACTTGCGAGAATTTAATCAAGAATGAAAATTTAAATTAATCTACTCTATAAAAACAATCAAAATCATTTAAATAAAACCCTAAGTACTCAACTACAAAAGCAATTAAGAATTTAAAGGCAATTAAACAAGAATGATAATTAAAGAAGAAGAAAGCAATGAAAAACAAAAATTAAATTGCATAAAAATAAATCAAATTTTGTAATTGTAGCGAAAACTAATGTTGATGATCGTCGTTTTGAATTCTTGACAAGAGAATGAAATGCTAGCTTGAATAATTAAAAAAAATCTACCCTACGACTAAATTATCAATCTAACTATTGAAAAGTTAAAAAATTAATGATGGTTGATAGTGATGATGATGATTTTTTCCCCTACTCTTGGTGTATTTATAGATGTTTTTAGGGACAAACTTTTGGAGCTCCGGGATGATAAGTACACAATTTCCGATGTAACCAGACCCACGAGAGGACTTTCTTGCAAACTAAGCAACCTTATAAGAAATATCCGTCAATCGGCGCCTGGTCGCTGCACTTTTGTCACGCCTGGGCACCAGGGGCAAAACTAAAACATGGAGTTTCTGGATCTGTCGCCTAGGCGCTGCAATTCTGTCGTGTTTGGGCGTCAGGGGAAAAAATAGTTTCAAATTCCTCCTCAATTTTGACAATACTGCAAGTCGAATTTGGAAAAATTCAAAACACAAAAGTTGTAGCTATATGTCTTAGCTTTCCAAAACATCTTAAATCACCCCAATTGGAGATTGTACAAGAAATTTATGATCAATCTACCAAACTATGTTAGAATTGCATTTCGTTTGTGCACGAAATTTCAATTTTGCAATTTTCCTCCACTTTTGTGATCAATTTGGATTCTTCCTTCACTCGAACCCTAAAAAACTCAAAATAAACTATTTGAGCGCATGTCAATTACCCAATTCTTGCTTATATATAACTAAAAATGATGTAAATAATACATAAAATATACGACATTTACGAGCTTGTCAACTACCTCACCTTAGATTTTGATCATCCTCGAGCAAAACATAGAAATAAATCACAAATATACTCAACAAATCTCATCAATTATCCACATAGATAACTAAGAATCAAACCATCATAAGAAAAATAGTCAAATGATAATAAATCCCTAAACATGAATTCTAGTGTAGGTGTGTGCATAGCCATACACTTTTAAGACACCCAGATCAAATCATGCCCCTTTGAATTTTTCTAAACACTCCATAGTTTACTTTTCTTACATTTCTCCACTAATGTAGACAATTGACTTAACTTAAATTAGGTAGGACTTTTAGCTTGTAACGTAAGGCTAGGGTCTTGGCTAACTAAGAAGGAAAAAAGGATAAACAAATGAGAAAAAGAGATTTAAATTAATACTTGCCACACATTAACATAAAACTTCTTTTTGCAAAACATTAAAAGACTCATCTTTCAAAGAAGTAACCGCACACGTAATTCTCCAAACACGCACAAAAATTTTGTGCAAAAGCAGAATAAAATCATACTTTTTCCAATTTCAACCTTACTCACCAACACCTTGTAAAAATATCTCCTTACTTTATTTTTTTCTTCTTTTTCTTTTCTCCAAAATGGGTACCAATGGTAGGCACTACCTGCAAAAAATATCTACACAGGTACCAGTGTAGGCACTGCCTGCTAACACTCCAATGCAGGTGCTAATGATAGGCACCACCTAGAACACTCCAAAGCAGGTGCTAGAGATGGGCACCACCTGCTATGGTCAATAACATTTTTCAAACACCCCTAAACTTTAAACTGTACATCATTCATTCAAATATTCTCATACAACTACCTTCCATCCTTATATCTCCTTAACAATTAATCCGGCATTAAAACTCTTAAGAGGCATTTAGGATAGCTCACAAAGGTAGATAAAAAAAATGAGTTAAAAAAATGAATGATGGCTGCTTCGATCCATTCAAAACAAATTAAGGCTCAAATGGGGTTCTAGGGATAAATTTTGTAGTAGGGTTGGCTTGAAAGGCTCAAACGTCCAAAGAAATACCTACCTTCATCTTTAAATCAAATCAAATTATCTAAATTTTTGCTTCGAAAATGTAATAAAGTAAGTGTTTGGAGTACAACGTAAGTGAATGTACACAATTATCTCTTAGTGCCAAAAACTATAACATTGTAGGGCTATTAGTGCTCAAAAATTAGAAATCATGCTAGCAAAATATTAACACCGACTACCCTACTCATGACAATTTAGTTCAAAAATTATCGAGTCGAAAATCAAAGAAACATGCTAAGCAATTTGTGAACAAAATTTTCAAAAATTTGAAAAGCTCTCAAATCAAAAGCTAAGATTCAAATATAAAAGCTGTTGGTCCCAAAGCAACCTAAGAGGGGGGGTGAATTAGGTTTCTTAAAAATTACTTTAAGAGATATTGATATTTTCAAGATGAAATATGTAATCAGTTATAACAAAATCAGTTATAATAATATCAATAGAACAGTAAATTAAAGAGAGAATAAATTGAACAAAAAGAACTACTTCCAAGCTAGCAAGCTTGAAGTATCAAATTTGAATGCTTCACACACTTGGTGAGCCAACAATCTTTACAAAGCTGGGAAGTTCTTGCTCACACTAAAACTCTTTTAGTTGAGCCAAGAATCTCACTTACAACCACACTTTTATACAAGATTATCACTCCACTCAATGTTGAATTACACTCACAATTTCACACTAATACAACAAGGCTCTAAAGTCAATTTGCACTTCAAATTACTTTCTTCTAGACTTGTATTCAATGTATTAGATGATTTTTACAGGTTATTAAAGCACCTATTTATAATAGCAATAAATGGTGGTTTCAACCACTTCCTAACGGCTAAGTAATAAATGCACAAAATATAGCCGTTGGGGTTTCGGACGTCCGAGAGGGATGGAATGCGTCCGAGGAAGCGTCCGGTCTTCTTTCAGTGTTGTTGAGAGACTACGTTCGGACGTCCGAGCAAGCGTCCGGTCCTTCGTCCGACAGAGGCTTCGGACGATCCTGAGCGTCCGCAAGAAAGGCAGTAGGTTCCCATTCTTTCTGTCACTTTGTTCGGACGATGCACTGCGTCCGAGAAGTTTTGTCCTGGTTCGGACGGTCCTGTGCGTCCGAAAGGTATGTTCCTGCAACAGCTTGTTTTACATAGTTAAGTGTTTATGTCATCATCAAAATAAGGTTTGGGAAACATCAAAAGCAAAAATTGAACAAAATGAGCAAACAAACGGGCAAACAAATAGAAATTAAGAAAACTCCTCCACCCACACTTAGAGTACAGCATTGTCTCTAATGCAAAAATAAAGAGTGAAAAGGGTAAAAGGAAACCTTCTGTGTCAATGAAGAATGTTGGTGCCGTTTATTTGGAACTAAATTCACCGGAGTCGAGGAGGAAAACATCAATCACTAAAACCAAAAACAAAACATACAAAATGGACTTAAGATATTAACAAACAATAAAACCAAGAAACTAAACAAAAACACAAGAAATAAAATTAAGAAAAAACATGGGTTACCTCCCATGTAGCGCCCTTGTTTATGGTCCCAGACTCGACTTCGGCACTTGAGATCAATTCATGCACTTAAGGATGGTCGGCCATCCTTTTCTTTTCAGCTTCCACAGAAAAAGTTTAACACCATTTTTCATCACTCTTGATGCTTGATTTCTGACATGAACTTGAACTTGTCCTCGTTTCCAAGAATTTACCAGAGATAGTGCACAAATGATAGCCTCAAGTCACTCTTTGCACTGCTTTGTCTTCTTCTACCTCATGGTCCTTTTACCCAAACCCTCACCTTTCCGCACTTTTCAACCGTTCCATGAATCCTTCCCATCTCACTTTCATCATCCTGTGGTTTGTTTTCCAAGTCAATTTTAGAGTTTTCATTTATTTCAACACCCTTTTTTAGTGCATTACCTTGACCCACCTTGGGTACCTCGTAAGTCTTCAAACCTATCAACGAATGAACCAAGAGAATAATTAGCACATTTTTTTCTCAAATATTAGAACATTATGATCATAATTAAAAACATCAATTTCAACACATTCATTATCAACTCGCAAAATCAACTTCCCTTTGTTAACATCTATTAAAGCATGTGCGGTTGATAAAAGCAGCCTTCCTAGAACCAACGAAATTTCATTGTTCTCGCTGATATCCAACACCAAGAAATCAATGGGAAACACCAACTTCTCTACTTGCACAAGCACATCCTCCAACAAGCCATATGGTTTCCTTTTAGTCAAGTTTGCAAGTTGGAGTGTAACGTTAGTCGATTTGGCGTTGGTGATTCCTAACTTATCATAAATGGATTTCGGCATAATGTTGAACTAGCCCCTATATCACAAAGTGAATGATGCAGCATTGTTCCTCCAATATTCTTCGGTATTGAGAAGTTACCAGGATCTTTAAGTTTAGGGGGTAATCTCTGTTGAAAAATTGCACATCTACACTTGACATCGAGATAAATTTTCTTACCATCATCCCATTTCTGCTTCCTTGCCAATAAATCTTTCATAATCCACGCGTAGGTAGGCATTCTGGTGAATACATCAACCAAAGGAATGTTGACACTAACCTTGCTGAATATGTTGATAAATTGTTGAAATTGCTCGTCTTTTTCCTGCTTTCTAGAATTATTGAACCTTTGAGGGAATGGAATATTTACCGAAGGATGCAAATTCAAAGGCTCCACTACGTGCTTCTTCTTCAACTCCTTATTTTCATCCACTTTTGTCATCTTGTCATTATCACAACCAACTTCACTCTTCTCCTCACTCACCTTGGAATTTTTCTTCTAATATTCTTTACCATCCTCTTGTTTTTCATTCGACACAACCAATTCTTTTCCACTTCTTAGGGAGATAGCATTGCAGTGCTCTTTCAGCTTTGGGATTGTATCACTCGGCAATGCTTCAACAAGTCTCTCATTGTTTTGTCGGGCTATTTATCCATACAATTGTAGCTCAAGGTTCCTCGTGGTAGCCAAAAATTTTCATACTCCCTTTGCAGTTTCTCAAAACCCTTCTCAAATTATCATCATTGGATGAATCATGATTCACATACGCAGGATAATTTGGATTTTGAGAAGGTGGTCTTCTTGGTGGAGGCTAGTATGAGCTATTTTGTTGAGGTGAAAAGTTTGTGTATACCTTTGATAAGGTGGTTGATATGGTCTAAAAGATGAAGCTTGATTGAAAAAATTAGATTGTGGCTGTGAAGGTTGGAAGGATGGATTTTGAATATTATTTTGATTTGTCCAGGAAAAGTTAGGATGGTTCCGCTAAGACAGGTTATATGTGTTTCCATAATTGGTGGGCTGATTTCTTGTGGTAGGATTTTGATTAGAAATGAATTGAATCTGCTCACCTTGCATCACTGAAGTATCACAGAAGCCATTTTGGTGATTTCCTCCACAGAAATCACAAATCAAGAGCCCTTGGGATGTCGAACCAGTGGAGTGAGTTTCACGGAGCTTTTTCCCATATTCTCTACCACTTTGGTCAAGTTTGAAATGGCACTCATCATCATGTTCTGCTGAGATAAGAAAGTATCATAGCTAAGCATACTTCCTTGTTGGACATTGGCTTGATTCACTTCTTGTTGTTGTCCAACTGTGGGAGTTATTGCTCTATGATAGTAATGAATAGATGCCATTCTTTCCAACAAATCTTGTGCTTCCTCCAAAGTTTTATAGGGGAAAGAACATCCCGCACTTGTATCAACTATCAGTCCCGTCTCCGAAGATAGTCCATTATAAAAGGTTTGGACTTGCAGCCATAGAGATATGGCATGGTACAGACACTTCCTCAACAGCTCCTTGAAGAGGTCCCACACTTCACCTAAGCTCTCTCTAGTGATTTGTCTAAATGACATGTTCTCGTTTCGAAACTTAGTGGCCCTAGCCAATGGAAAGTGTTTGGCTAGGAACTTTTGTGCGACTTGGTCCCAGGTTGTGAAGTACCTTGTCTATGTCCACGATATTCCATGACTGCAACCATTAGCTTGCTCTATCACGTAAAGAAAAAGGGAATGCTCTCATTTGGATACAATCAGGGTGGACTCCATTATACCGGAATTTATCAATGAACCTCCTCAAACCTAATTAAGTGTTCATAAGGGTCTTTATTGGGTCCTCCTCCAAATATAGCTTGTGTTTGGAGAATTTGTATTAGTGCGGGTTAGATTTCTAAGTTATTTTGTTTGTACGGGCAACCGAGCAATGCTAGAACTCACCCCCTCAAAATTAGGTATGGCATAATCTCTAAGATGTTATGGGTTAGCATTTGCATTAACTAGGTTGCCATTATTGCCTGCAACCTCCTCTTGTTCATTAACAGCATGATTTGGATTCTCCATTAGATTGTCACCTTGGCTTGAGTCTTGTCATCTATGGTTTCTACTTATCGTCCGTTCAATTTCCAAGTCAATTGGATGAAGTGGTTGATTGGTTGAACGAGTATCGACCATAAACTAGAAGAAAAGAAGACCAAGTGTATAAGAACAAATATCGAAGACCAAATCCAAACAAACCTGAGAAAACAAGAAATAATTGTAAATAATTAACAAAAGAAATAAAAAGTCTAATCTAGTAAGATTCACTAAACCTTATATTGTTATCAAACAGAAATAGTCTCCGACAATGGCGCCAAAAACTTGTTCGATAGAATATTGATTAGGTTTTCAAAAACAATGAACAAGTAATAAAACCTTAATTGTCCAAATCAATTCCCACACACTCGCAAGTATACGAGATGAGTTTGTATATAAGTTGAGTAAGGATCATTCCCACGAGAACTATTGGAACAATTACTAGATTCACAATACTAATTAGATGAAATAACTAGGAGTTTTTGACTAGAATGTAAAATAAAGACACGAGAAATTAAAATACAGACAAGAATGTAAAATTCTAACCCTACGGAAAGCAATTGAAAATAATTAACTAAAACCTTAATTTAATCTACTCAACTTGCGAGAATTTAATCAAGAATGAAAATTTCAAATTAATCTACTCTATAAAAGCAATCAAAATCAATTAAATAAAACCCTAACTACTCAACTACGGAAGCAATTAAGAATTTAAAGGCAATTAAACAAGAATGATAATTAAAAAAGAAGAAAGCAATGAAAACAAAAAGTAAATTACTTAAAAATAAATCAAACTCAGTAATTATAGCGAAAAAGATGTTGATGATCGTTGAGTTTTGAATTCTTGACAAGAGAATGAAATCCTAGCTTGAACAATTGAAAAAAAAATCTACCCTACGGCTAAATTATCGATCTAACTATTGAAAACCTAAGAAACTAATGATGGCTGATGATGATGATGATGATTTCCTCCCCTTCTCTTAGTGTATTTATAGATGTTTTTAGGGTTTTGGGGCCCGGGATAATAAGTACCCGATTTCCCACATAACTGGGCCCACGGGAGAAATTTTCTTACAAAATAAGCAACCTTATAAGACCTATCCGTCGATTGGTGCCTGGCCGTTGTACTTTCTTCATGCTCCTGGGCGCCAGGGTCAAAACCAGAACATGGAGTTTTTGGAGCTGGTGCCTAGGCACTGCAATTATGTGGTGCCTGGACATTAGGGACAAAAATAGCTTCAAATTCCTCCGCGATTTTGACTATGCTGCAGGTTGAATTTGGAAAAAATCAAAACATAAAAGTTGTACCCCTAACTCTTATCTTTCCAAAACATCTTGCATCACCCCTATTGGAGCTTGGACAATAAATTTATTCTTATTCTACCAAGCTGTGCCAGAATTGCTCCTCGCCCGTGCACAAAATTCCAATTTTTCAATTTTCCTCCACTTTTGCAATCAATTTGGACTCTTCCTTCACTTAAACCCTA
The DNA here is from genome assembly GCA_025175665.1 of Cinchona pubescens. Lineage (NCBI taxonomy): Eukaryota > Viridiplantae > Streptophyta > Magnoliopsida > Gentianales > Rubiaceae > Cinchona > Cinchona pubescens. The sequence goes on from JANKKI010000170.1 coordinate 2,134,350, forward strand.
AAAAACTCAAAATAAATCATTTTAGCTCATAATTACTCAATTTTTCCTTGTACATCACTAAAAATGAGGCAAATAATGCATAAAATATACGATATTTGTGAGCTTATGAAATTCCAATGCCAAGGAACCAAACACAGCCTAAGGCCATTATGAAGAAATCTTCTACAGCATACTGTTTGAAGTAGTGCTTTAGGATGGTAATAATCTTCTTTGTTCGGAAGTGTGTAAAAGTTGGTGAGGCATCCTTAGAACCAGCAACATGCATAGAGAAAAATGAACAATCTAGGAATGGACGACCTGAAAAATCTAGAAGATGATTAAGGCCTCTAGATACTTTATTACCTTCTTGTTGGGTACATTTATTCATTTATTCTTGAAGATAACTAAACAAAGAACACAAATGTATTAGTGGAGTAGAAAGTTTACTTAGGGGTGATAGTGCAAGTTTTAAAATATTGTAGAGGGGACAATATGCAAAATTTTAAATTTGTATATAAAATTTAGAAATTTTCCAAAATGTAAGGGCTGGAAAAGGCAGGCTTTAGTGAAACTTAATGAAGTCCAATACGTGTATTTTTTTTTTTTCAAACGTCAACATGATTTTATTTCTTATAAGGGTAAATATACAAGTAAAAGGGAACAACTACTCCAATGTACAACTATGATTGTATGATGAGCTCCTTGAGCCACAGTGGAAATTTGTCTTTCCACTCAACAAAAGATAAGAAATTCCTGCCAAAGTTAGCTAGCTTAGTAGCTATACAATTTATAATTCTATGAACAATAGAAAAAGAGTACCAATCAAAACATTCTCATTTGTAGTATATCCTCCAGTATGGTAGCCACCTTAACATTATCAAAGCAACCATAATTAATCATACCAATCAATAACCTGTTGATAGATTGGATTTCAATCGACCTCAAGTTATTTACCCTTGCTTTGACTAATGCTTTCCTAATTAGTTTAGTATTAACTACCAAAGGATCCCTTGATTCTTCATTACCTTTTGCCCAAGCAATTTCGTAAAACCCTTTTCATTTCTGATTGTAATACCTGATCCATGTCTTGGTTTTCATTGCAGATGAGTGTTTTTGAATTAGAGAACGTAGTCTATTCATTCACAGCTTGGAGGATTACCTTATCAGGCTAAGAGTATATCTTTAAAATTGCTTATGTTTCAATACTTTCTCAAAGATGCTAGTGGATGTTTCCTGTAAAAAAATGCATGATCTGGTTCATTCCTTCTTTCTACTGCAACCACCATTGCTACAGATCTCTTCTGGCAACTCTCAGACCGTCCTAATTAACAGGTGAGAAACACCAAACATCTTCAGCTTTCTTACAAAAGATCAGTAAATGTTTAATTGTTTCTAACCTCTAAATCACAGAATTTATAAAAAAGGCTACCATTACCTGTTCTTCAATGAATCATTTCATTAATAGGGAAACTCTTGTTCTAACATCTCCACAAACGATGTTTAATTTTATGTTTGATTCCTAGGTTCACACAAAGTTCCACATTCTTGCATTTTGATTTTTCCTACTAGATTCATCTCTCAAGTTTCATCATTTATCATCACAATCCCTTCAAGATATCCAAATTTAACAGTATAAACACCTAAAGTTGTATGCTACCAAAACAATCTATCTACTCTTTTGGTGATGCTAATAGGAATCTTGAGAATGTTGTAAACAGCATCTTGAGCATCAAAAACTTCGTTGACTAACCTAGCATTACAGTCCACACCTTGAATCAGTCGATCAACAATGTTTATTTGGTAGCCAATAGATTTACTTCCTAGTACTTTCCCATCTTCATTATCTGTAACCCATCTATCTTTCCAGACCTGAATAGACCTTCCATAACCAATCCTCTTCATAAGACCATGTTCTAGAACATATCTAGTACTACACACACTTTGCCAGAACCACGAAGCATTATTTGGAATTAGAGCATGCAGAATAGAACTATTAGGGAAATAAACCTTAGTCACTAACAAATTAGGATGAATGATGAACTTCCAAAGCTGTTTTGCCAGGAAATCACTGTTATAACTTCGAATATCCCTAAAATCTAAACTTCCTTCCCTCTTTGATTGTCTAATGTTACTCCATTTGACCCAATGCATTTTCCTCTCCCTATTACTAGGACCCCATCAAAATCTGGCCATCATACTACTCAGCTCTTTACATAACACTGGCAAAGTTAGATAGTCTAAAACAGGACAAAATATGTTGGTAGAGCCATGATGGTAGATTTTAAAGGTACCTCTTTTCCTACTTGACTTAGGAAGTTTCCTTTCTAGCTCTGCAATTTCTTTTGAACACTTTCCTTGATAAATTTGAAAACTTGATTTTTTTTGATCTTGTAATAACCATGGGTAGACCAAGATACTTCCCTTGAGATACTACTCGCACCTTGTCCAACACTTCACTCAGCTCTCTCTCTACATCTCCCTTTGTGTTCTTACTGAAAAAAGCTAAAGACTTCTCCAGATTCACCTTCTATCCAGATGCTTGTTCATACTTCTAAATTATGGATGAATAGGCATCTAGACAAAAAAAGCAAAGAATCATCTTTGGAAGCCTTACAAAAAAGCAAAGAATCATATGCAAATAATAAATGTGAGATAACAAGACCATCTTTGTATATCTTCAAACCGGAAATTTTATAGTTCCTATAAGCCGTATTAATGAGATTAGAAAAAGCTTCGGAACAAGAGACTAGTATGAACAAGTAAGGGAACAGTTGTTCCCCTTGCCTAATACCTCTAGTAGGCCTCACAAAACCAACATTCTCACCATTTAAACTAAAAGAAAAAAGGGGCATTGCAAATATAATTATAAATCCAATTAATCTAAGTGGAACAAAAACCCATTTTAGCCTTAATGGCACAAAGGAAACTCTACTCAACCCTATCACAAGCTTTATCCATATCAAGTTTCAAAGCCCTAAAACCAACCTTTTCTTTTCTTTTATTTTCAAGAAAGTGTATGCTTTCATGAGCAAGGATCACAGTATCTAAAATTTACCTACCGGGAAAGAAAGTAGATCGATTAATGTTGATGCAATTACTCAAAAGAGACTTAAGCCTATTGGCAAGCAGTTTAGTGATGGTCTTGTATATTACATTACAAAAGGAAATGGACCTAAATTGAGACAAGTTGATAGGAGAATCAACTTTTGGGATTAAACTAATAATGGTTCCATTTAACGCAAAACATTAATAGCATAAAGCCAGAATGAAAAAAAAAAACACACACACAAAAAAAACACTTTGAATAGCTAGAATAACATATTTACCAACAATATGCCAGTAGTGTTTGAAAAGAAAAAGGGGACATGCTATCAGGACCAGGAGGTTTGTTAGAATCCATAGAGAATATAGCTTTCTTGATCTTTGTTTCCTCAAAGGATCTAATGATGTGATCATTCATATTCCTAGTTATAGTAGTTGGAATCCTTTGCAAAATATGATCAAAATCAGTAGGGTTAGAGGAAGTGAAAAGCTGTTCACATAATCCTGTAATCTCCTTTTGAATATTCTCCTCAGAATAGAACCAAATCCCATCCTTATCCCAAAAATGTTATTCCTCTTTCTTCTAGCCATCATAATAGTATGGAAGAAACTAGTATTCCGATCCCTATCCTTTAACCATTGGATACTAGACTTTTGACTCTAGAAGGCCTCTTTCTCCTTGTAAGCTTTACTTAGATGAAGTTTGAATTCTACTTCATCTAAGTAGTTCTCCTCCCTCTTTTTTCCCTAAAATTACACTAATCAGGAGCTTTCAGTTCCTCTTTAATCTTTTTTATATAGGACTTAGCATTAGAATGTTGTCTTTTGTTCTAGGTGAGTAAAACCATCCTACAAGCTTTGATTTTCTACATAAGCCTGAGCATCCCAGAGCCCCTTGCCTCACTATTCCAAGCCTCCTTGATAACTCCCTCTACCCCCTCCTAATTAACCCACCTTTTATCAAATAAGAATCTTTTCCTAACACTAACATGAATAGGTAAGGCATCTAATAACAACAAACAACGGTTAGAAGTTTCAACAGGGACGTGTTCACAAGCGGCCTTCTCATACTCTTGAAACTAGTCACTATTCACTAAAATTCTGTCCAATCTCTATCTAATCATTGCATCCCCCTCCCAATTGTTACTCCAAGTCCAGGGTTGACCTTCATAACCTAAATCCACCAAATGATTATCTACAATAAAGCTTCTAAAATCCAAAAAGGACCACTCCTCCCTGTAATTTGACCCCCCACTTCTCCGTATTAGGCCTCACATTAAAATCCCCAGGAATAATAAAAAAGTCACCCTACAGGCTTCTTCTTTTTTGCACAACTTTCCATTGCTCCTTTCTAGTTTGGTCATTGGTACTGGCATAAATATCTACAGCCACAAGGAATGTTGATATGAATAATCTCTGATTTCAATTTCAATAGTAAAAGTTGTGGCCAAAATATTCAGGATCTTGATATCATTCCTCCATAACATAGCCAAACCACCTAAGTTTCTAAAAGGTTCCATAGTGAAGCAATTATCAAACCTAATCTTCTTCCTAACCTTATCCAAAAAACTTTTTTTCTATTTTGTTTCACAGAAAAAATAACACTTGGGGAATAGAGATTTGAAATCTCCTTAAGTTGGGACACTATTAAGGAGCTCCCATACCAAAGCTCTAATTGAGAGATGGGGAAATCTAAGACGGTAGACTCCTAAAACCTTACCAAAGTAATCCAACATGTGAGACTCAATGTGGTTAGTTTATGTTTCTCCCATCCTTAGTTTTTTGGTGAGATGTTTTCTATCATTTCCTGATCCTTATTTTCAGCCCTCAAACAAATCTTCCTAGTATACTGCTCATCCACCTACATATTAGACTTTACTTTTGCCAATGGTAGTCTGCTAGACTTGTTTGCCTTCTTGAATTTCCTCTGATTGGTTTTTTTAATTTCCTCTGGAAACTGAGCCAAGCCATCTACTCTTTTTGTGGATTCAACTCCTACCTTCTATAGTATATCCTTGTTTACACAAGTTTCATCATCTTTATCCACAAGATCTTTCCTAGCTTCAACTGCTAGACATGACTGACTTTTTCATACATTGTCTCCTTGCCCATCAAATACAAACCTCTCATCTCTTGACTGAATTGTCATATTCACATCAATATCCATATTCTTATCCTCTTTACGATCTCCACCCCCTTCAAGATAGCTGGCAGTTTATCATTGATCCTATTTTTAGTCCCAATAGGCTCTATATTATGTCACTGAGTAACGGATGATTTGATTGAGAAATAAATCTTTGCAGAATACAAAAAAAAATTTAAACTTCTACTGTGAGAAGATTGACTCTCAAAAAGTGGGAAAAGAGAACTCTCCGGGAGAGAGAAGCACTAGCATTTGGCTCTAAATACTCGGAGAGAGTAGCACTAGCATTGGCATTTCCAATACGTGAAAATATTTTGTGTGTGATTGTTTCCTTTGCATTGTGCATGGGATTAAAGTCCCTATGCATGTGTACCTAAAAGTAGACATGGTAGTGGGTCGGATCAAAGCCCGAGAGGTTTTCAAGGCTCACGAGGCAATGCAGATTAGGTTGGGCATCCACACGAGCGGGGCAGAGTCGGATTGGGCCAAAATAGAAAATATTAGGCCCAGGCACGAACCCCATGTCAAGCCCATTAGAGGCATGTCGGGGTCAATCCTCGGCTGGCTTATGAGTCGATCACTTTTAATTAATTGAAATTAGACCAACTTATTAATTATTTTCTTTCAAATTACGTGTACTTAATAGTCTAAATTATTACTTCTTATTCAAAGATAGTAGTTAATATTCCAAATTATTACCTATTATCTGAATTTATTATTAATTAGTACACATTTTTTATTACGTATCAGTATAAATTATGGAGTAAATCTTTCCTATACCATCGGTGTAAACTCACATTACACCAGCGTTTTACTATTTTGTGCCACCTCATTAATGAACTCACTTTACACCAGTAGTTTACTATTTTGTGCCACCTTATTGATGAATCTTGTCAACCTATTATAACTTCCACACTTAATAAAATATAAACTTTTGGGTAAAAAGCCGAACTACCGACTAAACTTTCATATGGCACTGAATTTACTTGCTAAACTATTTTTGTGGCCAAATTAGTCACTCAACTCCCGAACTTGTTAGTCTAACATTAAATCTATCCTTTACAACAAAAAAGTGCAATACACATGATTCATAAAGGCAAATCGTTAATTTCCACCTTCAACGTGCTAGGCTACTACTATCCAACCCTTTGCTGCCCATTTCACTCACATATCACACTCCATGACTAACCTGACTAATCTACAACCGCATACCCAATTAAACCACTACTTGCATATTTCTAAATTCTTTATATGCATTTCAATAAACATGCCACATGCATATATAAATTTGCCAAATTTATATGTAATTCCAATAGATTTAGCCCAAAATTTTTCAAATCGACAAAATACAATCAAATTTATTTGTTCAATTTCACATCTAGACTTGATTAATCAAGGTAGGGAGGATTGCAAAAGAAAGATGAAACAGATAAAGAATAGAAAAAGGTAAAAAAAAAATATCAAAAAAAAAACAAACCAAAACAATCTCAACAAAATACCAATATAATTCTAAATATATATATATAAACCTACAAAGAAAGTATTGATGCATGTAGAAATTGAGTACCATCTTTATTCCCAAAAAAAAGAAATCTTAATCTTTGTTCCCAAAAAATGAGATCCAGATCTTTGTTCCAAAAAAATGAGATCATTTGATAATCGGATCTTTGTTCTAAAAAATATTAGATCCAATATTTGATCCAAAAAATTCCTGATCTTTGGTTTTTTTTAATGAGTTCTAGAAGCAATTGCTTAAATCAGTCACGAGAAGAGAGAGGATCTGGCTAAGTGAAACTCAATTTTTTACCGCCATGAAATATAGTATTTTTTATTGTAATAGTGTTAGAGATTGGAGGAGAGGGATGATCAAGGTAGCAAACAAATGAACACAAGTAAATAAAAAAGGAGAAATAGAAAGGAAAAAAGGAAGAATGAAGAGAAGAAGGAAATATAAAAGAAGAAAATGTTGCTGCTATTTAATAATGGTGGTATTGGGAAGGTGATGGAGTTGAGGTGATTAGGAAAGGTGGTAGTGCCGGGGAATACGAGAAAGATGAATTAGAAAAGAGGAAGGAGAAAGAAAAAAGAAAAATAAAGAGAAGAAAAGAAAAATATGTAAATTTGTGGCTATTGGACGTTTTTAACGTCTAAAATACCACATGGCTCCCATATTACCAATTTTGGATAACATCTAATTTAACGTCTTAAATAAGCAGAAGGACTATTAGTTCATGTATTTGAGAGTTCAATGATCGTTTCAGTCTTGAAAAATGCTTAATAGGTAAATCTATTAACTTATAAGAATTCAGTGAGTGTTACGGCCTTTGGCTCTAAAGTTTTTAAATTAAATTAAATCTCTCATAGAATTCAAGTTATAAAAGGATGTCATCCGAGTCATTGGTTTCTCCTTTTCATCTTGTTCTTTTTCCTTACTATTAGGGTCAAAATAACTTTGTGATTTCTTCTATTGATCGTAGTGGGTTAGGAATTGGAATGACAGATTAAAAATGTTGATTAGTTGATACTTTTTCTAATGTATCATACTTATAGTAGGTTTCTACATACTGCAAATACTAATTCAACAGTTTTCTTTAATCCAATAATGATAATAGTTTCAAATGACAAGAAAAAAGAAAATTGGCATTGTTGACATACCTGATTAGATTGATGTTTATAAGGCAAGGTTGACACGCGTGCTTTTTACTAGGATGTTCACTTATGTCTTGCTATTTGATTCTTTCAAACCTTCAACTTGTAGAAACACATGTGGATTACTAAGAGAGACATAGCAGAGTTGGAAAGACGAGGGGCAAAAACAAAAGTGGAAGACGATGATGAAGGGGAAGAAGACTCCTTGGCATTACGGGACCCCGGGTTTAGAGATAGAAATTGAGTTCTACTAAAAATAATAATTCATTGAAAATTAAAAGCTTCAAAAAAATAGTGAACATGCTATAACAGGTAATCGGGATTCATTAATGAGCTATCACAAAATAATAGACCAAAATAGAAGACCGCGGGTTTAAAATGAGTTCATACTGACGGTTTAAAAAATATTTTACTTTAAGGTCTCGTTTGATTGGCAGGAAAATAAAATTAATAAGGAATCTGAGAACTTGGAATATGATTTCATGGAAAAATATTTTATCATGTTTGGATACTATTAAAAATATTGATGGGAAAATTGTATAGATTATCCTTTTCGAGTATTTGGAGTAGGATAAAATAATGAGGAATGTATTTTATATCTTTACTAGATTGCCGAAATATCCCTTTAAACATAGTTATTCAATAATTTTGCATTATGATGCAACTAAAAATTATTACTAATTGGATAAATATTTTATTCTTTTATTTCTTTTTTCTTCTGTAACATTATTAATTTATATAAAAGGATATTATTAATTTATATAATTCTATCGTGTTAAATTTTGCACAAAAACGCTAAAAAATAAAAGAAATTAAATCCAAGGCAAAGCATTAAAATAAACAATTCAATAAATTTAGATTAGAATCGAACTCTAGATGAGAATAAAATAAGTTGAATCTACTATAATATATTAGCAAACTACTGACAAACTTTAATTCTTTAAACAGAACCAAGTAGTTTATGTACAAATACAATTGATAATATCTAGCAATACTTTGTTTGACATCTCAAATATTCATATCCCTTGGCCACTATTACAATGTTCATAGTAAAGAAGTACTTTATATTATGAGAAGGCCCGGATGACCAAGTATCAAACAAATGATGTCAGTTTAGAAAAAGCACTTAATTAGTCATACAATATACATATCATAATCCAGGACTTCAAGAATCAAGATAACGACGGCCAGCATAAAGAAATTAATGATGAAGATGGTTCTATTGTACAGAACATGGATGCAAACAGATAAAATTTTGATAAAACTATCTAAATCTTTCATTTTCCATTGTTTAGTAAATATATTATGAGAAAAACTAACAAAAATTAGATAACAAAAAAATTAATATAATTTGAGATTAAGGATAAAAAGTTTAAAAAATTACCTAATTCGCTCAATAATTCATAACTTGTTTGCTGAAAATAAATAATCAAACAATAATCTTCAATAACAAGATACATAGTATTTCAAGTGCATCAAAATATGAACATAAGCATTAGTCAAGCCTAAAAATTCAACTCAGTCTATAGTATGCAAAATATTTCAACATACAACAAACTAGAGATAACATGAGAATCAAACCAATTCATCTAACGACTTCAAAAAAATTAAAAATAATAAAAAACATATAAAAAATTATTAATCTGAAATTTGCTACTATTAGAATCAAAAGCTCAAAGGATGACGTGGAATGGCCGTTGTAATTGGATTGAATAAGAAATTTATTGGATAGTTGAATAAGAAATTTGTTGCATAATTTGATAAGTAAGTTGGTTTATGTGGAGGCTGTGTTTTTAATGTATAAGTTGGAAGAGAGAGAAAAAGAGTTAATATTTTGGACTTAATTCTTTGGGCCAGTAATTAGAATACCCAATACTATATGAGGATTTAGAATTCCAGTATTACAAATCTACTTTCTTTATTTTAAGGAGAGTCTTTATTTTCCCATCAACAAGTTAAAAACTAAACCAAACACTAAATTTTAAATTTGAAGAAAATATTAGTTTCTCTACCCAAAATTCTTCTCAACCAAACGAGGCCTGAGTTATAGGGTGGGATTATTGTCTAGAGAGCAATTTTATCCTGCCAAATCAATTTTAATCAAGTAGACCAAAATACCCCGCTTCCAACCTACCGAGACTACGAATGATTGAAATCACCATTCGAAGATTGACAAAAACGCACCATTAGATAAAGACCAAAACTACCACCAATTCTTAGTAGATTAGCTGCTCTTCCAACAAATCAAAACCAAGCTAAATATTAATATTACCGTACAAGTCCTATTCAAAATTATCAAAGCAAACCAAATCAAAGGATTTGATTTTGTTGCTCTGTCATCAAAGTGTTTATAAAACTGAATTCACAGGGTATAATTAAGGGAGAGGAGGAGGTTTACTACGATGGATTTCATGAACTAGACAGGCACATTGGGCTTAGATTTTCGGACTTTGTGAGAGGAAGAGTGTCAGCCAATATCATGCTGGCAGTTCGCTAAGATGAATTTGGGGTGAATGGGCGTTGCCGTTGAATCGAATCGAATCGAATCGAATCGATTGTTTTGTAGGTCCCCTAAAAAATCTTCCTAAAAAATCTTCCTCATCTTTGATTGACTTTTCTTATTGCTAATCATAATAGCAAAAAGTTTTGTTGAAATTTCCATTGACTGATGATTTGATGATGGTGACTGTTGATGAAGAAACCAGATATATGCATAGCAAACAAAAGCAAAACAATTGTGGTCTTCTAGAAATTTACTCTGACGGGATTGAGGGCATTTTTATCCTTCCAAACAAATTTGCTTTAGCAATATACAATTTGCTCTGGTAATAACACTGCCCTAAGTTATAACAAAAGAAACGAGTTATTAGTTATTAGATCATATTATTATTTAATATTCCAAGTTAGTATTATTTATTAGTATAAATAATTACATGTTATTTCAAATTATTAGTTATTAGGCTAAGTAAATCTTAATTTTATTCTAAGTTAACCGTACAAGATATTACCTATTTCATTCAAAGTTATTTCTTATTAGTCCAAGAAAGAAAATGCATAAATGTTATAGTTATTGAAATCTCACTATAAATTAGTTCAATTTATTACTTATATTAATAATTATTATTTATTAGTCTAATTTACTTTTTATTATCACAAATTATTATTTATTAGTTGAATAAGAAAAATAAGTAACATTATTAGAAAAAAAGTCATTTAAAATGTTAAAATAATTAAATAACGTTGAGTAGACTGGTCAAACTGTTCTCTAGCGGATTGGCCAGGGCCGTATCATGAACAGGCCCGCTGCCGTGTCTATCTGAAGAAGCTTTTAGCACTTGAGGCCTTGCTCTCAGGATATTTTTTAGGCATTTTTTTCATTTTTTTTAGCATTTGAGAGTCTTCTAGGTTTTTAATTACTAATCATATGCCAATGTAACTGATTGTGTTTACAGTTTGCATTAGTCTTCAAAACATAATGTGTTCGTCCTAGTTATTCAAAAATAAACGCAATGAAATATGAGAAAGAGTATGTGTTATTTTATTTTTTTGTTACTTTTGCTTTGCTAGATGAATGGTGAAAATTCTATGATGCTAGATATCAGGGATTGTTCATTGGATTCATTAAGGTTTGCTTGAATGATATTTGTTGTTTGATTTAATTAAAAATGTAACAAGTTTCATACTTTTAATTTGTGGTAGTCAATTTACATAATTTTCATATTTATTTTTTAGCATATTACGATTACAATATTATCATATGAATATTACTTGTTAAATTACCAAATGATATAAACACTAAAAGTTTGGAGTACTTTGGACAATATATAGTAATTAGATCTCCAATTAATTGTTGAATGACGTTATTTTTAAGATATCTCATACAACAAATATTAACCAAACACTGGACAAAGGAGACTACATATCAATGAGGACTCAACCTAATATTCATAGTCCAGAAATTAGATATTCCATCCCTGTCCTTGAACCAAAGAATATTGGACTTCGTTTTCTTTATTTTGACACTTCATTGTCAAAATACACAATAAATTTGAATCATGAATGTGGAGAATGCTAGGAATAGGGATAGGAATGAATTATGAATTAGGAGAGTCTATCACTAAAAGAAGGAACTCACACATGGAAAGGATTATGGAGGCTAAAGATTAAACATAAAGTTATACACTTTGCATGGAAGTGCTTAAACCAAATTCTGCCTACTAAAGAACTGCTGCACGGGAGAATAATAGGAAAGACAGATGCCCCGTGCAGGAGATGTGGAGAGGAGATTGAAACAATGGCACATTGTTTTTTTTTTTTTTTTTTGTCTAAACTCCGAACATGCAATTGGCCTGGAAGTTGTTTCCTATCCAGTGGGACGGAGTTGAACAACATAGATAATGCTTCTAGAGATGTTCACGTCACTAGAAATAGTACAGCACTTGACCTGTAGAAGCAACAATATGTTTCCTTCGGCAGATGTGGAAAATAGAAATAAATGGAATTTTGAGGGGAAAGGAAAGAATGAGCATCACATGATCATGAAAGCAGTGAATGAACAGAATTGAACCATCACTGATAAGCAGGGAAGTCATTGTAGAAAAATTAGGTTCAGTGAGGGCAACATTACTAAAGGCTAAGGAGGAAGGATGGAGAAACATCAAGATTCAACTAGATTGCAAGACCACAGTTTGCAAGAATCAATGCTGGAATTGTGAAACATGTAAAGCATGCAGTTTTTAAGGAGGATATTGATATACTCAGGAAAGATTTTTGTAGATGCTCTTTTGTCTATGTTTGTGATGATAGGAATTTTCATAGCAAGAAAGTTGCCAGATTTGCAGCTAATCATTGTTATGATATTAGGCGGGAAAGAAGTTTCCCCGTGGCTAGGACAGATGGCACAGGTTGATCATAGGGCGGTTGCCCTCTAATTCTGTAAAGCTTTACAGTTATTCCAATATATTACCATTGTCGTTCGGAGAAAAAAAAAATACAACGGAAGAGGAAAGAACTAGGGGAAAAGGAAGGTGAATTACGAACTTGCTTTATTCAAATGTAGCTGAAAACATTAAGCAAAAGGAGAGTGCATAAAACACTAATACCAAGATAAGAGACATCTTATGATGTTATACCACAAGCAGAATTTTTGTCGACTTAAAAACAAGAAGAAACATTATGCATGTAACTTTTCAACATTATTCACACTTTTATTGCTTAGTGTGTTTTTAGGATAGAAGAGTAACGCATACAGAAACATACTTCTCAATGAGGTAGTTTACTCGGTTGCAACAAATTTGTATGAAGCATATGAGAGAGAACTAAGACTCCAGCTGTGATGGATAAGTTCTGCTTTTGATTTTTCACCTGCAGCCCCCATTGCCACATGTAATGGGTAAAAGTGTTCAGGCCACGGGTGAGCAGTTTTTGCATATGGTGCCTTCTCTTCATAGTGCTTAATATCATCATACCTAGAAGTAGTAGTAGCTATTATTATGTAATAGAAGGTAGCTATTATTATGTAATAGAGGATAGCAAACTACTGCTTGAAATATCATATAATCATATTAACAATCTACAGAAAAGTAAATGTAACCAAGAAAGTAAAAGCAGGAACTCGTAAGGAAATATCCCATGACAAAACAGCAATTAACAAATTATTGAGACTATCCAGTTTATATAATTTCTCACATAGTAAACTACATCCTAAATCTCCAGGAATGCAAATGACAGAGGAGACCTCTATAAATATCGTTCACCATTTATTTTTGGCAGAAGTTCATGATAGCTTTCATTTCTTAAAATTCTATTTTCTTGGAACCCCGAAAGAAGAAAAATTGCCAAAAAAATGAATCCAATATTCTTATGCATCTGATGAAGCAAAGAGCAATCACAACTAAACTTTAAGTTTCACAATCCAAATCCCAAAAAAAAAAAAAAAAAAAATGTAAAGGAGTAAGACCTTTCACCCACTTTATCATCTAGACCTCATGTCTCACAAAACCTCAGAAGTGTATACTACCACAGATCAAATAGAAACTTCAAACAAGGTCTTGAAAGTGGATGGAGTGATTCTATGTTTTTATTGTTTATGAAATAAATGTCAATTTTCATAATGATAAGAACGCATAGAGTAACCTAATTTTTCATAATGATGATAGCATATCAACCTAAAACTCAAACTCTGCAATACATCTCTAGTCAAAGAGAACAATGTTGGGGGAACATTACCATGACTTGTTAAACCATATTTCCAACAAACAAAAGATGCCATAAAAAAGTTTAAACTCAAAATTTCCAGTGTGCTTCCAAGAATAAAAATTTAACAAATTAAATTGAAAATGGAAAAAGGTCAAAGAAAATAATCACAAAGATCTGATATGCACTACGCTTAATCAATTACTTGACTCCAATTGGCTCCAAGAACAGTGACATACTGACAATCTTCAGCTTAACAAGTGCCAATCTACTCAACTTTTTCATGCATATGGAGAGGCACATATGAAATGAAAATGGTTGAGGAGCATCCGGCAAACCTTAAAGGTCATAAGCAGGAATACAATCATGCAGCCCACTTGCCAAACCCAGCCCCAAAGAAAAATCTATACATGTAAGTTCGTGTATCAAATGCTTTTTTGTCTGCGTGTATGTAATGGTCAATAAAAACAATACCTTCTGTTTTTCTGTTCATGCCACATTTTGACAAATACTTCGTATATGAGACACATCTGGCATACATTATTAGATTAGAGAGTGGCAATGCCGCCACCGTGTTCTATTTACCTTGTCTGAAGAACTATGCAAAGATGATTTTAAACACAGTAAGTGTGTTACTAAATACTTTACCTTCCGCTGAGAAGGGCTTCTTTGAGCCATGTGTCAAATTGTAAAGCCCAAGAATCAACAGAACTAGATTCATGGAGGGTCCTTAAGTTGTGCGTGGCAGATCCAGAACCGACTATGAGGTAACCCTCGTCCTTCAAAGGTGCCAATGCTCTTCCCATTTCATAATGGTAAGTCCCATTCTGAATTGACTGGACAGATAGCTGGCAGACAGGTATATCAGCCTCTGGGTACATAAGCATGAGGGGAACCCATGCTCCATGATCCAACCCACGCTTCTTATCCTCATATACTCCCTTGTATCCATGATTAAAACTGGAGGTTGTGAGCAGTTCCTTCACCCTCTTCGCCAATTCTGGAGCTCCTGGTGCAGGATACTTGAGCTGTAAATTAAGAGTGAAGATGATTTAAGAAAATATTTTAGGCATACAAGCATCTGATATAAGTCTTTCAAATCCAAATTGAATACTCTTTCATACAATGTACACTATCCATTTAATAACGTCAGGCCTTCCAAGCCATATGATCAAAGGATGTCCTAACACTGTTGTCTGTCACATCCAATCAGGAGCGTATCTGCAGGGTGTAGAAAGGTGTTCCACTTATTACTATTGTAGGTTCCATTAGGTATCTCCATTATTTTGTACGTGGTTCAAGATAAATACTACACCATTCTTGAGAAGCTTAGGTGATAAAATGTAAATATGGTAAATTTTTATTAAACATCAACGATTTGGCCAAAAATCAGTAGCTGTATAAATTGTAGTTGATGGGAACCGCAAGAATAATAAACATCAAAACTGCTTCAGCATGCTTTGCCAAAGCTTGAGCTACACCAATTCCTTTCCTACTAGTCCAGGGAAAATCAGAAATATCAAACAAATAAACATTGTGCTCATCTCCTCCAACTATTGGACCAACTGCAGATAATCGTCATCACAAGTTGGCATAAGTCTGTTTATGTGCATTAAAGATGAAAAAGGAACCAGAGAGGAGCTCTGGCAAATCATGATGTGTTATTCTAACATTAATTCTGTCCTGAATCTGTTTATTTCATTTTTAACTTTTTCCACTATAATTTAGTTGGCTCTCAAAGAAAAACCAAAATATCTGGAGAAACCAGTAAAAAAATAGAAAAATTAATTTAAAGAGCGCCATCATAATTCGCAGCCTAAATAGTTATCTAATAAGCAGGAATCAACTCTGTCATGTATTCTGTTCACAAAGCAATATGCAGATTCTAAGGTTATCAATGCAAGACCACAAAAGATACAAACTTAGAAAATTTTACAAGAATTACAAAAATACGTATATAAAACAGATATTCTGCTTAAGAAAGGCTATAGCAGACTACAACACTACAACACCTTGAATTACTAAAGAAAACTCCAACGACACCTATTGAAGATCCTATTCAACAAAAGATTTTAATGGTTATCTAATCCTTCATTTTTTGAAGGCGCAGTTGATGTGGCTCCCTTCGGTTATCTTTTTCTTGTAAACGTTCTGCTTTTTATTTCGGAGATATTATGCCATTAATATATCAAACCAAGAAGAAAAGAACTGCACTTCCTGTCATTTTCCTATCAGATTTCTACACTAACATTCCCATAGAGTATAATAAGCATTGTTTCCCTACTAAAAATCCAAACAGTAACATCTTCATCAAGGTTATTAGACTTATTCTAGAAGAATCTACACAAATAACTGTGTAATATATTGAAATTTTTTCTCTTGAACTTGTTTGCTGCTTGCATGCACATATGAACCTTAAAAATTTCAATCCCTGATCTTGGATGCAAGGTAATTCTTCTATGCATGCAATAGCCAACCCCTTCATTTACAGGCTAGATTCTTTCCAACAAAGCCCGATACTGGTGCACTTTACAACTTGTGGCAATAAAGATAGAATAACCAAGATTCTCCATATTCTGGTACCGCAAAGTAGGACCAGTTCGTCCAACTCAAAATTGGTTATAATATCTTCAATAGCTAGTTAAAGTTCTTGCAAAAGCAATGTGGTCCAATAAAAGTACTTCTCACACGATATCCAGAATTAAAGAAAATTCTTTGAAACAAGCAGTTCAAGTTCTAGGAATACAGGTAAACAAATACCAAAGGACCTCAAGGAATCAGGAGACAAATCATTGAAGAGCTCAGAGCTGACAAAACATACTGAAAGAAACTCAGAAAGGAGAAACATAGATCACTGATGAAATAGCTTCTTAAAAAAAATAGGGAATCAAGGTCACAATGAAAAAAACAATAAAACACACATGTGAATGGAACACACCAAGGCCAACTCTATACATTCACAGATGGGATCAGCTGTGACACTAAATTTGGTGTTTCCACTAATGCCCCTGAAACGATTTAGAACTTAACTATTAATAGCTGGTTTATAACTGATCCATAGTGAGTAGTTATAAACTACCCCATAACTTCCACATCTCTCTTTAAACTAAGAAAACTTACAGTACATGAGATGGCACAAACATAGAGCATGCATAAATGGCTAGGCCTAAAAAAGTCCAAACCACTAGAGAGAGTATAATTCATTTGCTAGAGCAATGTGACGTCTAAACCACTAAAGTAATTCATCTTGCTCAGAGTTTCCACCATCACGTTTGAACTCCACAAAACAGTTTAATAGTGCAATTACTAATACTCCCTTAGTTCATTAATATCGTCACGGTATGGATTCAAGAACCAGTAGACTGAAGTTCCTTCATATCAAAACATTTGGTGACCGATCTATATCTATCAGTGTGGTGGGTGGGTCAAGTAAGAGAAAAGTGACATAAAACAACTGCCGGACAAATAAAACTTAATGAACTTCTGTGAAGTTTATTATCATTAAAATTATTATCTTAGTGACTCTACTGAAGGAGCAAAATTTATGCATGACAAGAGAAAGATGATATGAAAACATCAAAGTCAAGCCTTTATAAAATCTTCTGACACATTGGATCAAGGTCTGCCATATGAACTATCTTAATGTTTTGGATCCCCATATGACCAGCTTCTGGTTCCCCAAAAATTAAAAACAATTTATTGTGCCAATAGGGCACAATCCAACACACAAACATAGCCTAGAAAAATTTTCTTTTGGCTGCAAAAACAAACTAGTACGTAGCTCAAACAGAACGCCAGTATCCCGAAGGCAGAGAAGGCACTCAAGACTCCTGTAATTTAAAAAAAAAACAGAACATGTGCTGTCGAGGTGCAGCTTCAGTTTCAAAACTACAAGATCAATTTGAAATTGAAATAGCTGCCCATGACAGGTATTGACAACTGTATGTGGAAGAAAAAGGTTATTTGACGAAAGATTTAAGGAGGATACCATAACTATTTCATGTAAAATTTAAAAAGGGCCTGTTAGCTAGACTTGGATTAAAAACTAGGTGTTTGACCTACACAGACACGATAAACAGAAACTTGCTTCAGAATAGAATATATAAGATTAGACTATTCTTTGATTCAGACTACAATGAGAATGACAATCTCATGAAAACCAGCCACATCATAGTTCAGTGCACCTAGGAAACTTAGAATGTGAATTGGTTGATTGAAAGGGAGTCGGAGCCTTTGTACAAGTTCAAATCACTCATATTGCTCTCCCTCAAACTCATAGGTTTCACATAATATCCGTCAGAAGATCATTTTATTAGCTAACATTTGATAGCCATATTGGAAATGATGAATCTTTTTACTAGTCAACCTATAAGAATGTTAATTTCTACAAATAAAAAACAAGAGAACTCGTGTTTTCTCATTAGGAATTGCAAGGCCATAAAGAAAGACCTCACATGGATAGACTTCTCTAACAACATAGCAAATTTGGTATGTATTCCTTTAGAACTCGCACTATTAGAGTTCTATCTGAATCAAGCGCACCAGGACCCGGAATGGGTTGAATATGTACTCCAACGCCTGGTCCTGTTCCTTAAGATTCAGATAAGAAAAGAGTTACAAACTTTCACCTCCGTACAAGTTCCGGCCAGGATGATTGGGAAGATCAAACCAATTTGAACCGCTTACGCCTACCCATCTTTAAATGATTATTTGAAGATAAAAGTAAACAGTCAGTACAGCAGTTACAACCCAATTTAAACAGTAGAGTAAAGATTTCACATATCCTCTCTAGTTTATAGTATTGCCCTTTCTCTTCTTAAAAACAAGTTAATGATATATTTCAAGTATTTTCTGTATTTTTCTTTATGATCATCCTGCTGGGATCATTGTCTTGCTCCAGACCAACTTTGAAACAAATTCTTTCAAGTTTCTTCTTTATCTTCCCTTAGGACCAGCTAGCCAAAAAAAAAAAAAAAAAAGAACTGCTGATATCATAATGTTGTCTTGTCTGTCTCCAGAGTAACTTCAAAACAAATTCATTGAGAAAAGACAGATATGTACACAAGAAGTAAGCAGATCACAGTAACATACATAGACCATACATATCTACAATATACTTGAAAAATACACCCACTTTTTATGTGCTATGCATGTCTATTTGTCTATACTTAAATATAAGAAAGAGAGAATGACAATAAACAAATAAGTAAATAGGAGAACAGGAAAGAACCTTGTACATAGGCTTGGGGAAGTTATAGAAGTCATGGATGGTGTCATGATGGCCATGGATTACATTCACAGAGGGTTCTGAGGTATCCCAATGGGCAGATATCACCAGAATGCCTTTAGGTCTCTGGCTGAACACATTTTCTTTGAAAGCCTGCAAGAAGTGTCTGGCAGCCAACGAGTCATCTATAGAAAGGGTTGGTGATCCATGTGATATGAAAAATGTCTCTTTTATAGCTCCCATCTTCTATCCTTCTTCTTCCTCCCCAACTTTCTTTGTGCTTTTCCTACAACAATTCTTTTCATTTGTTAACATCTGGTTTTTAAAATGGAAAATTCATTTAAAAAAAAAGTGATAGAAATGAGATACCGGGATTGTTACAAAGGAAGACAGATTAAAAGAAATTAGAACAGAAGAAAATGGAAATAAAGATAAAGAGGAAAGCATGGAAATGTAAAATAAAAAATGTCTAAAAGTTTAAAACCATGAAAAAGGAAAACAAAATAGCAATTATATGATCACTTCCAACTCCTTAAAGGACTAATATCAACTATCTGTTCATCCAATACCTTTTTTCTTTTAAAGGTGACCTTCGTGTTTATCAATTCAGAATCAGGATGCTCTTTTACCCAGAAAACAAGATCCCAAACAAAATGAAAATAACCACTCAAATCTAACAAAAAAAAAAAATTCATACATGTAATTCAAAAATCTCAACTTGCAACTTAGACGAAGTAGTTGCATAATACAAATTAAAACTAGATTCTACAAAGAAAATTTCCAAGCCCCCATTATTACTATTCAAATGCTGCTATGATCCTTCAAATGTGAACCCAATTGACAGAATTGATAAAAAAAAAAAAAATAGGGATTAAAAATAGCATCAAATGGCAGCAAAGACCAATACTATTCAAATACGTGATCCTTCAAATGTGAACCCAATTGACAGAATTGATAAAAAAAAAAAAATAGGGATTAAACATAGCATCAAATGGCAGCAAAGACCAATAAAATTAAGGGTTAATAACACTTTACCCCCTGAACTAGGTAGGTAATAACACTTTGCCCCCCTACACTAAAACAATTATACTTTGCCCCCCAATCACATGATTCATCCTTTAAAAAATTTATAATATCATGTTAAATGACTTAAATACCCTTAGCACTATATTTTGATTTTTGTATTTAAATTTTGATAATGATGTGATAATTGTTTAAAAATAATGAAAAATAAATTATATAATATTTTAATATAATCCATATCAATATATATCATGATCAAATTTTTAAATTTTGTCATTTCTATTTTATATTATTTCGAATTTAAATATTTAATTATAATGGTAGAACAATTCCTAAATAGGCTAATTTTCTGTTGAAAATTCTTCTTTAAAGATATTGTGTGACAATATTTTTTTTATAAAAGTTTTGATTTTTTTATGTGTCCTAACATTTTACAATTTTTATATTTGGATTAACCTGTGCAAATTTCAATGTCAAATATAATATAATTCAATATTTTATCACATTTTCACTAGCTAATTATTTTGTTATTATATTTTATTATAATAATAATTTTTATTATAATATTAGTTTGTTATTATATTTTATTTTTTTCTAATTCTTTTAAACGTATTGAACATCAAAATTAAATACATGAAAAATCAAAATATAAGACTAAAGGTATTTTAGTCATTTAACTTGATATTATAAATTTTCTAAAAGATGAATCATATAAATTTTATAAAAGATGAATCATGTGTTAGTTAAGGGCAAAACGTAATTACCTACCTCAGAGCAAAGTGTTACCTGAAACCTATTAACCCTAAAATTAATGAACAATGAATTAAATCAAGCATTAAAAAAACAATGCATAGAGCAAGAAAAAAAGTCAAACTAATAACGGCAAACCAAGAAAAATCCAGATACTAGTATCCAAAGGTAAACATTAATCAAGAAATACAATAAATCTTTTCATCTGATCTTCAAGAAACATATAAGCCAAAGGAAATAAATACCTTTCCAAAAACCTACCAAGATTTTATGATCAAGAACTTCTGAGTATGAAATTCAAACATATTAGAAACATTTAAAAAAATGATAAGAACAAGAAGACAAATTTTAGGGATATAACTACCTGGGAGAGAGATAAAGAAGATGGTAGGAGGTCATCCGCTATTTATGCTCTCGAGAAAGCTTTCCCATTCCCACCTAACCTAAAGTGTTAATTGCAAAAACAAAGCCGAACTGCCCTTCTTTTTTGATTCGGTTCTAATAATATTAAAATCGTAGAATTTTGGCGGCGGTTCTAATAATATTAAATCATCGTAGAATTTTGGCGGTTGTTGGTCTACTTTGGAAATTTTTATTTTAGTTAGAAATAAATAATAATTACTGGGCATAATTAATAGTTATTTTTTAATTAATAAAAGTCTGTTATTTAAAATGTAATGACTATTTTTTAGATAGAATAGTCTCTTATTTTTTTAAAAATATGAACTCTCCACTCCAAATAAAAATTTTCATTAGTTGAGAGATAACTACTGAAATATCCAGTAATTACTCCGGACAAAAATAAAATTTTTCATCTATAGAGGTTCATATTTCACTTACACCAAAATCAGAAGTTTTTGACTTCTATTTTCATTTGTTTTGTTTATTCCTTAGCAGTTAAAATAATAAATTCCCAAAACAGCCCTCTAAGATTTTTTTTTCTAAAATCGAAACCGCCTCTCAATTTAAATTTTAACCGATTTTTTCTCTTAACCAAATATTTGTAACCAATTTAGTCTTTATTTGATTGCGCCATCCAAAACATAAGGTTTTTTTTTTATTTGATGGCGACTAGATGCAGTGACAAATGTGATTTTACACTTGTACCCGTGATCACTATTGCAGAAAAACGAGAAAAAAAAAAACTTATGATTTAGGTAATGTAACCAAATATAAATATTTAGTTAAAAAACTAAATCGATTAAATTTTGAGTTGGAACTACTTCGAATTTAATGAAAAAGTTAAAAGAACTCTTTACGTAATTTTTTCTGTAATTGATTTTTTATTTGAACATGTTTGAGTTGATATAATAAAACCTTCATTCGTGGATAGAATTATTATAACCTTTAATAGAAAGAGTACTGGTACTTCAAGACTTAGTTTGGGAGTTTAGAAAGGAAGAGGAAAAGATAAGTTATGAGAGCAAAGAAGAGAAGATAAATTATATGAGTTTATCTCCAAGTTGTTGTTTGAGAAAGAAATTGGATGATCTTGGATTCATAGGGTATTTTTATTTATTTTTTACTAAGCTTGTATAAGCAAAAGCAAAGTAGGTATTTCAAAAGGTTTAAAAAGACATTAGCTCAACTTTTCTTATTTCTCTCCATTTTTGGGGAGAATTTTTTAACCAATATATCATCCCATTTTTTTCCATATCTCTTCTGTTTTACCCAACTAAAACTTCCAAATAAAGAAAAACTTGAAAAACCCATTCTTTTCTCTTCTTTTCTCGCTAAATCTCAACTCTCAAACTAAGCCTAAGAAAAACTACAAAGCCACATTGCCTAAACCCCAATATTTGATTGCCTCTTAACTCGTCCTTCCTTTTCCTTGCTCAATTTTTTCTCTTGGCAACATCTGTATTCTAACTACCATGATTATGATTGCACCATCATCACCACTACACCCTCAAACTGAAACACCTATTTTTACTACTACCAACCACTATCACCACTAAACCCCCAATGACAAACACTACTATTCTACCCCACTACCATTATTGCCATGAACAAAAGCTCCACCACTAGCATCATCATAACACTAAACCTACCACCAATGTCAAACAACATCTCACCTTATTGCATCAGTTATGGGCAAGGAAATACAAGATTAGAGGAAAGAAAGAGGAAAAATAAATTCAAATTCTATAGAAATAGAGAAAAGGCAAGGAGAATAGAGAAGATAACATGGAGAATAGTGGTGGTTAGATGAGGGGCAAGTTGCAGAAGAAGAGGACATGAAAAGGGAAGATGAGGGAGAAAGAAGAGATTGTGAAAATGAGAAAGAATTAATAGTCGCTATGATTTCGCAATTTAAAATCGTTTATAATAGGATTCTAATTAAAATTTGGAAAAATGAATGACTATCTAATTGAATTGCCAAAAATCCCAACTGTGATTGTTGGCGCTCAACTGCAATAATTGATTTTTTTTTTTTTTTAGTATTAAAAGGTTTTAGATAGTGAGGGTACAAAATCCAATTAAACATTTGGAGTTTTTGTCCTAGGGTTTGTTACTTTTGTATATCATTTTAGGTTGTTATTCAATTTGTTATTTTTGTTATTATCATGTTTTGTATGTTATAAGAGGTCCAGGGTTGTCTGGGTCAGAGACTGTGAGAAGAAGACTAAATAGAGCGAAAACTGGTGGAACTGATGAACAATGGTGTGTCCATCGCACCAAAAGTCAGAGAGGACGGCGTGGTCATGCCAAGCCAGTTCCTAGCGTCCCGAGCCGATTATAGTACATTTTCTCACGCAAATTGGAGTTTCTATGTCCATTGTGGATCTGAATTGGTTCATTTCAGGGCAATTTCGACCCTAACACTTAGTACTTCTTAGAATCTATAATTGAGGTTTTTAAGACCTAATTTAACATTCTTAGATTAGTTTGTAGCTATAGTTTTCTCTAATTTTTTGGGTTTTACTATTTTATGATAAAAGACAAAAGGTAGGGAGATTCAAACGTGGTAGACTTGTGTTGATTTCTTGGTGATTTCTATTTAGTTAAGCACTTTTTTGTCATTTTTAATTAGTTTTAGTGGCTTTCAATTCAACTCTTATGGTCACTTTTGCCGCAATTATGTTCTATTTCGCTGTCCCAAGTTAGGGTTTTGAAGGCATAAACTCTAGCTTTTAATGTTATTTATGGTGAATTTCCTTCAAGTTGAGTATTTGTTACGTATTTAATACTTCTAGGTCTCTGATATAGTCTTGAATGACCAAATAAACTTATGCTGAGACGTAAAAGTGAATTGCATGTTTTGGGATAATTAGCAAATGACATAAGTAAATGCAATAATTAGATTACTGAGATTTGTTTGGTCTCTTATATGAGCTTTATGGTCTACGATCATACCTTATTTTTTTTAATTATTAGTGCTAAGAAATTAGACAGTAATTAGGTAAGTGGGGTAAATATTATTTAAAAGAAATCAGTAACTATTCAAGAGAATTTGGCCATCAACTTTGAAAATTATTTAGCTATAATAGCTTGAATTGAGTTTATACTTGATCAATTGCTGAAATCGAAATACCAAAAGTCTTCTTACCTTGACTTTTATCTCATATTAATTGCTTTGCTTTAGTTTAATTTTAGCAGTGACTTTATTGTTTATTCAAAATTTGAGAATTTGTGATTAAGTTTGGCTTAAGAAACATTTATCAAGTCAAATTTAAGTAATTTAAATATTTTGAATATTTACTGTCCATTTGATTCAAGGATCGGATAAGATAGCATGTTTCATGCATTCTTGAACTCTTAATTCTACGATAAATTTTCTTCAGATGAATAGTACATGCTTTGTAGTTTTTGGTTTTTTTAGTTTCATGGTATATCTTGTTAAACAAAACCAACTTGAATTCGGTTGGATATCGGATTCAATCTGATCACTATTTTAGCAACCAAAATACCCTAAGTTTATTGTTTTTTTAGTAATCCAACAAATAACATTCAAATAATACTATATTAGTGATAATATGCTAAAAATAAAAGTAAAAATTCAATAAATTGCTATCACATAAAATAATTAAAGGTGTTACTCTTAACCCACCAATTCGAAAATCCCGCTAACTTGGTCCAATCTTATGTCATCACATGAACCAACCAGTCTCTTAAACCATTAAAGTATCTAATAATTTATCTAAGTGTGATCAATATATTAACCAATGGAAAATGTTTTGAGATTAGGCCTTATTTGATAAAACTAAATCTGTCATCTGAAATATGAATGTTGAAATCTGCATTACTTAATCAATCAAAACCCTGATTGGTAATCCAATCAAGTACTTAAAATTAGTTAATTAAAACTTATTTAGATTAAACATGTTAGATAACAAAAAATTGGAAATCTGAAGTATTTATGTGGGCCTGAAAGAGTAAGCAAAATATGAGCCTAAAATTAAGTGAAAAAGTTTTCACTTATCATTGAATACAAAGTATGTTCAATAATAATGTTTTAAAATATTTCTTCATATGACATAAATAACCCCATTCATATGCATTTTTGTCTTTTTTTTATTGCCTCCTTCTACGACTCTCATCTTATTTTGCCATTACACCCTCCTTATTTCATGAGATATTATTCTGCTATTACACTCTCTCTATTTTAGGATATATCATTACCGTTCTCTTTTTCTATTATGTCGTTGCCCCTATTCATTTCAAGAGATATTAGCACCATTCTCTATCACATCTTACCATAGTAGAAAAAATATCCTGGATGTTTTCTCTCTCTTTATAGCAAAAGGTATGCCTACTGATTAATCTCATTATAGACACTTGCATTGCGCTCAAATTGGTTGTGGTAAATTCCAATTTACTAATTCTTGGATGAAGTTGAAGCTTCAGTTTCTTTACCATCTTGGACCTATTGGTTGTTTGTTTATGGTTTTTAATTTTTAAGTAACTGTTGCAATTTTGGCAAAATTATTGCAATTTTGGTTATTGCTATCATCTTATAGTTTTTGCTACAAAAATATTCTTGCTCTAGTGATTTGATTTTTTAATGTCGAATTGATTGGTGGTAGATTGTGGTTTATGACATGATATTAGGGTTTCATTATGAGTTAGACACAATAGATAAAAAAAATGATGAATGAGGTTTTCTTGTATTTGGACTCTGCTCTAAATGTATGCAATTTTTTTCGTCATGTTATATATATCATAAATGAATTTTATTTGTTCAAAAGATTAAAGAAAGTATCAGGATGCTTCTGGTTTCTTTATGTGAAGAGTGTCCATCAAAGAAAGATTAAACAAAATATTTTCTTTGATATTCTAGTTCAAGTGGGGTGTGATTGGAGTATTAATCTCTCTCTCTCTCACACACACAAAGAGGCATATACACACAAATATGTGAAACTTTGTGTGGGGAGTTTTGTAATCAATTTCATCAAGTCTCATGGGATAGATAGTTTTAATATTCACTTGAGTTTAGTTATTGGAAAATATTTATGTAAACCTGATTTATGACATTACTTGTAGACTTTGTGTTTGAATTAAACCTTATAAAATAAATGACATCAATTGATGTAAGCAATATTCTATAACATTTAATCCTAACCACAAAATACACTAATGTGATTCAAGATCGGATCTACCTAAATATTTTTTCTAGTTCTAATAGTTCAGTAACATCAATGGATCACAATAGTATTAAATGAAAATATAATGTTTGTGCCATAGGCAATAGTTAGGAATTTTATTAGTTTACCTAGTATTAGTATTTTCTGTATATAATTCAGGATGTCAATGTATTTTCTTGGAGTTTATAAATTTTCTCTATGTTTGATTTTTGAGTGAAAATATTCCATGTTATATAAATTTAAATAAAGATTACAATACATGTAGGAGTGTAGATTTATGTTTTGGAGAAGTTGCCGCAAAGCATTTGTCTGGAGCTAGTCTAAAAAAAGAAGCATGGGATAGGATTATATTAGTTTTACAAGAGGAAATGAATTGTAAGTTTAGTCAAAAGCAGTTGAAGAATGAATGGGATTACCTAAGAAGGAAATATCAAGCATGGAAATGGTTAATTGGAACAACATGAAATAGCCATATTGATCCGACAACTAATATGATCACTTGGAGCTCAGAACAATGGAAGGATTACATAAAGGTATTTCATTCATATTATTAGATGTAATTTATTTAATATGTAAATATTGATAAGTATAGTTTATTATTTTATTTTGTGTGTACTAGAAATATCCAGAAGCAAAATAAATTTCATGGTAAACCGTCAGAATATGCAGAAGATATGAGGTCAATATTTGACAATAGGACTGCATCCAGTAAAGATGCAAGGGACCATCCAAGCAAAGTCATCCAAAATATAGCTTTGAATGCTGTACACCAGGATATATCAACCAAG
Organism: Cinchona pubescens; assembly: GCA_025175665.1. Classification (NCBI taxonomy): domain Eukaryota; kingdom Viridiplantae; phylum Streptophyta; class Magnoliopsida; order Gentianales; family Rubiaceae; genus Cinchona; species Cinchona pubescens. Next base: position 2,161,731 of record JANKKI010000170.1, read on the forward strand.
AAAATAAATATGGGGATATAGCTCTTTCATCAAGTGGAGTAACATTAGAGAAGAATGATACCAAACGTCCAAAGAAATCTACTTCTGAAAAATTGGATGACTTTGATAAACAATTAACGACAGCTCTTAAAACATTGGAGTAGTCAGATAGACCAAGTATTGCATAATGTAACAAATAGCTGAATGAAATGCAAACATTAAAAAAAAATGACCCACTATATATTGCAGCTACTTGCATTTTTTGTGAAAGTAAGGTTATAGAGAGCAATGGATTCAATTAGATTAATGAACCTGAAGAAGTCATGAAAAGTTGGATAGTAATGAATGGTAGAAAGTTTGGTCTACTTTAAATTATGATTAGCTTTGCTATTTTATATTTTGTGATGCAAAATTTCTAAATAAAATCCTTATGTATGTGGTGTTGGAGTTGTATTTTTGGACATTCACTTGAATTTCTTAATCTAATTTATGGATATTATATTTTAGTTATTGAAAGTTTTGGTTGATTAATATGAATCTTCTACTTTTAGTTAGTTCTACTCCTAATCACTATCATTATTTTATTTTCTTTATTACAAACTATACATATGATATTTTGTTATATATTTTGTACTAAAATAAATTTTACTATGATGTTTGCAGATGCTAACTAAAAAGCAAAACAAAATATTAAAAATTATCATAACAATGCTTATAATAAAAAGACTAAAAAAGGCGAATGGAAGAAGACCAGATACTAATTCAATGCGAAGTGTTTGCGAGCATGTTAGTGAAATAATCCATGAGAAATTCGGTACACTCTATAGAAATGTTACAAATGAGAAAGGAAGCATTCTTAAATTTGTGTTCTCACTTTTGAAATAGAGGCTAGCTACAAAATAGTCGACATCTTTCTGTTGGAGAAGAGGTAATAATGTTTCTTATGAGTATGGGTCAATATCACACAAATCGTGCAGTCAAGAGAAGATTTCAACATTAAACTTAAACAATGTATACATACTTCTATGAGGTGTTAGATGCCATGCTCAATTTTGTGAAGGAAATGGTTATTCTAAATTTCAATCTAAATATGAATCAAAATCAACAACACTGTCGGCTTCAAGAATTATTTCAGTTACTATTTTTTAGTAATTTACATTATGAAATTATATTTATTTTAATTAGCATATTGCGAATTATATAATTATATAAAACTCCATAATTGTGGAAGACAGCTATCTTTTTCTTTTTTCTTTTCTAGTAATATCTTATTAATTATTTATGAAAGGGTGCTATTGGTGCACTTGATAGTACATTGGTCCATGTTGTTGTACCTCTTGAAAATCAAGTCCTTTATCGAGGAGGATTAAAAGGAAAGTGTTTCCATAATGTACTTGCAATTTGGATTTTAACATGACTTTTACATTTGTATGGGTTGGTTAGGAAAGAGTAGCACATGATTTTAGAGTTTTATTAAAGCATGAGAGATCCGACAAGTAACTTTCCATTTCCTCCTCTAGGTGAGAATATTTTATAAAAATTGGAATTTTTTGCTTGACTTTCTTCATATCTAAGAACTAAGAATTATTTTGTAGGTAAATACTATTTATGCGATGTAGCCTACTCACATACACATGAATTTATGACAACTCATTGCAATGTATGTTATTGGTTATTAGATTTTCAAGGTGAGCATCATGAGATTACAAAGGAAGAAAAACTCAATCAAGCACATACAAGGCTAAGGAATGTAATTGAGCACACTTTTGGAGTATTAAAAGTTCATTTTCAAATTCTACACAAAATGCCATCTGATATCCTTTTCCAATGCAACGAGATATTGTAATTGCATGTGCGGTGATACATAATTATCTTCAAAGGACTAGTGTCAAGGATTCCTAGTTCGACAATTTGAAAATGAAGATGCTATGGCACAGAATCCACAGTAATTTGAAAATAACATAATTTATGAAGAATATGTAGGAGTGTCACGACAAGCCGATCAAATTTAAATACTCAACTTACGTGATCGAATTGCAAATCGATTGTAATTCTTGAAATGAATTAATTTTTAGAAAATGCATATCATTTATTTTTCAATAATTTGTTTGTACCTCTTCAAAATTCACTATTTTTCAAATGATTTAGTTATATATATGTTATTTCAAATTATTTAGAATATTGTGTTTTTATTGTACTTTTGGTTGATTATCACTTTTGTAATTAATTACGAACTTAAAATGTGTATTAAAATCTAATTATATAAAATAAAATTAAAAAATATGTAAGAAGTAAATGAACATAAGGACAAGCATGAAACAAACAAACCAAATCTTAATCCTACTAAGTAGGGTCAACTGCATGAATCTTACTATGCCATTGTGCTTTGTCATGGATCATATCCTCGTCAATTCCTAGATAGGCTATATCTTTTTTACAAGTTACCCACCAAGCCTTTTTCAGTCTTCCCCTACCTCTCTTATGTTGACTATTCTCTCTAAAATCTACTTGTCTGACAGGCACTTCTACTGGACATCTTAACACATGACCTAACTACCTTAAGTATGTTTCTCTCATCTTCTCATCAATAGGTGCTACTCCAATCTTCTCACGAATATGCTCATTGCATATCTTGTCCATCTTAGTATACCCACACATCCATCTTAACATTCGCATTTATGCTACTCTCATCTTTTGCTCATTTGTATAATTCACTGCCCAACAAAAAAACCATTAAAGCATCGCTGGCCTAATTGCCGTTTTATAAAATTTACCCATAAGTCATAAAGGAATTTTGCTGTCGCATAATATTCCCGATGATACCATTCTCCATTTAGTCCAATCTGTTTGTATTCGTTGTGTAACATCTTGATCTATACCACCATTACTTTGAAGAGCTGATCCTAAATACTTAAAATTGTCACTTATGGACATCTCTTGATTTCCGATACTAACCCTTATTGTATTTGTACGTGTAGTTTTACTAAGCTTAAATTCCATGTATTCTATTTTTGATCTACTAATTTTAAATCTTTTTGTCTCAAGTGTCTCTCTCCAAATTTCGAGTTTAACATTAACCCCGTATTATGTTTCATCTACTAAAACAATGTCATTTGCAAATAACATACACCATGGTTTTCCTCCTGTATGTGCCTTGTAAGTTCATCTATGACCAATGCAAATAAATAAGAACTTAGTACTAAACCTTGGTGTAAACCCATATTTATAGAGAATTCTCATGAGAACCAAATTGTAACATTTGTCAAATTTAGTATTCAATTGCCTATTATTATCAAACATAAGTCATGAATTTAGTGGTAAGTTTTAGACATGAAGTTGTACTTTTTTCAATACCTAAAAATTTAGTGATTAGTCAGACCTCAGTATTCAAATTTCAATATTCAGATTTCATCTATCAATTCAGTTTTATCAAATGTAGCATCAGTCACTGAATTTGAAGTACTGAAAAAAGTACAATTTATTATTTGAAACTTAACACCGAATTTATGACTTGGTAATAATAAGCATATGAATACTAAATCTAACAAATTTTACAATTTTATCCTCATGTTCATTTATTTCTCAAAGAAGTTTGTATTTTATTATATATGATTAGATTTTTAATACATATGTTTAAGTAGCAATTAATGACACAATCAACTAATTAACCAAGAGTACATTAAAATAAAATAATCCAAAAATTGGAAATAAAAAATGTCGCTAAAAATCATTAAGGAAAACAATTGCCTATATTGAAAAGTTTTAATAAAATATTTAAAGGAGAACAATTGAGAATTTCAATAAATTAATTCAATCTAAGAGCTATAACTTGATTTGCAATTTGCTCATATAAGTTTGATCAGCTTGTCGAGTACTTGTATAGATTATTCATTTGTTATGTTGTCTTGGAGTTGTTCTGGATTTCACACTACACCTTTTCATCTTGAAATTGGCAAAACCATGTGTCTTTGACACCAATTCTTCAAAGATAGTTCTGTATGGGCACACATGCAATTACAATGTTTCGTTATGTTAGAAAAGGATATGGTGCCATTCTATCTAAAATCGGAAAACAAAATTTCAATACTCTGAAAGCACTCTCAATTACATTTCTTAACCTTGCATGTGCTTGATTAAATTTTTCCTCCTTTGTTGTCGCATGACGTCCGCCTTGAAATTAGACAACCAATGGTTTGCATTATGATAAGGTACCATAAATCCACGTGTATGTGAGTAGGGTGTATCACATAATTACTTGCAAAATAATTCGTAATTTATAATAAGATTTGAAGTAGGTAACTCTAATGGTTATTATAAAAGTTTGTTATTTGAATAAAAAGGAAATGGAAAATTGCCTGTTGGATCTGATTTGATTTCTAATAAAAATTTAGAATCATGAGCTACTCCTTCCCAACCGTCCAAACAAATGTGAAAATTAGATTAAAATCACAAATTGTAATTACATTTTGATTACACTTTCCTTTCCCCTTCCTCGATAAGGGATTTGATGCTCGAGTGGTATAATAGCATGGATAAGAGTTCCATCAATTGCACCAATTGCACCCTTTCACAATGAGTTTATTACCAAAAAATAGAATTTTCCTAGTCAATTATCGAGTAGTAGTAAGATGGGTGACCTCCTAGGAAGTCCTCCTAATCAACTATTGAGTTTTATATAATTATAAAACTTCCAATTATGTTAACTAAACATAGGCACATATAATTACAATGTCAAAATATAAAATTTTTACTAAATATGATTACTTGGAATATTTGTCGCTGTCAACAACGTTATTGACTTTGCACCATACTTGGATTAAAATTTGGTACAATAATACTTCCATTGCAAAATTGAGCATGTCCCATAACACATCATAGAAGTATGTATGTACTGTCTGAGCTGAATGTTGAAATCTCCTCTTGACTATATGATGTGTGTGATGTTGGCTCATACTCATAAGAAACATTGTTATATTTTTTTTCGAAAGAAAGATATTGACTATTTTGAAGCCAACCTCTATTTTGAAAGTAAGCACACAAGCTTAAGAATACTTCTTTTTGCATTCGTAACATTTCTATGGAGTGTGTTGGATTTTCATGTATTATTTCACTTACATATTCATGGCCACTTAGCATCGAATTAGTATCTAGTCTTCTTCGAATTCATCTTATTTTTTATCTTTTTATAATAAGTATTATTACTATTATCTTCAATAATTTCCTTTTCTCTTATATACATTAAAATCTCATATTTGCAATTTATAATAAAGAATATAAAAATATTGACTATGAGCTTATGAACCATAGTACTAGAAACATAAGATGTTTTGCAAAGATTCAATGGTATAAATGTCCAAAACATTATCGACTACTAGGAACACAAGGTGTATGTTTAAAAAATTTGCATCACAAAATCTAATAATTAGCAGGAATAATCCTAATTTAGGGTTTCCCTAACTTTTTCCCAATCATTGCTATCCAATTTTTTTTGCTTTCTTTAGATTTATCATTGTATTGAATCCATTGTTCTCTATATGCCTTGCTTTCACAAAATATGCCCATAGCTACAACATATAGGTGGTCATCTGATTTTATGTTTGCATTTCAGCTAAATATTTGTTACATTCTTTGATACTGGTCCATCCTCCAATGTCTTAATAATTGCCATCAACTAGTTATTAAGGTTATTAAATTTTCATAACTACATTTCTTCTACCTTTTACAATCAATCTTCTTCTCTAATTTCACTTGAGTTGATGAAGAAGTTTTGTCCTCATGTTCACTTTCCAGATTGACATATGCTTGTGTACAATTTTCAATATTATCATTTGGTAGACCTTATTTAGATAGAGTCCCCATGCATCTTTTCCCGTTGTTTCCATGCTGTCGAATAATGTTCTTTAATCCTTTGGATATTCTAAGGGTTCACCATGAAATTCTTTTACTTCTAGATATTTTTGTCAAATGAAATACAACTTTAAGGTATAATTATCAATATTTATCTATTGGATCAATTATAAGAGTATGAAGAAATACGTTTATGTGATCCTCCCATGTTTTTGAGCTCTAATTTATGTTGTTAGTTACGGGATCATTGTTGCTATTTCTTCTTGTTCCAATTAGCCTTTTCCATGCTTGATATTTCCTTTTTAAATAATCCCACTGATTCTTCAATTGATTTTGAGAACAATCACAATTCCTTTCCTCTTTTAGAACTAATTTTAATCCTGTCCCATGCTTTCTTTTCAAACTACCTCCAGAAATACACTTTGCAGTGATTTTTTCCAAACATAAATCTAGATATCGTCTGAATAAACTTAGATCATCTTTCCACTTAGCTCTTCCAGAATCTATTAGATTTCATTTTTCCAACATGAATCATAAGTTTTATTTAAATGTTAATAATATAAAATATTTTCTACTCAAGAGCCTAATTTAGGAAAAAATATGTAATTATATAAGAAGTAATTACCATGTCATTAGGATTACATACTTTTATCAATCATAATTACAAAATTGTATTTAATTACGTCTTTTGAACTCATGGCATTACTAATAGCACTAATTTAATAAACAAAGTATGATGCACTGAACTGAAAGACATAACAATTGATAATTGAGGTAACTTCTTGTCAATGTTTGAAATTGTCAGAATCAACACAACATGAAACCAAGGCCCTCTAATTCATAGGAAAATAGTCTTTTCTTTTTAAAAAAATCAAATAGAACATCATTCATATTTGAAGGCAAGTTTAGATTTTTCACTACACCAAATAATCAAGTGTTGCATTATATATACTAGACGTATTCTAGGAGGCACTTTAAAAAATCATCAGCACACTAAAGCAGTCAACTAATAGACATGGACATGGGAAATTCTTATATGGATTAGTTCCATGACATAATGTCATGAATACCATGTTCCATGTTAAGCCATATCATCCAAGAGGTGATGTTCGAGTGATGTTGAATGATGTGGCTTAAATGGATCAAGGAATCTATAAACTATGCCATGAAACAGGTCTATGTAAGAATTTTTCGCAAGATCACAACATTCAATTATCAAATAAAGACCAATATAGGCATGAAAAGAAAAGAATATTTTCCTTTCATACAGTCATTGCGAGACTTATATGGGAAAGCCCATATTCTATCTTGATATTTCCTCCTTAAACTACAAAATGGAAAAAATTTAGTGCCAAGAAATCATTGTAATAAGCACAAATTAAATACAAGTCTTGGGAAAGCAAACAATTTGATTCCTTGTAATATTCATAAAACAATTCAATGTGAGAAAAAGAAGAGAGCAGGAAAAAAATGCTATACAATCACTGTTTGATTAATTATGTTTAAAAAGGAGAATCAGCTTCCACTGAACACTTAGTTCATCCATGATGAGGAATAATGAAAATTCCTAATAAACATTAATTCTAAAGAGTTAAATTCTTGTCACTCTATCAAAATATGGTGCACAAATATTTATGTAGCAAAAAACAAAATCTTTAAGATTCCTATGTTTCTTAACAAACAAGTTGACCCTTTCCATGAATTTATGAGAAGTTTCATATTTTAATCAACAAAGCTTTTAGTACCTTAAAATTAGTAAACAAATAAAATCAAAAACCAAAATTTTGCTTACTTTTCTCCTTAAATATTTGTTTTAGAAAAAACTAGAGAAACAAAAGCAAACAAATGCTCTATTTTTTGTTTCTTTTTTCAATTCTACGATTGATGGTCTTGAATCATTCAGTTTGGGAAATAAAAAATTATTTCTACAACTAAGGATTATGCAAATAGAACCCATAGCATTCCTCATAAAACCAAAAAGTCATGCTCTAAACGTCATCAATAGGAAAAAAAATAAAAAAAATAAAAAACATTCAAGAATCTAATGCAACAAACCTATTTATGTGAATATCTCTATACAAATATAAAACAACTAATGATTTAAGAAATATAAGATAATAATAGGACAATATTGTAAACTAAACATCATAAAAAAACTTAGTAAATTAACAAACATCCAAATAACCTAAACAATCTAAAGCTACAACTTCACCCATCTATTAGTTGGAACATATTGTAACTAATTTGCATTTAACATATGTATTTTTAATTAGTAGGCATTCGTAGACATAAATTCTTATCTAGGATGTACTAGATAAGAGATACGAGCTTTTGGAAGTCATAGAGAGAAAAGTACTTTAGTGTTTTGTATGGAAAATTCCTATCTCTTATTTATCCTATGCTGATTATATTATTATCTTTGTCAATGGTAGTAAGAATGCATTGAAGGCTTTGATAGATTTCATTCACAACTATGAAAAGGATTTTGTTAGTTGATTAACAAATCTAAAAGCAATTTTTTTTTTGTCTCAGATAAGCAGACCTTCATGTAGCAAGAGTGGGATCCATTAGGCAGATCACTACTTTTACTAAAAGGACCTTTCCTTTTGTTTATTTGGTTTGTCTTATTCATAAGGGTAGAAGGAAGATGGTGCATTTTCAATCTATTATTTCTAAGATCAAACAGAAGATTGGTAGATGGAAAGTTAAGATATTGAGTTTAGGTGGAAGACTTATTGATTAAGCATGTCTTGAGCTCAATACCAATTTACTTATTTACTGTGTTGTCCCTCCAAAAACTATTATTAAGGAAATTAGGCAATGCTTGCTGATTTCTTCTGAGGATCTTTAGAATATGGCAATAAACACCATTAGATTTCCTGGAAGAGGACATGTGCACCAATTAATGAAACTTGTTTAGGAGTAATTAGTCTAAGTGATCTTTCTAAAGCTCTAGACATCAAACTATAGTGGAGTTTTAGGAAAAGAGGCACTCTTTAGAGCAAATTCATGTTTTCAAGATATTTGGTTAACTGCATGCATCGAAGCAAATGTGGTATTAGTCCTTCTTCATCATCAACAACCTAGAAATGAATGATTTCGATCAAAGATCAGGTATAATTAAATATGGTTTCCTTGATTTGACAACTGGGAGGGTAATGGTTGTTTGTTTAGTGGAGGCTTGGAATGAGGGAGTTATTCTTTAATCTTCTCTTTTCTTTAATCTTGATCATTTTCAAGGGGAATCTATTTTCTTGTCAGAAGGTATTGATAGTTTGGCATGAAGCTAACAACTACTGGTTCTTTTAAGGTTTCCTCAACCATTATTGCTATTAAACATTCAACAGCTGCATTAGTATCCATAAAGATGATTTGGGATGCAAGGTTGCCGAATGTGGTTTCTATTTTCATGTGAAGGATGCCGAAAATGCTTTGCTATTAGATGATAATAGGAAGAAGATGAGCTTTCATTGGCCATCTAAATGCCAATTTTGTAGTGTAGTGGAGCCTATAACCAAAGATAAAGAGTCTAGCATAGCTTTAATCCTAACTCCTACAACATCTAAAGTTACTAGCATTCAATGCTTTCTATATCTTCCAACAAACAACATTTGGAACAAGCTTAAATAGCAAGCTCCTTACTAAACTTAGAGTGATTAAGCCACCAACATAGAAGATATTGCCTTAAAGAGCTTAAAGCAAAATTCTCTTGAAAAAACCTTTGCATCACAAGCCAAACCTTCTTAGCCAGACAATGCAAAAATAGATGCGTAGGTTGGAAGTTTTTTTCCACAAGGCTTTGTTAAGCTGAATACTAATGGAGTATCAAGAGGAAATCTAGGCTTGGCTACTGAAGGAGGTATTCTTAGGGGTTCTAGCGGCATCATCATCTTAGCTTTCTCATTATTTTGAGGATCTTTCTACTCTAGCAATTGCTTAAGCTAAAGAACCTATTCAAGGGATTTAGCTTTGTTCTCGCCAAGTTTTCACAAAGTTTTCATTGAAGTGGACTCCAAAACACTGGAGAATGTTGTTCAACTACTTGCCAGAGTTCATTGGACATATAATTCATGAAATTGTACAACAGGTTTTCAAGTTTTTATCCAGTATAAACTTCACAATTTAACATGTTTATAGAGAAGGAAATCAATTGGCTGAATTTTTTTTTTTTTTTTGCAAATTTTGCTTGTGATATATATTGTAATTCTACTTATGCACAATTTTCTTACTTAGATAACAGGATATCTAAGTTAGATTAGATTGGCTAGAAAAGTTTATGTATTCACAAGTGATGTTTTTTCTACTAGGATTAGGGTTTGTAACTCTAATTCTTCAGGGGTTATGATTTAGTCTCCCTCCTTATATTCTCATTTTCATCATTTAAGGTGACAGACCACCTACCAATCTAGTAGTTGCAAAAAAAAAAGTTTTTTACTTGGGAAAATATGAAAGCGTACCTTTGGAATATCATATTTATAAAAGAGTTATAGGGCTCTCAAAGCCCTTGGCTAAATGAGGCTAATAAATGGGTTCCAAGGCCATTTGAGCTAGTTTGATTGTGTATGTAAGGTCGTGAATGTAATATACTACATGGAAAAAGATTATTGGGTAACAATTTATGGCTTATCAGTTGCCTCCCATCCTTGGAGCTAGGCTATTAGTCCCACGAAGAATTGTGTTTTGAAATGAATTGGAGTTTTGTGAGTAGGCATGCTCTTCATGTGAAACCCAGTATTTTAATAGTCTTGTTCTTTGATTTTAACTGGTTTAAAATGTTTTTCATATTATTTTTAGTCATTAAGTACTTCAACTTATTCGTTTTTCAATTCGGCAAATTTTTCGATTTACGCGATTTCGGTACCGGCGGGTAAACGGGTCAAAAGTTGGACTAAGTATAATTAGTGCATTGTGGTGTGTGAGTGTTGTATGATGGCTGAATTATTCAGGAAAATATGATATTTTAGTAGCAAAAATTAGTTTTTGGGTCAAATAGTCAACTTGGAGACTATTTGGTAAATGGGGAACTATTTGGGTCAACCTTGGAATTTCTTTTTAGTCTTCTTCTTGTTGTTTTTCTTCCTCATTTTCTCCAGCTGCTGGCTGAACTCTCTTCTCCATTTTTCCCCCAAAAATTTTCTTAGATTTCAAGTAGGAATCACTTGGAAGGTAAGATTTTATGTATTTTAGCATTTATGGCTTATGGGCTTTATGATCCAAGCTTTAATTTCAAGTTTTGTAGGATTCTTTATGGCTGTAAATAAACCCTCTTTGCAGCCTTATATGTGTTGATTTATGTATGTTATGGGTTGTTTTTAGTGTTTTGGAGGTTGGGAAGTGATTGGGGTTGATTTTTAACAACTTTCCATGGTTAGATTACAAATTTTAAGATTATGAGTTAGGGTTTTGTCTTCCATATGTGGCCTAGAGTGTTATGCTTTGAATGCTTATGTCTATGCACATAATGATGTTTTAGGAGTGTTTTAAGGTTAGTTTGGATAGGAATTGAGACTTGAAACCAAGTGGAATTGATTTCCCTTCATTTTGTAAGTAAGCGGAAGTTTGGCGCAACTAGGATATCTTTCTATTTGGATAATTGGTTATGTTTGAAGGATCTTTAATGATCTTTTGATGGTTTTAAGTGTTTCCTTGGTAGTGGGTTGGATAGGAAGCATGTTTGAATCATGCGTGTGGCTAATCGGTAAAAATTTCAGTTTGGTAGTAAAGAGGAATTCCACCCATAGGTTGTTGCTCTAATGTTGTAATAGAGTTAATTGTAGTGGTTATGTGATATGGATTGTTGTGGAATGCTATTGATATAGTCCCGGCTATTGCTCCGGTGAATCTTTCCGTTTATGGATTTTGTTGGTTGGTTGAATATGTTGTTTTGAGTTGGGTTGTAACCAAGGTCCCTTGAATACCTTGGAATTGGGTTTTTTTGGTTGGTTGAATATGTTATTTTGAGTTGGGTTGTAACCAAGGTCCCTTGAATACCTTGGAATTAGATTTTTGTTGGCAGGGAGGATAGCCTACTTATAGCCTAGGGAGAGGCGAAGTTTTCAGCTCTTTTCTGGAAAACGAGCTTCTTTATCACACATCTAGATGTGTATAAGAGACAGGCAATATCCTGTCAACTTTAGCTTGTCAGAAGTTGGTCAGACTCTATGTTACAGGTCATTTTCAAAGCAAAGAGCTGTTGGTGTCATTTTCTATCGTTTCGCGTCGTTTTCGCTTCCCTAGTCATTCTTTAACTTCTACATCTCTTCTAAGAGTCCTTTTATATCTGTTTTAGGTACCACGCCACCTACCGCCGGCGATCGCGTTCTGTGATCATTTGTGCAGTTTTTGCTTTGATAGGTGGGTAATATAGACCCTCTTCCACTTGTATTTTGTTTAACGACCTTCGAAATATGTTTGGATGGATTTTAAAATGTGTATGATGTTTGGGACTGCACTTTTACAATGTTTTGGAATTATTACATATGAAATCGGGACCAAGCTATTTTATGTTAATCAATTGATATGTTTGCAAACTCTTTTGATATGAAAGCATTTTATAACTGTTTTGGCTCATAGGTGACCTAGGTATATAATTTTGGATGTGTTTGGAAATGTTTGATTTGGGGAGAACCGGTTCTATAGTCATCCATGGGACGCCATGGTGACTGCTGTGACTGTTATGAACTATTTGACTGCGGGGTCTTGTGATGGGATAACTTGACCTCCCGGTCAGACTAGTAGGTGTAGTAGATTACTAGATCTGACTAGTACTGTAGGTCATACCTTTGAGCCTAAAAGATACTCATGCTATTTTATTATATTCCGGATTGAAACTGTACTTGGATTTGTTCGCTATGCTTTAGCATACTATGTTTTGAAATGATTGGATCTTTTTGGATATGTTTTGGACATGCCTGACGTTTTAATGGCATGAGACATTTTAGAAACTACTTATGATTATGGTTTATTGACGTTTAAATGGCATGAGACATTTTAGAAACTGCTACATGACTATGGTTTTCACAAATGTTATTATCTTTATGTTTTCTTTTTATCGAAATGCTTGGCCCCATTTGAAGAGCTTTTATGATATCCAGACTGAGCTAGTTATGCTCACCCCACGTGATTTATAATTTTTCAGATTAGGTGCTCGTTTTGGACTCTCCACCGCGTTAGCAGCTTTACAGATTTTCTCCAGCTCACTTTACTGGTAGGACTCTACCTGTAATCTTATAAGCTTCTAGATGTTTATAAGAGTGGGTAGTATATTAAAAGGTTTTGTATTGATGAACTTTGTTTTTGTTGTAGCATCTTTTGTACTAAGAAGAAATTTTGTAATTCGTATTTTTTGTGTAAAATGAAATATTTGGTTTTATAGTTAAGAAATGGTTTGATGGTTCTATTACATTGCGGTTAAGTTTGTTGCTCTGTTCGTTTGTGCCTTGCGCTTTGGGCCGGAGTACCATTAGCGCGGCGTGTTACGGTCCCGTTTTTGGGGCGTGACACTTCATGAGTAATTGCACAAGCTGACCTTCTCGATTAGCTATATTATGGTGGAAGTCTCACAACTTTATAAGAAGACCTGATTTGTGCTAGAGTGCATTAAAAACATAAACTTTTGTCGGGAGTGTTTACCACAAAGATCTTACAAATTTGAGTGGCAATATTTAAACAAGTATATGTTGACAAGTAACATAGTTGGTCCATTACTAAATAATTGATTTCTTTAATTTGATTTACGAACTTCATATTTTATCAAATAGAAAATAGGAAACTCATAGTCTATAATCTTATAGACACTTCTCAATGCTTATCTTACATTCCTATACTTTAGGTTGAACCCACTTTCTAACTTACTGACACTCATCCGTTAAAATAAAAACTCTCCCGTAAGATCATAAGTAGTGCCTATGAGTTTGAAAATCACAATGTCTATGATAGTACAACTTTTCTTTATTAAATATGTTATGCCTAGAAGTTTGAATTTGTCATCCTCATGCCTTCTTAAAATTCCACAATAATTTTCTTTGGGTTTCTATATCTTTCATTTTAAATGGAATGTTTTGATTTAATTAAATAAAGGAATGAAAAAGAATTAAAAATATAGAATAATTGATGGAACAAGAAAATTATAAAATATTCAAGGTTTTGCTTTATCGTTTTAGAATGAAGTTTTTTCCTTACCAAAAAATTTTCAAAACATCAAACACTGAAAATCGTGACTCCAATAATTAATTTGTATATTTAATGTTAAAGAGATAACCAGAAGAATGTTAAGTTGCTATGAGTTTTTCTTCTCACATGAAAATGAAAGTAGTAATAGTATTTCATTGGTTTAATTTCTATTTATTAAAAATGAAAATCCAATATACACACATTGTAATATTTTGTTTGATTTCCACACAGTTCCTAGTAGCATTATTGGCAAGCTAAGACTAGATTCGATAGGCACTTCTTCAATTCGGTTGGGTCATTAATACCCTTATTCGGATTAAGGTTGATCTTGTATTCTTCAGGAGGTTTTTAACCTAGTCCCTCTTCTTGTACTTCAATTCTATTTTAATAAAAGGGTGTCAGACCCCCTCCAAGGTACCATGGTTTTAATCCAACAAAAAGAGATTAAGCACTTATTTTAATTGGCTATATTCTCACCCTAATGTGGCAGCACTTAACTGAAGAGATTGATGGGTCAATTACTGATGTGAATTTTACCTATTTTGTATCCAACTTCCTCTAATAACCCTTATCTCTTAAAATAAACTTGAATTATTTTGAATACATAAAGTAACTTTACCTATTGATTTATTTGGAGCATTTTGTTTATTACATGAAGTGGTTTTTTATCATTTTCATTTTAGGTTCATTATAGTTTCTTAATGTTTAAATATAAAAATATTATGGCTAATTTGATAGATTTAATTCCCTTGATTTTACAATTAATTTTTCTTATGCAATGGAGTATTATATGAAGTTTATCGCATTACAATGAATTGATATATAAAATTTAAAATTTTGGCATGATAGTTTGAAAATTCAAAATAAAATAATTATTTTGAATAAAGTGAATAAATACGTAAGAATATCTTATTATTCCTTTTTTTTTTTTTTGAATTAGAACCACCTATCCTTTAGTGGTGGGTTGAACACCTGATTATTAAAATTTAAAATCAATAAAGAAGATGGACTATTCAAAACCTCTAGATTTTTTTATGCAAACCACTTGTTCATTGGTGGGGAATCGAATATATATTTATTAATATATAAGAATAAGTACATATGAGGGCGACTAGGCCGAAAACCTCCCAAGAATTAGAATTACACTGAAAACCCTAACCCTAGCTAGTATAGTGGTGAAATCTCAAATGCTTACAATCAATTCTGTCTAAATGAGCTAAAGACATAGCAAAACTATGAAAATTATGTAAATCAAATTCTGTATTACAATGAAGATCACATCCTAGATTTGTTAGATGATTAGAGACCTTGTTGCCTTCTCTATAAACATTCTAGAATTAGAAATTCATGTTGCCGAGGACTTGAAGACATTTTTGCACCACTCTATCCATTGCCCAAGGAGTTGAAACTAAACCCTGAAAAATTGTACCAACATCTATGAATTTAACTCAAGTAATAATGTAGAAGATACCTTTTCCAAGCATAATTCCAGGGGTGATGGACCTACCGATCCTGGAGGAAATGTCAAGGGCCTTGGAAAAATGCTTTGCTTGAGTTGGTGGTCCTTGTTGTAAACCAATTAACTTCCTTGTAGTAAGTCCAACTTAATTAATGGAGACAGGATAGAACAGATATATTGCCAAATTAAGTTCTTTTTATTTTCTCTTTTGAAATGCTTAGTGGAGGGAAATTGTAAGCACGAGCACTTCACCTCATCCATACTGCATATAAAGGTATACAAAAGTGAGATTCTCACATAGTGTGGTGATCTCTATCTCTTCTCTCTCTCTCTCTCTCTCTCTCTCTCTATATCTCTATCTTTCTTTTCTCTAAACTTATTTATTCAATATTTAAAATGCAATTCCATCTCTACACATGTTATTTTTTAATTAATCAATATTTTGTAACTATCCATGATTATGAATAACTAAATAATTGTGCTATATATAATAGGAGAGTACCACTTGATTGGGTGGTCTCACACTTTTTTTCCTAAAATTATTTACTTAAAATTTGAAATCCAATTCCAATCACCCATATTCTTCATTTAGTTATTCAAAAATTTAAAGTATATTTTGTAACTCTCCATATGAACAACTAAATAATAATTACCTGTTTAATAATTTTGAACTTGAAAAATAATCTAGAAACTTTTATTATTACCTAAACAATAAAAAATAATATATGAAAAAATAGTTTTTGAATGAATCTAGTTTTTCTATTGCACTCACATTGAATGCGCGTTTTTGTCACTAGTATAGCATAAAGTATGGTAACCAGTCTCCATACATTAAACCCAATAACTCGAGAGGATATTTGGTGTAAGGGTTGTAGAACGCCGTATTGTGTAATTGGAATGTTTATTGGGTAACTTAATTTCTCATAAAGTGTCCACAAAATAGAGCAATAAAGGATATTAGTCAAATGTTCATTCTTTTATTTTAGGTGTATGGAAAGCAAACTAAAACAGAGCACAGTCACTATAGTTATGGTCAAAAGACCAATCAACTTACTTGATACTCGAATCGAACTCGGTTAGGTAAGAGAATGTTAAAGTTTGATTTGTCAATGATTATGCCATGCTTGAATAAGATTTAACATTTTTCAGCTTTTCGAGTTTGGTTTTGCTAGATTATTTTATTATTTTATCTAATAATAATTTAATAATAATATAAAATAACTAATTTAATGTTTGTAATTGGAAAATTTTATTTATTATCTGATAATAATTTCATAATAATTTAATATTTGAAATTAAATGGTTCTAAAAGTTGTATTTGAACTGGTGTCTGGTGGTTAATAGATATCTTTATATGCTTGTGTCAGTTCCCAAAAGATATGTATCTATTACCAAAAGAAATCAACTAGCCTACAAATCAGACACGTATTAAGAGAACCTATTTGATCCTATCTCTCTCCTTATTCTCTGATTTTCGTAATAAAATATCTTTAACTTTTGTTAATCTTCCTATTAGATTGGTTCTGCTTGAAAGAAAATTTATAATTGCAGTCACTTTGTTACGGTTAGATATTGTATCCTGGGGGTAGAATTTCTGTGAAACCATCTGCAACACAGTGGGAAATTACTATCCTAAAGATAGTTTCCAAGAAACATCTAGCCTAATTGCCTAATTATACACACATACTACAATTTTAAGATAGTATTAATCTCTCAATAGATTCTATGGTAGTGAAAGTACAACTTCAGGATATGGAAAAATTGAAAAAATTTAATGACCTGAATGACAAGAGATGGAGCAAGACGATTTTTTATTGCTAGACATAGCAAAAGTGGTTTGTTTACTAAATGATGCTTATCCACAAGATAAACATGAACAATCAGACGGAGAAATTTCTACCAATTAGAAGAAGTGGGTTGAAGATGATTATGTCTCTAGGTTCATGATCCTGAATACAATGAGCAATCCTCTACTCCATGTATTTCACAAACTGTCACTTCAAATATCCTAGTGGAGTGCATTTATAGTGAAGGTGTGTTAATGAAGATACCGGTAATAAATCTAAACTGGTTAACAAGTACATCAATTTTAAAATTGATGGTTTAGAGCCAGTTATTGATCAAATAAATGACATAAATGATATTGCTATCCAATGTGCTGATATGGGTGAACCAATTTTACGGTTTTAATTTCAAATTTCTACCATTATTGGTAAAATTTCTCTACCTTCGAAGGATTACTTATGAATTTGGATCAGTTACTACAACACATTCAAATTGAGAATGAGGCCAACAATAAAGATGTATTTGATAATCATGGAAAGAATGATATTTATACTGTTACGCATTATTGTCAAAAGGCTTTAAACCTAAGAAGAAATTCAATAGAAAAAACAAGGGCTCTTCAAATGAGAAGAAAAATGTTGATAACAAGTCTAAGGGCAATGAATTCAAGAAAAAGAGGGCCCCTATTATTTGTGTGTCGAAATGTGTCAATTAACTGCCATCATTGTAAGAGGGGGTGAAAAACTGATGAGGCTAATGTTTTAGGTAATGATGATATAATTGCCGTGCTCACAGAAGTTTTTATGACAAACACTAATGAAGAATGGTGGATTGATTCTGGTGCAACATACCATATGAGTCCACATAAAAATATGTTCAAGACTTATGAAAAACTCAATGGAGACACAACTGATTTCATACGAAATTCATTAACTTGCGCTGTCATGGGAAGGGGAATTGTTCAAATTTTCCTCACTTGTTAGAAAGTCCTTACCTTGAAAGATGTTTATCATATTCTTGGACTTAGGAAGAGTCGTGTTTTTGTGAAAAAACTTAATGACCATGAGTTTAGAGTTGTATTTGATTCCCAAAAAGTGATCATTAATAAGGAAAGATTATTTGTTGGGAATAGTTATCCAAAGATAATATGTAATTGCTAAGTATTAATAAAATTCTAATATTTTTGCTTATATCATTGATGATATGAATAATATTTGTTACTATGGATTACAACATGGAACTTGGAAAGAATATCATATATAGAATGATGGCACGTGATTTAATCTTAGTCCAGCTTCTGTTTTAACAAGTAATAATCGTGAATGTTGTGCACAAATCAAAATTACTAAAAATCCATTTAAATAGTAAAAAGAACAACTTTCTTAGAATTTGTTCACACATTTTATGTGATAACAAAAATTATATAATTAGAGGTGGAAAACATTATTTTATAACTTTTATAGATGACTTTTCTAAATATACTTATATATATATATATATATTGAAAACAAGGTATGAGGAATTTGAAAATTTGAAAATTTTTAAAGAAGAGATGGAAAGCAAAATCAGTAGGGAAAAAACAATTAACGTCTGATAGGGGAGGAGAATTTCAATCTATATTTTTTTGTGAAAAATATGAAATTGTTAGAGAATATTATGTACCAAATTCTCCATCCCAAAATGGGTAGTAGAAAGAAAAAATAGGAACTTATTAGACATGGTTAGTGCTATGTTGATTCATTCTAAATAAGTACCATTTAACTTCTGTGGAGAAGCATTATAATTACTAAACAATAAGAAGCCTAATATTAATTTTTTTAAAGTGTAGGGTTGTGTTTCTTATGTTTTAGATGTTAGAATATTTTAGTTGGTGAACTTATTAGACATGGTTAGTGCTATGTTGATTCATTCTAAATTACCATTTAACTTCTGTGGAGAAGCATTATAATTACTAAACAATAAGAAGCCTAATATTAATTTTTTTAAAGTGTAGGGTTGTGTTTCTTATGTTTTAGATGTTAGAATATTTTAGTTGGTGAACTTCATGAGCACAAAAATATTCTAAATTTATAATTAATATAATATTCCACATTACATAATGACAAATTACTATATAAATATATTTGCATAATTATGGGATTCAAAATAATATTAGAGGAAGATATAGACCTATTTTATACGTATAACACTAATATGATATCAGACTATCTGATACCAGACTTATCGCTATGAGAAGATTCTATGATGGAAAGGAATAGTCAAGTCTCTTTGGACTCCTACAAATAAGACTCTTGGTCATTCTATCCACTCTAATTTACATTTGTACATGTACTCATCACTTATCGCAGATATAATAGAGAGTTAGAATAGGGAAGATCAAGGTCGATTGATCAAATAATTTTGAAGCTCATCTTCCACAAATTCATTCATCCTAGATGTAGAGGTACAATCGTCGGTATTAGGTATGACCTAAACTCAAGATCCTATCATGTCTAACATGTGGTATTGGAGTGGGGTTGAAGTTTATGATTTGCAAATCAACTTTATGATATTTCATTCTTGATTTATGATAAACCTAGTGATGCCGAGGATGGTCAAGAGGACATGGAATGAGAAGATTGATGCCATCAACTCCATTGTGCATTGATGACTTCCAACCCTAGCAATTAAAGCCATTTGTGAAAGATGAACAATTCTCTCTATTTCTTATGACTTAGCGCTTTGACATTTGAACACTTTTGTTTTATTTTATTTTCAATCTCATTTTGAATTTGGATACTTTAATTTCTTTTTGAATAGATTGGCTAATGACCTTAAGCTGACGCCAAGTAGATATCTATTTTGATACATCATCAACCATATCTTTTTGGGAATTCTTTGTTGAATACTTTGTGTAGCTTTGGTCATGTTTATTGCTTAACAAGAGTAGAATGGCTAAGGGCCCAAAGCTGATGCCATTTTTGTATTTGTTGATGAATTGAATTGGATGTTGACTTTTATGAGGCTTAATTAGTGAGATGCATGGCATGGTTTATAATTCTTAGCTCTTTTACTCAATTTTTAATTTTCATCTTTAAATTGTGTCGTTAGTGAGTAGCTCTTATTATTGTTGGATTTGTCTTTGTGTTGGATTTTGGGTGAGCGGTAGAATGAGTTGTACCCATTATTTGAATAAATGACAAGTTTGGGCTGTTTTTTTTTTTTTGTTTTTTTGTTTTTTAGGATCGGTTGTCTTGTGTAAGTTGATGTGGCTTGATGCATAATGGATGAGAGTAGGAAAATTGATCAATTGAGTACTCAATAATGATGTATTAGACGTATAATACTAAATGATTGAAGTATTTGATTAGGTCATTTCACGGACTTAAGTGTGAGTGAGTAGTTTTTTTACAACATAAAGATTTCAAAAACTTAGAGTTACTATTTTTTCAAAAAGAAATGCTGAAAATTTAGAAAAATTCACGTGGAATATGGTTTCTAATCAAATCACTTATAGTATTTTGTTAGACGATTTACTTTTGGAAAAAAATTAGTTAAATGAAATAGAAGGAATTTTGGGACATTTTGTGTGTTTGCATAGGGAATGTTCTTCTAATGTGTGAATAATTGATATTCGAGATTAATTTTCAATACATTTCACTCCTTTTCCTTAGTTTAGGACCATCTTTAAAAAATAGGAATAAGGTGAGTAAGGAATTCCCGCATGTACCCATATTGTTTCTCTGAAATAAGCTATTAGACTAGTAATAAGGCGAGTACGGGATTCCGACTTTTACCCATATATGTTTCTCCGAATTAAGCAATTAGAAATTGCATTTTAGTATACCAATAAATTAAGGAGTAAATGTTTATAATACTTATCATTGATCTCATATTACTTATTCCTTGTTAGAGTTTTATTCCCAAAATGTGTGACATTTGCATTTAAGTTGATACCCAAATGAACTTCTATTTTCATGATGCCTTGTCAGGATAATTGACCAACTTCATAATATTTGTGATTTGAGAAGCAATGATATTTTAAATGAATAGAACTGAACTTTGGTAACTCTTTTTGAGAATAGTAATTCTTGGTAATGTGAAATCTTGTGTAGTGAATGAATGTGTGCTTCTTTGTAGAAAGAAATTGCAACTGTGGACTGACTCACTTAAATACTTCACCTATCATATAGTATTGAAAGTTTCTTGAGTGATTGCTTTATTGTTCTAGGTATATCCATGATTCATCAAGTGTCTTGTCAATTTTGGTGGTGTTTATGTGTTTAAGTGTTAGTAGGATTCTTTTCATTTTTGTTTTGCTTGGGACTAGCAAAACGCTAAGTTCGGAGGTGTGATAACTCTAGTAAACTAGAGTTATTTTCCTTTAAATTATGGCATTTTGTTAGTTTAAATCCCGAACTTTAGGTAAGTGATTGAAGATTTTAGTTGATTTCTTTCATATGTGTTTGTATTTTTGTTCTTGTTAAATATGATAAGTTCTTATTAAATTTCTACCTTAATTAATTGCTTAATGGTGTTAATATTATGCAGGTCAAAATTAGAAGTTGGAAGTTAGAATGAACAAAGTTCAAAGGACCAAATTGCAATAATGGAAGAAATGGAAGAATGCTGGGAAGAGAGTTGAGATCGCGATCTCAACTCCTAGAGATCGCGATCTTGACTTGGGCAATTCCCTGAAATGTATTAGAGTCGAGATCGTGATCTCAAATCTTCCAGATCGCGATCTCAACTCGATGGGGATAAGTTGCGAGCAATTTGATAATTTTCTAGCAAACAATTTCTGACGCTAATTTTTTGCCTTGTATAACACTACACTATTTAAGCTACTTCAAAAATTGTAATAGGGGAAGAAGGATAGTTTTAGTTAGAAAATTAGAAGATTTTAGGATAGATTAGGAAAACTTAACCCTTAAGCTTCTATTGAATGAAAACTCCTCTTTAGTCATTTCTTAGATCTACTTTTAATTTTTTTGTAAGTTTAAATTTTGATTAGATAGTCGTAGTGGGTTTATCATTACCTTTAAGTAGATATAATTTTTACTTGCTTTCTAGTTTAATTTAGTGAAAATCTCTTTACTTGCAATCTAGGGTTTCTTAGAAGAATTGGGGTTCTTGTTAATTTCTTACTTTTTAGTTAAGAATTCTCAATTTCTTGCATTAATTTCTAGATAATTTTTAGTGGGCTTTCTTTATTATCATCAAAAATCCAAAAATATTTAGATTTCAATTTGAACTTGTTCCAATTTCTAATGTAGAAATGGATT
The DNA here is from genome assembly GCA_025175665.1 of Cinchona pubescens. Taxonomy (NCBI): domain Eukaryota; kingdom Viridiplantae; phylum Streptophyta; class Magnoliopsida; order Gentianales; family Rubiaceae; genus Cinchona; species Cinchona pubescens. The sequence goes on from JANKKI010000170.1 coordinate 2,184,237, forward strand.
CTTTTATTCTTCAAGGTTCTTAATTGTATCAGTCTTTTTAAATGGGTAACTTGCTTGCTCTTAATTTTATCTTTATTTCTGTCAATCTAGAGAAGAATTAACTGCTTTTGTTAGAATTTAGTAGCTAGTCTCTTAATTTCATAATTGCTTAGTTTCCATTATTTGTTTTAGTAGATAAATTAGCTTAATTTGGTCTTGTTTACTTGAGTTTAGATATGAACTTGATTAGTATAGTTTCATCTCTCATTGATTGATTTTTGCTTAACTATACAAATACTCGTAAATCTTGGCATTTTCCTTCTAACAATCCTTGTGGGAATGATCCCTACTTCCTTCTACTAATAGTTGACAACCGTATACTTGCGGGATGCCACCTAATTAGTAGTAGGAGTTAGGTGTTTCATAAATATTATAACTAGGTGTGTAACAAGTATCAGAAGAATGATAGAAAATTGCAATCTAGATCAGTTTTAATCCTTAATAGTGGTGCAGTTATTTGGAAGAGTTCTATACAAGATATTCCCGCTGATTAGTTATTATCTACAACAAAAGTAGAATGCATTGCTGTATTAGATGTCACTAAGGAAGCTGTATGGATCAGGAAGTTCATTTTTGAACTTCATATAGTTACCTCCATTATAAATCCGATAACTATGTATTATGATAATAATGAAGCAATTGCATAGTCAAAAGACCAAGATCTCATCAACAATCCAAGCACATATTGAGACTTTTCCATTTGATTAGATTAGATAATTGATGGAAAATATGTAAAGATAGGAAAGATCACAACGGATGATAACATTGTGGATCAATCTAAAGCATTATCCTTGAATAAACATGAGCATCATATAAATTAACTTCGCCTAAAGAGCTAAGTATTGGCTTTAGTGCAAGTGGGAGTTGTCATGCCATAAACCATAAACCCTAAACCTTAAACCCTAATCCATTCACTAAAGCATTCTACTCTAAAATGAATCAATTTGAGGCTTTAATAAGACTTTTGTATTTATTCGTATTGATTTGTTGCAATCTTTATTATAAAGTTTACTCTTCTTGTTATTTTACTGCAATTTAAATGATAAAGCCCTCAAGTTTAATAACCTAGAGAAGAAATCATAAGAATTATGATGATGAGATTCTTCTCATCCCCATGGCTATTAATTCTTAAATATCACTAGCCATAGTTTTAGTGAGAAAAGGCATCACTAATACGAATAGATTAGCATATACTAAGTTTCTTCCTTTTGAAGGAATTAGCTGATCCCAATGACTATGATGTGAGGATATATGAACTAATAGATGGATACTTGTGGATGACAAATACATTGGATTCAACAATTGAGAATTTCATAGTGTCAATGGAAATAATTATCTATGTAGTAGTAGGTGTAAGTGATCCTTAGACTTGAGATCACCATAGTATCTTAAGTGTGGCTTATTGTATTTTTACTCTATTCATTGTTATTCTTAATCGAGTAATTACACAGTAGATATTGGGTATAATATGAAATAGGAAAGGACAATGAGTGATCAACAAAGCATTAAGTTCACCACCATTCCAAATTATAGGATAGATATCCCTATGGCCTCTTATAGGAAATGATAACACAATGAATCTCTGCACAGAGTGGAAATGAAATTGAAAAGTATGTTTCTAATTTCAACTTCAAGGGGTTATATTTTAGAAACAAGGAAGTAACCAATAGCATAAGACTTGAAAAGGATGACACTATCTAATAATTTCTTCTATGCTAGATGGAATATGTTAATGGTGAAAGGATATTAGCTACACAGAAACTAGTTCATGAAAGGTATAGTTGAACCATTTGACTTTTCTCAAGACTTGGATGGTCATGACACATTGCTAGATGTCAATCTTGACCTATGAATATGAATTAATAGCATATTAAAAGAGTTTTAATTTATCTGACCCATTAATACTATTATAATTCATCTTCATTGCCACGTTCTCTGAGAACCTTTTGGGTCACATACATTAACACTGCTTGTTGAAGGATTAAAATGATTAAGTAAGACTTAATAAGTTAAATATATTGATACTTAAGAGGTAATTTTGTAGATAAAAAATAACTTCAAGGAGTTATAGTGTTATTTCCTAAACTTATTAAGGTTCTGATTGTTCAATGTAAATACTTCTTATTAACCACTTGGGAAAAGAGCTAATGACAGTTCTCTAGTCTTGTAAGAAAGAGAGAAAATTAGATTCTTCTTTGTTCTCTTGGATGAACACAATAAGAAAAAAAATCTTATTTTTCTCTCTTTTCTTGGTCGAAGTTCATGGAGAAAAATCAGATTTTTCATCTCAAAAAATACTAAAAGGTTAATTCTTGACCTAGCACTCAATCTACACAAGTGAATTCAAACACTTGGCAGTTTCTTTTGGCAAGAAGGTAGTGTGGACTTCCATATAGGCCAAACACTTAGGTGGCTTTGTGGTGGCTATCTTCTTGGAGGCGTTCTACATCCTACAACAACATTATTTTCAAGAAGAAAGTATTTCACAAACAGGTAAGAATTTCCCATCTTCTCTGTCAGCTATGATAAGAACTTTTAAAAAGATCCATGGGTTTGGAAATATATTTTTAATTTTCTACTGCCTTTTCTTTTATATTTCATTTGAATATCTTCAATTCTTGCAATTATGCTTTCTACCTCAACCATGAAAGTATCATAAGTAGAGTAAATGGATCCTTGAGAATACCTTAAAACTATTCTACCAGAAGCCAATCTTGGAATTCCTTCACAAGAACCATCAATGTTTAATTTGCAATAATTTGTTGGAGGTTGTTTCCATTCTACCACCAAAACCTTGATTTGAATTGTTCTTGAAATGCAACTAATCCAATCATCTTGAGGAAAAACCATATCTGATTTCCTAGTAACCTAAAATGGAAATGGAGTAGAAAAATAATGCATTAAAGATTTTATAGCAGAAATAATTGATCTGTTCCTTTTACATTGCTAGGAGGTGGTAGTTTTCAATCACTTCTACATTGGCTTTGTCTACATCTATACCTTTAGCAGATATTTTTTGTCCTAACACAATGTCCCCTTCTGTATCATAAAATGGCATTTTTCCCAATTTAAAGCAAGATTAATGTCTTCAGAATGTCGAAGAACCAAAGATAAATTATGCAAATAGTCATCAAATGTGGTTCTAAACACAGAAAAGCATCCATTAAGACCTCAATACTCTTTTAAATCATATCATGGAGAATAAAAAACATGCATCTTTAAAATGTACATGGTGTATTACAAAAGCCAAAAGACATTCTCCTATAAGCAAAGTGTAATATGGACAAGTGAAAGTTGTCTTTTCCTGATCTTCTAGATCTATAGCAATCTAGAAATACTTGGAATGCCCATCTAAAAAGCAATACAAACCAAGAAAAGCTAAATGTTCTAGCATTGGATTAATGAAGGGAAGGGGACGTGGTCTTTCGAGTAGCCTCATTTAATTTCCTATAATCAATGCAAACCCGCTACCTAGTCACCACTTTAGAAGGAATTAAATCAGTACAATCATTTACCTGAATAGAACTGACCCACTCATGTATCACTAATGGCATAAATCATGTCAGCATCTAACTATTTCATCACTTCTTTTTTTACAGCTTCTTTTAGAGTAGGATTTAACTGGTGTTGGGGTTGTCTTCATGGTTTGTAAACATCTACCATTAAAGTTTTATGCATGCAGATAGTAGGTTTAATCCCTTTAATATCACTTAAACTCCAAGCAATTACAAATTTATGCTCCGTAAAACATCCTAAATCTTTGCAGCTGATGACAAGTATGCACTCATAGTAACATCTAGTAATGCATCATTTTCTCCCAAAAATTCATGCTTCAACTGAGAAGAAAGTGGTTTCAACTCTACCTTGGGGGTTTCATTTGTCGGAGACCCCTGATTACCTAATTCTTCTCGTGCCACGGACTTCTTTTCTAGAGGATTTGCCTCCAACATCCTTAAGCAAAATTGTTTTGCTTCATTATATTATTCCACATCTTGATTTTGTGTTAGAGCCTTCTGCAATGGAAGCTATGTAACTTGATCCTGCAAATGGAGATCATCAAAAATTGTATCAACTAAATCAATCATCATGGCATTAACAACTAGAAAGAAATTTAAGCGAGTCAAAAACAGAAAAGTTGATGTCTTGCTCATTGACTCTCAATTGTAATTTTTCTTGCACATTAATGAGTGCTCTCCTAATTGCTAAAAATAGTCGCCCAAGGATCAATGGCATTTCTTTTTCTTCCTCTGTGTCCAAAATGACAAAATCAACTAGAGGTAGTACTTATCCACTTCGAGTATAATATCTTCCATTATCCCCATGGGATACTTGAGGCTTCTATCTGCCAACTGTAGTTAGATATTTGTAGGTTTGAATTCCTTACCATTTAACCTCCGGTAAATAGAAATTGGCATCAATTTAATTGATGCTCCCAAATGACAAACGGCTCTTTCAAAAATTCTACAGTACATGGGATGGAGAATGAGTCAGGGTCTATCATTTTTGGAGATGGTCTCTTTTGGATAACAGCACTGCATCTTTTTGTTAACTCGTGTAAGACTTCATCACCTAGTAACTTCTTCTTGTTTGAAAGTATCTGCTTCATGAATCTGGCATAGCTAGGTATCTTTGAAGAGCCTCCATAAGTGAAATGTTGATTTGCACCTTTTAAAGAATCTCCAGGAATCTCTTAAATTTAACATCCTTGGCCTTCAACTACTTAAGAAAGAGATTCCTGATTGATACTTCTAACGCCGGAGTGTCAGTGTAATATCGGGTTTTCATCTTAGCAGAACTAGGTATTTCTTCTATCCTAGCTTATCTTGCTTTTCTTCCTTTTGGTAGACTTCTTCAATACCAGCTATTTTCCTACTTCTCAATGTTACAGCCTTTGTGACGATTGGATTTGGAATAGTATTACTAGGTAATGTCCCCAGTGGTCTCTGTACCAGTAGTTTTGCAATCTGTCCAACTTGAATCTCACAATTCTTTCTTGAAGCTTCCTGACTATTCATCTTTCAGTGGTTGTCTGGGAAAAATAATTCATTGATTCTTCCGTGTTTGAATTGCTTGAAATCCAACTTTAATGGTTGAATTTGGTTGGACTACTGCTGAGGTTGAAATGTTGTTGTAAAATAGGGGCCTAGGATTTGGATTATTTGGTTGAACACGAGCTTGGTTCTGTTGATTTCCCCAAGAAAGATTTTGATGATTCCTCCAACTTGGGTTATTAGTATTGCCAAACTTCTTGTTTTGGGGTCTAAATTGGTTTTGGTTCAAGTTCCCCGTGTAATTCACCTATTCTAAACCTACAAAAGAAGAAGAAGAAGAAGAAGAAGAAGAATTCATTGTACTACATTAACCATTAGGATGATCACCAATACAGTAGTTGCAAACAAGTGGCCATGGAGTGGCCTTAGCATTTGCTGTCTTTGTATGCATCTGCTTGGCTAGTTGCTCCAACTAATTTGTTATAAGCTTTTGTTGAGTCATTAGTGCATCCATGCTGTTTATTTCAAGAAATCCTCTACGATGCTTCCTTGATTTGGAACTTGCTAAACGATGACACCAGGATTAGAAATTAGTTGACATTTTGTCAAGAATTTCCTAAGCTTCCTCCAGTATCTTATTCTAAGTTAATGATCAATTGGCTAACAAATCAACTACCCCTTGTGTCCCTATGTATAAACCATCGTTAAAAGTCTGAATTTGTAACCACAGTGGCAGATCATGATGAGGACATTTATTCAAAATATCAATAAATCTCTCCAATGCTTTACCTAGATTTTTTCCACACTGTTGATTGAAAGAAATGATGTCATTCTTGAGCTTGGCTGTCTTAGATTGGGAAGTGTTTGTTCATGAAAGCTTGAGCCAATCCCTCCTAATTAGTAAATGTTCATTTCTTATAACCTTGCAACCAAAGCTTAGAGTTGTCCCTTAATGAGAAAGGAAACAATCTGAGCTTGATAGCATTATCACTAACTCATTCGGCTTGCGTGTATCACATACTCCCTCAAAATTCAAAATATGACGGAGAGGATCATCCCTAGGCAAACCTTTGAACATTGCATGTTGTCATCTTGAAGCAAGGAAAATGAAACAAGATGGGTTGAGCAATATAAGAATCGATCCTCTAAGAGAGACATATATAAATATATAGAACTCAAATAAACACTAAAATTACTTAAAAACACATAATTTATCCTAATTAGACAATCTGACAAAAAATATTAATAAAGCACAATAAAACAACTCAAAACTATAAAAACTAAGTCTAAAAGGACATAATAGTATCCTTAATTCTAAGGTCATCAATTCATCACTCAATTCATCCTTCGATTGCTCAACCTCCTTATAGTTGGGTGTCATCGGCAGAATAGGAGCTTTTGTAATATCAATATTTGAGGCTTCACCAATATGTGGAACTAACTCTCCCAAAGCTTTCATATATTGGTATCAATGCTCCAATTGTTTTTCAAGTTTCATCAAGCAGCTCCCCATACTCTGATTGGTGGTTGTAGGATTACATGCACTTGATGCCTTTCCTTTCCTTAGTTGCTTTGAACTTTGTTGCATTATTGTAACGATTGCCCAACTATCAATCAGGTTCTTGGTAGCAATCTGCTTATCTATATTCTCATCCCACGAACTTCGGAATCTTTACACAATTGATTGATTAAGGAAACCAAAGTCCTTACTTTTTATTCTAGCTCTATGAAAGATTTATGCATGAATTTCACAACCAATGTCATTGCTTTGCCCTTTTAACAAGCAATATAGCAACACAATTCTACTTTTAGTCAAATTTGTTGCATGCAAACCCGGAAATATTGAAGTGTTGATAAAATTATACCAAACCTTTGCAACTGGGGACAAAATTTCATTGGAATAGATTTCTTTGTTGCCATATCATTCTTGAATACATTACAAGATATATCAACAGCATCACAAAGAAACATTGACATTTTTACAAAATTCGGATCCGTTGCCTTTGGTATTTAATATATCCATCTCTAATAATGGATGAAACACAAAAATAATCATTCAAAGAATCATAGGTATAAGGAAATATCTTCCCTCTAGCCATCATATACCCATTATCATGTTCAAGCACATTTGCTTAGAATTCCCTAACAAGTTGTTCACCAAAAAACTCATGACGCAGGCAAAATTTTATCCAACCTCTCTTTTCAATCTTAGTTTCTACTTCATTCAAGAGCTTATTATGCATCCAAGCAACATCAAGTTTGAATCCTCTTTCAAGAATCAACTTCTTATTAATGCAATTTCCTTCAAATCTTTCTTATGATTCATCTGAAGGGAATTTATTTTTAGTATAATTTTTCTTTGAAGAACTACTTGTTTTAGAAATTTTTTCTGTTAGATGCAATGATTTCAAATTCAAATTAACAAGTTTAATTAACCTTAAAATAGATAAAGAACGTGATAAGAAACAACACCAATTAACTCAAATTAAGAAAAATAAAGTTATTCTTATGCAAATTTAAGCTCATAAATACTAAAAGACTTCAACTTGAGCTAACCAATTTCACCAATCAAAGCACAATTAAAGGTAACAATCAAGAGTACTAAAACGTTGGTGAGGGTAGAAATCACCAAATTAGATACCTAGAAATCCTCTTTGCAACCTCCTTGAGTTGTAAGAAAAATCCTCTAGGAGCTTAGCCTTCTTGGTTTTCTTGTTAAAGATACCTTCTTCTTCTTTAATGTGCTGAAAAAAAAAGTGAATTCTTTGTGAAATTTGTGCAAGATTAAATGTGTAAATCAAATGAGTTTTGCGTTAGGAAGGGTTTAGAATGGTTTAGGGGTGGTTTGGAGGTAGAAAGACCACGAAAGGAAGTTTAAATGGGCTACAAATTGCATTCCTTGAACCTTAATTTTGTTAGTCTAGGTGCAACTGAGAGCTTGAGGACGCAGCCGTGCCTAGCCATCAACGGCTAAGCTCCTCTAATTGCTCAGTCCATGCATGAATTTTGGTCATTCCTTCAACTATTTTTCATCCTTTTGCAACATTTATGTCCTAAATCACCTCTAAACTTCATTTCTAACACCTAAACAACATAAACAACAAAAACTAGCTCAAAATTATCATGTTAAAAGTACACAAAGTAACTATAAATTGAAGGATGTAAGGTTTGAAACTTGGGTTGTCTCTCAAGAAACGCTTTATTTAATGACATCTAATTGAACTCTTCAAATCTCCCTTGCAGGCATCATCATGTCGAGTGTTTTTGTCAACCTTAAAATAAGTGAAGTACCCGTGTAGATATTTTCTTGGTTGCCCCATGCAAAACCATATTTCTAGCTTGTGATCCCTTAGAACTACCTTTCCTTATTCTACATCAATTAATCCTTGCACAGTTGTTACAAATGGTCTCCCTAATATCAAGGAACTATCATCAGAATCATTTTCCTCTATGTCAACAATCACAATGTTCACTAGGAAAATAAACTTTTGTATTCTAAAGAACACATTCTCTACCATTCCTTGTGTATCTCTCATGCTTCCATATTTTAGCTGAATAGGCTTGTTGGTCTTGTAAGTGATTGTTAAACCAGCTTCCTTACAAAGAGATAAAGGCATTAGCTCTGATTTTTATACTGGCTCCTTAATCCAGAGAGCTTTGTTTATTGAAATAGTACCTATTTTACAATGTATAGTAAAACTCCCTAGATTTTCCCTTTTGTGAGATAGTTTTGCGCTGCATTTTTTTGCGAGATCTTCAATTTCTTTGTCATTCCGATTCTTGCAGGATTGACTGGAATCCTTGTTTCCATTGACATTCACTTTAGCACTGTCTGAATCCCCTTGTTGAGATAGCACTCCACTGTCATCCCTTGATACTATATTGATTACAAAACATTTCCTTTCTTGGTCAAACCTTTTCATAGCATTAAAAACATCAAATTTTACCTCATCATCATTCATTCTCATGGTAAGTTCACCATTCTGTATATCAATGAGGATTCCACCATTAGCTACGAATGGTCTACCAAGAATTATAGAAATATTTTCATCCTCTTTAAAATCAAGAGCAATAAAATCGATCGGAAATACAAATTTATCTACATTTACCAACACATCTTCGATCATTCCACCTTGGATGTTCTAATGAGTGATCTGAAAGTTGGAGGGCCACTGATCTCTGCTTCACTTCACACATGTTCAATTTCCTAAAAACAAAAAGAGGCATTAGATTTATACTCGCACCGATATCACAAAATGCCTTACCTATTAACTATGTTCTGATTCTGCATGGTATCAGAAACCTTCTAGGATCCTTTAGATTAGGTGGTAATTTCTATAGTAAAATTTCTTTGCACTTTTCTGTTAGGGAAATAGTCTCAAAATCAACTAACCTGCTCTTTCAAGACATTTTATCCTTCATGAACTTCATATAACTAGGCATTTGTTCCAATTCCTTAACACATGCGTTATTTATGTGAAGTCTGAAGTCCCTTGAAGACTTTGAAGGACTTTGAAGAACTTTTTGAACTGCCCATCTAAATGATTAGTTGTAACTTATGAGCTTTAGCATTATTTTCCTCAAGTCCCAACTGTCTGCCACTATAGAGTGTCACTGCTTTGCATTATTCTTTATGCTTCTCTTCTTGGGTTTACCTCCATGTCACCCAGGATAAAACCTTGGGGCCAATTGTTGATAGATTTCGTTAACTATCCCAGTTCACTCTCTAGATTTCAAACAAATGTTGCGTGGCTTTGTAATATGGCATTCATGCTTTGAAGTGTCGCATCATTCTTTACCATGCATAGTCTAAGTAAATCCTCCATACTTTCCATCTTTCCCAACCCTTGTTGTGGCAATCTATTTAGATTTTGAAATCCTGGTAGAGCTTGTGGTCTCATAGATGATGATGGATCACCTTGCTAATTAGTCCATGAAAAATTTAGGTAGTTCATCCAATTTGGATTATAGGTGTTGGAGTAGGGATTTCATTGTTTTCTATTATAGTTGCCAATATAGTTCACCACTTCTTGATTATTTAGGCACTGCTCTGTAGAATGTCCCTCCTGGCATACGTCACAAAAGATAGAAGGACTCTAAAGTTGTTTACCCTACATATCCATATTGTCTATCTTGAGTTAGTTGGTTAGTCTGGCTAACTATACTGTGAAAGCTATGAAGATAGCAACCTCATAAACCCCTACCATTCTCCTTGATATGGCTCTCTCATTAGACCATTGTTAGTTGTTTGAAGACATATCTTCAATCATTTTTAATGCATCGTCATAGGACTTGCTCATGATGGCTCTTTTGGCTACTATATCAATTATAGGTTTGGTTGGTCCTTACAACCTATTGTAGAATGTCTAAATCTAAATACCACAATGCAGACATAATCTTCGTAGGTCCTTGAATCTATCCCAAGTTTTGAAGAATGGCTTATTATCATGTTGCACAAAAGAAGTGATATCACTCCTTAGTTTTGCTGTCTTCGACGATGGGAAGAACTTAGTTAGGAAGTTCAATGCAAGGTCATTTCTAGTCGTGATGGAACCTAGCGGTTGAGAAATTAGCCAAGCCTTGGCTTCATCCCCTAATGAAAATGAGAAAAGCCTTAGCCTTATGGCATCATCTGAAATCCACATTATGCCGAAACGTGTCAGAAATCTCCAAGAAGTTGATGATGTGAACATTTGTGTCATCAATCAACACCAAACATAGTAGAAGATTGTACCATCTGAGTGATCTGCAACTTCAATTCAAAGTTGTTTGCAAGAATTGGTAATTTTAGTGCACTCAACTGAAGACCTTCTACTTTAGGTAAAATAATGTCCCTGAGAGGTCTTGGTTCAACTTAGATTTGGCAGTACTTGTATGACTAGATTAACAGGATTATCACTGTCCTCAATTTGCCTCCTTTCTCAAATACATGGTATTATGTTCAATTCTAGGTCAAAGAGAAGGCTTGTTCTTTTCGACCTTCTGGGCATAAACCTTATGAAAAACAAGCAAAACAAACAACAAAAAAGAAAATAAAATAAATGAAAGAAGGAAAAATGTTTAAACTAGATATTAGCAAGATATAACAATGTCAAGACAAAGTCCCTGGCAACAGCACCAAAAACTTGTTCCCAGTCTAGTATAAACTCCACAAATTCGCATCCGCAAATATACAGATCGAACAAGTAATACAATGTAAGTAGAGATTATTCTCATAAGGACTATGCTTAACATAGATAACAATTAACAAAGTAACACATGCAAACTCTATTTAAACAATGAAATAACAGAATAGTAATGAAAACAAAGAATTAATAGACTAAATATCTAAAATAAAATCAGTAAACATTAAACCTAGGGTTCATAGTTTGTTTACTAATCTAGGGTTCGTTTTGCAATTACAAGTGTTGGCTAAGAACTCAGGCGTATCTACTAATCTTGATTAATCCACTATATCTCTATACGTATTAAAGCCCCAATTAGACCATAAATATGTCCCTAATTGACAACCTATGGTGAATAGGTATATCTCCATTCGTACCCACAAAATGCTATAGTCTATGGGCGATTTTTCCAAACGAAGTTCATTTGAACCCGTCCTAACCCTATGTACCATATCTCGAATTGAAATATGGCTTACAGTTCATTCCAGATAGGGGTGGCCAATCAACAAGAGGCATTAAGAATAATTCAAACAAGAAAACAAACATATGAAATCAAAAGGAACGTATAAAATGGAAAAATCTAGATAAAATCCTAGTCAAAGGGTTTAGTGCATAATCATAGGCATAAATACATCAAAATATTATTTTACAACCATCATACAGTACATCAAATCACAATGGAGGGAAAAAGGAAAAAAAACTATGCTTCGTTTTGTTCTTCTCTGCTTTACCTTGATGAATCTCCTCTTGGAAGTTGGTCTGCAATCCTCCTGATGATTTTTTCTACAATGGCTACTCTATTTTATACTATGTCATATTCTAATATGCCTTCCTTGCATTATGTTTCTAGCAACCTAAGACACATTTATAGTGTTCAATAGGTACAAGTTTGTAGGTCAAAAGTGCCCCTCTGATACCCTAAACACATAAATTATGTTTTTTTTCCCATTTCTTGTTGCAGCCCAGCCACAGCTGAGGATTCCCAAGAGCAAGTGCACCTATCTTGGAAAATAGAACCAAGGTACAGTTGAGCCCTCCAGGGCAATGCTACACCCGGTTTCCTTGTTTGGTTGACCATTTTTACTCAATTTGTGCTCCGTTTTTGTCCCGTTTGACCATTAAAGCACTTCAAACCTATTAAAACACCATAAAATATATAAATATATTTAAACATAAAAACACATACAATAACTTTTGACACTAAAACCCTAAATTACCAAAATACCCTTGCTTACTAGACACAAAATCTCGAAAATTGATTAAAACCCAAGTTAATGCATATAAATAGCTCTCTTTTAGAGAGTTAACAAACCTCACAAGGCATAATCATTATTAACACTGACAAAAATGTATCTCGCTTTCATACCCTCACTCAAGGGAATATAGATATATATATATATATATCTGTGTGTGTGTGTGTGTGTATTGTAATAACACTTTCACAACTCAAAGAGCTCGAAAAGGAAAGAAAGTTTATATACACTTTCAATCCAAAAAACTATAACACTGATAGTCCCCTTAAAATATTTTTAAACTGTTGATTCATGGTCACAAAAATCAATAAACACAAAAACTACTAAAAATAGAAAATATTTTTTTAAGTCTCTACAATACTTCAAGCAAAGAAGGTATTGAAATTCTAAAGGCTATCTTCCTACAACTAGGAAGTCTTTTATATATTCAAATCCTCAAGATTAATAAAATAAAAAGACACACTCAAAACATAAAATCTTTTTGAATATTTAGAAAAAAATTTCCTTTATTTTTTTCAAAACACAAACACATAAACATAGGTAAACATAACACTAGTGAACCAGTTATACCTATATTTGAATAACCCAAAAGCTCATATAGATGAGGAATAAAATCCATACAAGTAAACGTGAATGCTACTAAAGAAAACATAAATAGTCAATTAAAAGTATGGTTTCACATCAATTATGGAATTCATCCACAATGCACTCAAACTACTACTAAGTAATGAGTAATTTTAAATAAATCACATAAATGCACAGTTTCAATGAAAAACATGAGTCTGAGAAATTATTTTTCCTTTTTCAACCAACATGGCTACACTAAGTAGGGATCATTGCGACTCCAAGGGGTTCAACAATTCAAATAAAACTAAAAGTCATTAACTATGGGTAAAAAGATTTATCATAAAGGCCACAAATGCTCAATTTACACCCCAACTTAGATTTGAGCATAATTCTTTCCAAAAATACTCAACAACTAGGAAAAACAAATCTATATCAAGCATTCATATGATCTTATCGTGAACTACTCAAACATAGAAAAGATAATGTATTAGTAGTTAGAAATTCCCTAACAAAATACCAACAACCAAGTTCAAGTTCAACAATTCCATATCACAATCACAATTCATCAAGTAAATATATAGCCATCGTAATTAGCTAAATTAGACTAATTTGTCATCAGCTGAAAATACATTATCCAAGCATAATCAAAAGTAGTTCAAAATATAAAACACATCAACTAACTAATCACGAGGTGATTAATGCCTTTATTGCCTCACCGAGTTCTTAAACTATAACATAACAAGCATAAAGAAAAACATAATTAAAGGAAACACTCCCTTAGTAGAAAGCTAGGAAGGCTTGTTGAGGATATTGTAGTCCTTGCTCAGGTGTCTGTATTACATAGCACAACCGAAGTTTCCCAAGGACAAGTGAAACTCTGACATATGTATTCATCATATCCCTAACTTCTTCTAGTAAATATCTCGCAGCTTCCACTAAATGAGCTAGCTTCAACAATACACCAGATAGCACCTCTTTATAATGTGTGATTGGTGATGTAAGCAATCTTTAGTTTCTTCTTCATTGCACATACTTAATGACCTGGTCATCTTGAAATTACTCTCAAGATGGCCATCTTCTTCTTCAGCTGGGATTGGTGTGGGCTTCACACACCAATTTACTTGTGAGTTCAGCAAGTTGGGCTTCTAATTTCCTTATAGACTTGTCTTGACACTCGAATCTACTCATTAACTCCTGCTATAAAGGTGGTCATCTTCTGCACTAACCCTGCCACTTCTTCTTGTATAGGTTGAGTATATTCATAGTTGTAGCACTCACAATAATCTCCATGAAGGCCAATTCTCCCAAACTTTTGTTGTCCCATAGGTAATTGAGAATAGTGGTTATTCATGTTAGCTTCTTTACCATAATCCATGATGTTTGGTTGGTCATGGAAGTTCTCTTGGTAGCATTCACCATTGTGGACCATGGGTGTTTACTCATACTATGGGTCTCAGTTTCTCCGTATGCTATTCAAGTATAGAAAAAGAATAAGGACAATCTTGGTAGCTCGAGAAAGAATTTGGATAGTCTGACCATCCCATTTTATAATCATAAGGGTAGATATCATATTGGTATGCACATTCCAAATTAACATGGTTACCTTCACAAGGAATAGAATTGACATGAAAATAAACTATTAGTTCTAAGTCTGGTAATTGGATTGAAAAATTATCATAAGTAATCCAAAGTGCATCCATAATATCATTTGCTCACAGGTCATGCTTCTATACTCACAAGGATGGTAATATCCATGGCATGATTGATTCTAATTCATTCTTGCATGTTATTATAAAATTGACACAAAAATATAATACAAAAACAACTACTAACATAAAAGCACAAGACATGAAAAATTAGGAAAGTTCAAACTAGTAATTATCCTAAACTATCCACTAAAAAAGAGAAATCTTTTTAGATTTTTCAATGAAAGAACACAAACCATGAAAAAGAAAAATCTTTTTTTGGTTTTTCAAGATTTTGAGAACACATAAGTAAAATACAATTTACACTCCAAAGTAGTAAGAGGCGACAAGCCCCAGAAGCTTGTCGAATACCTTAGCACACTAGATCTTAAAAAATAAGCCAAGAGGAATTTGAAGAGTGGCTTAAAAACTCTTTTAAGGATTTCAATTCCTTTAAATTGCACGAGAACTCTTCCCCTCTTCAGCGTATGTTTCGGCTTTACCTTTATCTGATATGGATGCTTTGTTGTTCATGCTTAGCTGCTGAATTAAACAGATATTGCCAAAAGAACAACCCCCCAGTAATGGTGCCAAAAACTTGATAATTGAAATATCTAGTTATAAAATTTATGACCACCTAGCTCTGCTATTAACTACAAACACACCACAAGTGTGTGCAATCAAATTATATATAGTAGAAGTAGGGGTCGAACCCACAAGGATCACTTTAGCAAGTACCAATTATTTAGTTAGAATGCTTTTTGAATTAATACCAATTGAAGAGACTTAATTAAAACCAAACTACAAAGTAACACTAATGAAAAGCAAGGGATTAGGGTTAAGACTAGCCAATTTTAGCTTTGATTAATTTATTCAATTAATTGGTTGAATTAGCCAATTAGAGGTCATTTCCCATCATAATCTAATCCCGTGGCAATTTTCTAGAAGTATCCAATGTACCAATCATTCAATTCATTTACACATAGCAAAACTTCAATTCCCAATTATCAACCCAACCCTGAATCCTTGTGAATATACTGAATCGTATCAACCTAATGGTTTTGGGATAGATTTCTCTTAAGCCAAAATTCCAATTAAATTAAGTAATTTGCTTATGGAATTATAATGAACCAACTAGAAACTCATGTCAGTCATAGCATTAATTAATCTAATCTAATAATCAACACTAATCTGTGATAAGAGATCGACTTCTGTGTCACCTAGACTAATTTAATCGAAACTAGAGTTAGTTACTCTCTAGAATTGTCAAATTTGCAATGATTATTACCCAATAGTGCAATTGATCCGATTAATGGCTATTTGAATTAGTTTATAATTGTGTCGCCTACACCTGACCCTAACTAGGTCATTCAATGCAATTAGTCTAAATGAGGATTCCTCTTATCACCTAGAGCTAACCAAGTTAACCATTTACCTTATAGGAATCCAAGTGACAAACTAGTAATTTAGTCCCTTGGTTCTTTACAAACCTAGTTATAAATTTATAAAATACCTAAATCCTACTACTAACTAGGTGTACATCCCGCAAGTATACGGTTGTCAACTAGTAGTAAAAGAAAGTAGGGATCGTTCCAACAAGGATTGGTCGATAATTGCCAGTAATTTGGTTAGATTTCAAGTTAAAGTGATTAATTAAGAAAAGAGATTTAACTGAAACTAGAACTAATAGAACTCAAAAAAGGAATTTGAAGTAAAGATTAATCAGTAAGAAAGAAATTAAAAAGGAAGTATCTTTAGAAATCAAATAAAGGGAACAATTAGAAGGAACAACATATTAAGAAAGCAATTAGTTAATCTAAACTATTCATTATCCCTAAGAAAGCACAATTAGAAAAAACCCCTAATCTATTCTAAGAAAGCATGCAAAAAGAAAGTATTTTTAAAAAGCAATTAACTAACCTAAACTACAAATTAACACTAAGAAATCACAATTGAGGAAAACTCATTAACTAATCTACCAATTAAACTAAGAAAGCATGTAAAGAAAATAATTAAATGAAAAGCCCATAAACTAATTGATCTAGGCTAATTAAGTAATCTAAACTATGAATTCCCACTAAGGAAGCATAATTGAAGGAAACTCATTAACTAATCTAACAATTACACTAAGAAATCATGCAAAGAAAGCAAATATATGAAAGTAATTAGACTAGTTAAACTAAGGACATATGAAATTAAAGTTTAACTAAAAGAGTTTTAACATAAACAAGGAACTTACCACTAAAAAAGTTCAATCTTTAGTTAGGAAATTATGATTACAAGAAAGAGAAATCCTATTCTAATCTAATCTAAGAAACTCCCCAAATGGGGAAGGAAAAAGGAAGAAAATTACTCTCTGATCTAGCCTACTTCTACTAGCTAATTTCCACTCTCAAATGAGGTCTAAAAGGGGTATATATAGTGCTAGGGTAGTGGGATAATTGTGATGCAAAAATCAGCCCCGAACAAAGTCATTTTTTGCTCTAGCCGACTCCAGATCACGATATGGACTGAAACTTCTGAAATGCAGCACTTCACAGTTTTGCTTCCAAAATAAATCTTCATCCGACGTCCGATTAATACGCCATTTTTTTTCATGTGACCCTAACACATAGGAGAATATTATTATATATAATAAAAAATTAAAATAAAACCTAAAATATAAATAAAAGTCTCATAAAATAGGCCAACAAACAAAGGACAAACAAAGGACAAACAAAGACGAACGAAAACTTAACTCCAAATGAAGTCAAGTCAAAGACACAACACAACTCTAAATGGAAAAACCTAATAAAATATGCTAATTATCACCTAAATAAGTACTCAAGCACTTAATAAATGCATACTAACACATTCTAACACATAAAAGAAAAATAGATAAAAACATACACGAAAACACTAAAAATACTAGAAACTAGGAGCAAAATAATCAAGTTTAGGGTACATATAACTCTAGTTTCCTAGAGTTATCACACCCCCAAACTTAAGCTTTTGCTCTTCCTGAGCAAAATAAAAGACAAGAAAATGAACAACAAAAACGGACAACACAAAATACATGATTAACACAAATCACAAGACACAACATACTAGACACCCCCAAGATGACAACACAAAAGGTGAATAATGGATGTACTTCGAATAGTTAGGAGACCTCTCAAGGGACCTCGAAGACCATATGAGAATTGAACTATTTTAACTAGTCATTCCAAACTTTTCAACTTTTCCAAAGAAAATGAGTTCAAATGCCAACAAAAGGTTTCAAATAACCAAGTGTTAACCCTCATCCAAAAGGTTTTTGAAAAACAATTTCCATTCATTTAAAATATATTGTTGCTCAAATCAAAAGGATTACAACGTTTTTCAACCATCTCGACAAGGTTATATGGAAATAGAAGACCATTAGGAATTGACCTAATATGCAGATGTCATACAATTGGGAGTATTACTCTATCAAGGAATGAGTAGCATGATATCAATGATGGGTATTATAAACATTTCCTCCTTGACTTGTTGGTATTGTAAAACATAATTCCTAATGGCTTAATTTGCAGAAACAACATGGGTGACACATGTCGGAATCCCGTACTCGCCTTATTACTACTCTAATGGTTTATTTTGGAGAAACAACATGGGTATATACCGGAATCCCGTACTCGCCTTATTCCTAAATGCAAAGTTTTTTTTTATTTTGTTTTTTTTATGCGGCCCTAAACCAAGGAAAAGGAGTAAAACGTACCCAAGATCATATTCAAACCAATCACTCACAGGTTAGAAGAAAACTCCCTATGCAAACACATAAAATGACCTAAATCATCTCTATTCCATTTAAACAAATTTTTTTTTCTAAAGATGAATTGACCAATAAAGAAATCCTATTGATTTGGTCAAAAACAATGTTTCAAATGAACTACTATAAAAATGTGAATGCCTCGCTCTTTGAACATAGTAATACATGGCTTTCGAAATTCTTTCATCGCAAAAGAACTACTCAACACACCAAATTTACGGAATGCCAAATTTAAATAACTCAATCATATGATATTGCAAGTCATTTGTCATCATCGAGTACTGTAGCTCTAGGTACAGATCAATCAATTTTCCATCCAAAATTCATCGCACAAATATTTACATTCATGAAAAGAAACCATTCCAACGCAAGTAAATAACACCCTCAAACTTGTCATTTTATTTAAGTGATGAGTACAACTCATCCCACCGCTCACCCAAAATAGAACAAATGCATAATAATACAACTTGAAAGTTTAAAAACAAAAGACTAGGCAATGATTTTGAATTACACTTGAACAATCAAAAAGCTAAAATAGAAGATGAACAACATACTAGCCAAGTGACTGTAAATGCAACCCATCCAGCACAAATTGAACTTAAAAACAAGAGTCCTATCATTTAATTATGGACTTCACCAACATTGAGCACAACGCAAATCAAGACTAAGCAATGAGCAAATTTCAAGTAGATCATAAAAATGCAATTTCCAATTAATCATGAATTTGAAAAATTGATTTTTCTTCAACAACCAATCATGGTTATACTAAGGAAGGGTCATCTGGGCATCACGGGGTTCAAAACACGGCTACAATTTAAAGAACAAGAAAAGCACATATAAGGGTAACAAGGTTTAACACAACAAATGGGTTATCTAAATGCCTAACTCATTTCCCGAAACTTAGTTTCACACATAATCGGTTTCAAAGAAACAATCAACAACCAAGACTACTCTCAATCCAAATCAATCATTCAAATAATTTTCGCAAAATGAGCTCAACTATTTAGCACTTGAAATGTACAACATCTAGAATGTCCACAAGTAAAAAATAAATATCTAGTCAAAAGTCATTCCATAAAGTATGTATATCATTCACAAATCACAATAAATCATACATTGTCATCAACATTTTCATCAATGGCCAAATTCATCGAAGTGTATCCAAATTCAATTGCCAACAACAAAACACAAGCTAAAACTAATCACAATGCTATAAGCCTTTATTACCAATGGGGTACTTAAAATAAAGCATAATAAATAAAAAAGAAAGAAATACCCCCTCAACACCAAGGAGGCTTCCCAAGGATATTGTAATGGCATCCTTGGTGAAGTTGCACCATTGCATAGCTCCTCCGAAGTCTCCAAGGAAATGAAATTCGACATATGTAGGTTGTGTCTCCTTGGACCCCTCTAGAATGTATCCTTCTTCTTCTGCTCCTCCAAGAACCGGTTCTTTCTCCATGAACACCCCAAATGGAACCTCTTTTGTTATAACCGGGACAAACGCACACTCATCCGACGTCCAATTAATACGCCATTTTTTTTCATGTGACCCTAACACATAGGAGAATATTATTATCTATAATAAAAAATTAAAATAAAACCTAAAAATATAAATAAAAGTCTCATAAAATAGGCCAACAAACAAAGGACAAACAAAGACGAACGAAAACTTAACTCCAAATGAAGTCAAGTCAAAGACACAACACAACTCTAAATGGAAAAACCTAATAAAATATGCTAATTATCACCTAAATAAGTATTCAAGCACTTAATAAATGCATACTAACACATAAAAGAAAATTAGATAAAAACATACATAGCTAATGAAAACACTAAAAATACTCGAAACTAGGAGCAAAATCATCAAGTTTAGGGTACATATAACTCTAGTTTCCTAGAGTTATCATCTGTCAATATCATAAATTAAATCTAGTCAAATTACTAATAGGCCAAAAATGGAAGTTCAACTTCCGTTCCTTCCCAGAATTTACCATTTAACTAGCTTCAACTTCTATTCCTTCCCTAATTAATCATTAAACTTCATTAGAATCATCTAATCCTCAATTCTACCTTTTAATTTACTAATTTAATCATCACCGAATGGAATTGGTATCATCTAACCTTAACACTATAGAGAACATAAATGAAAGCATAAACCAAGAAAAAAGATTGAATGCAAGTAAACTACTCTAACAATTAATCTAGGAAAACAAATAAAGATTGCACTAATTGACGGCATTCAATGAAAAAGAAATAAAACAAGAATTAAATGGCATAATAAAGATCTAAAAAGCCTTAAGAGTTCTTCTCTAATGAAGAATCACAAGTTCTTGATCAAGGCTATCCATCGTGAACTTCCTTAACTGTTCTTGAAAAAGAAAGAAAAATCTTGTCTAATCTAGCAGTCCCAGAAGGAAAGCTAAAAGAGAACGTGATTTTGAGGTATTAAAGACCCTTAGTTATTGGTTTTAAGATTTATAGAGAGTAGCGCCTTGAATAAGCTTCTAAATGCACCAAAACAAGCCTAAATCGGACGTTCAGAACCTTAAACGCACTCAAAATCATGAAAATGCGCATTGGATGTGCTTTTTCCTTCTAAAATCTTTCTCCATATTAATATATAAAATATAGCACTAAAATAATAAATTAACACTTACAAAAACTTAAAAGACAAATAAGAACACGCAAAGATCTCTAATTCTATCAGGAATAAGCTAAACAATCTAATCACAATCTTAAACATGTACACACATCAATAAAAGGTAAATAACATCAAATAAACCCTAAAACACTACATTAAACATATGTTAACATATAAAACAAAAATGAAGCAAACATACACACATAAACACAAAAATGCTCAAAGGTAATATGAGAACCATATGAAAAATGACAGGAACACTCTAATTTTTTAGAGTTATCAAGGCCACGATAGTTAGCAAATATATTGGGGTAAAAGTCAAGAAACATTTATCGAGTAAAAGCCTTCCTCCTACAGAGAAGATTTTACTTTCTTTCCAGCCAACTTGTCCGTAATCTTGTCAATTTTAAGTTCAAATATGGAATGAATCTTACTGCCTTTCTACATAGGACATCCAAGATAAACTAAAGGAAAGGTTTTGTGGATAAAACTAGTTATTTTGGATATTCACCTAATCCTATTGAAAGCCATTTATAAAGAAACATAGAAACTACTCTAGGATTATTCACCAATTGGCCAAACAAAGACTCGTACTTTTGAATGAAAGCTACCAAATTCTTAATTGATCTCTGATCATCATTCAAAAACACCATAACATATTCAACCTATG
This sequence comes from Cinchona pubescens, assembly GCA_025175665.1. Taxonomy (NCBI): domain Eukaryota; kingdom Viridiplantae; phylum Streptophyta; class Magnoliopsida; order Gentianales; family Rubiaceae; genus Cinchona; species Cinchona pubescens. The sequence continues at coordinate 2,206,037 of JANKKI010000170.1, forward strand.
CAAAATACATGACATGAATACTATTTCTAGCAACAGAATAATATCCTATCTTCCCAATTTTGAATTGTCTATTTAATCCCCTATTAAATGCCTCAACATCCAATATGAATAAGATAGGAGAAAAATGATCCCCATGTCTTACTTCTCTAGTTGAATTGGAGAAGCCAGTAGTATTGCCATTAAAAAGAATAGGAAGCTAGTTTTTTGCCACACAATTAGCAATTAAAGATAAATATGATTGTGAGATCCCAGACTTCTACAAAACCTGACAAAGAAAAGCCTCGGCCATATCTACTTAAATATCATTTTTCCTCCTCCCACTTTTTTATCAACATATTCCACCAATTATAGAGACAATAAAATGTTATTTGAAATGTTCCTTCCATGCACAAATTGACTTTCTCCACAATAAATAACTTTAGGCAGTAAAGTTTCTAATCTATTAGCCATGATCTTGGTAAATACTTTATTAGCAAAGGTACATGATTAATTGTTCTAAATTCTCTAGAGTTAGAAGAATAGTCATATACTTTGGGAATAAGGCAAATTATAGTGCTAGTAATAGCCTTAGGCAATAAAGATACCGAAAAAAAAATTTCCACACAGGCTCCAACAAGTCTTCAGCAATAATTGCCCAACAAGATTGATAGGATACCATTAATCCATCCACTCCAGCAGTACTTTTTGAGCTTAAAGAAAAGACAACCCTCCCTTAGGTCATTCATATCAAGAAAAACTGGCAAGGAAACATTATTTGCATCTGATAACACATTTGGAATGAAATCCAAAAACTGGTCCTCAACTTGAACTTCTGTAGCAGTTAACAACATTTGAAAAAATCCAGTAGCTTCAGTGTACAAGTCCTCTTGATTGTCTAGCCAATCACCGTTAGAATTTTTCAACCTTTTAGTACACATTTTGTTTCTTATTACTTGAAGTTTAGAATGGAAAAATGTAGCATGGTGATCTCCCTCCCTTAACCATTTAATTATAGCTTTTTACTTCTAGAATTCTTCCCCTTTTTTTTGGTTAGCTAACGTCGTCGGATCCTTAGTGGAAGCTACTCCCAAATTTATTAAAATTTTGAGAAAGAATTACATGAAGGAGGACATTAAACCAAAGCCACCAGCAAAATAGGTACAAAGACAAGCCTTTTAAATCTCAAAAATTACAATGGAAAACCTAATTTTGAACTCTTTTGTGTACAAAACTAAACTAATCTAGCACAGAAAATCCTCTAACATAAGTAGGCATAGATGAGCATCAAACTGTCTGTTGCAGCCATCAGCTCCCACATTTGCCAAGAATTCAGCCAGTTGATTAGTTTTCCTAGAGACACGTACAAAATGTAGGTTTAGCTCTGTAGATAATTACATGCATTGCTGAACCATTTGATCAATACTCCAAGGAACTGCAACTATCTTGTTAAAGCTATCAACCAACACTTCAGAATCCATTCTAATAATAACGTTATGAAAACCTTTTTGCTTATATATTTGTAGGCCTTTTAATAATGCTCTAACATCTGCCATAAGACTTGCACTTGCAACTAAATAATATGATGAGTATGCAAAGATAATACTACCTTGTGCATCCCTTAGGACTCCTCTACTAGAAATTTTCTGATGTCTACCGTTACAAGCACCATCAGTGTTCAATTTGTAGTAACCTAATAGATGTTTATTCTACTTGGTGACTAAAATGTTCTATGATTTAGTCTAGAAATGTAGCAAATTCAATCATCTTGTAAATACACAGTACCCTTCTTTATCTACACCAAAATGTTAAAAGCAATCTAGAAGCTATGCATGAAAGACTTAACCTTAGAAATTATAAAATCAAAACTACTTTTGACCCCTTCAAAGAAGCTTTGTTTCTAGATTTCCAAATCATCCAACACACAAGATTTGAGATAATCTTTAAGAGACTTCCATTCACTATGCTTTTGAAGACTGCAACCATTATGTATTAGGATATTGCAAGAGAATAGGAGCTGTAAAAACCTCCTGGAAAAGAGCGTCAAAGTACTTCCAAACCCTAGTGCAATCTTTTAAGGACAACAAAAAAATAGATGATTGTGACTTTCTTTATCATTACAGAACTGGCACATGGATGGATTTGAAACACCTTGATCTTCATGATGTCACCTAGAGGTAAAGATGAGTTTAAAAGCCTCCACATAAATATTGAGATCTTCCAGGGCAGACAGTCTTGAATCACAGATCATCTTTCTTGAGAAAATAAAAAATCCTCCTTCCCTTACCAAAGAAATATCTAAAGAAACTAAGAATTTTCTTGAAGAATTCTGCTACAGAGCAGCAACTGTGTATTAGCTCCACATCCCAACTATCTCCTCTCCAAGCCTAAGCAAGCATCAGATTCTATCATAGGTATGCTCCTCAACAAATACTATCACCTCCAATATGTTTTTGCATGTTGAAGATTCATTCTTGGGACACAAGCAAAATTAGGGTGCAATACATTGTGCAAGTTAGTGGATTCCATATATTGCCTCCATAAAAATTTCCTTGTTCTCAGATTCCACAACAATTTCATGGACATTTAGGCTTGCATGATGTGTGAAAGCTTGTTATCCCCTATCTCTTTTCTTCTATTGGCCTTGTGATCTTATTCTATGCCTTCCAATGTTGCTTCCTACCAGTATCTGAGAAACCCCAAAAAAAGTTTTCAATTAGCCTTTCTAAATCCTTCAAAACTAACTTTGAAAGGGTCAAAACAGTAAGGCAGTTTAAAGGGACAGAGCTAAGAACATGTCTGATGAGCAAAAACCACCCACCAACAGATAGAAGCTTAGACTTCTAACCCGAAGCTTATGAGTGATCTTATCAACAATAGTTTGAAACACACAAATGAACCTTACTTCCTTTCTTCAAAGGGAAGACAAGATAAACAAAAGGAAAAGATTTTTGAGCAAAACCTGTCATCCTTGCAATAAGCCTCTTTCTTCCAGCCTCCATCTTGTCAAAAACATAAAAATTGCTCTTTGCCTTGTTCACCATTTGACCAGACATAGATTCAAATTGGTGAATATATTTTATCAAGGAATTGCTATAGACCTTCTACATCCATGTAAAAATACCATGACATCATCTATATAGGCCAAATGAGATATAGGAATATTGTTTCTAGAAGCAACATAGTATGCTATAATCCCATTCTGAAATTGCCTATTCAACCCTATTCTAAAAGCTTTAGCTACCAAAATAAAAAGAGAAGGAGAAAGAGGATCCCTTTGCCTCACACCCCTTGTAAAGTTGAAAAAAGTCTTTTGGAGTCCCATTAAACAAGATAGAAAACTAGTTTCCCTCTATACTATTTGTAATAAGTCAAAGATGAAGAAAAGCCAAACTTTTTCTAAAATTTTGTAAAGGAAGCTCCAATTCACTCTATCAAATGTCTTGGCGATATCTAGTTTAATGATCAAATTGCCTCCTTTAATCTTCTTATCAATATTTTCCACCAGTTCTTGAGCCAAAAGGATGTTATCTGCCATATTTCTTTCCTCCAAAAAACCACTTTGGTCATTAGAAATAACTTTGGCAGTATGGTTTTGAGCCTATTAGCTATAATTTTAGTAAATACCTTATCTGCAAAGGTGCATAGACTAAAAAGCCTGAAATCAACAAAAATGGTTGGGTTATCCCTCTTTGGAATGAGGCAAATCAAGGTGATAGAAATTGATTTAGGCAAGGAATTACCATTAAAGAAATGAACAGCAGCAACCATCAAATTCTTAGAAATGATCTCCAAACAAGTATGAAAGAACACTCCTTTAAATCCATCCATTTTAGTAGCACTTTGAAATCTGGATTTGTTTGAGCTATTTGTTTTTAATTGATTATTTATTTATTTATGTAAATGGATTATCTAATTGAATATTTTTTTATTAATTGCATTTGAATCTTATTATGGGAAATATTATGTAAATTAGTAAACTTATAAAAAAAATACCGGAATAAATATCCCACTAAAATAGAAAATTAGTTTATCAATTAAGAAACCATAACCAATTAGTATTTAAATTAATCCTATAGCTATTAGGTAAAATCCTAACTAGTGGTAGTCTAGCAGTCAAATAAAATAGTGAGAGATAAGTGAGAGAAAAAAAAAAAGAATAGGAGAAAGTCGACAAAATAGTTGACAAAGAAGGGGAGGGAAAGAGAGAGAGAGAGAGAAAGAAGCGAAGAGAGGAAGAACAAACAGTAGACAGAGAGAACAAAGATAATTTCTATCAAATTATTTATCATATCAAAGGTAATCTTTTAGCATTCGTATAATATGGTTTCCTTGGGTAGAAGATGCATCATAGGGATTAATAGTAGATGATTGTTTGTCAATATGTTTTTTATGTGTAATGAATAATTGATCGAACTAGGGTTCTATAAGATGCTTGATCTTTTCTTTTTTATTAATTGGTGTTAAAAAAATAAGAAATTGATATAATACCCAAAATATTATATATATATATATATATATATATATATAGTTATGAATGATTTATGTGATGATTAGATCATTCAAATAGGACAAATCAATGATAAAACTATGTAAACTCATAACTAAATTGATAGACAGACAACACTACGCACTTGCAATAAAATGCCTAAAGATTATTATAGAAAATTCAGATTGGAGTTTTGCCTATTGTAAATGAAACTAGATTTCTAGGATTTTCTTTCAATATAAAATCTCGTTGTGGGCACTTATGTATTAATAACGGGATGCCTTGGAAATTGACTAAATATCTTATCCGAAAAGTCATATGTCCTGTCTTATTTGTAATGTTCCGAATCTGATTTTGACTTCTTCATGAGATTTGTAGTCTTTTGAATCTAGTTTCTAGAACTATAAATAACATATTAATCCGATCTTTATAATCATATATAGATTAATTTTTGTGAAACTAGTCTATTTAGGAAAACAATATTTATTTAACGTTATTAATATGTTCCTGACTAATTTTATATATCATACAATAGTAATCTAAGTAAACTTTCTTCATATAATTTGTAGAGAATTAAAAGAGCTCTCTAATGGTATAAAGTATGCATTTTTCTGATTTATATATGATGAAGCTATAGCAATAATTTTCCTAAACTCTACCTATATAGAAATCTACTTAATTCTAAAATTTTATCACTAAATTAAGATGGTTTAAAGAATTCATTTGGAGAAAATTCCTAAATGAAAAATTTAGTATTCTTAAGATATTTTCTAATAGTATAAACATCACACTTATACAATTTATACATTTCAAAATATATATTAGTTTTACAAAATAGTATAAGTCTGGAAATTTATTCAAACTAGGGCTATGAATTGTTCAATTATTTATTTTATATTAATCAATGAAAACTAGTTTGTAGAATTTGCTATGTGAATTTTTACTTTAACAATGCAATGTGTTTAATGGTTTGGTTTAATTAAACAGGTTTGAAGTTCGAATTATTTGTGAGATGTTTTGTGTAATTGTGACATTTTGATATTTTAGTGACATTTGGAAAAAATTCAAATGTTATCCAATTTGTCACTTATTTATTAGACCACGAGTGGGTCATCAAGGAAAAGAAAAAACATGATATTTCGTTAACTTTTTATATCCTTTAGATTGAGAAGTTATGTTTGTGTTTAGGAATGAAGATGATACGAGCGATACAGCTATGGATTAAGGTAAGTGATTCATGTCTGTTTTCATTATTTTGTTAAATATTTTAGAATTCTTTCTCAATTTATAAAAGCTATGTCATTATATAAAGAGGATTGAGCATGTGCTAAATGTGAATTTTGAATATTCAATATCTATATATATGATGAATGTGAATTGCTTGTGTTGCATGTGCGATATGTAAGATACGATTGCACTCTGTATGTTAACTTCATGGTGAACTCAGGTAGTTTGGTAAGAACAAGTTCTCATTTTTGTCTCTATTTCTGCAGTCCAAGGGCTGGTTCTGTATGGCCCTTGATTAACAGGTATAATAGTTAGTTCTGGATCTAGTAGCAATAAGCCCTGAGAATCTATGAGCTATCAATTCCATTATATGTTGTGATATATGATCTACTCTATATGATTTTTTGTATATTGTAGCATCGTATGTGAAGAATATGTGCATGTTTGACTAGTATGTTATATGACCTACTCAATCCAATGAAAAGAGATATGACCTGCTTACTGTGCTCGTGTTTTACTCACCTCAATAATTTAACATTTTGTAATTTTTGAGAACAAGTATGACTTCAGTGAGAGGCTCAAGTCTACCGTCGGGTAGGCTTTTGACCTAGATCGTGTCTAGCTTATGATAGTTCCAAACTTGTAGTTGGTTTAGGTTTGTGATTTGCGCTCCAGATAGATATTTCGTATTATTTTTATATTACCATTTATTACAGTTAGAAGGTTCTGTTATTGTAGTCTTGTACACCTTAGCCAACTCAAGGATACAGCATGTCATGGTTCCAATATTTGGGGCATGGCAAGCACTATCAGGATTTAAAGAGAAAACTGCCTTCTTCAACTCCTGCATATCATGCATAGCAACGAAGTAATTATTCTCAACTTGAGTGATAATCTCTAGAATTGTTTATAAAACTTACTCAGCAAGTGTCTGGACCTCCTCAGTAGTAAGAAGATTTTAAAAAAAAGATTGACAGCCTCAGTTTGTAAATCTTCTTTGCTATCCATCTATTCCCCTTGAGCATTTTGCAGTCTTATAATGCACAACTTGTTCCTCTTTACTTGTAGACTATAATGGAAAAAAGAGGTATTATGATTACCTTCTTTTAACCACTTTATTTAGATTTCTTCTTCCAAAATTCCTCATCATTTGCAAGGCATTTAAGCAAACAAGCTTTGGACTCGAAAAGTTTATTATGATTATCAATTGAAGGGTTCTACTAAAATATAAGCTCCTGCCTCAAAACCTCATCTTCAACCTGCTTTGTTTTTTGAAAAACATCTCGAAAAACTTGTTTAGTCCATACCTTAAGATCAAATTTAATCTCTTTAGTTTAGCCGAAAACCACTGCAAAGGAGAGCCCTACAAGCTTGATTCTAGCTAGACTTTACAATCTACAAGATAGTTGCATGTTTAACCCAAATATTCAAAAAGCTAGAAGAAACTAAGGTCTAGAATATTGAGAACCAGTAATGTTTAGAACATATGTCCATGGTCAGGACAAGTCTTGTTTAAATGGCTCACAAAAACATTCTAGAAAATGTTAGAGAGCTCTTTATTGGCTAGCACCCTATCTAATCTCTTCCAAACTATATGACCTCATCTCTTCCCATTCCAAGTGAAAGTAGACCTTGTATAAGGAATATCCAATAGAACACAGTGGCTAATTGTACCACTAAAATAAAAAACGAATAAAGAATCCACCTGCGAAACCCCTAATATATTCAAAAATATCTCTTGTCACCTTGAAGTCCCTTCCTACTATCCAAGGGCCAACATAGGCAGGAGAAAAACTCTTCAAAGAATCCCAGAAATTTCATCTAGCTGGAACTTGACATTTTGCATAGATAGCAGATACATATAAAGATGAAGAAAAGGATAAACAACCAACTGAGAAATGAACCACCTAATCCTCCAAGGAAAGCATCCCAACTAAAAGAGCCTTCATCCAGAAAATCCAAATGGTTCCAGCATTATTTAATATACAAGCAAAAGAACCTAGCTTTGATTGATAATCAACTACTCTACTAGGATACATTATTAGTTGATTTAGAACAAACAAGCGGACATTATTCATATCCATAAGGTTTTTTACACGCTTTAAAGAAGGCTTATTCCCTATTCTCCTAACATTCCAGAATAAGCTATTCATTGGAAACAATAGGTGAAGACTGCTACAGTGCCCTAGATGTGCTTCTACTCTTTACTATCAACCCTACTACATATATATTCTTCTTTCTTGCTCTTTTTCTCATAACCAAAGAGAAGTCTTTGCCATCAGGAATCTTTTGTTGATCCATTGCAGTGGAGAACTCCCTTCATTCAGACATTTGTTGATAACAATCTTTCTCATGCACCTTAATTCTTTCCACATCTAACTTTGTATGAGTGGTGTCCTCCACATAATTTTCATCATTCAAAACCTCAGTGTTATTATTATCCCATCAAACTGTTTCTAATGCATTTGTTTGAAAACCTAACTTTATATTTTCAGTAGGAAACCCTATTTCAGTCTAAAGAACCGTAACAAGTAGGGAATCAAGTAGTTGAGGAGAATTTGGTTGCTGCTGATTTGTAGGAGTTTCAGTAACAAGTTGGATATTTGAATTAGGGATAACACCAGTTTGAGGATTTGAAATTTTAGCTAGTTTAGCTAGGATAGGGCTCTCATTCAAATTTTGATTTCCACACAAATCCTAGGATTCTCCCTCAATCTGGGGAACCAACTTTTCGTCACGTAAGTAAGATTCTGGCCAGAACTCTCACCACAATGACCAGAATTATGTCCTTCTGGCTGAATTTCTTGCAGTTTTTCAACTGTTTCAGGTCTATCAGGTTTAGAAATCACTGCCTTTTCCATTGCAGTAGACATTTCCAAACCCTGCACTTGATTAAAAGGGACACTTCCTCCAAAAATAAGCTTTGTTCCTGATATGCCTTCTCTATTAGGGTTAGCTGGTTGAGTCATCTTTTTTTCTAATAAATTCTTCTAACATGATGATTTTTTCCTCTGCCTTTCTGAACTTTAGCTTGTTTCCCTTTATCAACAGTTGGCTTCTCCATCTGTACCTTTTTCCCTTGACCATTCACATTAACATCATATGACCTTGCATGTTACATGAAGAATAATATGGAGGCAAATCTTTGTATGTGATACGTTGCCATAACCCCTCTCCCTTAGCTTCCACCTAAACCCTATGTGGAAGAGTTTTCTTGACATCAACCTTTGCACACACTCTTGCCACTTGGGTCTTGACATGGAAGCAGTAGCCATGTCCACTTTCAATGGTTTTCTAACAACCTAAGCAACGGAGAAAACCATTGATTTCTTAAAAAGTAAAAGAGGTAGGTATTTGAAAGAAATCCACACTGGAGCAATAGATGGTTCAACTTCTGAGTGGAATAAAGGATGCCAATTAAAAATCTTCATTGGAAATCCATTAATAAGACATAATCCTTTAAGCCAACATTGAAAATCAATGTAGTCATCTTCCAATGTAAATCTGATCAAGATGTGTTTATAATCCAGAAATCCAAGAGTAAAATCGCCCTTAAAGCCAATTGCTAAGAAGCTTTTTGAAAGTCAATTCATGCTTATAAAATTTACCAATAAGGGCCAACCCGAGTGGCTTAGAGAGCTCTTTAACATCCATATCTATAAACCTCAGCATTGGTTCTCCTTTGTAAGATTGTAGAAGCTTTAGTTCCATGACTTCCTCGAACTCTCGTTGTTGATTGGTTCTTTGCAAAGCATCCAAAAAATATATTTTTTTCTACCTTTCAGCCTATTTTTCATTGCCATAGCAATGCAACTCGAGAATGATAAAGAGAAGTTAGAGAAAAAATTTAGAAAGAGAAGAAGAGAGAAATTTTGGCCTTCTTAGATTATTCCTCATATATAAGACATTTAATCAAATTTGTTTGAACTTTAGCTAAATAAATTTTATTATCATCTGATGACAGTTGATGGACTTTATTCTCTTGCTTATGTAACACCTTATCCCCAGCTTGTTTAGCCCTCTAAAATATATTCCCAAATATAGCGTTATTCCAACCCTAGAGGTCAAATTTCAATCTCTTCATTTTGGCAGAAAATCTTTCCTAAGGTATTCCTCTAAAATATTGCTTCCAACTATGTTGAACAGTTTGCAAAAAAGTTTCATGCTTTACTCATATATTCAAAAACCTGAAAGGCATTGGTCCTAAATAATGAGTTGCAGCAAGAATAAACAACATAAGAGCATGATCTAAACAGTTCTATTCAGATTGGTCATAGAAACATCCTGAAAGTCACTACTAAAAATTTAGCCAAGGGAAAACCTAGTTTTCACCTTACTAATAAATATGTTTATCCTCATTTGTAGAACCTTTAGTATTGATATCAATATCCTTATCTACTCAATTGAGATGGATGGACGAATTTTATAATACTTAGCACTGTCAAGAATTTGAAGTTTAACATGGAGGGAAATATTCAAGAAGCAAATAAATTGAAGATAACCTAGTTGGAGATAATGACCCTAATAGTCCCTCACATATTCAATTGGTACTTTTTTTAGTCCCTCACATTTAAAATTATACATTTTAATCCCTCACAAATTCATGTAGAAATCAATTGCTTTGAAATTACCTCAATTCTAAAATTGTAATTGAAAATTTTCAATTGATTGGAAGTAGTAAGAGAGACTACATGGGTAGGAGGTTGGTGCATTCGTCATTGTTTGTAGACTCCCCTTTTCCTGCTTCCTAAATAAAAGAACTTTTAGTATATGATTGCTTAAGAACTAACGATCCAATATAGTTGAACATTCATAAGCCATATTCGATTATTATGGCTTTGACTTACTAAGACAAGATTGATAGAGGGGTGAATTTCTTTGTATGAGAGCAGCTTTTAATATACCTCTTCGTATGAGAGTGACTTTGTTTGGTAAAGAGATTTGTAAAACTTATTTTCATATTAGAAATCAGCCACCTATTACCACTAATACTATTTAGGTAAACCAACTGGGATATGTGGAACGAGATTGTGAAATTAAAATTCAATAAAAGGTAGCAATATCTTTCATGGCTATGTGTGCCATTTGAATTTGGGGATTCCGGTGACTATATTTGTTTTAATTGGATAACTACCAGTACCTTGGTGGGGCTGTGGTATTCTCAAATTTTATTAATTTAAAAGTGAGTGTACATAGAGGAGGACTAGATCAAAACCTCTAGAGAAAGCCAATGCTAAAAATACTAAATGAAGAAAGCACCTATACGTTCTAAAATCTAACAAAAAGGGTATGCAAATCTAGCATAACCATGAATTGTATCCGGAGTTACCCTGTCAAACTTGAGTAAAGTCCTGATGATGCACTAGTTGATTTTGCTAAGATCTTTGTAACAGTGTTAAACACATGCTTAATCACAAATTTTCCCTAGGATAAAAGGTGACGATCCTTACAGATTAGGGAATCATGTCGCCAAGAAATAAGAACCAACCCATGGACCATGTGGACAAGCTCTTAAATCTTCGAATCTATTTCAATTTAAACATGTAGATAACCCTTGTCAAGACACAGTTGAAGCCCGGCTTCAAAGGCAAGAGCCTGTGCTTCCATATTTGTCTTGAAACCAAGCTCAAAGCAAATCCTGCCATTGGAGTACTTGATCCGTTTGAAAAATACCACCTCCACACATAGCCCCCCAGTTACCCAATGATGAGCCATCAACGTTCAACTTATAAGCTCCTGTGGCCAAAGGTTCCCAACAAACAAGTTGTAGCCTAAATACTTTCTGTCAAATCACACAATAGCTTAAATGTCAAGACAAATCTGTGTGCATGAAAGAAGAGAAAGACTAAAAGGTCAAATCACACAATAGCTTAGGGCTTCACATGGCTTAATAAGAAGAGGTTCCTCTTAATTGTAGCCAAAAGAGAGGAGAATTTAATTGCATTATTTTTAAATTTGAAATAACTGCATTATTTCAGAGTGATGATGCTATAGATCAAGATGTTATACATATGATAGACCTTGCAGGATGGACTAAATGGAGAATGGCATCAAGAATATTATACGACCAAAAAATTCCTTTACAACTTAAAGGTAAATTCTATAGAACGGCAATTAGGCCAATGATGCTTTATGGGTCTAAGTGTTGGGTACTAAATTACACACATAAGCAAAAGATGAGAGTAGCATAAATGCGAATGTTAAGATGGATGTGTGGGTACACTAGGATGGACAAGATAATGGACAAGATACGCAATGAGAATATTCGTGAGAAGATTGGAGTAGCATCTATTGATGAGAAGACGAGAGAAATACACTTAAAGTGGTTAAGTCACGTGTTAAGATAACCAGTAGAAGCACCTATCAGCCCAGTAGATTTTAGAGAGAGTAGTCAACATAAGAGGGGTAGGGAAAGACCGAAAATGACTTGGTGGGTAACTTGTAAGAAAGATATAGCCCACCTAGGAATTGAGGAGGATATGGTGCATTCCATAGCGCAATGGCGTAGTAGGATTCATGTAGTTCGGACCCTACTTGGGGGGATTAAGGCTTGATTTGTTTGTTTGTTTGTTTGTTTGTTATTGTCAAAAATGAAAGAGTTATGGTACTTTCATAAATTCTGAAGAGCCAATATGGACAAATATCATAAATTCCATTAATCGAGGATAGGGAACTTAAATTCCAAGCTTGAAGTTTGTGCTGGATAGACTAACAGGAACACGATGAATTCCAAAATTCGATTCCAAAACATCCCACATCCAGATTTCCAAAGACCAATAAAGAAATCCGTGCAGTAAAGAATTGCACAAGTCACAAAAATAAAATTTAGACGAAACATTAAATCCCAATGACAATGAAACATCATCAAATGGCAACAATTCATTGAGAAGTTTCCACATAAATATAGAGATTTTGATGGGAATTCGTGAGCTCTATGCCATTTTTCTAGACTGGAAAATATTCCTCCTTTGCTAGACCAACTGAAAAGCTGAATTGGTTGAGAACTTTCCATCATCTGAGAGCAATTAGCTGATTACCTTTTCTTTCTCGGCCAAGAGGAATAAGAAGTAACTCAACATACCCACACGAGCGTCCTCAGGTAAGGCAAGCTAGACTTGTTCCAAAGACCAACCAGCATTATGCGAATAAAAATCTTTGACTATATGGGAATCGGAGAAGGAAAAATTACTCATCGAAATGAAATAAGGATGGATACAATTGTTGAATGGAGGGGGCCATGGGTCAAGTTTGGCAGAGGTTGGGGATGTGGTGAGGATTTAGGAATTCAAATTGGTGTGAACCATATTTTTGGGAAGGGGTATAGGGTGCAGGTTTAAAGCGAATTCACATTGTGACACAAAGATTTTGAGGGTTAATTATAATTGTCTTCTTCGAGGTTTGCTTAATTTACCAAATAAACCCCAAAATTTGCCAAATAATGAATACCTCCTTGAACTGCTCAAATATTTAACAATAATATCCTATCATTAATAAACGTTAGAGATGCCATTAGAGTTGTTCATCCTGATCCGTTGACTTTGAAAATCCCACAAAATTATTCTGTCCCAATAAAATAGGGTATTTGAATCACTTTTTCTATCTCAGTCGAGTAGCTCTAGCGTAAGGCCAGTTACCCAGTCGCAATTTGAATACCTGCCAAGTATTCTACCCAGTCTATTTTAGGGACAAATATATAAATTGCATATTAGGGTGACCACTAGTAAGTGCTGGCATGCAATTTCCTACAATTCAAGCAAGTGCTTGAGATCGTATCAAGTAATACAATAGTGATTAAGTATCGTTCCCACATGGGCTGAAGAATAAGTACCAAAATTACTAATTTTACTACTATTTAGGCAATCGACTTTAAGGACTTGAAATTAATTGAATGGCACAAAATTATTGCTACTAAAATTGAATGGACAAAATTTTGTCTGAACTTTTGCAAAATTAATCATGCCTAAACTTTTTATTACTATTTTGCCCTTTTCTATTTTTCATGCAAGAATGAACTAATTTAGCTATGGGTTGAATGTGGGTTGTGGTAATTCAACTAATTTTCCAATGAGTAACACTTGAAATGAGGAATTGAATGGAAAGATGAACCTTTGGGCAACCACTAGTGAACCCTAAAGAAATTTAGGTGATTTGGCCTATTACTTAATTGTGTGCTGAGTGAGGAGCTATGGCCCATTGAACCTTGTCTTTAGAGTTAAACCTAGTGTTGGGTTGTTATAATAGTGGCTTTGATTAGTTCTATTTTTCTCAAATAGTAGTGAATAGTTCTATGAACCTTCTTGTACTAGCCTATCCTTGTGAGCTTGTAGGTAGGATCCCTTCTTTACATGAGTGAGTGAAAAGACTAAAAAAACTAAGGGATTGGTAATTGAGTGATTTTGGGAACTAAATCCCAAATTGGTAACATTTCTTCTATCAACCAATCAATTCATGTAAAAACTGGGAATTAACTAACATGGCATTCAGCCCTCTTTGTCTTTGAACTTGACATTAAGTTTACTTGCGCACTAGTTATTTCTTTTCTTAGTTTTTTTTTTTTTTATCTATTTAGATTTTACTTTTGTTTAGTTTGATATTGAGAACAAAAAACCACTTGTTTAACTTGTCTAAATAGTGATTAATTATAAGTATTTAGCAATTGCATATTAGATTCTTGTGGGACAATCTCTATTTACTCTTTACTATTTCGTGACTCATTTATTTGTAATGAGCGAAGTATTTAGAAGTAAATAGTGGTAAAAGTCCTACTCAATATTATTTTAATCCTTCAACAAGTGGTATTAATATGTGTGTCCCAATAAGTTCTCACAGAACTTGGTAATGAAACTGAATTACAATCTTATTAATTCAATTGGATAAAATAAATTAAAATCTTTAAATTTGTCACTAATTCATATACATAGATCAAGATTGACATATAGCAATGTGTCATGACCACCCAAATCCAAAGAAAAGTGAAGCGGTTCAACCATACCTTTCTATGAACTAATTTCCGCATAACTAATATCCTTTCATTATTAACATATCCCATCTCACATAGAAGAGATTGTTATTGGATAATGTCATCCTCTTTGAATTTTATGCTATTTGTTACTTCCTTATTTTTGAAATATAACTCCTTAAAGTTGAAATTAGAAATATATTTTCAATTTCACTTCCACTCTATACAGAGATTCATTAAATTATCATTTCCTACAAGAGACCATAGGGATATTTCTCCTATAACTAGGAGTGGTGAATCCTTTATTGATCACTCATCATCCTTTCATATTTTAGATTAGACCCTACATCTACCATATAATTACTCAATTAAGAATAACAATAAATAGAGTCAAAATACAATAATCTATACTCAAGATATTATGGTGATCTCAAGTCTAAGGATTATTTGCACTTACTATCACGTAAAGAATTAATTCCATTTACACTATGGAATTCTCAATTGTTCAATCAATGTACTTGTCATCGACATGCATCCATATAATAGTTTAGATGTTCCTATGTCATAGTCGATGAGATCAACTACTTCCTTCAAAAGGAGGAAATTATCATCTGTATGTTCTAACTTATATTTGACGTTTAGCTTTATTATTTGTTTGATTTGGTTTAGTTTTGATCTTTGAGGATTTGTGTGCTTGCAGAGGAGATTGTAGAGTGGTTCCAGCATTGTGCGGCTCTCTAGACATCTCCACTGGTGAGAGAAGTGGAGACAGTGAACCAAGGTTGAGAAAGGAATTGCATTTACTCAAAATTTTGGTTAGTCTGGTTAGTCGTAGAGAATTTTGACATGAGCCAAAAATGTTTTACTATTGAAGCTGTTTTCTATTTCTAAGCCAAATTCATTGGTGGAAATGAAAATAAGCTATGGAAAGAAAGCAAATTTTGGAAAATATTTGATTTGGGAACTCTGTTTCTGAAACTAAGCATGGACATTGGTTTTTTCTTCTAGCTTTCAGTATAACAACAGAAGCTTTAGACATTTCCGAATAAAAACTTGTGTGTTTTTAAGTTCTTGTAACACTCTTGTTTATCAATATGAATTTATTGCTTTGAGAGTAAACAAAATTGTCGGGATACGTTGGGTTGGGTTTCTGATAAGGGAAATTAAGTATTAAAGCATAGGCCTAGGAGCAAGTTGAAGGTGTGTATGTGTGTATAATGAGCGTATTCTTGATGGTTGGGGAAGGTTAAAGTAGATGGCAGTTAAAAGTTAGGCTTGGATCACTTCAACAATCTTAATTCCTGGGGTCCGTTTGTATTGACGTTTAACTCTTCTTTCTTGTAATTACTCATATAATATTTCATTAGTTAAAATGAAACTTGCAATCTTCTGTAGTGAAGAATAGGGCTTTAAATCATTGTTAGATTCTTTTAGACTGAGGCCATTCTTGTGTCCTTGATTTTAGTTACACTAGTATCTTCACTTAACACTTCTTGATTCTCATAGAAATTGGTCTTTCTACTAACGTTGCAGTGGTAGTAGTACAACTGGAAAAGTGATGAGATTGGGTGGTCTACGCTATGTGTTGGATTTCGAAATTCTCAATGTCATACTTTTACCAATAAGTAGTAGAATGATGTATTTGTTTTTCTTGCTCTTCTTAGGGTTCATTTGTTGAATTTGTTATACCTTACTTGTTATGGATTTGGGTTAATTGGAAGTCTTGTTTGGAAGAAAATTTGGGAATTGGGTTATGTCCTTACTAATTTGTTTTACTGAGTTCTCATTTGGCTAATCCTTGCATTGGATCTTTGCCAATTTGTTGATTTTTCTAAATTTAAGCTTGCAAGATTGCTGCTATTTTGCTTACTTAAATTATCACAAAAGCTTCTAGCATAGTCTGCTGTGGTAGATGTGGGAAAGAAACAGTCTAGTGAGGTGAACTTATTATTTCAATCAGTGGCTTCTGAAAGTTCATCAATTGGATCTGAAGTTCACTTGAGACGAACTTTGTTTTCCCAATTATGCAATGCTATCTAGTCATGAATATAATCCATTTATTTCCTAAATACTACACATTGGAGTAAACCATGATGGGTTTGTAAGTTGTTAAATTGCCAAGATCCCCATGTAGCAGCAATTATGTTTATAATTGGCTTGTATTTATGTATGCACCTATTCAGACTAAGTTAAGCAATTTTTCAATGAGAGCATTCTTTATATGATTAATGGCTTGTTCTGATGTATACACTTATTCAAAGAATTAGTTAAGCAATTTTCTTTATGACGCAATTCATTCTTGTTCTCTAATTAAATATCACATCCTATCTGTAAGGAAATTATTCAACACTTTTTTGTTAAAAGTAGGACATATTGCAGATTGTACATCACCTTGCTCCACTAAAATATTGAGGAATTCTACAGTTCATTGAGAAAACTATTTTATTGGTTTTAAGAGTTGATATAGTACAAATTTTTAAAACACACGATATTGTATAATATAAACATTTAAAGTACAATTAAAAGTTTCATTCAATGGGATTATAAAATTTTACTAAAACATGGGATGTAAACCTTTTTTTGAGTGAAGGGTACTTATATTTGGGATTTATCAAACTGGATTCTCTAATTAACTTTATTTTCTATATGTATAGAAACAAATGGTAAGATATTTCTAAAGTTACCCCAAGAGAAAAAAAACTAGTGTTCTTCATTATACTTAAAACCACTCTCTTATAAAAACCAAAAAAAACCCTCCAAACACTTGAATACATATATTCTATGATTGGTTCACAACACTGAAGTTCACGAAATTAAGTCTCTAAACTTCTAAAAGTCTCTTGATTTTTTGTCATTCTTGCACCTACAACTGAAATTGCCACAGGTTCTACTACAAAGCAACGCTGCTTGTCGTCGCTGCATTAAAAGGAAACATTGTGCTGCACATTCTAATATTCATTTATAGTTGATAAATTACCTGAAGCAAATTAGTCATAATCATTGAAAATTGCAGATCTTCATTTGTATTAGATTGTGTAACATGACTTTGTTTTGGCTGAAGACCTGCAACCAAACGTTTAATAAAGTAAGAAATAAGAATGTTTCAGCATATGAAATTATTTTCATGAAATAACTTACAAAAACAAATTTAGTCACTTTGTAATAATATTATAGTCCTTAAAATTATACAAAGTTTACCTGAGTTAAATGATATGGTTGCATGAAGGTCATTGGTTGAGACCATACTGTCACTATCATGCTCAAATTGTTTAAACCAATCTTTTTTTTTAGTGCACAATTTATAAAAAAGAAAATTTTAGTATAGATAATATAACTTCAAAAACAAGTATAGAAGCGTTTTCATGGTAATAATAGAAATCCATAATCAAAATAGAGACCATGACCAGCCATTCAATGCATTAAAAACTATTGAATAGAAAAGAAAATAAACCTGTGAGGATTGTGATGGCCAAAGAGAATGTTGGATAGTTGGTTCCATCACTCTTGAAGCATCTCCACTAATGATAGGTTGTTGTACATGCTTAAGAATTAAAAATGTTAAATCATAAAATGATTATTACAAAAATTGCTTAAATATAATAGTTCAAGGTGACAGTGGGTTTTGAAAAGAAAATTTACTTGTGTATGATGGAGCTGATGATCTTGCTGACAGACATTAGGCTATAATGTTGCATGAAGAACTTCCGCCGAGGCTGACTCAAAATAAAATTTAAAAAAAAAAAAAAAACAAAGTGAAATATTAGAAACTCAATGATATCATTAATTAAAAAAATACTAAAATAAAAAACTACGGTATCATAATTAAAATTTGGTAAAATAAAATAGAAATGCTTCCTTATTCATATTACTTAAATGTTTCCTTGAGGAGGTCTTCTCCAATCCACTCCTTAATCTCTTACCTGCAACAATTTTTTTCTTGATCTTTATTCCTTTGGATTTAATACCACTTTATTCATTAACTGTTGGCATCTTTTGTTTCAAAATATCCACATTTGCACTAGACTCTTCAAATGTCAAATTCTTTCTTGATAACCTTTCGTTAACTTCCTCTAACATTTTCAAAAGACCATCCTTAACCAATTTATATGTTTCCTCCGTCTCCGATGCACTTGTAACCAGTTAAGTATAGGATCTACTTAGGTCTCTATATCTCATACTGTTCTATCAATATTACTTTTGGATCCAATTTGCCAGTGCTCTCAAACAAATATTGGCTTTGGGTACACCTATCCTTCACTTTTTTTCTCCATCTCTTCAAAATGTATTGACTTGGGATTCTCACAATATTTCATAAGGTAAGAACTTTCAAAGCATGAGAACACAAAATTCCAGAAAACTCATATTTCATGCAACTACAGAAAACATTATCATCTTGTGATCAAGTGTATTTGATAATATGATGGTTGGTCTTTCCATAAGCAGTAATCTGATACTCAACCATTGTTCCAACCTCTTGACAAATGCAGAATTCACAATCATGAGCTTTACATAATTCATCCTGGAAACACTTGAACACCTCTGAAGCATAAATACTAGTTGCATGACTTAAAAGTTGAACCAGAAATGAGAATGCAGGAGTACTTATACTTGCTCTAAAATTAGCCTTTCATTCTTAATATCAACGATCATCAATTAATCTTTGAAAATGATCAAAAAATTGTCACAAGTAAATTATACTTGTAACTGGCATACCTTTTTATGACACTATTCATACATTCATTCCTCTGTGTAATTGTCATATCTGCATAAAGGTTTATCGTCTCTACACCAAGGCCCATATTTCCTTTAGTCCAAACATTTTTGTTGACCAATCATCGTCTTGGAGCCCATACTTAATAAGCATCTTGTTCCATTCTTGCACAAATTCATCTTCTTCATCAAAATCATAGATGCATTTTGCTTAAATCAATTGCAAATTCTGTGAATTTTGCAAAGACACCACTGAGATGGATGGCAGCATTTTGATAAATGTGCCAAATGCATAAACGATGTGTTGTCTTCGGCCATTTCGAAGCTAATGTTTTAGCCATTGCTGTATCTTGGCCAGTAAAAATAGTCATTCGATTTTTCCCTGACATAGCAATAGCAAATGTATAAAATAGCCATTCAAAGGTTGAAGTAGTCTCATCGTATAAAAGTGCCGTACCAAAAATAATAGTTTGCTTGTGGTGGTGTTTACACCAACAAACAATGCAAACGGACTACCTTCATTATTTTTTTCGTAAGTCATAACAAAACATACAATATCTCTAAAATCGATATAGTCAACTTTCATCCTTGCATTGGCCTAAAATATATTAGTTATCAAATCATCCTCATCAATTTGTATTGCATAAAAGAAATTAGGATCCTCTAACTGCATTTTTTGTAAATACTCAAGAACTCCTCCAGTATCCCTTATTTTTGCATCTCATGTTCTTTGGAGCTCAAGTAATTCCTAGAGTCTTGAGGAATAAATCCAAAATTCTATCGTCCACCTACTTATTTTACCATAAATTCATGAGATGTTTTTGGTGGAATGCCTACACTATTTGCCATATCAATTTGATTTGCATGAGCAACATATGCATTCCTGCGTGCTCTATGCAAATGTGTTATTTTTGGACTCGAGAGGTAGAGATTATGTTAAGATTTGTACTCCAAAAATTTAGTTAAATTAATTTTAGCGAACCCTTTCAAATAATGATGATAACGAAAAATAATAAGGAAATATGCAGAGAAAATATAAATGAAAGAGACACAAAAATTTATGTGGTTCGGTCTATTAGACCTACATCCACTGGCGGAGATGAGCAATATTTCACTATATGAAACAGATACAAAATTTTTGGAAAAATCCCAAAAGACCGAAAGAGAAATATCTCAAATGAACACCTGAGAACTAGACCGAAAACAAGTTCTAAACACTTGTTAAGAACTCTGTGTTCTTGTTTCAATTTTGGTGCCGGGATGAAATGGATTTCTACTTAAATTTATAGGCAAATTTGCCAAAGAATCCAAATGAAATACAATCATTTTTGGCCAGGAAATTTTTTTGCCACGCCTAGAAAT
Source organism: Cinchona pubescens (assembly GCA_025175665.1). Lineage (NCBI taxonomy): Eukaryota > Viridiplantae > Streptophyta > Magnoliopsida > Gentianales > Rubiaceae > Cinchona > Cinchona pubescens. Next base: position 2,226,760 of record JANKKI010000170.1, read on the forward strand.
GCTAAATTCAATTCCGTGAAGGAATTGAATTTGGTGATTGTGTGTGTCAGTGGCCAAAGCCACATGCATGCCAACAAATCTCCACCTTGGCTTTGCATCTAACACAAAATAGTAAATTTTGCTCCACCTTCTCACACAAATAAGCCCCAACGAGGCTAATCATCACCACGAACACCAATCAAGTCCAAGCAGTGCTTGAACTTAGCAACTGGAAGAGGTTTTGTAAACATGTCGGCGGGATTGTCTCTGGTATTGATTTTCTGGACAGAGACCTTCTTCTCAGCAATGGTATCCCGAATGAAGTGATACTTCACATCAATATGTTTCGTCCGCTCATGATACATCTGGTCTTTAGTCAAGTGAATGGCACTTTGACTATCACAGTGAATAGTATTTATATCTTGAAATAGACTGAGTTCGCCAAACAATCCCTTCACCCACAAGGCTTCTTTGATTGCCTCGGTGATACCCATGTACTCTGTCTCAGTAGTAGACAAAGCTACAACATGTTGTAAGGTAGCTTTCCAGCTAACAGCACAACCTCCAATGCAAAATACATAACCCGTGAGTGGTCTTCTTTTATCCAGATCTCCTGCATAGTCTGATCCACGAAACAAATCAAAATGTTACTATTCCTTACTAACCCAAACTCCAAACATGTGTCTGAAGTCCCTCGCAAGTATCTGAGAATCCACTTCATAGCCTGCCAATATGTTTTACCTGGACGAGACATATATCTGCTTACCACACTAACTGCTTGTGAAATGTCTGGACGTGTACAAACCATTGCATACATAATGCTGCCCACTGCACTAGATAAGGTATATGTGCCACATACCTCTCATCTTCATTTGAGTGTGGTGATTGAGCAGCTGACAGTTTGAAATGAGCAGCAAGAGGAGTGGTTACAGGTCTGGCATCTTTTGTCAAACCTCTCCAAGACCTCTCCAGGTAATTTTTCTGGGTCAAGAATAACTTTCCAACTCCTCGATCTCTTTTGATCTCCATGCCAAGAATCTTCTTAGTTGCTCCCACTTCTTTCATCTCAAATTCACTGTTCAACTGAGACTTCAAAGTGTGAATTTCTATCAAATTCTTGGCAGCAATGAGCATGTCATAAACATATAATAACAAATAAATGAAAGAACCATCATATTTAACTTCTGGAAGTAAACAAAACTATCATACATGCTCCGCGAATAACCATGACCCAACATAAAGGAGTCAAACCTCTTGTACCACTGTCTTGGAGATTGCTTTAATCCGTATAAGGATTTCTTTAGCGAGCAAACATGGTCTTCTTTTCCTTAAATTTTAAATCCTTCAAGCTGTTTCATGTATATTTGGTCTTCAAGTTCGCTATGTAGAAAAGTTGTTTTAACGTCAAACTGCTCCAAATTCTAAATCATACATGGCAACTAAAGCAAGTAGAACATGTATAGAGCTATGTTTGACAATAGGTGAGAAAATATCATTAAAATCAATATCTTGTACCTGACTATAACCCTTTGCAACTAAACGTGCCTTGTACCTTGCTTCTTCAACCCCTGAAATTCCTTCTTTTTCTTAAAAACCCACTTGCAACCAACAATTTTCTTTCCTGACTGCGGCTTCACAAGAACCCAAGCACCATTTTTGTGGAGAGACTCAATTTCTTCAATTTTCATTGCAATCACCACTTGGATGAATCAGTACATGAAACTACCTCAGAATATGTAGATGGTTCACCAATTTCTTCAAGTTCCTGTGCAACTGACAAAGCATATGCAGCCAAATCCGCATACCTTTGTGGTAGTCGAATTTCTCTCCTTGGTCTATCTCTAGCTATGAAATACTCTTCTTCTTCTAATTCAGCTTCAAGTGTCTCATCTGCATCTAACTGAACTGTAGAAAAACTTGGTTGAGAAGGACTAGTGTTGCCAATTTCGACCTTCACCTGCTTCTGCATACTCTACTTTCCATCTGTGTTACAAGAACTAGAAGACTCTTTTCTTGGATGTAGTATGGATGATTCATCAAAAGTTACATCTCTGCTAATTATGAATTTAGGTGACTTGGGATTAGGACACCATAAACGATATCCTTTCACCCCAAATGGGTACCCAAAAAAATACACTTTTTAGCTCTTGATTCTAATATTTCATCATTTACATGCATATATGCAGGACAATGACCCAAATATTCTTAAGTCAGAATAATCGGCAGGAGTACCTGACCAAATTTCCTCCGGAGTTTTAAAGTTCAAAGGTGCAGAAGGAGCACGGTTGACAATGTAGCTAGTGGTAGAAATTGCCTCTATCCAGAAGTCATTTGTCAATCTAGCATTTGAGATCATGCAACGATCTCTTTCCAAAAGAGTCATGTTCATCCGTTCTGCTACACCCTGTTTTGTTGAGGTGTCATTCTCACAATATGGTGTCGAACAATTCCTTCATTTTTGCAGAATTCATTGAATTCGCCTTCACAAAATTCTAAGTCATTATCTGTTCTAAGCCACTTGATTTGTTTACCTGTTTGTTTCTCAATTAAAACTTTCCATTGTTTGAAAGTTATGAAAATATCATTTTTTTTGTTTTAGGAAATACATCCAAATTTTTCTTGAATAATCATCAATAAAAGTCAACATATACCTGGCACCACCTTTAGACGGGGTACGAGAAGGCCCCCAAAGGTCTGAATGAATATATTTGATCCAAAGTACCTTTTATTTTGTGGATTGCTAGAGATTTGAAGCTGATTCCTTTATGCTTTTCAAAGACACAATGTTCACAGAAATCTATTTTTTTGATACTTTGTCCGCAAAGAAGACCTCTTTTAAAGAGTATGGACAGACATTTCTCACTCATATACCCCAAACGCATATGCCATAATTTGGTGGTGTCAGCATCAGACTGATCTGCAGTAGAAACTGCAGCACCTGCAACAGTAAATCCCTACAAAATATACAACGTACCAAACTTGTGTGCCTTCATGACCACAAGAGCACCATGAGTGACTTTTAGAACTTCACCTTCACTTGTGTATTTACACCCAAGAGCTTCTAGGGTGCCCAAAGAGATGATACTTTTCTTCAAATCTGAAACATATCTAACATCGGTAAGCGTCCTCACCACACCATCGTGCATTTTGATTCGGACAGTACCTTTTCCAATGACTTTACAAACGGTGTTATTGTCCATTAGGACAACTCCACCTTCAAGATACTGAATCATATGTTGAAAATCAGTCCCGATTGGGACACATATGATATGAACAACCCGAATCTAAAATCCACTCATTGTTAGATCTGGAATTATTTTCACTGGCTAAAAATATAGTTCCATCATTCTCATCAACTGCAACACTAGCTTCAGCGGTATCGTTATTTCCTTACTCATTTTCTCCTTATGCTTTTCTTTATTTTTCAATTTAAAGCATTCGGATTTAATGTGGTCCTTTTTACGACAAAAATTGCACACCAAATTTTTATGTCTGGATTTGAATTTTGATTTTGACCTTTTACTGTCTGTATCTCTCTTTTTAGATTTTCCTCTAATGAATAAACCTTCCCCCTGATTTCCACTATTTTTCCCAGTAATATTTTTATCTATCTGATCTTTCGATTTCAGAATAGATTTCATTTCTTTATAAAGAGATAGTTTCTTTTCCATAAAGCATTGTATCTCTAAAATGCTTAAATGACTGGGGTAGGGAACACAACAATAATATATTTAAATAGGGTTTGATCTTCATCTTTAATTTTAACTTCTATATTAATCAAATCCATAAGAATGGAATCAAATTTATCAAGATGTAAGAGTATAGAAGTACATTCGGTCATACGGAGTATGTATAGACTTTGTTTGAGATAAAGTCTGTTCATCACTGTCTTTTTCATATACAGAGCCTTCAATTTTTCCCACATGCCTTTGGCCGTGGTTTCAGATGCTACCTCCCGTAAAACCTCATCAGAGATATTTAAGACAATACCTGACTTAGCCTTTTTATCCAAGTTGGCAAAATTCTCTTCTGACATTTTCTCTAGTTTATTCTCCTTCCCCTGTAAGGCAATATCAACGCCATACTGAAGTTGGTATTCCAGTCAAATTTCTCAACATATGACTTCGTTACCGTCATATTAGCCGCTAGAAATTAATTCGGGGTGTCAAAGCTCTGATACCAGTTTGTTAGGATTTGTGCCCCAAAAATTTAGTTAAATTAATTTTAGCGAACCCTTTAATGACGAGATAACAAAAAATAATAATGAAATATATAGAGAAAATATAAATGAAAGAGACACAAAGATTTACGTGGTTAGGTCTATTAGATCTACGTCCACGGGCGGAGGGAAGCAATATTTCATTATATGAAACAGATACAAAAGTTTTGGAAAAAATTCTAAAAGACCGAAAGAAAAATATCTCAAATGAACACCTAAGAACTAGACCGAAAACAAGTTCTAAACACTTTGTTAAGAATTCTGTGTTCTTGTTTCAATTTTGGTGCCTGGATGAAATGGATTTCTACTTCAATTTATAGACAAATTTGCCAAAATAATCCAAATGAAATACAATCATTTTTTTGCCACGCCTTGAAATGCTAAATTCAATTGGTGATTGTGTGTGTCAGTGGCCAAAGCCACATGCACGCCAACAGATTATGCTCTGGAACTAATTCAATTACACGATTGACGATACTTTTTAGTTTGTCGGTAATTAATTTTCATTTTGGCTAGACAACCAAATCTTGTTTCATGTTGTGGACGATGGGCTCTAATAGTAACATCTCTTTTATCTTTCTCTCGATTGCCTTTGACACTGCAACAAAATATCCTATCCACCACTTTACTATTTTTGTCTCTGTAAAATTTACTTTTTCTTATACCAAAACCAACTTACGTTGCATTTACTAAATAAAATTCTTTAGCCTGCGTCCTTTGTTTCAAATTCCATAACTACTTCAGGAATTATTTCTTTGGGGATAGATGGATGAATTGTCTTAATATAATAGCTTTCTCACAATTTAAACCCATAACATCAAAATACTCACTTTCACTGTCTTCATGCGGTTTTAGAGGTATGATGTTGGTAGTTAACATCTTTAAATTCCAATCCACGACAAGGCAGAATTTGCCTCCAAGAGATTCATTACTCTCCATTACCTGAAAATAGAACATAATTCAATGATCAACATATACAAGAATAAATACTTACACATCAATTACATTCGAGCAAAGAATACGTTTACTACACAGTCGCATTACTTTTAATTGTATATGATGATGTACTTAAAACGTTGACATTCATTTACTAAGAACTGAGACCAGCATATAAATACCAACATATACCTTGAATTCAAACTTTACAAAAATGATTACTTCACCACTGTAATATTATTGATTTACGAGACTAATTAAAGATAGTTAGCATATCTTAAATATATATATATATATAGGGAAATTCTACGGTTCCTTTTAGGGAATCATTCACTTTTACTTTAAATACTTGTACAGTACAACACCATGTGCTTAAAAAACTTGTATTGTACAAGTTTTTAAAACAAAAGAAATGATTCTTTAAAAGAGACGGTAGAATTCCCCATATATATATTACTTTTTGATTTGTCAAAAATAGTATAGGACTCGTCTAACAAGATTAAAACCTACAGCATGTCCTACTTGCCCAATTTCCAAATAAATGAATTGTTTAAGATTTATTTTTTGATAGATAAAGTCATTGGTTGAAAGACTTTTCCAGTTCATTGTCATTTATTGTACGAGATATCCTAATAAGCTCACCAGCACCTTTTCAGCTGCTCCTCGAAAGCAACGTCGGATTCTCGAACACCGACTTTTGCATCTAAAACCCTCTTCGCGTTAACTCCTGTGTTAGTAGTGCACATCTATATTCCGTTGCACCTTGTGCAAAATTTCTTATTGAACACACCAGGTTGTATACTTCAAATAAACTAGTAGTACGTTAGTATGATTTAGAACCCAAATAAAAAGTCAAAATCCACGTTTTTCTATTCATTCATTCTTTATATAATTGGAAAATGTGAAATATTCTTAGGCCACAATTTCATATTCACGAATAAGAAAATTTTACACCGTTTTATATCTTATGCTACAGTGATAAATAACTAATTTAAAACCAGAAGTCTACATGCTTATAAAAGTTCGATTACCTATAAACGAATCAAAATATTTGCCCAAAAAACTTATACTGATTTGCCGTAATGTCTAAGATATGAGAGAAAGACCAAAGAAATTATTAGAGTTTCTAAGCGAAAACTCTATTTTACTAAAAATACTTGTTAGAGTTAATTGTTTCACATTTCTATTTTTGCGGTTATTGTGTTTCCTTTTACCCAAAATAAAATAAAAGAAAATTTAAGTACAACTGGTTTGACGAGTTCGAAAACCTTTTATAAATGGCTTGGTTCGAGTTAAAAGAACTAAAGAAACATGAGATTTCCAAGCAGTGCGACGTGGCTTCATATCAATGAAGGGGACACAAAGGACACCAGATAAGGGGAACAGGTGATGTGAAGCAGTTTTTGCATAGTGCCCTCGTACTTCTTTGATTCTATTAACATAATGGTGATAGACTCCTCAACAATGACAAATGATTTGCCTAAAATAAAAAATAAAAAAATCTAGGAATATAAAAAACACAAGCAATTTAAAGAAATACTATTTCTTTTACGAGCAGCTCAAAGCAGTTATGTAGTCGGTTCATCATGGAGGATGCACTTGTAGGGCCCAGGTCAGTTTAGGTTGGAAGACACTTGCACTCTAGTATCTGAAGATAACCAGAAAGGTGGGAACGATATCACACAAGGTACATGAAATTGGAAGCAGAAATAACATGGAAATTGCATTTCTCTTCATTGAACTTCTAGCTTAATAAAGATTGAAGCATTCACGTGCTCATCCCACCGGCTGGCAACATCCAGCTTAAATCACCTTTCTTTCCCATTTATAAAGCCTATCTCATCTCATTTCCATTAAATGCTAATCTCTAACACTAATTTGAAAGAAAAGTTACAATTCTTGACATTGTCATGCTTCCAATACCTATAGCTTCGTGCTCACTGGCAATTTTGTTTCTATGCATTCTTATTTCTCTTCATATCATTTCCTCTGCCCAAATGTATTCAAATTTTACTTTCACTTCTAACAGAATCTTCAACTCTTGCATTGACCTTCCATATTTGGGAGCTCATCTTCACTGGTACTACAGTCCAACTGGAAAAAATTTCAATTGCATATAGGGCAAAACAAAGTTCGCAGGGTTGGATTGCATGGGCAATTAACCCTTCTGGAACAGGAATGGTTGGATCACAAGCACTTGTCGCATTTCGCCACCCAAATGGCGCCATGACAGTTTACCCAACATCGATAACCAGTTACAACCCATGAAGGCTACCAGCCAACTTCAGCTTCCAGGTTTCAAACATCTTCGCAGAATACTCGGGGAATGAGATGACTATCTTTGCAGATTTGGGGCCACTTACAAATGCCACCGTTGTTAATCACGCCTGGCAAGCTGGAAGTTCAGTGTTAAACAACATTCCTAGTCATTCAACAGCACCCTCATATCTCCAATCCACTGGCACATTTAGTTTTCTGTCAGAATAAAAGGAGGACCTAATTTGTTGCATGGTGTTATGATTTTGTTAGAATAGAGTCTATAAGTGTCAAGAGTGGGTTTATTTCTTCCAAATATTGTTACTTTTACATTTATAATCTCAGTATTACATACAGTTACCATATAACCAGTCATGACAGGTCATACCTGCGGTAAATAAAAAAAAAAAAAATCATATTCACAAATCATCTATCATGCTTGTCTCAATTGCATCTTCTATGGTACACTAGAACCACGAACACACTCCCCCCCCTCTTCCTCCTTCCCCCCAAAAAATTTATATATATATATATATATATATATATAAGAAAAAGAACATGAAAAACAAAAAAGAAACAAGTAGACAAAAATAAAAGAAAAGCTGGAGAATTCTCCCAGGGCTTTCTCAAGCAAATATCTTACCACGAGGATCACCATTAGAAGAACTAAGAATAAGTGTAATATCTAATACCTTCCATGCAGCATTCAATAACCATAGCTTTGTTATACAAATCCTAATCCAATGTCATACACAAGAACGGAAGGGATAACTGTCCCTATGTAATGTGCCCCAATTTCCAGGCACACTCAGAGAGGAGCTATCAAGAAAGAGTTTCTCCAGGATTCTAATAATCATGACAAGAAACGGTCCTGGGGGGGCTATGAATATGTAATCACGGTAGCAGTTAATCGATGAAACTCCTCACGCTTTAACTCGGTCACTGATAACTCCAATGTCACCTGTGAAACATATGAAGGAGCCATCACATCAGAAGTGAAATCCATAAACAAAATGAGGGAAGCTGATTTTTTGCTCAAGTCCTGTCTCCCTCTCTCTAGGCTCTCACTCACCACACACAGCATATTGGTTCATGATATAAGGTAATAAAGCTAAGAGCTATCCGTGGAAAGCAAAGATCGGAGTTAAAGTGCATGACCCAACTTCAGATACTCTCTGTTGCCTATCTACTAATCTTGCCAGTTTAGGATGTAAAATTATAAAAATGCAAACAGAGTGCAGAAGCATAAATTTCATATAATACGGATTATCCTTTATGCAACACAATAAATCTAGAATGTTCACCAGTTGCAAATTGATTCTGGGCAATTATACAGTTTATCGCATGTCATAAATTCCTTGGACAAAAGTTGTTGAGCACAGCAAACTGAGCAACTATTTCAACAGACAACTGTGACCAGTTGTATGTGACCCATTTTATGGCAGGCAGCTCCTTTTCAAGAAGTTGACCAGTTGACTTTGGAGGAAGCCAAAGAAAAAGTACACATGATATATAAATTGATTTTAAATAGAGGTATACAAGGTCCTTTCCATGACGACAATTCCAAATGTCCACTCCAAAGAGGCACAACAGTTCGACAAAATGGTTTGACATTCATGTACAAGTAAACATTATCAGACTCACCTCTTTGAAGATTTCACTTTGAAAAGTCTTCTCAAAACCCTGTAAGATTATCACGGCTTTTGGTCAACCTTTTAATTAATGGATGTCCAGGAAAAGAGAAGATGTGTCCTACAGTAAAAAAAACCTTGCACATCTGTAAAAGAAGGAAGAAGAGCTTTGAATGCGGTAAAGATTCCTTAATACAACCTGAAGCAGAAATTGATGTTTCCATTTCTTCGGATGAAAAGAGACACTAAGAGATTTATTTGTCTAAGTTTTTGGGTTATACACACAGATGTTGAGCTAGTATTTAGTCTAATTATTCAGAGTCACTTCTTATTGTTCCTTTTTGGTCAAGGGAGGATAATGTATTCACCACAAAATTATGAGTATTTTTGTTCCCTTCAGGTACATGATTCAACCTTGCTCTGGCACATGAACGATATCTAAGAGATGACAAAAAACATCATGCTTGTTTACATCTATGACTTCATCTGCAGATCCATTTACAATTTCAGCACTTGTGTCACTGTGTGCCTTTGAGGAAATGAAGGATAGTGATCCTAAGATACATATGTATGTGTGTGTGTGTGTGTCTATATATATGATAGGGATTGAACATTTATGCGGGGAGAGAGAGAGAGAGAGACCAATCTCCGGAATAGACCAACAGAAGCTATATTGGATTCCCCAATTTTAGCGCGAAAGACATGGATGCCGAAATTCTCAACCGCAAATGCCATCATCATCAGGACTGCTTCCTTCCCAAGCCCTTTACCACGACTGGTTTTTGCACATTAAATGGCATGAAATTTTTAGAAGATTATTTAACAATACTTGATATTCATATAGAGTTATGGATACAAAATGACAACATTATAGGCATTGCTTAAAACTGATAGGCAGTTAGTGGGACCTTTGAATTCAGCACCAAAAGTAGGACTCATCAAAAGGAAATACTGAAAAATAACTGATATGAAATGTAAGTGAAACTATCTTAGAATTCTTAAATCTCATAAAAGTAATTTTGAAGCTTTAGCAGAAAGAACATTCCAAGAAAAATGTAGCTCAACATACAAACAAGAAAATAGGAAAAAGGAAAGAGTTATATCTGGCAGATATATTAAAGCAACAACAAATTTTAGTACAACAATAGATTTGAACAATAAAAGGAAGCTTTAGAAATCAATGGAGACCAAAACAGTAAAGGTCCCCACTGCAAATCTAATGTTTCCACTGAATTGAAGTGTCTTCACCTGTCATTTGATCAGCCACTATGATTGTCATTTTTATCAATGAATGAGCAAATTACTGTTGAGAAATAAAATACAAATATTTTACTGCATTCCTGAATGCAATAATATATAAACTTGGCGTTCTTTTTAAGAGTCATAAATGCCACCAATGAGTAGGCTAGGCATACTAGTAGCTTACTTCCATTCATATGCTCTGAGGCAGAAGATAAGAAGAAAAAAAAGATATCTGTGACCGAATCCATGTCTTCAGTGCTTCTGTCAAGGTGGAAATGAACGATGAAACATCATAAAGTTCTCACAATTGTATAATTACATAAATCACTCTTATTTGATGTTCCGTAATTTTCAAGACTCTACAATACGACTGTTAAAAAGCTTTCAATCCTCAAGCAATGCCATGAAACCTTTTCCTTGGGCAACATCAGTCTAAACATTAGAAGGTTTTCAGAACTCTGCATCTCAGGCTATTAAATTTTAGGACAAAACCAAAAGGAATACTGCCCAAAAAAGGGAAAAGAGTGCACCATAAATTCACTAAATCATGAAAACCTGGACAACTGAGTTAGTTTTTCAAATAACCAAAACATAATGGAGTGTCTTTCTGGTGAAGTTTTCCTGGAATATGTTTGGGAGCTTTATTTTGTTCTGCCAAACTATCCTATCTCGTGATAATTTGCTGTGTTGATATGCATTAACTCATGAAGGGCCGTACATCCAATTACTTCAATGACTGTGGAATGCAAAGAGTAAAGGAGCAAGGCAAACAAATGTTCCACAAAGCCAACTTGATGAGATATACACGATTAATAGTCCATTAATTTGTCGCAAATGCAACTTATTATATGTGTTTGATTTGTGGTCCAAGTTCTCACAGTTTCAGTTGGAGAATGGTTTATCCTCAATTCAAGTGAGACACCTTTCATCTAAGCATGTCAGCATGTAGAGAAAACTTTAAATATGGATTGTAATCAGTTCGAAGTATTTTATTGTTACATTTGATGAAAAAAAGAGTAATGCACTGGGACTCTTGTAATTATTCAGTTCACATAAGCTTGAATTGTAGTGGATGAGGGAAAATGATAAAGGAGTTTGTATGAAGAAACAAGACAGAGATCAACAGCATGATACTTCATTAGCACTTGAATTTCACATTTCACTTTAAATCTCCATTACTAAAGAATAGATATAGCATGCATGGTCCATATGAGGTACGTTCCATCTCCTCCTAACTCCTTTTCAGTTTTATTAATAATATCTTCGGCAGTATTTCAAACTGCTCGACTGTCCAGAGCCTCACATTCCTGTTGGGATTAAGCCTCATCATCTCTAGAAGTGAAACAATAAAACTGCAGTTTTTAACCATTGGAAACAAAATTTATTTTTAAAAACTTTATTAGATACCAGCGTAACTTTGTACTCTTGCTCATACTACTCCAACCCTTTCACATGTTCTAAACTTGTTTTGACTTATTAATCTATAGGGGCAGTAACACACAGCATGCATGTATCTTACTATTATATAGGAGGTAATCCAGCTAATTGACATGCTTTAAAGTCGGTCAAGTTAAAAACAACTATTTTGGAATGTAAGCATGCAAACGCAACAAATACTTGCACTATACCACTTGTTTTTCACTCAATAAATTGTCAATAACCAGTTACTGTAGATAATCACCATATTAATTCTAAAGATTATTTCACCATTAAGTAGTTATTATTTCCATAGCTTTATTCTCAGATACAAGTTCATAATTAATGAACTAAATTTTAACAAATAACCATCACATTTCATACCAAAGGACCCTGAAATTGTTCCCTTTTCCCCTCTTTTTGGGTGTTTTATGGTTCGCAGAGGATGTTTAAAGTATTGCATCTAAAGTAACTCAAACTGTGACTTGAAAGCAACCCAAGCAAGAGTTAAAAGTTAGTATATCTAATATCCATAAACCAGAAAACATTTACCAACTGCATATTCAGTATACAGTAGTGAAAAACCATTGTAGAGGCAAGTTGGTTGGAGTAGGGAGTAGACTTTTGGTCGGCATTGTAGGACCAATGTACTATTGGAATCACTACGA